>JALMGA010000016.1:3048544-4248544 GCA_023333525.1 Aspidoscelis tigris stejnegeri
ATGGATGGGTGGGTGGGTGGGTGGGTGGATGGATGGATGGGTGGGTGGGTGGGTGGGTGGATGGATGGATGGGTGGGTGGGTGGGTGGGTGGATGGATGGATGGGTGGGTGGGTGGGCGGGTGGATGGGTGGATGGGTGGATGGGTGGGTGAGTGGATGGGTGGGTGGGTGGGTGGGTGGATGGGTGGGTGGCAGGAGAGAGGGAGGGAGACGGACGGACGGACGGACGGATGGAAAATGAGACCCCGAAAAACATGCAGATCTGGGCTCCTTTGCGCTCTCCAATGTGGCCCTTTGGTTTCCCTTTACCATACATGACCGTGAGCCTACCTCATGTGATTGTTTCAGGACAGCCGTAAATTCGGAAGCCCTGTGATTTTCCTGGGGAACAGAAAAAGAGACAGAGAGAAATGAAAGGACTCCTGGGAGGTAAGAGGAAGGAAAGGATTTCTCAAGATCTCACCATGTTGTGTGGAAGACACAAATAAATAAATAATCCTCAGATGTGTCCTTGTGATAGGCAGCTATTCTGGTCCATCTACCGTCGCCCTATCTAATAATTTAGGTCCCATCAACTGTGCGTATCCCTAGAAGTTTCCTTCTGATCAAGGAAGAACAAAAGGCGGTTCCCACTGGCGTGGACGCCCCCCTCTGCTGCAAAGGTCGCCCATTTCCCGATCCCTAATGGATCATCACCGACCGGTCAAGGAAGCTCCCTCCAGTAGACACTCACTGGCTTCACTGGGTTATCGATTGCGTTTTGGACAGAGGCCCGGAGGCCTTCCTTCAACATGCAGGTGAACTCGTAAAACTCATGCTGCTCATCAATCTCAAAGAAGCCTAAGAGCTTCCATTGCTGGCGGATTTTCCTGAGGGCCTGGTTAATGCGCGACTGCGTTCTCCTCCGTCTCCTGCCTCGTAACTGCAAGAGAAGAAGGCAAACGGTAGGGATGGGATGGGAAGGAATATCCGTAACTTTCGTTATTCAGATGAATTCGGCCACATTTCGGGAGGCGGGAAAGCGGCTGCGCCAATCACATCTGCAACAGATCTAGAGTGCATTCAGTGTGGACCAAGAGTGGATTGGAAGAGGATTCACGTCAGATTTGATGCTTTCAGAGAGGATATGTTACACGATACTTATCAGATACTATGCATTCGTGTTAGATACATAATCATTTGTATCGGATACTTATCGGATACGTATTCATTCATATGGGATATTCATACGAATGTGTTTGAATACATTCATATTGACTAGAATCCTATACTAATGGGATACGATTGAGTTAAAGATCAACGTGCAAGTTTGGCCCCGTTTTTGGGACCCCAGGACTTGATCACAATTCAGTCCAGCTCCAGAAAGCATCCAGATATCCCACTACGAAGCAATAATCCAAAGTGTTGTTTCTCCAGCATTATCATTTGCTAGTCAAGGCAGCATGCTAGCCGGTGCTGTCTTTGCGTGTTTTAGCCATGTGCACATCTGGGTATTCCCAGATGGAATCCCTGGAAGTATATGTCATCACCACTGCACATGTACTGTGCATAATTTTATATACTTCAATCAGATCCCCTCTTAAATGCCGTCTCTCCAGACTGAAGAGGCCTAGACGTTGCAGCCTGGTTTCATAAGGGAGGTGCTCCAGCCCCTTAATAATTCTGGTTGCCCCTTTCTGCACCTTCTCTAGTTCCAAAATATCCTTTTTGAGGTGTGGTGATCAGAATTGTACACAATAGTCCAAATGTGGCCTCACCATAGATTTATAGAGAGGCAAAATGACACTTGCGGACTTGTTTTCTATTCCTTTCCTAATTATTCTCAGCACTGAGTTAGCTTTTTTTGCTGCTGCTGTGCACTGGATTGACACCTTCATTGAACTGGGTTGCTTTAGGCAACTTGCCCGAGGAGTGACATACAGTAATATAGTGGCCAGAGCAGAACTTAGAAATCCTTGTGTGATCCCAGAAGCCAGAAGTTCAGTGCCTTCCCATTAAGGGAAGGTGAATAATGCTCACTGCCTTGAACCCTTTGGAAGCGCGGGAGGAGAAACATGCCACCGTAAAGCTTGCCATTGACTGCTCTTGATCTCATTGGCCAAAGACGTCAACCTGGACAAGCATTGTCGGACGGTGCCCAAATGCGGTTGGCCACCTTTCAAAGGGCACTGTATGAATTGTTCTGGAAAGAGGTGATGGGGGAGTGAAAGAGACCATTGTGGGCACAATTCATGGTGGGAAGGGTTTCCTACACACCTGCATTTTGGAAGCCATGATGAAAAGCAAGGTACGGGCACTCCTGAGAGAAACACGGTGGTGGATTCTAATCTCCTTAGAAACCACGGAACTTCTTGGAGATTCCTAGCCAGATATTTCTGAGTCATATCATAGGTCTGGTTCAGTTGGATGATGCTAGTTGAAGCTTAAAGTGGGGATGGAGAGACGGTCATCCAAGGGTTTGGGGGAAATTGAGCCTCAGTTGCCGGAACACTAAGAGGTGAAGAAACCAAAACAGCTGGAGACCTAACCGGCCATGAGACACAGTACTGATGTCTTGTCTTCTTCTGAACTGAACTGAATTGGAATGGGATGGAGAGACAGAGAAGATGGTACCTCATTGCAACCTTTTTTTAAACCACTCCCGGTGGCTTCACATAGATGGGAGGAGGAAATCCCATAGGTAATTTTCCAAGTTGTTGAACAAGAATCTTCTATGCATACTGTCTGGTATTGGCTGGGGAGATGGGAACAGAACCGCCCTAATATGGCGCCCTCGGTTCTCGTATCCCATCGTCTTTCCATCAAGATAGCATGATCAATGGGATCAGAAGTCCCATGAAGATCATCAACCAGGACAACACAACATCCTTTTACCTGTATTCAAACTTAGACCCACCCACCACCACTGACCCAGAAGAGGTGGTGACAGCAACCAGCCTGGATGGATTTAAGAAAGGATTAGCCAAATTCATGGAGGACAGGTGTATCAGTGGTTACTAGAATGGACGTCCAGGTACATCCTCCAAGCTGGGGACACAGGCAGGTTGCCTCTAAAGGCCATTTGCTGGGGTTCAAGAGCAGGTAAAGGTTTTGCCCTTTGTCTTCTGCTTTAGATGCTCAGAAGCAACTGGTGGGCCACTGTGCATAAAAAAGGATGCTACACTAGGTGGTCTGTGGCCTGATCCAGCAGAGCTCCTTTTATGTTCTTATGACCCTGTACAAATGCATTCATATCGGATACATACCCTATACCAATGCATACGTATTGGATACGTATCCTATATGAACATATACGTATTGATACATATCTGATACGTATCCCCAGTTTAACAAATGTACTATTCTTTCCAAAACATTCGTATTCATATGAACGTTAATGAACAAATGTTGTAACATTAAACTTGTGGTCAAATGTCCTAATTCATATGAAGAATGAATGTTATTCTAGTGCGGTGATGGCCAACCTATGACACGCGTGTCACAAGTGACACGCCAAGCCCTTTTGGGTGACACACATGGCCATCCTGGCACCTGGGCATGTAGTGCTTGCTTGTTCTTGAAGTGTACAAAATACCAACTTTCAATTGAAGATTTAGCAACAAAAGTCACTAATGTAAAGAATTATTTGTTTTTGCTTTTAATAAAATACATATATCAAAAATATAACTTTTTTACTAGAGCCACAAATATCACAAAATTATGGATATTTCTAGATGTAACACAGCACCTGAGTTAAGCTAGGTTTTCTTGTGAATTTTGACACACCTAGCTCAAAAGGTTCACCATCACTGTTCTAGTGGATTCCTATGGTATGTTTTCCCACCCTTGCCCTAAATGGTTAGGAGGAAGGAAATACACAGAGTCTTACCTCCATTGTAGGATCCATCAGGTGAGTTTGAACTCTATCAGTGAAAGACATCAGAAAGGGTTAGTTTGAAAACCACACCGACTCAATCCATCTAACCTCCTTTCCTTTGTTGCTTAAACTGCAATCGATATAAAAACTACATATACATTGTTTTATATAGTATTCTCCTTTCATCATCGTGCTTTTTCTATACAGTGATTTTGATACCATGATATAGCATGGAATATCGTTCATAACATAGCCTGTCAAGCAAATAAACAAATCTGGGATAAACATATCACATTATAAATGCATAAAATATTCATATTTTGTTATGCTTTGGGAGCTTCCCCATTATTCATTCGTTTCTTCGTTCGTTCGCATTTCTATCCTGCCCTATACCCAGACGTCTCCAGGTGGGTAACAACATTTAAAATCAAACATTATTAAAACAATAACAGTCTATATTAAAACAGTAACAGGTCTGAAAAAGGGGAAGAGAAAGGGTATCCCCAGTGGACCAAAGGCCAGGGCAAAGAAGTGTGTCTTCACTGCCTGCAGAAATGTGTACGATGAAGGTGATTGACGCACCTCAAGGGGGAGATTATTCCACAGCCTAGGGGCCACCACTGAGAAGGCCCTTTCCTGGGTGCCCACTTAATTCTGAAATGGAGCCCATCAGGCATTATTTTAATTTCAACTTTAGCTTTTAACTAACGATGCTGTTTCAACGGGGTCTGAATGTCATGCCTTGTTTGTGTATGGGCCTATTCTCTATTCACACAAATGTTTGAATGCACACATAGAGAGAAACAAATGTATTCCAATTCGATCCGATTCGAATACATTTGTATCTACTCGTACGAATATTCGCTTCGTAGTTGAAGATATGAATGTCAACAACATTTGTACGTGTCCGTCTGCATCTGTACACATCTGTACACATCTGTATGCATTCGTACGCATTTGTACGCATCTCGTTTTTATCCCGTATGCATCCTGTTTTCGTCCCGTACCTATCTGTACAAATGCGTATGGATACTAATAAGATGCGCAAGGATACGTACGCAATGCGTATTTATACCCACACACACAAATGTTCGAATAATTCATACGAATGACTCAAAATAGTCGAAAATTTGTTCGAATGTTTAAAAAATGAATTTATACATTTGATTTGAATTCAAATGTCCGAATTTGAATGAATTTGATCAAATTTTGATGCTTTTAATATTCTTGCACATTAATAATAATAATAATAATAATAATAATAATAATAATAATAATAATAATAATAATAATAATAATAATAATAATAATAATAATAATAATAATAATAATAATAGGCAAGCCATTTACCCTGGCCTTGGGGTGAAAAAAAGACATTCTCCTTCCAACTTTCAGACACTGTTACTGTTTTAACAGGTTCTTTTAAAATCTGTTTCTACTACTGTAACGCACCCCAAGACCTTCCAAAATAAAACTATAAACTAACCAACAAACCTCATAACCCAACCAGCAGCCTTGGCTGAGACCTCACCCAAGGGAGAACCCAAATTGCCAGAGCAACTCTTGGGCAATTTAAGAAGCTCTGAACTGTGCCGAGCTCTCCTTGCTAACCTTGGGAGAGAAGAGAAACCAAAGGGCAAGCCGGAATGGGGGTCCTCCTCAAGTATTGGGGTTTATTTCTGGCCCCTCCCCTCCAATCCTCTACAGGGAAGTCGCCTGGGGGAGATGCAGCTTCAAGCGCCGTCTGAGGATGCTTACAATGCGTAACCTTAGTCCGGAAGTCCTTCATCTCTGCAGCATCTCCAGCTGGTACCCATTAATGATAGGGGTGGCTCTTCTCCCAGGCTCCAGAGCTTCTGTCTGTCTCTCAGTCTAGCAGCCAGCAAAACTGCTTACAAGAACCGCAGAGAGCCTGATGCAGAAAGTTCAGGTCTGATGCATTGCTGCTGAGTTCACAGCATCCTCTATTGACCCAGGAGAAGACAGGGGAGAGGCCAGCGTGCAAGGCGTCGGGGGACAGGAGTGGATGGAGAAAGCTGCCCATCAGCTGGGCCCAACCTCCTGGCAATGACCGGAGGCTGCTGGAAAAGTTTCAAAAGGAGGCTCACTCAGCACTTTCCTGCCATGTGTCATCCAGCTTAACCCATCCTTTGCCTGCAAGGCTGGCCCATGGAACCGGGTGGAGCCAACAGCACGCAATGAATGCTAATGCTATAATTCAGCTTTAAGAAGAAATAAGAAGAGTTGGCTTTTCTACCCCACTTTTCTCACCCTTAAGGGGACTCAAAATGGCTGACAAAGCTTCTGTTCTTCCCGCCACCACAGACACCCTGGGAGAGCTCAGAAAAGGAGCTGTGACTAGCCCAAGGTCACCCAGCTGGCTTTGTGGAGGAGGAGGAGTTGGCTTACATACTCCAGTTTTCTTGCCCTTAAGAGGACTCAAAGCGGCTGACACGTCTTCTGTTCTTCTCACCACAACAGACACCCTGAGAGTGCTCAGAAAGAGAGCTGTGACTAGCCCAAGGTCACCCAAATGGCTTTGTGGGGGAGTGCAGAATCAAACCCCGTGACTACGAGATATAAGTCTGGCACTCTAACTGCAAGACCAGTCATTTTTTAGGATGGATCTGACACCCAAATCAGCCTTATTCTTTCAGGGAGAATAAGAGCAGGTAAACAACATTTATTTGGTCAAATGATAATCTTTTTTTAAAAAAAACTTTTAGCGAAAACATTTTGTCTGCACAGGGAGGAAAAGCAAGAAAGCCATGCCTGAAAATCATTCCCAGGGCTCAAAAGTCATTGGTGTCTTGATTTTTATAGCTCTAAAATGGGCATTTCCTGTTACCTCTTTGTGCTTTTGGGATGCAGATCAATGGGACCAAATAAGGTCTTTTCTCTTTAGGCCATTTTGTTCTAGGGTCTTCTTTTCAAGTCTGACTTTGTCCTGAGAACAAACTGACTAGCTTTGAGGAAGAAGAGTTGGCTTTTCTACCCCGCTTTTCTCACCCATCAAAGGGGACTCAAAGCGGCTGGCAAACCTTCTGTTCTTCTACCCACAACAGATACCCTGTGAAATAGATGGGGCTGTGAGAGCCCAGACAGAGAGCAGTGACTAGCCCAAGGTCATCCAGCTGGCTTTGTGGAGTAGGAGTAGGAGGAGTTGGCTTTCATATTCTACTTTTCTTGCCCTTAAAGGGACTCAAAGTGGCTGACAAGTCTCCTGTTCTTCTCACAACAGACACCCTGTGAGGGACATGAGGCTGTGAGAAAGAGGGCTGTGACTAGTCCAAGGTCACCCAACTGGCTTCATGGAGGAGGGAAGAATCAAGCCCGGTATTCCCAGATAAGAGTCCTTAACCTTTAGTGCTCCACAGCTAATCAACGAATAGCGAACTACTGGTGAGGGCAGGCACTCTTGGAGGCTGTAGCAGCCTACTCCATGTGTGGATGCTCTTCACCAGATGTTCACTACTTCTTTACTACCAGCCTAAGAGCTAATAGGCCTCTGGAGCCAGTTTGGTCTAGTGGTTAGGGTGTCCGATTCCACCCTCCCCCATGAAAGGCAGCTGGGTGACCTTGGGCTAGTCACAGCTCTTCTCTCAATTCTCACGGTCCCACCTACCTCACAGGGTGTGCTCTTGTGGGGAGAAGAACAGGTTTGTCCATCGCTTTGAGTCCCCTTAAGCGGGTGAAAAAAGCAGGGTAGAAAAGCCAACTCTTCTTCTTCTTTTGGGGAGAGGGTGTGGAAGCTGCTACTAAAAGCCCCCAAGTCAATGGAAATCCTCTTTTGCCACCTTTCCCTCGTCCCAAAATGAGGCTCTAGGGATGTACACAAATGCAATTTTTGGGACTCGATTTGAATGTTTAAAATTTGAATATATTCACATTCAATCTGAATAGAATACACTCAAATCTATTCATACCATTTTTTGTATTCCCCCCACCAGACACCCTGTGAAGTAGCTGGGGCTGTGAGAGCTCTGAGGAGAGATGTGACTAGCCCAAGGTCACCCAGCTGGCTTCATGCGGGAGGGCGGAATCGAACCCGGTATTCCCAGATAAGAGACCGGCTCCCTAGCCACTAGACCTGAATGGCGCCATGCCTGCAAAGGTCTGAGGCTTTGCGATGCTGCTCCACAAATATCTTGATCAGGACAACTTTGAGGATCAGTGCTCTGTTTTCACAAAAGCGTAGCCACTCCCTATAAGTGTTCAACCTTTATTATCAAATTCTTCTTCTCTTTGTCTCTGGCAAAGCTCTGGAATGGTTTGGGTCAAAAGAGGCAGGACGATGGAGATGGAATGGAGTTCTAGGACAGGTCCCTTGTTTTTATTTACAAATTCTCAAACCCCTTCCCAAACCAAACCCCCCATTCTCAACTCTCAGTGATGGGTGCCCCTTATTCCAACAGGTGTGGGAAAGGAAGAGAATTTAATTGGTCCCTTTCAGTCCTGAATCACACTTTGGTCCATAAAATGGAAGCTAGGCCTGCGTTGAAGAAGGCTGGAGGTAGGTTATACTGGCCCAGTCTCTGCTGGCATCTATGATTTACAATGGGCTTAACAGGCCCTGAAAACCAAGCTGGTCTGTGGCCATCCATTCTTCCCTCGAGTTCCTTTCCTTCTTCTGCCATTGTCTTCAGTCTGTCTTCTTCACCAACTTCCGGTTCCTCCACGTGATGGTGGCTATAAATATTCCTACAAGGGCAAGAAGGGAGAAACTGAACTGAACACACACCTTGGCAAGGACTGATGTGATGACCGTGATTACCTAGATTACAAAAATGATTTTTAAGCTTTTGTTTCTTTCCCCCTTTACCAAAAACCCAGACAGTCCATCTTGTGCAAAGATTCGACTCACCAACGAACAACAGCAACAGCAGGCCGGCAGCCACAGGTATAATGACTGAATATTCTCGCGGCAAGAAATACTGGTGAATCAAATGGTCACTTTCAATGAAGGGCTGGAGAAACAGACCAAAATATCAAGTTGGCAGAGAGTGCTAAAAAAAAGCCTACAAACTCCCCCCCCCCCCCACTTGCCACCCCGGAAAATGAGGTTTGTCAAGCAAAAATACCCACTTGTGCTGCCAAAAGCTTGGATTAATCACTGGCTCTCACCATAACCTCTTTTGGAAAGGGGGTGGGTAGGGAGGCTTTTTGCTGCACCAGGCCTTATTCCAGATTATATCCCAGAAAAGGAATCTTCCATCTGTGGGTTGGTGCAGACTACGGCAGGCCCAGGGCCTTCTCAGCGGTGGCCTCTATGAGGGTCTGCTGTAATATGCACTAGCATTTATTTATTTGTTTGTTTGTTCATATCCTGCCCTTCACCAAATAGTCCCAGGGCGGGTTACAATAAGAATAAAGCATATCAAATATTAAAACAATTAAAAATGTAACCCGCTCCCTCCCAAAACAGGACAGCACTCCAAGGAAGCTTTTTAAATGGCAAAAGCCTGGGTGAAAAGATATGTTTTCACCAGGCACCAAAAACTATACAGTGTAGGGTCAAGAGGGAGGCTATACCAGAGTCTAGGGGCCACCACAGAAAAGGCCTTCCTGCAAGTCCCTATGCCTCATAACTCTGAAAGAAGGAACTACAAGAAGGCCCTCTCCTTGAGATCTCAGTGCATGGGCAGCTCTATATGGGAGAAGGCAGGATATAATCCGGAATAAAGCCCAGTGCCGAAAGGGACAGGGAGCAAAGAGTTGCACTCGTTGCCTTGAATTCTTAAGAGAACAGTAGAGATCAATGTAGTGCGTTTAAATCCAGATTACAGCCACATGAAAGGGCTAACAGGACCCCTTACCAGTATGATAATCCAGATGGTGTAATAAGCGAAGAGGACGAGACTGAAGGCTACTAAGCCATACCCAACCAACTGATCAGTCGCTGTGGCCTGAAGAACAGAAAAAAGAAGAAAAAGAGGCTATTTTAGGTGAGGCACTAAAGAGAAATATCTAGTAGTAGTAGTAGTAGTAATAGCAGCAGCAGCAGTAGTAGTAATGCTATGCCCAACTAGTGGTATAATACTAAATCCAGCATAGTGATCTTGTTTGCTGTGTGTAACTGCTGTTTTTACATAATAATAATAAACAGTAGTAGTAGTAGTAGCAGTAGTAGTAGTAGTAGTAGTAGTAGTAACAATGCTATGCCCAACTAGTGATATAATACTAAATCCAGTATAGTGATCTTGTTTGCTGTGTGTAACTGCTGTTTTTACATAATAATGATAATGATAATGATAATGATAATGATAATAATAATAATAATAATAATAATAATAATAATAATAATAATAATAATAATAATAATAATAATAATAATAATAATAATAATAATAATAATAATAATAATAATAATGTTTTTATGAGGAATTTCTAAAGCAGGCTGGAACATTATCAGTGTTCACATCCTAGCAATGCCATTTAACCAATGACCACTTTTTAAAACAAACGAAAGACCATGAATCAAGGGTGGGGGTCTTTGAACTCCCACTTAGTTTACTCACACACACCCAAGACCTCCCCCCGAAGCGACCCCCCCCCCCATGAGGCAGCCCTGACAACCCACCATACTTATCCCTCTCCAAATGCTGCTCCAGTCCTTTGGCGTCAAGGGATGACGTACTTCCGCCCAAACCATCCAACCAGCGCTTAGAATTTAGGCATAGAGAGGAACTGGCTAGAGCGGCAAAGCGGAGACTTCCGGAGGAGTAAGGAAAAGGCGGAAGTAAACAGAAATCCTTGTTTTAGTATCTTTAAAGCGAATCCGCAGACTGTGTTTTAAGCCAAAACAGCCATAGGATCACGGGCATGCATGCTTGCTTGCTTGATGTTTGCGCTTCTATCCCGCTTTTTCCTCCAAAGCGCTCAATATTTTATGCAGGCAGCATTCTGCCTCGCATTTCCCCACCACAACAGCCCTTCCAGGTAGACTCAAGCTGAGACGGTCCAAGAGCATCACTGAACTGGCACACCTGAGTGAGGGTTTAACCCAGGGCAGGAGCCTTCTGGCTCTCAGCCTGGCACTCACTGGCTGCCATGTGGCACCACTGTGGGTGAGAAATAAGCTTTAGACCCGCGTCTCGCCCTGCCATCTACTTGACTGGGTGGAGAAAGGTGCCCTTTTCGGTCTGGGGGAGGGAGCTGATCTCCCCAAAAGTTGGTGGTGTTAAGAAGAGTCATTTGTGATGTCCTTCCTTGCCTGATAAGGTCACCATAGCTGGAAAAGGGTTTTGTGGAATGTGAAACTGGAAAAGATGCAGAAAAGAGCAACCAGAATGATTAAGGGGCTGGATTAAGGAACATCTCCCTTAAGAAATCAGGGTGCAACGCCTGGGCTTCTTAGCCTTGAAAGACAGTGTTTAAGAGGAGACCTGACTGAAGTATAGAAAAGGTGAATAAATCTCTTCGAACCAGGGGACATCTATGAAGCTGATGGGTAGGAGAGTCAGATAAAACAAGGGGAAGGATTTCTTCACCCAGAGGGTCATCGGTCTATGGAATTTGCTGCCAGAAGAGGTGGAGACAGCAACCAGCCTAGATGGCTGTAAGGAAGGTTTAGACTAGTTTATGGACGACAGATGTATCAATGGCTACTAGAATTGATGCTTAAGGACATCTTTCAGGCTGGTGTGGCAAGCAGGGTGCCAGTAAGGTCATTTGCTGGGATTTGAGAGCAGGTGAATGGGGGACTTCAATTGACTCTGCTTGAGATTCCCATAAGCAAATGATGGGCCACTGTATGGGACAGGATGCTGGACTAGATGGTCTGTGGCCTGATCCAGCAAGGCTCCTCTTATGTTCTTACGTGGCCTCACCTCCTCCAAGTTGGAGTGACAGGCAGGATGGCGGAAAGCCGACAGGAGCTGCACAGCATCCGGTTTGGGAGAGTGCACCATCAAGTGAGGAGGGCTGGAAATATGCAGATAATGCTGAGCAAAGTGGGGGATTAGTCAATAGTATGCAAGCAGAACGACGGAAGGGGCAGTATAAGGATTCACATGTTCCTCGATGGCAGAATTTGGACCAGAGGAGTGACTATAAATGTATATATGCAAACACCAGAAGCCTTTGAGCTAAAATAGGGGAGCTAGAAAGCTTAGGGATAGATAATAGGATTGATATTATTGGTATAACTGAAACCTGGTGGACCAGTGAAAACCAATGGGATACAGTCATCCCAGGTTACATACTGTACAGGAAAGACAGGGAAGGGTGACATGGAGGTGGTGTAGCCTTGTATATTAAGGAGGAGATAGAATCTTATGAACTGGAATGTCTACATGAGCCTGACTCTTCCACAGAAGCAGTGTGGGTAAAAAATACCAAGCCAAAAAGGAAGGCTTACAATACAGTAGGGACATGCTATTGCCCTCCCAACCAAACGCCCAAAGGAGTTCAACAACTGGAAAAGGAGGTAAAGGAGGTATCCCAAAAAGATAGGGTAGTTATAATGGGGGGCTTCAATTATCCCCTTTTCTTTATTCGCCCTTTGTTCCAACTGACGTTAGGTGAATTCGTTGGAGAGGGGATTTACATCTGCCACTGGAGACTTTCACTAGCAGTGACTCCTTCCTGGTCATGGTGACAGTATGTTCTCTAGACCACTAGGGGGCTCACCTGTTGAAGGATAACTTCCACCATTAGGCAAGTTATGGGCAAAACTTTTTGTGGTGCCACTAATCAGCCTGGATGCCTTTAAGAAAGAGTTAGATATTCGCAGGTCAATGGCTACTGGATCAGATGCTTAGGTACATCCTCCAGGCTGGTGAGACAAGGATGCCTCTGAAGACCATTTGCAGGGTCCCGAGAGTAGGAGGTTGTACCTCTGTCTTCTGCTTGAGATGGCCAGAAGCAATCATGGGCCACTGTGTATGAAACAGGATGCTGGACTGGGTGGCCTGTGGCCTGATCCAGCTGAGCTCCTTTTAATTCATGGAAGACAGGTGTATCAGTGGTTCCTAGAATGGATGCCCAGGTACCACCTCCAGGTTGGAGAGACAGGCAGGATCCCCCTGAAAGCCACCTGCAGGAAGATGAGAGCAAGTGAAGGTTTTGCCCTTGCCTCTTGCTTGGGATGCCTAGAAGCAATTGGTGGGCCAGTGCATAAGATGTGAGGCTGGAGTAGGTGGGCTGCGGCCTGGTCCAGCAGGGCTCCTCTTCATTCGTGGAGGACAGGTGTTTCAATAGCTACTAGAATGGATGCCTTAGTACCACCTCCAGATTGTAGAGACTGGGTGCCCACCCTTTTTCCTATAGAAGATGGTGGGACAGGTTAAAACGGAAGGTGTTCCTTCAGATATTGGGGGTCATGTAGGGGCTTATAAGTTAAAGTGAACAACGCAAGTCTGGTGTTCCAGTTTGAATCTCATTCGCCCCACTGTGTGACGCACATATTTTTATGCCTTTCTTGGTTTCTAATCTTGTCCTAATCTTTCCACCTTGAATAAAGCAGTCATTATTTTGCAATGATCTGCTTTCCCCCCCTCCTTCCCTTGGAGTCGGCTGCTTAGCCAAGTACAATTTATTTATTATTTATTTATTTGTATTTCTATCCCGCCCTATACCCAAAGGTCTCAGGGCAGGTTACAATATTATATTATATTTGAAAACCTTTCGTGCTGGAGTATTCTTGGGCGTGATCTGAGTGCCGAAGGAGAAAGGTGTATAAAATAGGGATGTACACCAATGTTCTAAACATTTGAAATTTGACTGAATTCAATAGTATGTGGACATTCACATTCAAATAGAATGTCTTCACATTCTTACTTAAACATTCGAACAAATTTCAAATGTTCTGAAACGCTCATTTTGAATCTCATTACACATTTGTATGCATTCGCGCTTATAGTACGGGATGAAAATGGGATGCATACGGGATAAAACGGGACGGGTATTCATATAGATGCATGTATCACATACAAATGTTGTCGACATTCGTATCTTCAGTTTCGAATCTAACATTCGAATGAATAGTTTCGAATCTATTTGATTCAAAAAGGATTTTGTTGCATTCGGATTCTAAACATTCAAAACGAATTGAACATTTGGATATTCGATTCGATTCGACTCTGATTCGACTCTGTGCACATCTCTAGAAGTGTTTGATATCTGCAGAAAGCCAGATAATTGGAGGGGGTCGGGATCTCCAAAACAGTAGCTAATGTGTCTGGGTTTGGCCGGTTCCCTTCCAGAAAAAGAGACTTTTTTTTCCCCCACGGAGAAAAGAACACCTTTATTTTCCCCAAAACCGCAATAACATTTGACAGTATAGTGATTTTTTTTCTTTATATCTGTGGTTTCTCTACATTAGGAACCAAAACAGAGAATACAAACACGATTGGTTGAATCAAAAAAGACGGCACAGCATTCTGTTAGAAAAACAGAAACACTAAAGGAGCAAGTTAAAAACCGTGGGTGGGGTGGGATGGGTGGGACACAAACCATCATTTCTCTTCCATCCCCACAAACCCGACAAGAGAGTCATCGGAGCGACAAAGCCGTGGAACCAACGTAAGTCTCTATACGTGCCTATATCAGCATATTTAGCTTTTTACTCTGCTTTTAGATCTCCAAGGTTTTTAGAAAGTGTTAAAACTATTTCTTCAAGCCATTTCTGAAGTTTGCATAGTCTATTTTCCCTTTCCAAAAATATCTTCTGCGCTCTGCCCCTATAGAATTATCTGAATATAAACTGAGCGCGCTTCCCGTCTCAGCGTCAATAACATTATTATTAATTTTTTTTCTGTTTTACCCAAGAAAATAAACACGGTCCTCTTTCTTCTTCTTCTTCTTCTTCTATTTGTCCAACCCCCGCAAAAATATGGGCTTAGAAAACAAAACTAGCAAACATTATTTCTTGAAGCAAGGCGAAAAAAATCAAGAGATTCTCTCCCTGGGACGTTCAAAAGTTCCTTTAGCTTCTTTGGGGGTGGTGGTGAAGAAGAGGGGAAACCCCCTCTCCTCAACAACCCATCAGAGAAAAGGAAAAGCTAGCAAGGAAAATGGGGTGGGGGGGGGGAGGAATAGGCTCCTCTCTGCTGGATTGTCCGCCCATCTCTGCGGACCACTGAAGGTAAGGTTGGTGCAAGATTGAGCCCACCTCCACCTGGGAAATGGAGCAGGCGTCTCGCTGGTAGACCTGCCAAAGGTCCAGTTTCAGCCAGCCCTTGAGTGGGGTCATCTGCAGAAAACGAAGGCTTGGAATGGGGAAGACGCTAGCGACCAGGCCAGCTAAAGAGAATGACCCCGTCCACGGGGCAAAGGGAAACAGAGGCAGACATGCCCTTGGCTAGCTTGAAGAGGAGAGAAGGAGAGAAGTGGATTCGTTTAACAGCTCCTGAGATCAAGCGACAAGGGAGAGATCTGCTCTCCAGTTGGGGGCACTCCTCTCCAGGAGGGGTGGCCCTTCACTTGGGTGCGTACCTGCGTGCGTGGGGGGGGGGCTCCCAGAGACTCATAACGCATGCACAGTCCTGCTGCACAAAGACAGTATGCACTGTAGTTCAAGAGGGAACGGGCGGGCAAGGTGGGTACGGGAGCAAAGGAAAGCATTACACAAGCAGTTCAGATTTTAAGACCATAAACCAACGTTTCGCGGCATCGTAGACGTTCCAAAAGGATAAAAATAACCATTACAACACAGGGAACCAAACATGCTTTCATGTAAATTCTCTGGTGCAGTTAAGTGTGGGGCAGGCAGGTGAATCCACCGACCGGGTGATGAGTCCGACACACAAATACCACATACAGCTTTGCTATTGGGGTGTGCAAAACAAAACCCAGCCCCCAAATCCAACCTGACCGTTTTTCATCACCGGAACAGCTCCAAAGCCCGATGCCCTCATTAAATACAGTGGCGGATTAGCATGATTCCTTGAACATTGGGGTTTCCATCGCACATGACAGAAAACCCTTTTCGTTCTACGCATGACAAGAGAGATACCAAAACGTAGAAGCATTTAAGGTTGCGGGACGGTCAAACTCAAATCTTATTTGGCACCAGATGTGGAGGAGGAGGAGGAAGAGGCCAGCTCTTGCCTTCCCCGTTCAATCAACCACAAAAATCTGATCCCTAGAAAAATCTTGCCTGTGTGCAACCAAGGGCTGCAAATTTGGTAGGGAGTCATTGGCAAAAATTCCAAAAACTTCACAATTGCAAAAATGATTAGAAGCAACGTCTTTGCGCCCTGCGTTCCTGGCCCCTAATGAGCTAGGAATATACATATTTTAAAAAAACGCCCCTCCCCAAAACAAAAACCCAAGCTAGCAATGATGCAATGGTTCCCCCCCCCCCAAAAGCACAGACACACAGACACAAAAACACCAGCCTGCTGGGTTTACAAACAAAATTCAACAAGTTATCAAGATAAAAAAGGAAGGAAGGAAGGAAGGAAGGAAGGAAGGAAGGAAGGAAGGAAGGAAGGAAGGAAGGAAGGAGGGAAGGAAGGAAGGAATTCTAGGTGGGACCAGTGGTTTTGAGAATTTTCAATTTTAAAAAAGAAAAGACATTTCTCAAACAGCGTCTCCCACTGAACCAGGTGCCAAAGACGCTATATGTTCAAGGGAAATAGCGCCTTGCACCAAAAGTTAACATTTCAAGAAGCAGCAGAGAAGTATGGCTAAAATAAAGTGTTCCTGGGTCTAAAGCTAATCGATCCTGTTTGACCAGATGAACCAGGAGGAATTTCACACACGGGATTGGGAAGCAAGAGTCCTTCTGATCCGCCGAGTGGGATTGGGTGGAGAGAAGGGTTTCATCTAGCTGCCAGAGAACATCACAGATGTATCTGCTGGGATGTTAGGGATTTAGGAAGAGAAAGACAAGCCCATGGATTCCCCCCGCCCCCCGTGATTAAAGAGATGCCCTTTCCTCTAGATTGGCTTCTGCCCTGCCAGCACCCCTCTAGAGGTACCTACTCCCATCAGTCTTAGCTGGGATCATGGGCACTGGAATCCAGAACATCTGGAGAGCCAGGAAAGCCACCTCCCCTTTCTTCAGGGAAATTCTACACTGGCACCGTTTTATTGGACCAGCCAGTGTAAGGAACCTCCCTTCCACACGCTGATATGGTCTAATAGAGGTTCACCCCCCTGCCCCCCCCCCCCATAGACCACACCAGTGTGTGGAAAGGTTTCTAGTAAACTTGCCAGGCTGGTATACCAGCCAGTGAAGAATCACCTTCCTCATTCTTCTCAGTATTTGGGGGTGGTTCTTTGGCTCACCATAGGAAAGGCCTAGAAACGGAGGCCGATTTATTAGCAACTATTCAGGCAAGCAGTTTTCCAAACGGGATCGAGATGGTTTGTTGCTGGTCTGGATTGCAAATCTCCAAATTCCTGCTTTGGAGAGGCTCACCTCCCTGCGTCGTGCCTTGGAGGAAGGGCAGACAGCCAGGAACCCAGCCGCCAAGACATCGGGTGCAAAGAAGTACAGCAGAGGAAGGGAAACCATTTTCTTCCCTCTGGGAGACTAACGTCCCCAGGGCACTCAGGGGAGGGGGCTTTGAAAGACCACCAGGACTTTCACCTTGGAGCCCAGGGTCCGTGGTTAGCAGCCGCAGCACCCTCTGACAAACTGGCAAGCTAGAGGCCTGGTCTTTCTTTGCAATCCTGAGCGATAATCTGAAATTCCTCCTGTGTTCACCCATTCTCTCTCTCTCACACGTACACATGTACACACATGCACACCCTTGGTCACAAACAGGGCCACACAAGTCCCCTGAATTATCTATCCTTCCTCACTGCGTGCGAAAGGGGCGTGCGTGTGAACACAAGCACCAGGTGTGGAGGGCAGGTGAGCAAGCCACCTGTCGAAGCCTCGCGCATGCTCTTTCCACCCTGGCCAGCGATCCAAACACTGTGCACAACCTGGCCAGGTAAATGCAGCAAGAAAAGCGAAGGGGAAGCCAGTGGGAAGGAGGCAGAAAGCGTACACAAGGCGGGACTGTGGAGTCCCAAATGCTCAAGGAGGGAGCATCCTTTAGGACAGCCCACCCCCACCCCCCGGATGCTGGGACTACAATCCCAGCATGCCAGTGCTAGCAGGGCTGGCACAGAAGGCCGGAAGCAGAAGAATGCTGGTCACTGGGGTCCCAGAACATCTGGAAGGTCACCGTTTGAGGCCCACTCGCCTTCCCTAATGCGGATGCAAGAGAGAATCCTGCTCTCCATGACCCACCAGCGCTGCGGTGCCCTCACCACCACCCTGCCACCGTCCTGCCACTCTGGCCAAACCCTGCCAAGCCAGGCTGAGAAAATTTAAGGGCAGGGGTGCCCCACTGGGACCGTCCCGGGCGTCCCTGAAATGCAGAGCCCATCAAACTGTTGTGCCCATCCGGCCTGGAACGATGGGCGTGTGTTTAGTTCAGGGACATTTGGAGGGCCGCGGGCAAGCAACCTCAGCTCAAGGGGTTGTCAAGAGATGAAGATGTGGCATGCCGTTTGCAAAAGCAAAAAAAGTAAAAGTAAAAAGGAGCAGCAGGGATCCTGAAATGCTAGGCACTTCCTGTTTCCCTGCAGGAAGAGCAAAAAGTCTCCAAGCCTGGTCCCTGCTTTTTGCTGGTGTTCTGCTAGAGGAAAGATTGAAGGACAGCGCCTCAAAACTCTCCCTCTTCATTCTGCAGCGGGCCAAAGGACAGAGCGGCTGGGGTGCCGCATCTTGAAGCCAGACTTAAGCACCTTTTCCCGTAATGACAGAGGCCGGTGGCCGGATTCATGCTAGCAGCTACAATGCTTTCCTTATGCAAAGGCTCAAGGGGTAGAAATATACCTGTTCCAACCACCTCTCAGGCCTGAACTGGTGTGAAGGGTTTCTTGGTCAAGAGTAGGAAAAAACCACAACCCTAATACCTTTCCAGACGCACAGGGCGGCAAAACTGGGGCACGCAGAACACCGGCTCCACTCTGGCCTCAAGTGGGTTGCATCACCTTGCAAACCAAAAGAGTGGCCATGCACTGTGTGGTTAAAAAGCAGAGTGTGGGTCCTGTTTCTGAGAACGGTTTCTGGGAGGCTTTCCTGGAGCACTCAGGGGACCTTTAAAGGCCCCCCTCCCAATGCAAACAGTGCACACCCCACCAGCTCCTTCCACACCCTGCCAGCGGAGCAGAGATTTCTGAGCACTTGTTGCTACAAAGGCTATGGAGCGCTTAGGATTCCCCATCAATTCTACCTCTTAAAATGCTCTTCTGGGGGGGGGGGGGGCGGAATAAAACAAAATAAAACCCAAGCCTTCTCCTGTGAATGGGGGGGGGGGCTTTTTGGTTTGGAAAATAAAATGCTAGAGGGCCAAGCCAGACATGGCCCTCGTAGCAAAGTTGCCGTGATCCAAAAGGCGAGCGCCCACTGAAGAAACAGCCATGTCTGTGCTGCACCCAAAATGGCTGCCACCGAGGTGCCATTTTGTTAACCTCCCCTCCCCACCGAAAGGAGCAGGCCGTGTAGGAAGGGGGTAAAAATGTTCACAGTGGTATAACCCTATGGCTGAGAGACAGAGAGAGAGAGAGAGAGAGAGAGAGAGAAACACACAGGATCGAAGAGATCCCGGAAGTGGAAAAGTGGTTCCATGGAATGAAATTCTGGAGTGCAGAAAATCCCCTCCGTGGGGGTCACGGAGGTATTCAAGGCGACAACCGAACGGCAGGAACAACCAAGGGATGTTTCCGAATATCTGGGGAGGCACAAGGCATATTCTGAATCGAAAGTGCAGGTCCTGGAGTGTCGGAGTTCGAGCCGATCTGCAGTGCACACATGTCAAGGAAAGGGATTCTGGGAAATCCTGCCTGGAATGTTACATGAAGTTAAAAAAAGGGGGGGGGGAAGGGGAGAGAAAGTGGGCGTGACTGGCATCCATCACGACCGCCGATCGGGCAGGGGACCATTTCCCGCAGGTCTGTCCCGTCCGGTTCACATTTAATGGGTTTCGATTACCACTGGCTCGTAAACTCCAGATGAGACTCTGTGGATAGAAGAAGAGGAAGGGGGCGGGGGGCACGAAAGAAAGCATAATTATTACCCTGATGGTACAGAGCGTCTTTGGAAAAAGGATGCAAAGGAAAGTCGACTAAGAATGGTTTGAATGGAGATACTGAAAAGAAGTAACTAACCTGGCCTGAAATCAAACGTCAGAAAGCTTTTTGGGGGGATTTTTTTTTGTTGTTGTTTATTTGGGTTGGGGGAGGTAAAGGTGGAAAAAAGAAAAGAGAAAGATATACAGACAGGCATTTAATACGATGAGCAATGCGACAGTAGTAGAAGAAGAAGAGTTGGCTTTTCTACCCTGCTTTTCTCACCCATTTAAGGGGACTCAAAGTGGCTGACAGAGCTTCTGTTCTTCTCCCCACAACAGAACAGCCTGTGAGGTAGGTGGGGCTGTGAGAGTTCAGAAAGGGAGCTGTGACTAGCCCAAGGTCACCCAGCTGGCTTCATGGGGGAGGGCAGAATCGAACCTGGTATTCCCAGATAAGAGCCCGGCTCCCTAGCCACTAGACCAATTAGTAGGATATTCCAAGGGTTGAAAACCTACATTCCTGGTGGGCAAAATCTCCCTTTTCACCTGGAAGGGGTGTCAACGTGGCTCCCACCCCCAGGATGAACCAGATCATGGAGGGTTCTACTTCCATAGCTCCATGTTCATAGCCACCTAAACTCTGGATGGGCTCTCCATCTACGTTTTCAAGGACTCCTGCCCATGGAAACTTACCTATTTGCAAGCTGAATTCCGCTCAGAGTGGTTGTACCATCTCTGCTCACAAACAGCCTCAGGTTACTGTCTGCAAAAGAAAAAAAAAGAGAGAGAAAGAAAGAGAAAGAACGGAAGGGGGAGATGATGGACTATGAAATTGGAACATCCCTCTTCAGGGGGCGTTCATGAATTATTATTATTATTATTATTTTTGCAGACTTAAACAGCTCTCGACAATTTTGCTCTGTATCCCAGCAAGACATCTCCTTGGAGGGGAAATACATTCTGTTCCATGCCTGACCACTGGGCTGCTGTGTGAGACTGGGTGCTGGACTAGATGGGCTGTGGCCTGACCCAGCAGGGCTCCTGTGAATTCATGGAGAACAGGTGTACCAACGACTACTAGAATGGATGCAGGATTTGTCCCAAGTGCATTGGCTGGGATTCAAGCAAAGCACTACTAGTAGTAATAGAAGTGGAAGAAGAGGAGGAAGATTTGGCTTTTATGCTCCTCTTTTCTCACCCTTTAAGGGGACTCAAACACCTGACAAACCTTCTGTTCTTCTCCCCACAACAGATACCCTGTGAGGTTGGGTAGGGTAGTCTAAGGTCACCCAGTTGGCTGATGTTCTCACCTACAATGGATGCTTAGGTACCATCTCCAGGTTGGAGAGACAGGCAGGAGGCCCCTAAAGGCCATTAGCAGGAAGTCAAGAGCAGGTGAAGGTTTTTGCCTTTTGTCTTCTGCTTGAAACGCCCAGAAGCCATTGGTGGGCCACTTTGTGAGACAGAGCTAGCTAGCCTCACCCAGCAGTAGCCAAAGCACTGAGCTTGGCAAAGATGAAGGTAGATTGTGCCAAGGTTTTCCATGAGCCAGTTTGGTCTAGTGGTTAAGGAGCTGGACTCTTATCTGGGAATAAAGGCTTTGATTCTGCACTCCTCTGTGAATCCAGCTGGGTGACCTTGGGCTAGTCACAGCTCTCTCTTGAGCTCTCACAGCCCCATCTACCTCACAGGTTGTCTGTTGTGGCGGGAAGAACAGAAGGTTTGTCAGCAGCTTTGAGTCCCCTTAAATGGGTGAGAAAAGCAGGGTGGAAAAGCCAACTCTTCTTCTAACACAGCACGGACACGCAGATCAAAAACGGGACCCGCACTCTGCTCTTCTGGCCTAAGAAGGCGTGAAGAGTGCAGTTGGCCATAGTGTCAGGCTGCAGGGCCAAGGCTGACGCTTAGAAAACAGCAGGATCCTCTGCTCAGCTTTATTCTTCCGACCCAAAGGACCTTACCTTCAGTGTTGCTGACGTCTGTGAAGTCTTGGCTCTGCATTATCTTCTCCACAATGTCGTCGGCATCGATCCTGGTGTCGTCAACCCACGTCGGGTGGCTCTCCACAGAATCCTTCTTTCTCCTGAGCAGAAGAGAGGAAACAGAAGACGGAACAGGGGAAATGAATCAAAGGGGGATTTAGGCCTTTTCTGTGTCCTGTGTGAACTGCCCCGAGCGAAGACGCGCCTATTCACCCTGCCCTGTGGCTGGGGAACAGCTCTGTCCCCCATACCTCCTGCCACTGTGAGTGTTTTTAGTGCAATCCAGGGATGAGCACGAATGTTTTTTAGGGATTCGATTTGAAACGAACCCAGTGTTCGAAAATCCGTACTAATAGATTGTACTAATAGATTGAACTTGAATGTGGTAAAATTCTATTCAATAAGAATCTATTCGTATGTATTTATTAAGTATTTATTTATTTGCTTTTATATCCCACCCTATACCCAGAGGTCTCAGGGCGGGTTACAACATTATATAAATCTTAGACAGGTCCCTGCCCTCAGGCTTACAATCTAAAGAACGTTCAATACATATCTGATACGGATACCTTTCTGATATGAACAGATATGTATCTGATACAAATAGATACATATCTAATATGAACAGATACATATCTAATATGAACAGATACATATCTAAAATGAACAGATATGTATCTGATACAAATAGATACATATCTAATATTAACATACATATCTCATATGAACAGATATGTATCTGATACAAATAGATACGTATCTAATATGAACAGATACATATCTAAAATGAACAGATATGTATCTGATATGAACAGATATGTATCTGATACAAATAGATACATATCTAGTATGAACATACATATCTCATATGAACAGATACGTATCTGATACAAATAGATACGTATCTAATATGAAAAGATATGTATCTAATATGAACAGATATGTATCTGATATGAACAGGCACGTATCTGATACAAATAGATACATATTCACGCCCATCCCTGTTTTATATCCTTCAATCATCTCAGAGGTGGAAGATTAAAGCCTGGACACATCAGTTCCTAATATGCCCCTCGTGCAAACAGGTGAAGGCTGAATGCTTGGGCCAAAACAACAGCAGAAGGACAAAGAAACAGGTTAGTTAAAGGAATCCGTTCTGTTTTAATAAGTCTGGTAATTCTGTGGAATTGTCTGTTCAAGCGCAAGTGATTTTCTCCCTAAAACGCCCGCTAAAAGCTACCCACCTGGACGATCTATCCAACAGAAGGTTCGGTCTCGGCGGGCGAGGCGGCTTCTCCGGCTTGTGCTCCCGCTCGCCCTCAGGACACTCCACGGTCATGCTGAGCCCTCCAGAGGCGCTGCTGCTGGTGGAGGTATTTCGGCGGTGGGTCAGATCAGACATACTGGAGGACCTCGAATGCTCAGTGCTGTAGCCTGTAAGCAGAGGGAGCAAGGCTTACAGAGGGCCCAGCAGGGCCTTCTCATTGGTAGCACCTTCCCTGCTCCTATTCATGACACTCCTACAGTTCTAGCTTTTGAGCACCTATTAGAGACCTGTTTCTCTAACCGTGCATTCCTGGTGAAAGTAAGCCGGTTTGGTCTAGCGGCTAGGGAGCTGGGCTCTTATCTGGGAATACAGGCTTTGATTCCGCACTCCTCCGTGAATCCAGCTGGGCGACCTTGGGCTAGTCACAGCTCTCTTCTGAGCTCTCACAGCCCCTTGTTATACAAGCTGATTCGTTCTCTGAAAACTTCTCTAAACTTCAAAGCCTTGGAAGAGGAGGTTCTCCTAGTGATCTCACGGACAAGAAGTTGCTTGTTTACTAGGTCACAGTAGGCGTTTGTACGCCTCTCGCGAGTGAAATCTCCAGCGATGCCCTGCACGATGAAGAACTACTGTAACGCCATGAGGATAGACATGTTTCAAAGGGCAAACAAAGAAAGGAAACCATTTGTGTTATTCTCGGGTTTTGCTGCACAGATCAGGTGAGAAAGGTGAGCAGGAGGGACGCAGAAACCTGCATTTGTGGGCACAGATTAAGAAACAATATACAGCGAACACCAACCAGATGAAACAGGATACAGCACAAGCTGGCTAGCAGATAAGGAAATTACCAGATATTTTTGATTGCTGACTGGCGTAGCTTGAATTCCGGGAATGCCCTGAATGGAATACCTCATCTGGACTGGAAAGGTTCTGGTCTGGTTCTTCTGGGACACCTGAAAAAAAGACAAGAAGGAAAGACGGTTTGCCATCTACTCGTTAATGCCTTTCCCTGTTGAAAGTCTCTGTAGAATCCTGAAAGGAACAAGAAAACATTGAATCCTAGAGTTGGAAGGGACCTCTAGGTCCGTCACGTCCAACTCCCTGCTCAACACAGGATTTCCTAAACCATCCCAGACAGATGTAAGTCCAACCTCCAGCAAAGGAGAACCTATTACCTCCCGTGAAACCTATTCCACTGACTCATCACTCCCACTGTCAGGAAGATTTTCCTAATACCTAATCTGGATTGACTCCTTTGAAGTTTCATCCCCTTGTTTCGAGTCCTCCCATCTTGCGCAAGTGAGGATAGGGATGACCCCTCTGCACTGTGACGGCCCTTCGAAGACTTGAAGACCACCATCATGTCTCCCCTCAGTCTTCTCTTCTGTAGGCTGAACATTCTTAGATCCTTCAACCATTCCTCTTAGGACATGCTTTCCAGACCATTTTATAGGTCAACATTTATGTCTACTATGGCAGCCCTAGGATGCCCAAGCTGTTTTCTGCTACAAATGCACAAACAAGATTTTTAGGCACCTAGTAGCTTGGAGTGGATCTGTTTGCTGATGGCACAAGCAGAAGATCCAAAACCTCTCAACCCACTGCAAATGGCTTTCGGAGGCCTCCTGCCTGTCTCTCCAACCTGGAGGATGTACCTGGGCATCCATTCTAGTAGCCACTGATACACTTGTCTTCCATGAATTAAGAAAAGCCCTGTTAGATCAGGCCACGGCCCATGAAGTCCAGCATCCTGCATCACACAGTGCCCCAACTGCTTGTGGAAAGTGCTGATGCCCCTAAGCAGAAAGACCAACACTTCGCATCAGCAGATCACATGGTGCCAATGGTCCATACCGGAGCCAAGAATGGTGGGCCTGGACTTGTTCTGGCGGAGTGATCCGATAGTGGCCGGTGCGCTGCTTGGGGCAGGCGTAGTGACGCTGCTGCTCGTTGTACCTTCCCCTTTACAGGTTAGCTGAAGGGTCGAGTCCTGCCCTGGGATGGTGATGGACTTGGCTGTGGATGGAGGCCTGGAAAACACATGACACGTGCAATGAAGAGTGCTAGAAAGAGCCTGTAGAATAATCGACAGGAAATAAACGTTTCGCCTCAATATCGACACATGATTTAAGATTGGAAGATGGTCGAAAAAAGCCCCAAGAACCTAAGAAATGCCCTGTGAAGTCACCTTGCCAGCCAGCTGTCTGGAAAATCTGGAAGACGGTTCGGAAGTGCAGCTAGTGCAGAACTGCTAGGTTGCTGACCGGGACAGCTGGCCAGATGCACATCATGCCAGTTTTAAAAGAGCTGCCGATTCGCTACTGAGCCCAATTCAAGGTGTTAACTTTGACTTATAGGGCCCTAAATGACTTGGGCCCCAAATGTCTAAAGGAATGCCTCCTCCCATATCGACCTGCCCATGATCTGGAGATTATTAAACATGCATATTAAATAAAACTCACGTTTTGAAGCAGGGGTCCCCGGACAGCAAGGACATGCCAATGGTTACCTGTGGGAGGTAAAAAAGCAGAAATATTGTTCTTTGTCCTAGAAAAAAGGTCTATAACTTTTCCTAGGTGATAGCCAGGCATTTTCTAATCCAGACTATGGCCCTTGCAACACTGGGCCTTATTCCAAATTATATTCTGGAGCAGGGACCTGCCACCTACATGCCGGTACAGACTAGGGGTGTGCACAAATGCAATTTGTGGGATTCGATTTAAATGTTTGAAGTTTGAATTTAACCAAATTCAAATCTATTTGTTTAAATGTTTCGTTCGAATTTGCACTTACGAATTTTATTCGAATTTGCAACCAGGGTAATGGGGTCCAGGGTGGCCTTAGGGGCTGCCATATGTAGTGGGGCATCCCACTATTCACAGCTATATAGGGCTGCACGTCCTTCGTAGCTGTCTACAAAGTTGAGCACAGGTTACATAGCTGCGGTGAAGCAGTCTTTGTAACCGTCCCCTCCTGCATAGCCGCTACCTGGCCAGCCCATGCAATTTATGCCCACCGTCACGGAAGTATGCCATGACTGATGTCCGTGACAGCCAATCGCGCACTCCTGCCAGCAGCCCTTCTGCCTCGGCATGGGTGCTACAGTGGCCCTGTTTAGGACCCACTGCTATCGGGTACTAGATGGCCCGTGTGGAAGCACGATGTATTCGCCAAGACCCGGATCTTCTAAGACCGTATTCAACGAGAACCGGATATCAAAGATCCGGATCTTCTAAATCCAGATTAACGGAGGCAAGTGCAAAAACAGCCAGTGTTACTGCAAGCTTCCGCAGGGAGCTGGCCAATCAGAGCTGGCGGGCCGCGCAAGCGCACAACACCGCCAGCTGGGATCGCCACTTCAGAACCCGGGGGCGACAAGGTAAGCGCCTCACACGTGAGCCCATCCCCGCGAATGGGCACCCTGGGATGGGCTGGGGCAGTTCCGAATGGAACCGCCAGCCCGGCGGACCAGATGCTCTGTCCCAGGGTGTCCTACATGCATTGCATAGGCCCTCGTGCGAATAGGCCTCAGATGTAGCATCGATCAGTGGGATCCTGTCGCATATACCTTTAGGATGGAATTATCCTGCCGGGTGTTCTTTGTGTCGTACCCCTCTAGTAAACAGCATCGGACAGTGAATCCGGAGCCTGCAAATTCCGCCAGATTCAGATCAGCAAAACCCAGCTGGAAAGGAAAGAGGCGCATGTTTTAACAGGTCAGTTCTTTCAAACTAGCAAAACAGAGCCAAGAACTTGACAGTGCATGAACTCCAGGACGGAAGACAAAGCCACCAGCATGTTCTTAACCTCAGATCATTCAGGATTAGTTATTTTATTTTGTTTGTCACATTCAGCAGAGGAAACAGGACCATCCTCTTGGCAAGGACGGTGTTAACACGCCTGGAGTCCTTGCATAACCAGGGGCGCAGGAGACACCAGGCCAACGAGGTGGAAAATCCCACTGCTGTTAACACACAGTGAACATAATAAGGACCTCTTTGTGCCACGCCAGCCCACAATGCATTGCAGAGTATATGCAGAGAAATGAAAGGATCTTGTTGTAGGCGAAATCAGTGGACTGCTCTTAAGAAACGGCACTCGGCGTGTGGGCAGAAGGAAAGGCTCAGCGTAACGGCTGAGTACTAGGCAACGTGTCCGAAGTGCTCCAAATAGCCACGTGGTGACGTCACGGGACTGTTCACGTGGAAGAGGGTAAGAGAACTCCATGCCTGGTTTATTTGTTTACATGTTTATCCTGCCCTATATCCGGCGGTCTCCGGCTGGGTAACACCATTTAAAATCAAACACTATTAAAACTTTAATATGTATTAAAACAATAGTATCTGCAAGTGGGAAGGGAAAAGTGTATCCCCATTTAACCCAAGGCCAGGGCAAAGAAGTGTGCCTTCACTGCCTTCAGAAATGTGCACAATGAAGGTGACAGGCACACCTCAAGGGAGAGACTATTCCAGAGCCCAGGGGCCATCACTGTGAAGGCCCTCTCCCGAGTACCCACCCCTCTTTCCCGCTGAGCGTGTTGGGACAACCAGGAGGGCCTCCCTTCCAGATCTTAAGGCATGGGCAGGTAGATATAGGAGAAGGTGTTCCTTTTAGATATTTGGGGCCAAAGTCATTTAATGCCATGTAAGTCAGAGTTAACACCTTGAAATGGGCTCAGTAACCCCACAAGGTTGGTCTCTGTTGATTTGTCTATGAAGAAGTTGAGGAAACCTTTGGGGAGGTATGTTTTAAGAAGCTAGGAGGCCTTTGCTTTTTTTTTTTCTTCCACAGGTATCAGAGGGCTGGTTGGGATGAGGAAAGAAGAACATTTGGCTTTTCTATCCTGCTCTTCTCACCCATTTAAGGGGGCTCAAAGCTGCTGACAAACTTTCTGTTCTTCTCCGCACAACACAACACCCTGTGAGGTCGGTGGAGCCGTGAGAGCTCAGAAGACAACTGCAGCTAGCCCAAGGTCACCCAGCTGGCTTCATGGAGGAGGGCAGAATCAAACCCAGTATTCCCAGATAAGAGTCCGGCTCCCTAACCACTAGACCAGAAGGAAAGGAAAAAGACTAATAGGAGCAGCATGCCCAGAAAAGACACAAACAGATCATCAGACCAAAGGAGCCACGTGGCCTCATTTCCACCACCGCCTGGAGAAAACCTAATTCGATTATGCAAGAGGATTTCTACGCCGATAACTTTGGTAAACAGCAGATTTCTTCTGAGCTTTCGGTGGTTCATCATGGAAAGAAACACAGGCCGTCTCGTGGCCTGGAGTGGGTCATTTAGGTCTGGCCCCAGTTCAGCCTGGGTGCCGGCCGCACTGAACCAGTCTGGGGGGCGGGGGTCAGGCAGTGTGCCAAGCTTTTCCACTCTATCTCCTGGCTCAGTGCTGCTGCTCAAAGTTCTCAAACAAAGATGCTCTGTCTGATCGCCCACGGATGCTTCTGTGAGCCAGTTTGGTCTCGTGGGTAGAGTGTTGCAGTCTTATCTGGAAAGTTTCCCAGTTTAATTCCACGCTCTTCCACGAAGCCAGCCAGCCGACCTTGGGCGAGTCACCACTCTCTTTCTGAGCTCTCCTGTCTCAAATTTTTCAAGAGCTTGGAGCCTGGACATATCAGCCTGCCCGCGTCTGTGGCCTGATCCAGCAAGGCTCCGCTTAGGTTCTTATGGACTAGATGGGCTTTGGCCTGATCCAGCAGGCTCCACTTAGGTTCTTATGGGTTAGATGGGCTGTGGCCTGATCCAGCAGGGCTCCTCTTAGGTTCTTATGGGTTAGATGGGCTTTGGCGTGATCCAGCAGGGCTCCTCTTAGGTTCCTATAGACTAAATGGGCTGTGGCCTGATTCAGCAGGGCTCCTGTTAGGTTCCTACGGACCAGATGGGCTGTGGCGTGATCCAGCAGGGCTCCTCTTAGGTTTTTATGGACTAGATGGGCTGTGTCCTGATCCAGCAGGCTCCACTTAGGTTCTTATGGATTAGATGGGCTGTGGCCTGATCCAGCAGGGGCCCTCTTAGGTTCTTATGCTAGCTCTTTCCAGATTTGTTTTTTCAACTACTTATTTAAGAATTGTGTTACATATCCTATTTTTGCTGAACCAAACCCTCAGGAATCGTGAGGTACGATCACAGGTCTCGAACACGTACTGATTGCTTTGCGCATGCGCAAGGGCATTGAAAGCAGCTGTTGCCATCCGATCCTTTCTGTGGAAGCTCAGGGAAAGCCTGACCTCTGTCCTAACACCGTTGAGACTTCTAGTGCTCTAATCATTTGTCATTTTTCCTCTGTTGTGCACCACTTCAGCTTAAGCAACCTAACCCCAAGATCATATGGCTCAGAACGGAACAGCAACATGCTGAGGTCTGAATTTTATGATTATTTTTTTTCCCAGGAAATGGAATCCTAGCAGTGAGGAGGAGATTGGAAAAGAGCCCGGAACTGCAAGAGGAAGGCCGGTCATCTTGACAGATATAACCTTTCAGCAGAGCTTCCTCCATTTCCTCATCTGGCAAACGGGACCTCCGTCCGGTTCACAGACCAGATTCCACGGGCTTCTTTCTCCCCACACAAAGAAAGAGAGATTAGCGGCGTGCAGAGTACTGCACAGAAGCCTGTTGTTTAGCCTGTTGTTTAAAAAACAATGCTCTGAGCTAGGGATGGGTACGATGGCAATTTTCGGGATTCAATGCGAACCAAATATCCAAAGATTTGAATTGATTCAAATGGTTAAAATTCAAATGAATAAGGGACAGATCATGCCTTTGCTTATTGGAGCAGCACACATCTGGAGTCTCAGAAAAGGGGCTGCTTGGGGTGGGCTGAAGCTCGTACCTACTGTATTTTCTGGCATATAAGACTACTTTTTAACCCAGAAAAATCTTCTCAAAAGTCAGGGGTTGTCTTATACGCTGGGTGTCATATTCTTATATGGCGAGTATATCCCAAACTCTATATTTTAACTGGAAAGTTGGGGGTCGTCTTATACGCCCAGTCATCTTATACACCAGAAAATACGGTAGTTAAATTCCATTCTAATGTAGCTCATGCGCTGAAATAAAACCAATGACCTTCAGACAATATGGGTGAAGTTTTATATTAACGAAAGAAAAACAACAGAAACAATTTTCAAAGTGAATGCAGAACAGGTTAAGATTCAAGTTCTTCTTACCTTGGAATAGGTTTTCCCTCCCTTTAGCTCCTGTGCCGAAAAATAAAGGATACAAGAAGAAAAAAAAAGATGCATCAGGCTTATTGAGAAATACTTGAATCTATGAAAAGGAGCGGTTTTATACTTTCTTTAACATAAGATAATTTCTGGTGATATTTATTTGGGAAGGCTAGGTTCTGGGAAAAGCATATTTAAACTCACAAAATTCAAGGGAAATGCCAAACAGCTGGTTTTAAGCACGCTGGCCAGTTCTGAATGGGCTGAAAACCAGCTGTTGGCAGCATCAGAGTCACCTATATGTTCCAAAAAGAAGTATTCACTCATTCATACTCACTCATGAATACACAAAACCTAAAGGTCTTAAGCCTGTGAATAATGAGAAATGACTGTAACCAGGTCTGAAGAAAGAACAGCCGGGCATGCATTATTGGAGGTATAATACTCTCTCCATACTGGATGAGAGCCAGAAGGGAGAAGAGATAATATGCTTGCTTTGACCCAGGAGAACTTGAAAAATGGATATTTTATTAGGCACAAAAGTAGGTTGACACAACCAGGAGGAGGTAGAGGAGAAGAAGAGCTGGCTTATCTACCCCTCTTTCCCCACCCATTTAAGGGGACTCAAAGCCGCTGACAAACCTTCTGTTCTTCTCCCCACAAGAGACACCCTGTAAGGTAGCTGGGGATGACAGAGTTCAGAAGAGAGCTGTGACTAGCCAAAGGTCACCCAGCTGGCTTCGTGGTGGAAGAAGTGTTGACTTTTCTACCCTGCTTTTCTCACCCATTTAAGGGGACTCAAAGGAGCTGATACACCTTCTTCTTCCCACAAGAGACACCCTGTGAGGTAGCTGGGGCTGAAAGAGTTCAGAAGAGAGCTCTGACCCGCCGAAGGTCACCCAGCTGGCTTCATGGTGGAGTGCAGAATCAAACCCCATGACTGTGAGAAACGCGTCTGACACTCTAAGCACAAGACCAGCCTGGCTCACTCATTCCGGCTGGTAAACCCGAAACCTTTGCTTGCTCTGTGAAGGAGCGAAGCGAAGGCCAGGCCAGCCCACTCCCTGACTGTCTGAGCATTTTCCCATTGTTCACGATGAATCTGCTTTCTCATATTCCACGTTGAGTCACAACTGCATCATTCTTGGCTACCTTGCGCAGCCGAACTGTTGCTCTGCTTCTAGGACAGAAGCCAGATGGAGGCACAGAGGGGAGGAGAGAATAGAGGTCTCACACTGTAGCCCTCCAGATGCTCCCACAGATGTGCACACCCCAGTACTAAGGGTGCGCATGAATGCAGTTTTCAGATTCGATTCGAATCGAATATTCGAACGTTCAAATTTGAACGAAGAGAGAAAAGGCGAATGTATTCAAATTCGAATCCAATTCAAATACATTCATATCTATTCGTATTTGAAGTATTTGAAGATATGAATGTTGACAACACTCGTATGGGTGCGTACGCACCCGTACGCATCCCGTTTCCGTCCCATAGGTATCCGTACAAATGCGTATGGATATGAACAAGATGCACACAGACACATATATAATGGGTACGTATCTGCACACATCTGAATAATTCATACAAATGGTTCGAAACATTCAAAATTCGTTCGAATGCTTAAAAACGAATGTATGGATATTCGGTTTGAATGTCCGAATTCAATCGAATTCGATCAAATTTCGAATGTTTTGAATATTCCTGCGCACCCCTACCCAGGACTCAGTTCCCAGCATTCCATGCCACCCCTGATGTTGAGAATGGGACGCTGGGAGTCGGAGTTCAGGAGCCCCTGGAAGGCTGCAGTTTGAGACCCTCGGAAACAGGATACTCACTTTGCGGACGGAAACCCGGCAGATGCATGGATCGAGGAGACCCGTGGCAGGGTTGGCGCTCATTTTACAGATGAAGGTGAATTTCTTACTCCAGCGGACACAGTTCTCTTGGACCTCTTCCCTGTTGAGAGCAAAAAGCAAGGCCAGATCAAGCAGATACCCCCAAAAAAGGTCTATGGAGAATTATCAACTGCCAACAGAGTCTGCAGAAGTAGGAAGAAAGTCTTTCCAGGTTCCATTGTCTCCAGGAATCTTGGAAACAGTGGTGCCTCCCCCCACCCAAAAAAGAAAGGAAATCTCTCAAGATGGATGGATGGATGGATACCGAGATAAGAGAGAGAGAGAGATGGACAGACAAACACACAGACAGACATGAGATGGATGGATGGATGGATGGATGGATGGATGGATGGATGGATACCAACATAAGAGAGAGAGAGATGGACAGACAGACAGACAGACTAACACACAGACAGACATGAGATGGATGGATGGATGGATGGATGGATGGATGGATGGATGGATGGATGGATGGATGGATGGATGGATGGATAGATGGATACCAAGATAAGAGAGAGAGATGGACCTCTGGCTTAGGAAACACCTTCCCTTCCCCATTTTCCAATACTGTTACTACTTTTAGTAGGTTCTTTTAAACTTGTTTTTATTGACGTAACCCACGCTGAGACCTGGCCAAATCCTTTTGCACAGTAAGCAGGCAGAAACGAGAACAAGTGTGTATGTCTGTGTGTGTGTCTTTGGAGAGAGAGTGTAATGACTCCAGAAGCCAGAAGCCTTCCTTGCCTGATCTATTTATGGGTCAGCTCTTGGCCTTCAGGCAATTATATTCTCCAGGCATAATCGTGATCGGACGTGAAGAGAAATGCTGGAAATCAGCTGGAAATGTAAGTTCTGCGGCTGCCAGAAGGGAAGGCATAGTGGAAGCCGCACACGAGAGTCCCTGGATAAGGTGCCGCTTTAATAATTGAAAGTTATTCTCCCCCCCCCCCCCGCCCCGGCCAGGCATTAATGCAAGGGAACAGAATCTGCCCAGCCACAAAATGAGTGTGGCCTGATCCAGCAGGGCTCCTCTTCTGTCCATATATCTTTAAAGCCAGATTCCCCCTAAACCCAGCCCAGTAACTACTGCTTTGTCCTCCACTGACTTCAGAAGGTGAGAAGGCTATAAACACAGATCAGGCTATGGGACCTTATCTGAAGCAGTTCGCGACATTGTGTGTCCACTAGGCAAGCCTCAACGTGAAGTGCATTCCCAGAAGACTGTGCCTCCCTGATTTCGTGATGGGTGGGGAACGCACGCGGTAGCTTTGAAGCAGAGGGCTAGCACAGAAGTTGCAGAGGTCAATGAATCTTGGGTTTATGTGTAAGGTGTATTTCTTCGCTGCCCGGCTCGCTTTATGGAAGAAAATTACAGGGAGTGTCTCCCAAAACCTACCCTGGATGGGACTAAAAATCGCATGCCGCCCCCAAACAGACAATTACAGGGCAAAGAGTCCGCCAGCACAGATACCAACAATCGCCACAAAGATTATAAGGCAACCTCAGCTTCACACGAAATTAGAAGCTCGAAATAGGCACATCTGGCTTTTAAAAGGCTGCCCTGTGATTCTGAAACAAAAATAGAGCAACCTGTTAGCCTCCAAAGGCTTTGGGCCACAGCGCCCGGGCCCGCTGCCATATTGGTTGTTCTAAAAGGGGCTGGCGGGAATTACAGCGGCAAACCACTTCTGTATTACTGCCAATAAAGCTGCACAGAAGTGCCAACAGAGCCTGGAAGTGACTGCAGCTCAGTGGTAGAGCAAACTGCCTAGAAAGCAGAGGATTGCTGGATTGATCCCCGGACTCACCCAGAAGTAGGCAATGGCAACCCACTTCTATATCTCTGCCAAGGAAACTGCACAGAGGTGGCTCAGCAGTGAACCACGAGACGGTCTCAACCAGGTGGCCCCCCAGCCACCAACACCACCACTTCAGTGAAGAGTTACAGCCCTCAGCGTGCAAGCTAGAAACTGTACGTTCCCCCCTGAAACCAGGTCTTTTATTCAGGTGCTTAAGAGAACTGTCAATTAGAGATATGCACAAATGTATTTTTTAAAAATTCACTTGTTTCACATCGAACACAAGAAAATTTGTATTCATTTGCGGTAGGATTCGAATTTGATACGAATATTTCATACAAGTTTTATACACAAAAGTTAGATACGAATGCCATACGAAGCTTCGGATGAATGTATCAAAACATTCAATTCGAATGTCAGTCTTCGAATGTGCCAACACTCGAACTTGAATGTCTGAACTTGGCCGAATTTCTACGGATTTTGAACGCTACGAATATTCGCTCACATCCCTATATCTATCATTTTCACGGTCATTGTGCTACTGTGACATCGGCTGCCCTGAAATCCCTTCCGGGGCCAAGAAGAAAATCTAGGTCAAGCCCTCCACCCAGCGCTAATCCTCTTGGGCAACCGCAACAGATGGCTTCCCCTGGCATGGAGGCTGCTCCGCTTTGTTTGGGGGAAACCCTCGTGAACATTCAAGCTACCGTGGCATTTCCTGCCCCCAATCGAGGCAGGCTGCGGTGGGCCATGATGTTGCATTCAGAGGTCACGTCCTTGGTCAATCTTAGGAGCTCCATGAAACCAAAATTGAAAGGCTTGGGTTTTCCCCAAGATTGCACAACTCTCCTTTTTCTTCCTTGATGTGTGGTTGCTTGGAAGGCAGACTTCATCAGCTTTCCAATTATTTATTTTAATATAAACCTGAACATTTCGTAAGAAGGAAGCGGTGGTGTCTATGCGTGTCCTGGTTTTCCCCTCCTACTACTACCATTGCCATCTGCCAACATCATGTTGCGTAATCAGGCCAAGGGAACGATGGTAGAACATCATACCAGAGCCAGTCTGGTCTAGTGATTGAGGAGCTGGACTTTTATCTGGGAATACCAGGTTCGATTCCACCCTCCCCCACGAAGCCAGCTGGGTGGCCTTGGGCTAGTCACAGCTCTCTTCTGAGCTCTCACAGCCCCACCTGCGTCACAGGGTGTGCTGTTGTAGGGAGAAGAACAGAAAGCTTTGTCAGCAGCTTTGAGTCCCCTCAAGTGGGTGAGAAAAGTGGGGTAGAAAAGCCAATTCTTCTTCATTCTTCCTCCACGAAGCCAGCTGGGTGGCCTTGGGCTAGTCACAGCTCTCCTTCTGAGCTCTCCTGGCCCCATCTACCTCACAGGGTGTTCTGTTGTGGGGAGAAGAACAGGTTTGCCAGCCGCTTTGAGTCCCCTTAAATGGGAGAGTAAAATGGGGTAGAAAAGGCAACTCTCCTTCTTCTTCCACCATGTCTGCTTCATAGCAACCGTGCTGCCATCTTTGTTTCCCATTCACACCCCTGCCAGTTTGCATTTCTCACTGATCCAATATTTCCTCTTGTCCTTGCATAAATAAGGCCCCGAGAAAAGATTATGTGCACACAAACCATGTTGAAGAAGGAAGAAGAGTTGGCTTTTCTACCCCACTTTTCTCACCCATTTTAAGGAGACTCAAAGCGGCTGATAAACCTTCTGTTCTTCTCCCTACAACAGAACACCCTGTGAGGTAGGTGCGGCTGTGAGAGCTCAGAAGAGAGCTGTGACTCGCCCAAGGTCACCCAGCTGACCTCATGGGGGAGGGCGGAATCAAACCCGGTATTCCCTGATAAGAGTCCGGCTCCCTAACCACTACTAGACCAAACTGGCTCAAACTGAGCTGAGTTATGAGGCTACAGGCCCAAGAGTCAGCTAGAGGAATTCATGTGTTAAGAGATCTATTTGCAATTCTTTGCATTCTGTTGTGGAAATAAAGACAGGAGCAAGCTTTGAGCTACTTTCTGCCCCGTTCCTGGTTTGGGGCCAGGGCGGAGATTTCTAACACACCAGGAGATGATTTTGAGCTGTTTTGGCTAAGCAATGACGGCGGTTTGATGGCCAGTGCAAATTCTCGAGTAGCAAGACATGGTGACGCACTTGAATGACCTTCCAGGCGGGTTCCCAGCTGAATGTTGCTCTTATCAGAACCTGGATCGAGAAATATCCTAATACCGAGCGTAAATAATCTGTATTTGAGCCACCGATGACTCGTTTTAGAGATGCCTTTCCCCCCCCTACCCTTTCGGAGAATTACCGCAGTGTTCAGTGGGGGGGGGGGGAACCCAACAAGGGGTACAGAATAGAACAGCTGAACGTTCATCTGTTAAGTTGGCTGTCCGTTTTGGATGACGTGAGCGAAATCACGGATGGATGACTTTTTAGCATGACTGCTTGTGTCGTGGGTACATCTTGCGGCCCGAAACAAAATGCTGTTGACTCCACATTTTGCTATTGTGCTAAGACTAAATGTGTAGCTTGTGTATGCTTGTGTGCAAGTCTGGGAAGTGATGCCATGGCCCCCACAGAGCCTTGATCTCAGCATCATCGGATCTGTCTGGGATTCCATGAGGAGCTGGAAGGATCTGAGCAAACCTATATCCACAGGAGACCTGATACCAGAAGACCTGGATCAGCCTCTCTGCCAGGTTCCTTCAAATACTGTGTGCAAACAGACCTAGAAGAACTGGTGCTGTTTGAAGACAAAGGATGCTCACATTAAATACTGATTGGATTTATAATTCTTTGTCCGTTCACTTTGCATTTTGTAAAATGATAAAAATAAACTATGAACACTTCTACTTTTGAAAGCATTCTTGCTCTGTAGCATTTCCCCCCTCACCTGGCTAAAACATTTGCACAGTTTTGTGTGTCTCTCTGTGGGTATGCACACACAAAGCAACCACCACCACCCAGACTCCATAGAAACCACTGTGCAGTTTTCTTGGCAAAGATCCTAAAGTAGTTTGCCATTACCTACATCCAGGGAGAGACTGAGGACTGAACCAGTGGGCCTCTGCACTCCAGGCAAATTGTTCTATCACTAAGCAACAGCAACTCCCAGACTCCATGGAAACTACCATGCAGTTTTCCTGGCAGACATACAAAAGTAGTTTGCCATTACCTACATCCAGGGAGAAGCCGAGGATTGAACCGGTGGACCTCTGCACTTCAGGCAGGTTGTTCTATCGCTAAGCAACAGCCACTCCCAGACTCCATGGAAACCACCATGCAGTTTTCCTGGCAGAGATACTAAAGTAGTTTGCCATTACCAACTTCCAGAGCGAAGCTGAGGATTGAACCGGTGGCCCTTGGTACTTCAGGCAGGTTGTTCTATTGCTAAGCAACAGCCACACCCAGACTCCAGGGAATCCACCATGCAGTCTTCCTGGCAGACATACTAAAGTAGTTTGCCATTACCTACATCCAGGGAGAAGCCGAGGATTGAACCGGTGGACCTCTGCACTTCAGGCAGGTTGTTCTATCGCTAAGCAACAGCCACTCCCAGACTCCATGGGAACCACTATGCAGTTTTCCTGGCAGAGATACTAAAGTAGTTTGCCATTACCAACTTCCAGAGCGAAGCTGAGGATTGAACCGGTGGCCCTTGGTACTTCAGGCAGGTTGTTCTATTGCTAAGCAACAGCCACACCCAGACTCCAGGGAATCCACCATGCAGTCTTCCTGGCAGACATACTAAAGTAGTTTGCCATTACCTACATCCAGGGAGAAGCCAAGGATTGAACCTGCGGCCCTCTACTTTCCAGGAAGAGCTGCAGCCACTCCAAAGTTTGCACGCAGAACTCTCCAAGTCTTGAGAGAGAGAGAGAGAGAGACCCCCCTCTCTACTTATAATCCTTCATGGATTTCGGAGCTGGCCAGAAATGCCGCGAGTGCTCGTGAATAAATAATAAATCCTCCACTTTGGGCAGAGAAAGAAATGTCTCCTCTCAAGCAGAAAACAGCCTTCAAGGATTTGCTAGGTTCCAGCGTCTTTTTTCCCCCTTTCCTTTCCTTTCCCCGGTATTCGAGGCACTATGTGCATTTGCTTTGGGCGTGTGGAAGCTTAAAAGTATGCAAAGACGTTTTGTTTGCCAAAACCAAACAGCCAACTTCCATCCTAGCACCAAATCGCTACATTAATATACTTATTAAAACGGGGATCACGTGTAGGTAGAGAAGACAAAACATGTGGTAAGAAAGAATCACTGGTTAAATATTGTAACAAAAAATATGTTGCACAGTGACACACGGGTAGCAGCACAGAAAAACCAGGCCCACAACTCAATCACATCCTGTTACTCTGGACATGAGGTTGGGGGTGGAGGGAAGGGCTTCCCCCCATTTGCAACACAGTCATTTCATAAATGTAGGTTACAACAGACTGTAAAGCAAAATCACAGCAATGAAAAGGCCCGCCCTGCGTTGCCGCAAAAGATCGTTGCCCGTGAGCAATGAAGACGACAAAGAGTTGGCTTTTCTACCCTGCTTTTCTCATCCATTTATGAGGACTCAAAGCGGCTGACAAACCTTCTGTTCTTCTCCCCACAACAGACACCCTGTGAGGTAGGTGGGACTGCGAGAGCTCAGCATGAGAGCTGTGACTCGCCCATGGTCACCCAGCTGGCTTCATGGAGGAGGAAGAAGAGTTGGCTTTTCTACACCACTTTTCTCATCCACTTAAGAGGACTCAAAGCTGCTGGCAAACCTTGTTCCTCTCCCCACACCACACACCCTGTGAGGTAGGTGGGGCTGTGAGAGCTTACAAGAGAGCTGTGACTAGCCAAGGTCACCCAGCTGGCTTCCTCTACGCAGTTTCCTTGGCAGTGATACAGGAGTGGTTTGCCATTGCCCGCTTCTGGGCTGAGACTGGGGATAACTGTTAACTCTGTTTCCCAGGTAGCTTGTTCTATCGCAGAGCCACCCCCAGACTCCACGGGACCCCTCTACGCAGCTTTCTTTGCAGAGATACTGAAGTGGTTTGCCATTCCCTACTTCCAGAGGGAGGCTAGGAAGAAAAACACAAGGAAGCTGTAAGGGAATTTATGCAAAGTTCCAAAAACTGGCCCTGCATGTTTCCCAGGTGCAACAGGATGGAAACGACACATGAGTTTGTTTTACCATCCCATAGGGTAAACCCTGCCACGAGTGAGTGCTCTGAAACCCCTGCTAATAAAACATGAACTAGAACTCCCATAGGAGACTCGGGGCTTCCAGCCAGACATCTCTGCCTGTTCGGTCTGCATAGGACTTGGCTGGAGAGCCGAAACGCTGGCTGCAAAGCTGAAGCACCATATTGCGTCTCCTTCATTCCTCGAATTCCTGAAGGAATGGTTTCCCCTAGCAAAACCTGCCTGTGCCTTGTGATTTGCAGAGGAGGCCTTCCGGATTGTGGCATCACCTTCAGCGGCAAAAGGGGTGGTGACCTGGGATCAGGGCCTTCTTGGTGGTAGCCCCGAGGCTACGGAACTGTCCCCTCCTGAGGTATGCCAGCCATCTTTACTAGCTGCATTTAGAACATGGGTGAAGACACGCCTATTTACCCTGGCTGATGAAACAGCTTCCCTTCCCTATTTTCAGGCAGTGTTATTGTTTTTAGTGATTCATGTAATATTTGTTTTTAGTGGTGCAACCTGCCCAGAGATCTTCAGATACAGAGCAGGATAAACATACTAACAAAAAAACTAAAAAGCCTTTTTTTTTTCCCTACAGACTGTGATGGAGTCAAGAGTATATTATGTAATTTATTCATCAGCATTAGAAGAAGAGGAGGAGTTGGCTTTTATATCCCACTTCTCTCATCCGTTTAAGAGGACTCAAAGCTACTGACAAACCTTCTGTTCTTCTCCCCACGAGACCCTGTGACGTAGGTGGGGCTGTGAGCGCTCTGAAAGAGAGCTATAAATAGCCCAAGGTCACCCAGCTGGCTTCACGTAGGAAGAAGAAGAGTTGGTTTTTATACCCCACTTTCCTCACCCTTTTATGGGGACTCAACGCGGCTGACAAACCCTATCTTCTAGATCACTTTCAAATGAACTTGGCCTTTCTGATATGATGAAGCCTGAATCATTTCCTGACAGAGGCTAGCAATTAAATACATATATACATATGTATGTATATAATTTTAAAAAGTAAAGAGCCTTAAAGAGTCATACTCATACAAGGAAGTACGGCATCCCTTTCTCCTCAATTTAGAACTAATTAGTGAGGAACAGACTGTTAAGAAGAAGGAGAAGAATTGGCTTTTCTACCCCGCTTTTCTCACCCACTTAAGGGGACTCAAAGTGGCTGACAAACCTTCTGTTCTTTTCCCCACAACAGAACACCCTGTGAGGTAGGTGGGTTTGTGACAGCTCAGAAGAGAACTGTGACTAGCCCAAGGTCACCCTTTGTGGAAGAAGAAGAGTTGGCTTTTCTATCCCACTTTTCTCACCCATTTAAGGGAACTCAAAGCGGCTGACAAACCTTCTGTTCTTCTCCCCACAACAGAACACCCTGTGAGGTAGGTGGAGCTGTGAGAGCCCAGAAGAGAGCTGTGACTAGCCCAAGGTCACCCACCTCGGGGAGGGGGGAGTGCGGAATCAAACCCAGTATTCCCAGATAAGAGTCTGGCTCCTTTACCACTAGACCAAACTGTGTTGGATATTCATGGGAATTCGTACAAGGCCAAAGGTGGAGTTTTGTTTTGAGATAGCCTATGTAACAGTAGAAATAAAGGATATTATGAATATTTGTACCCTGAAAAAGAGCTACATCCATCAGTCAAGTTATAGGTTTATTGATTAATATCTCCAAGCCAAGTATTGTAAAAGTCCGCATACCAATTATTATGTATTGTTCATGGCTTATAGGTGCATATTGTTATAGAATATGTATTGTTAAACTACTGGATAATAAAAAGTCGAATACTAAAAAAAGTAAAGAACCTGCAATTTGCTAGTTATCTTCTTCCTACACAGAGAGAGACAGAGTTTCCTTTTCACCCTTGGCCACGCAAACAACTTTAAAACCTTGAACTGTCACACCCAAAAAATGTAAGGCTAAGTTCATTTCTTATAATGCATCATCCACCCACTGTAATCTCTACAGATACAGGACACACCAGCAGCACAGAAAAGTCGCAAACCTTTCACCAGGGCTATTTTTGCAGTAGGCATACGGGCGAATATTCGTAAGGTTCATGACGTGTATGAATTTGGACATTCGTCACATCTGCAACGGATCCAGAGCGCATTTGACACAGACCGAGAGCAGATTAAAAGCGGATGCAAGTCAGATTTGAGCAGATTTGTTACAGGATACATGCGGTCGTGTTGGATACGAGCACAATAACAGATCCGTATTTGGTCGTACAGGATATTCGTACGAACTTGTACCAGTACATGCGTGTCGAATAGAATCCTTCCACATCTGAAGGGGATCTGTTAATACAAATATGGATTTTCTAACATTCGATTTGTTACGAACCGAACGTCAAAGAAACATTCGTGCACATGCCAAGTTTACAAGCTCCCGTAAGCGGGCATGTGCTATCAGACGTTTGCAAGCGTCTGCAAAATCCGTATCATGAAACCAATCAGATGTGCAACACCCGTGACAGGGCAGCACTCAAGATAAGGATGTCCTTGAAGAGGGAAAAAGACAGGCATATGCATGCAGTTTTCTCAGAAATGGCAGGAAAGTGTTTTGCTATGTGTCTTCTGGGCTATGTGAGCCAGTTTGGCCTGGTGGGGCCTGCCACAGTCTTCAGCAACATGTGGATGGCAGGTCCTTATTCAGGCATGTAACCAACAAGTCCTATAAATGAGCTATTTCGCTGTATAGGTAAAAGGGTACAGAGAGAAAGACAAATCAAAGCAGCGCCGCTCAGGTGCTGTTCCTGTTTTTGTTTTTTTAAAGGCAAAATGGGAAAGGAAACCTAATTTCGAACATGCTAAGAATAGTGCAGAGATGGGAATCCTCAAAGACAAAAGAGGAAAAAAGGTAGTCAAAACTGAAGCCTGCTCTCAGATCTGGTTACTTTCCAACAAACATCTAGAAGGCGCAACAGAATGCATGCCATTCTCACCACCGTGCCCCACATGTGTTCAGCAATCATTTCAATTAGAAAGCTTTCCTCCTAATTTCTTTGCCCTGTTTTGTGCACACAAAGTAGTCTGCGGCGCTCGTACGCACATAATTCTCTCATGGCCAGTTTTAAAGCAGAAAGACCTGTAAAGTAGGAAACCAGCCAACCGGAACAGCTCACAGTCTGCGGATTTTCGTCGGCCAGTTGAACCTGATTTTCTCCTCCAAAGAATTTATAGTGAGTTTCCTTTGGCCCCATTCTGCTCCCGATGAAAGCCTTGCTTTTTGACAGCGGTTCTCTCTTTCGGAAGAGGAAACAGCTACACAAATATTTTCGATCGCCCATCTGAAACTGCCAGCAAAAACAGCCACTAGGAAAGGACAGCAAAGCATCAGGGTGCTGGAGAGAAGCTATTCTTTACCATGGTCGTATGTAGACTTTCACGGCTGGATTCACTTTTTGAGCTGTTATGCCATATTCCAGTTTTCTTCTGAGAACCTAAGGTTTGAATACAGCTGCGATATCCATCTTCAGAGGATTTTGCTCTTGGAAGAGTCAAAAACGACTGGTGTACCAGAGAGGCCGTTGAAATAAAACAACACCCCCACAACTTTTAACAGGGACCAAGGCCTGTTTCTCAGAAACATCTGGAAACCTTTGTACAAAAACTAAGATTCACACCATAGTTCTGCAAACACACAACCCACTGGTCACTCATCCGCAGGGATTATGCCACTACATAACAAACAGGTAAACCTCAATGACCCACCATTAACACTTCCTTCCAAGGAAACAACGCAAACAAACTACAGCCAGGGAAAAAACAACAATTCATCAACAACTCAAACAAAAGAGGAAACTGACAAAAAAAACAGCAGACATCTATAAAAAGGGAAACAAGACCTAGGAACACACCAGTCACTTTTGACACTTCCAAGAGCAAAATCCTCAGAAGATGGATATTACAGTTATATCCGAAAGCCTAGGTTCCCAGAAGAAAGCTGGAACATGGCATGGCAGCCAAAAAACTGCCACAAATAGAAAATTCTCCACAGCTTGATCAGGACTGTCTACGTTCCTGGACATCAGCATTCACAACCACTTCGAGGTGCAGGGTTGCAAGGAGTTGAGGTGGTATGTCTGCTCAAATGCGTGCCACAATTGCCATGTCAATGGCCAGGCACACAGTGAAAGTTGCTGCAGTTGTTCCAATGGCAGACCGTCCACACTGTGAGCTCCCTGAGTTAAATTGGGGATGGTGCCAGAGCTCACACTGCAGATGCTGGTCGCTGTTCCTAACTTAAAGGCACTGGAAGGGTATAGTTCTACGATTCCAGGCAATTAAGGGCGGACGGGGCCTTGGATGGGCTTTTGGCCACGCTCGCCAATGCAAGAGAGCAGCATCACTTAGTCAGCAGCATCCTAGGAAAAGTGCCAAAGGAGCCTGTCCTCCAAGGATTCTCAGACCCCTCGAAATTGCTGTAGAGCCATGCCTTTGGCCAACAGCCTCCGGTTTCTCCATTTCAAGGGTTTAATGAACTGAAATAACCCTTCAGAAATATGACTGTGTGTCACATTCTTCCTAAGCCCGGCCCCACTGAGGTCATGGGAGGAGGGGCGGCTTTTGAGAAAAGAAGGGGGGGAAAAAGAGAAACCAGAGTATTCATTTTGTGAACATAAGCACAACTGTTTCATCTCATGGCACAGAGCCTTTCAAAGCCGGGCAGCCCAAAGGTTTGGTGCCCAGCTGAATGGTACCACGTCGAGATTCGCTCAGAAGGCTGACACTAGGGCTGTGGCTCTGATGTCTCATGGATGTCATGTTGTGTTTTCAGGAGGAGGAGGAGTAAGGTCCAAGGAGAATGGTTTCTTTCTGCAGGACAGAGTGGCTGGGTAGAACCCTTCCAACATTGGCGTGAAGACCTTTTGAGTCAAGGACCAGAGAGCTCAAGTGCGTCTGGCACCATTTTGGGCAATTTCCTGCCTATCCCAGGCCTTGGAGGAATTTTAGGGAGGCCTAATGGCACCCACAGACTGGGGCTGATCTGGTCTCCGTGGAAAACTGAAACCGCAGTTACCGGATCAGTAGGCACGGGGATCTGACTGTATTTGAATTTTATACCCCCCATATTGCAATAACCAAGCAGGGTCGAAATACAATATAAGCTGATGTAGAAGAGGATACCAGGCTCGGCAGTCAGTTTGGCATACAAAGGACTAGGGATGTAAACAAATGTTTTTTCAACACTCTATTTGAATCTAATCGATTATCCAAAAATCTGATTCCTTTCAAATCTTTTAAATTCAAATTTAACAAGATTTGATCCGTATTTACCAAATCTGAACCTATTCGTCCGAATTTTTGATTCGAATCTGTCCATACGAATGTCAATAACACTTGAATGTGCATATAGGCATCTTCCTGTATGCATCCCATAGTTATCCCATATGCAACCCGTTTTCATCCTGTATGGGTCCGTACAAATGCATACGGATGTGGGAAAGATGCGGATCTTCGAGTAGACATCGTGTACGAACCCACACATGTATGAATGTCCGGAAAATTCAAATGAATGGATCCAAAATTCAATTCAAATGTTGAAATTCGGCACACTCTATTGGATTTCGTGCAATATCGAATATTCATGCAGTGATGGGGCAGAAGGGTTGGACCTGAACAGATGGAACCAGTGCCCAGAACAGGTAGACCATCCAATGTCACCTGAAGTGCTGGGCCAAAGTGTCTGAGAAGTGCCCAGAGGGACAGAACCTTCCAAAGGCAGCAATGGGGAAAAAAAAAATCACATCTGTACTGTTTCCAAACACACTGCAGATATGTATCGGCAGGGTGAGCTGAAGCCAAGCTGAACACAACGGCCTGTAGCGCCAGCAGCGACGACGGAAGGGGAGAAGCAGAGAAAACCAGGCCAGAAGCCTCTTGTGGGTTTTCTCAACACAGCCAACGCAGTGCCAGATCTTGCAATCGAAAGGGCTTTGCAAGAGCGCGCGGAAGGAAAGGAAGTCAGAACCCCCAGGGCCTCTCTTTGCATAACAGGATGCAGACCTCCGAGGGGCGGAAGTTTTATCACCCCTTCCAGAAACAGAGCAGCACCTGTTTCGACACCTTCTGGTACAGCGAGCATCACTTGAGGGGACCAGATAAGGCAACGTAGGCGCGGGAACCTCCTGGCCCAACGCGCACCGTGCTGAACGCATTTTAACGTGCAGCCACAAACAAGAGCTCACACCTTGCTTTATTCTGCTAGATTTCGCCCTCCATCACGTTCATTGTGGAAGAAAGGCGTCCAGAGGGCATTTGGGGCACAGGGGATCCTAGTGCTACACTATAGGATTCCAACACGGCTCTTTCGTCACAGCAAGGAAGATTCAAAGGCAGAGCAACCAACCCTGGTTATGCCAACCTGAAGTTTGAGATAGTTGGTTAAATACATATCCCAGGTTTGCAAACAGGTTCTTTGGAGAGTCCTACTGCCATAGGAAGTCCACACTTCAAACACTGGTGGTCCATGCTTGGGAGTCAGTTTGGTCTACTGCTGCAACCCTTTAATACAGTTCCTCATGTTGTGGTGACCCCCCCCAACCTAACCCTAACCCCCCACCACAAAATTATTTTCATTGCTACTTCGTAACGACCCCCGTGAAAGAGTAGATCAACCCCCAAAGGGGTCACAACCCATAGGTTGAGAACCACTGGTCTAGTGGTTAGGGAGACTCTTCTTTGGGAATACCGGGTTCGATTCCGCCCCCCCCCCCCCATGAAACCAGCTGGGTAATCTTGGGCAAGTCACAGCCCTCTTCTGAGCTCTCACAGCCCCACCTACCTCACAGGGTGTTCTGTTGTGGGGAGAAGAACAGAAGCTTTGTCAGCCGCTTTCAGTCCCCTTAAATGGGTGAGAAAAGTGAAGTATAAAGGCTAGCTGTTCTTCCTCCACAAAGGTAGCTGGGTGACCTTGGGCTAGTCAGAGCTCTCTTCTGAGCTCTCACAGCCCCACCTACCTCACAGGGTGTCCTGTTGTGGGGAGAAGAACAGAAGGTTTGCCAGCCACCTTGAGTCCCTTTAAATGGGTGAGAAAAGAAGTATAAAGGCTAGCTCTTCCTCCTCCACAAAGCCAGCTGGGTGACCTTGGGCTAGTCAGAGCTCTGAGTTCTCACAGCCCCACCTACCTCACAGGGTGTTCTGTTGTGTGGAGAAGAACAGAAGGTTTGTCAGCCGCATTGAGTCCCTTTAAATGGGTGAGAAAAGTGGGGTAGAAAAGCCAAATCATCTTCTTCTTTACTAGCCTTTGAAATATGGATGGCTACCACCATGCCTGGTCTTCGCCTCATTGGAATGGCACTATACGTGAAAATTAATACCACTGAGTGGCCTAACCCTGAAGAAAGACAAGAAGAATGCTCTTCCGGCACTTAATATAATATAAATACTGCATTACCCTCTAAAGCCATCTCAGTCATCAGTGGAGCAATCTATGGGATTTGTTTTTAGCAACCTTTGTGTAAAGCAATGAACCCAGCCAGATAAACCTTGGAGTTAAGTGTTGCCACCACACAGGGTTTTTGGTTTTTTTTGCCTAATGACTTCCATATAGTGCTTTTCTGCTGATGTATAGGAAGGTCAGGAAAATGACCTTTCGTTTTCATGGTCTGTGAACAACTGTTAAGCAGAATTCCCACATCAGCAGCTTTCCTTCCAAGAGAGCTGCGCTAGGACATTCCTCTAAAAGCCAAGGTGGACCACGATGGTTAGGAGATCACCTTCGCCACCTCAGCTGCATTTGCCAAGGCATTTGGCTTTGCGGAAGATGAACGCACGCACCATTCACCAAGATGAACCACAGGAGACTGTCTCAATAGCCGTGGTGAACAGCAGGATAAGGAAGCTAAGGAGAAAACACCGTTTGCCTTTCTAAAACCATCTTCACTAGTGCAAGAATATTTGAAATATTCATTAGTCAATAGAGTTCGGCCGAATTTGGACACTCGAATTTGAACCGAATGTCCAGACATTATTTTTTTATTATTATTTGAACTAATGCAAATATTTCAAATCATTTGTCTGAATAATTCAGGCATTCGTATGCGTACAGATACATATGGGATAAAAACAGGAGGCAGATAAAATGCAACATGGGATTGCACCCACAAACTGAAAAAGTTTGGTCTCGGATTACCAGTCCTACGTCTCTCAGCCGAAGCAGCTGTCAGGGGTGGCCATTCCAGGGAGAAGGCTTTGCCCACACTGACTGGTACGATGGCAGCCCTCCTATTTTGCCACCAAAGGACTGGGCACAAGGTGGTTCCCAAAATGGATGTATATTGAAAGGGATGACAAATAAGCAGTTCCAGGTACATTTATGGAAGGAAGGAATGTATAGGTTTCTAGGGAAAAGCGGGGTTGGACAAGGTTAGCATGAATTTATTACTTTATGGAACAGGATCAGGGGCAAAGGGCAAAGATTTCTATATACAAAGGGCAATTGGCCAATCTAAGGATATTCTCGAATAGGCTGGAGAATTCGAGATGTTGCAGGTTGACACTCCGCCAGGAAATCCTGCATTAAGCAGGGGGGTTGGACTCCATGACCCTAGAGGTCCCTTCCAACTCTATGATTCTATGGCCATAATGGGAACCTATAGCTCAATGTAGCCCTCTCTGAATTTGTGTTCCTGACTAGGGTAACAACTCCGTAACTGCTGTTTATCAAACAGGGATTTCAGCAAACAGACCCAACTATACAAGCCCAACACTGAGACGCTGTTCTGCTGAAATCAGAGTAAACAAATGATAACCACAAACGCATCTTTTTTCACTGTTAGGGATAAACTATATCCACATGTCAAGAACTGGGACGCTGGCCAAAGCTCCGCTTCCCTGAATCGGAACCCCTCCAAACTGACACTGCATGCAACAGCTGCACTTGCACCCTTGGTGAACCAACCCATCACGCACGACGCACGCACCCACCCACACAACACTGGACAGAGAAAGAAACTGACTCACAATAAAGTTCAGGGGTCTGAACCGCAGAACATGAGCGAGGGAGCAAAAGGGCAAATTGCTGAGAATCCAGAATTCTCTCCACTAACTAGAAGTGCGCACGCAAAGCTCAGCTTTTTCCAGGATGTTCTGCATTCCTGACCAATGTTACACCCCTGGATTTTCTGGATAAGTTTTCCACAAGTCAGGATGCGCTGGCTGAAGGGGGGGGGGGAGTCAAAGAGGAAAAAGCGGCTGACAGTGAACGGAAGAGCAAGAAATCCAACGTTCACAGTATAGCCGCTGCTGGACATTATGTGGGTACTTGGTCAGAACCTTTCTAAGTCCCGATTTTTAAAAAATCTGGGTGCAGAACTTAGGAGACGGTTTCAAGTTGCACTCTTTCTGGTTGTGTTTTTTTAATCTCTCAGAGCCATCTGAATGTCAAAGGGAACACATGTACCTCTGTTAAATAACACTGCTAAGCGATCCATGGCCCAGCTCCAACCCAGAGCGCCCTGTGTGCATAACTGATGGCGGAGAATGTGACACAGAAGCAAGGCGTTTGAGGACAGAACAGCATAAGGACACCGTAGCAAAATATCAGGCAGGGAGGTAAAAACAGGGAAACCACCTGTCACCGAAACCCAGAGGGACCAAGAACAGTGGACATTCCTGCAGCAAAAATATCAGGGTTCGTTTAACAGCCAAACGTGAGCCGGTTTGGTCTAGTGGTTAGGGAGCCGGACTCTTATCTGGGAATACTGGGTTTGATTCCGCACTCCTCCACAAAGCCAGCTGGGTGACCTTGGGGTAGTCACAGCTCTCTTCTGAGCTCTCACAGCCCCACCTGCCTCACAGGGAGAAGAACAGGTTTGTCAGATGCTTTGAGTCCTCTTAAATGGGTGAGAAAAGCGAGGTAGAAAAGTTTCTGTGTTTTTGGGCAACACACTATGGTACACCGTTGAAATACTTCTTAGTTCTAGGTACCTCCCATGTTCTGGAACAAGGCCCTTGGTTCTTTTGTGGACCCAGAGATCCAGATTAAGGACCTCTTAATCCAGATCCGGCTTCGTTCAGTGCAGACAGAGCCAGACCAGCAGGGAGGGTTGATCCAGATTAACATGTGGATGAGCCTCTCCAGATTCCAGACTAGGAGGCTCCTTAATCCGGTTTACAGGTAAGTGCAGAAAGGGCCAAAGTCCTGTGCTTCGAGTCTACAAGGAAGCTTAGTTAATAGGGGACCAGAGCCCTTTCTGCAATGGGCTTTAGTCTGGAATATATCTCAGGATAGGGGTCTGCTGTCCATATGCTAACACAGACTATGGCAGGCCGCATCTGGGGTCTGCCATAGTCAGCACTAGAAGGCGGATAGCAAGCCCCTGTTCTGAAGTATGCTGCAGAATCAGGTCAAGGGCTGAACGGCCCCAGTTCTCCTTAGCTCCCAGTGGAGACAGGCCAGTGGATCAAGCCCTCAGCTCCCCCACCTGTCTACCTATCTGCAAGGTTATTAGGACCTGAGCCCACCTGGAGAGAAAGGCACGCGTTTGGCTTAAATTAGCCATTGCTGGTCTGCCGAAACATGCCTGTGATCTGCGATAATCACATGCCGGGAGCACTGCTGAACCGCGGCCAAGACAAAGGGCAGGCGAGTGGAGCCCGGGTCGGGCGGTGTGTGTGTGTGTGAAAACACCGTAGGTTTAGCAGCAGCACTGGTACAAGCAAGCACTGGACGGGTCCTCCTACATCGGTGATGGCCAACCTATGACACGTGTGTCACAGGTGACACGCCAAGCCCTTTTGGGTGACACACCTGGTCACCCTGGCAGCTGGACGTGTATTGCCTGCTTGTTCTTGAAGTGTATGAAATACCAACTTTCAATTGAAGATTTAGCAACAAAAGTCACTAATGTAAATAATTATTTGTTTTTGCTTGTAATAAAATACATATATCAAAAATATAACTTTTTTACTAGAGCTACAAATATCACAAAATTATGGATATTCCTAGAAGTGACACAGCACCTGAGTTTCGCTAGGTTTTCTTGCGAATTTTGACACACCGAGCTCAAAAGGTTGGCCATCACTGTCCTACATCCAAGGCCAACAAAGAGGTATGCCAAGTACTACCGGAGAAGCCGTACGGGAGGGTGGGAGAGGGATGCCACCCTTCCTTTTCACCACAGCTCCTGATGGGGATCAGATTCCCGTGATGCATCTCTTTGCCTCGAAAGACAGCAAATAAAACTAGAGGTGCGGATAACTTTCTCCCCACTTTCAGACCCTGTCCTTGTTTTAGTAGGTTCGGTTTTATACTTGGTTTTCACATTCTTCTCTGCCCTGAGGCCTTTGGGTACCGGGCAGGAGAAAAGTGCAAGCAACAAATAAATTAAAAAATTAAAATTCAAGGGCTCACAATGGCTTACCCAACCGTTGAGAGCCCTTGAATTTTAATTTTAGGGATGGGCATGGATGGGGTGGTGGTGGTGGTTTGCATTCAATTTGTATCGAATCGAATGTAAGAAAATTTGTATTATTTCAAACAGATCCCCTTTGAATGTGCTAGGTTTCGATTCGATACGAATGCATTTGTGCAAATTCATACAGATATCCGAAACGAATGCGTACGTATCCCATACGTATCCGCCCTGAAAACATCCAATCTGCCCTGAATCCACTTTGAATCCACTCTCAACGCACATCGAATGCACTCTGGAGCCATTGCAGATGTGACTGGCGCAGCCGCTTTCCCACCTCCTCGGTTCATGAATATTCCAAAGCATTTGTACGAGTATGAATGTCAACTGTGATTGTCCAAATTCATTCAAATTCGTCCGAATATCGAACGCTATGAATTTTCATACACACTGGTTAACTTTTTCTGAAGGTTTCCACCTTGAAATGAAAAGGGGTTAGGAAAAGCTGGTGGCCCCGGCCTCATAAAGAACAAATACTTGCTAAAACAGAAAGTGGGGAGGGGGAGACAAAAGGAAAATAATATAAACACACCTGACTTTTAAGTTTGCTGCCTTTTTATCATGGATGATGTGCATGAATGTTCTAAACATTCGAAACTGGATCGAATGTGGATATCTGAATTCGAACAGAATGTCTACACATTCGAATTAAAATGAATTTCGAGTGCTCCAAAACGTTCGTTCAGATATCAGCGCTTATAATACGGAACGAAAATGGGATGCATACAGGATAAAACGGGATGTGTACTAAATGGCCAGGAATCTAACGTGTGTGCCCCTTTATTAGAATCCACAATGAGCAAGGAGGCTTGTTCCTTTCAGAAGCCGGATCGCTTTTCTGTCCCAGGATACAAAGGAAGCTTATGAGCAAGGTAAGTCGCAGAGACAGGCAGCCGGAGAGCAAGTCCGGGGCTGTTGTGGAATCCGCTTTGGCAAAAACAAGAGGTGACAATCAATAGGCACGCAGACAACCGTGAAAGCAACATTTGCTTAGCAAGCTACTGAACAACAAAGAGTAGGCTAGGCTGCAAATATGGTGGATACTGAAAGGAGAGGCGGGAAAGAAATAAGCTTTCAGTAGACTTAATTGACTGTTTAGCCCTGTCTGAAGGTGGGGAGGGAAAGCTGCGTCCTTATTTAGCCAAAGAGGTGCGTCTTCACTGCTCTCCTGAACATGTCAAGTGAAGGTGTTTGAGGGAGGGAGGGAGCTATTACATAATCTTGGGGCCACCACTGAGAAGGCCCTGTATCAGGTGCCCACCCCTTTTCCCACCAAAGGCGGTGGTACACAGACATGCTGATATGGAAGAAGGCCATTTATTTTAATATTTAAAGCCCATGTCTTTTAGGGGCTTCACATATTTTAGGTTTCTATTATTGGGACCTGCCCTGGGACCTCTGAGTGAAGGGCAGGGCATAAAACTATGGAATAATAAAGCTCCCTCCTCCTGACTATATACTCATAATCTGCATTTACCCCTTTTGCCTTCCTTCCAAAGGATCAGAATTTTTCTTTAATCCTCCATTTTACTTTCCACAACAATGGTTCCCACCTGGGGCACAAAGACCCCCCAGGATTACGAACAAGGTCATGTGGGGTTTCGGGCGGGGGGTGGGTGGGCAGAAGGACAATGGTGGGGAAAGGCAGATAACAGTGTAAGACAACTATATTAATTTCAAACATTTTGCCAATGTGAAGGGTGCTGTTTATAGACATAGGTTGCAAGTGAAAAACAGTTGGAACCATTGCTCTGAAACAAGGAAGCCATAATTTTCCCGTGATTTTTCAGGGTCCAACATTCTAACCACACCAGACCTGAGTCCTTTCTAGGGCCTCCTCTGTGGTGGCTCCTAGATTATGCAGTTAGCTCCCCTTCACCTTCACTTGACCAGGAACCACGCAGAGAGGATATCCTTATCATGTACGAGAGAAGAACAAACAATTGTATGGCAAATTCCTCAGTGTTAAAACAGGGAAAGAAGGGGAAACAATTGTTATCCAGTATCTGTAACTTCTTACCTGGAAGATAACGTAGCAAAATCTCCTCCATCCAGCAGTCGAATTTTGCAAAAGAGAACTCCATTCACAAAGGGGACGGCGGTTAGCTCCTCTAAAGTGAAGCTGGTTTGAAATTTGAACTTCTTTTTCTTCATCAAAAAAGCCATGGGCAAATTCAAAGCAAGGCCAAAAAACAAAACAAAACAAAATTCCTAGAAACTGGAAGAAAAAGTAAAAGGGAAAGAAATCCCACCAGAAGGATAATCAAAGAGCAGAGAGCTCCAAGTACAAATAAGGCTGTTTCTCCACCAAAAATAAAAATAAAAATAAAGCGAAATCACAAAATAAAGTTCTTAAAAAAAAAATTATCCAGTCTCTCGAATTAACAAAAATAGAAAGCCACAAATCTCAATCCGGAAAACATGGGCAGCTTACTCTGAAATGACAAAATGATCTTCTCTCTTTGGTGGTCTGATCTGGCTATAGTAGCATTGTGAATGTAAACTTCAGGTAAGGAGGAGAACCGGGTAGATCTCTTGTTCATCTCCAAAGGCCGAAGGCAAAAAGGGGTGGTGAAATTTCTGCTCCAGGCCAGCCGGAGCGTGCTTGGTTAGGGACTACGGTGCCGTTTCTCCCTTTGGACACCCCTTGGAACGCATTTCTTGCTTCAGAGCTGGTGTACGGCACAGCTTCACAGCGCCAGTCTCCACCTCTTGTGCAAAACCTTCACGTGGATCAGCGCATCTCCGACGTATGCTACGGCTGCCACAGGTTGCTTGTCAGTCTAGGAAGAGGAACAAGGTGGTTAAAAAGCCCGACTCCTCCTCCTCCTCCTCCTCCTTCCCCACCCCACCGGAACTGTTAAGAGACCAATGAATAGTCAAGTCTTATCTCAATCTCCAAAAGAACACAGAACGCCTTTCACATGCCCCAAATATTGTTGCGCCGGTACCTAGCAACCTGCTGGAACAGATCTTATCTTTTGAAGAGCTGACAACCAGAGCATGTGGCATGGGAAAGGGGGGAGTCTGTCTTCAGCCAGCAGCCCCAGAGGAAAAAAGGGGTAGATACTTACAGACAAATCCTCGCATGTCCACACTCTGGGAGGTACATTCTTGCATGTTTCGCCAGTGCGGAAATGGCATGTGAGATAAATAAATAATATACAGATGGCTGCCGAATATCAAGCTGCGGCTGAAATATCACATCTCCCTCCCTCCCTTTGGCAGGGAAAGGATGGAACGCAACGTGTCACGGTTCAGCCTCCAGCTCCAATAGCTTTGCTCAGAACTTACAATATTTTCTTAGCCAGCAGATGATTAGATTCGGTAGAGGAGGCAAAGCTGCTGAAAGGGAGGCAAGGCAGTTGCTGTCCCCTTACAAAAGCAAACTGCAGTTATGAGTTTGCCTGTAGCGGAGCAGCTAATGACAGCAAAATTGATTTTGTGAAAGGTTTTCCGAGGCTTGGTTTGCACACAGAACGCCCCAGGTGCATAAGAACACAAGAGGGGCCCTGCTGGACTAGGCCACAGCCCGTCTAGTCCAGCATCCTGTTCAGTGAGCGGTATCTGCTAAGGAACATAATATATAGCAAACCGTAGCCATACTTTTTGCCAAGGGAGATGCATTAATGCTTCCATGTTTGTTATGAGCTGCACAATTTGATACAAAGGGATATTTAGATTTATCTTTGCTACTGTATTTTGCAGGTCCTGAGAGACTTTTAATGCTCCTATACTCCTCTACATCCCACCTATGACCTCTAGGGAATGGTTCTAAAGCTCAGGCTGCTCTCTAGTAGGGGTGTGCATTAATGCAACTTTCGGGATACAATTTGAATCGAAAACGCAAAGATTCAAATACATTTGAATGTTTAAAATTCGAATGTATTCACATTAAATTCGAATTGGATACATCTGAATCTATTTGTACGAATATCCAATCCATGCTTGAAGATACGAATGCTGACAACATTCAAACCTGTCCATACGCATCCTGTTTTTATCCCATGTGCATCCCGTTTTTGTCCCATAGGTACCCGTACACACACGAATGTCTGAATAATTCCTACGGATGATTTGGAAGATTCAAAAATTAATTCGAATATTAAATGCAATTCAAATTCGAATGTCTGAATTTGAACGTATTTCTAAAGTCCGAATACCGGCGCACATTCCTACTCTAGTTAGAGCTGAACTTCACAGTTGTGGCTCGATTTCACAACACACAAATGCCCAAATCTCATTCAAGGACAGGGACCCTCCAAACAGAAACATACTGCCTTAACCTCTGCAAGTCAAAAGAGGTTGTCCCAGATGTTCCATGGCCCCCAAAGGTTTAGCCCACCCAGTAAATACTGCCACATCTTTGGACAAATTCCAAACCAAGTTTGTTCCTACATCCGAAACTACCTAACCATCGGAAGTTGCTTCTTCTTACCAGGCAGGCGAAAACTAAAAATGACTGGCCCACTGCAACAAGTGCCAACTTTTAAAACTCCCTCCCTAATGTCCCGGAGACTGCCCAACTGTTATAGACTCACAACTAAGATAGCAAATGGAATCCGGGAATTCTAGGGCAACACCAACACTATTCAGCAGTGCACGACAGACACTTTGTAGGAGTAGGTGAGAACGTCATAGTTTGACCAAGAGAATCTGACATGTGGAGGCTACAGAACCTAAGAACCTAAGAGAAGCCCTGCTGGGTCAGGCCACAGCCCATCTAGTCCATAAGAACCCAAGAGGAGCCCTGCTGGATCAGGCCACAGCCCATCTAGTTCATAAGAACCTAAGAGAAGCCCTGCTGGGTCAGGCCACAGCCCATCTAGTCCATAAGAACCTCAGAGGAGCCCTGCTGGATCAGGCCACAGCCTATCTAGTCCATACGATCCTCAGAGGAGCCCTGCTGGATCAGGCCAAAGCCCATCTAGTCCATAAGAACCTAAGAGGAGCCCAGCTGGATCATGCCACAGCCCATCTAGTCCATAAGAACCTAAGAAGAGCCCTGCTGGATCAGGCCAAAGCCCATCTAGTCCATAAGAACCTAAGAGGAGCCCAGCTGGATCATGCCACAGCCCATCTAGTCCATAAGAACCCAAGAGGAGCCCTGCTGGATCAGGCCACAGCCCATCTAGTTCATAAGAACCTAAGAGAAGCCCTGCTGGATCAGGCCACAACCCATCTAGTCCATAAGAACTTAAGAGAAGCCCTGCTGGATCAGGCCACAGCCCATCTGGTCCATAAGAACCTAAGAGGAGCCCTGCTGGGTCAGGCCACAGCCCATCTAGTCCATAAGAACCCAAGAGGAGCCCTGCTGGATCAGGCCACAGCCCATCTAGTCCATAAGAACCTCAGAGGAGCCCTGCTGGATCAGGCCACAGCCCATCTAGTCCATAAGAACCTCAGAGGGGTCCTGCTGGATCAGGCCACAGCCCATCCAGTCCATAAGAACCTCAGAGGAGCCCTGCTGGGTCAGACCACAGATCATCTGGTCTGTAAGAACCTAAGAGGAGCCCTGCTGGATCAGACCACAGTCCATCTGGTCTGTAAGAACCTAAGAGGAGCCCTGCTGGATCAGGCCACAGCCATCTACTCCAGCATCCTGTTCCACACAGTGGCCCACCAATTGCTTCTGGGCACCTCAAGCAGAAGACAAGGGCAACCCTTCTCCTGCCAATGGCCTTAGAAGCATCCTGCCTGAAAGGCGTACTTAGTCATCCATCTGTCATGCACTGATCAGTTTTCATCTCCTGTTTGTATCACTTTGTACATTCTTTGAAATCACTGAATTTTGCCTTATTGTTGCTGATGACTTTACATTTTTGTTACTGTTGTAATTCTCACTTTGCTTATTTTAACTTCAATTTTGTAATTTTGTTTACTGTTGTACAGCAGTATGCACACTGATAGCACTATATAAATAAATAATAATTCTGAAGACCCATATTTTATTCCACCCAAGACCAAAAACCAGATACTTGGAATACACCAGAAGCCTGAAATAATAAAATCCCTATTCTCAAACCTTACTCTGATGTGGGAAAGGGAGGGGGGGAGGCAGAAGGGCACAGGTCCAACTGGCATGGCCTAAGTCTCCAGATTCCATGGACTTTGACCAGATCCGCAAATGCACTTTGTATGTTCGGAACTTATGAATGTGGAGGCAGGAACATGGAACAAATATTAGTCACGCCTTCCCTCTTAAAGATGTCCTAAGTCTCTCCTGGCTTGTAAATGCAAAACACACATTGGTTGGGCCCAGGGATTCTTGTCAAGGAGAAAAGTAGGACACATAAAATTAAAACCAGCTCTGCCTCGTTTAATCTCTTTTACTTGTAGATGTTAGGAGGGAAGCTCAGCCATGCGGAGGCTCTGAGGAGGAGACCTGCAAATCCATTTTTAGGCAGAGATCTGGGAAGTAGCAACACCGCACACTGCTGAGTAAACTATGTGTTCATCAGCCCTCCTGGATTTGCAGCCCTAAACCCAAGAACTAGCAAGCCCCTTTGAACAGAGTGGGGTGTACTGTTGTGCAGGCAGAAGAAACTGGTTCAAGACTAGGAGAAGAACTGTGTACGTAGTAGTAGGTTTTATGCAAGAAATCCAGCCAAAAGGAAGCTATTTGGAACCCATACTCAGGAGTGGAAGAGCAGAGTTAGCCACTTTCTTCTGCTAGATCAAGAAGAAGAGTTGGCTCTTCTGCCCTGCTTTTCTCACCCATTTATGAGGACTCAAAGCAGCTGACAAACTTTCTGTTCTTCACCCCACAACGGAACACCCTATGACGTAGGTGGTGCTATAAGAGCTCAGAAGAGAGCTGAGGCTAGCCCAAGGCCACCCAGCTGGTTTCATGGGGGAGTATGGAATCAAACAAGGTATTCCCAGATAAGAGTCTGGCTCCCTAACCACCAGACCAAACTGGCTCAAATCACACAGTTGCTAAATATGTAAGGATAGGTGTACGTAAATCTCTGTATGCACGTATGAGTCCATGTCTACACAACGTATAATGCATATATAACCCACAGAAGATAAACACAGCCTAAACACAAGATTTTTGTTTACTGTATACATAAAAGTCACAAAAGGTTGCATATGTATAAATGCAGGCAGAGTACCTAGACTCACAGAAGAAAAGCCACGCACAAACAGACTTGTAGTGAAAGTATAAGCATATTTACTCATAGGTAAGCCTCAATGAACTTAGTGGAGTTTGCTCCCAGGAAAATCAAGTTAAGGCGGCTGCTTTCGCTGCTGTTCAGAGAAACTGGAATGGCTCAAAAGCAGCAGCAGCAGCCCTGAGAAGGCCCCCAAATTTCAATGGGTCACAGCAAGCAGGGACAAGCCAGGGCTCCGCTGCCTGCAGACGCACCTTCATAGTATCCAAAAAGGAAATTGCCTAAAGAACTGTTAGTAAATGCTGCGAATGTTACAACCGACTCTTCCCCGCGGAAATGAGGGATTAGAAAGTATCCCTCTCCCTCTATTCTCTGCAAAAGCAAACAAGCAAAGGCAGTTTTGAACTCAACACGCACACAGCTTCTCGCCTAAGCTCTGTGTCCGGACCTTGACCCCACCCCAAAGGCCCAGTCTGCCCACCCGAGCCCCCAAAGTCGCTCTCAGCCCCAGCAACTCCCAGGCCCCAGCCAGGCTTCTCAAGGACACTGCCATTCCACCTCCAAGCCCTCTGACTAGCACCCCAATCCCCTTGCTTCTCCAGATGGCCCCACCCACTCTCTCCCCCCAAGCCCCCTCCCTCCCCCAAGCCCCCCCAAACCCTAACCCCTCATTTCCCCCCAAATCCCAACACCTATTCTCCCCTAATCACTCCCAGCCCCCAGATACCCCAACCACCTAACTCCCCCAAACATTCCAAGCCCTGCTCCCCCCTCACCAAATGCCTCACCCCATCACCCCTCCAACCCCCTCAGCCCTCCCTTACCCCAAATATTTGAACACCCCACTCGCCCAAACACTAGTAAACCCCAAGCACCCCAGCCCCTCACTCCCCCCAAGACACCAACCCTGACCCTAAACTCTCCCAAGCACCCCCAAACATTTAAGCTCCACACTCCCACAAACACTGCCAAACCCCCAAGCACCCTTAGGCTCCCTCCCTCCCTCCCCCCTCCCCCCAAACCCCCACCTCTCCTCTCTCCTCAAGCACTCCCAGCCCCCCTCCCTCCCAAACCCTCAGCCCCGAGTTCTCCCAAAATCTCACCACCTCCCTCCTCCCCTCCCTCCCCCTCTTCTCACGCCCGCAGCCCCCAACTGCCCCTCATTCCCCCCAGGCAGCCCCTCAATGCCCCCAAGACCCCAACACGCAGCCCCCCAATCCCCCCAATCGCCCCCCTCCCCTCCATTACCCCAAACATTCAAACTCCCTACTCACCCAAACACTCCCAACCCCCGAGGACCCTTGGACTCCCTCCCCCCAACCCCCCCTACTCTCTCCTCAAGCACCCCCAGGACCTCACTCCCCAGCCCCCTCCCAAACCCTCATCCCACTTCCCCCAAAGTCCCACCCCTCCCTCCCTCCCCCAAACATTTCAACCCCAGCTCCCCCCTCCTCAAGCCCCCCTCCCTCCCCCTTCTCCTCAAGCCCCCCGCAGCCCCCCTCCCACCTCTTCGACGCCCCAAAGGGGACGGAGAAGCCCCCTCCCGCTCTCCCTCGCCCCCCTACCCACCTTCCTTCCTTGCTCGCGTCTCTCTCTCTCTTTCCCCTCTCGGCGCCCCCCCACTTTTCTACTCGCCGCCGGCCCTGCCAGCGCTACGCAGAATGCGCCCACGACTACGCTACTAGCGTAAGGCGGGGGGAGCAGGAGGAGGAGGGTGGCTGGATGGTGACGTGTGCAGCAGCAGCAGCAGCGCCGCCGGGCCCCGCTTCCCTCTGCGCACGCGCACACACTATCTCTCCCCCCCCCCCCACCTTCGCCTGCCTGCCTGCCAGCCTGCCCGGCGGCCTCACTTGGAAAAAAAAAGAAGAGACAGGCGGGAATGCCGCCTCTATTCCCATTGGCGGATGGGGGAGGCGGTGGGCGGGACTGGGGGTACACGATTGGACGGCGGAGTTTTCTATCAAAGCTTTGCAGGGAAGAGTGGGCGGGGCCTGTTCAAGCCCTTCCCGCCTCTTCTTCTGACTTAAGGATTTCTGGGGGGGGGGGAGAGAGCTGAAAATTTCATTTGATTGACGTGTACGGCGGGGCACGGATGGTCATCCGTAGGACGAGGAGGAGGCTTAAGAAATAGGCCCATCGAAAGCCTCATCTTACTTTTTACGAGCAAAGCATTCAGCCAGGGAGGGCATGCTTTTTTTGGACTCCAGGTCCCATGATGCACTGCCAGAAGGCCTGAGATGTTAGAGCAGAGGAGTCTGGGTGTTGTGGTCCACAGGAATGTCTCCTGGATAAAAGGATCACCAAGCAAACTTACCATTTCCTTCCTGATGATCTGAAAAGACTTGTTGCTGTTAATTCCTGTTTAATTTTACCTGCCCGATTCTCTCTTCCTTTTAAGATCTTTACTATGTCTTCTCAAACATATTTTAATCCTCTATGCTTTATGTATTTTTAAAAAACAATATTTTGCAATCTTAAATTGCTGCACAGTAGCCTGCAAGGAACGTTTTTATTTATTTATAAATAAAACTTCTATCTTGCCCTTCACCGATTGGTCCCAGGGCGGGTTATAATGAGATTAAAACATATCAAATGGTAAAACATTATTAAAAACATAAGGGCATAAGAGGAGCCCTGCTGGATCAGCCACAGCCTATCTAGTCCATAAGGACCTAAGAGGAGCCCTGCTGGATCAGCCACAGCCTATCTAGTCCATAAGGACCTAAGAGGAGCCCTGCTGGATCAGGCCACAGCCCATCTAGTCCATAAGAACCTGAGGACCCTGCTGGATCAGGCCACAGCCCATCTAGTCCATAAGAACCTGAGGACCCTGCTGGATCAGGCTACAGCCCATCTAGTCCATAAGAACCTAAGAGGAGCCCTGCTGGATCAGACCACAGTCCATCTGTCCATAAGGACCTAAGAGGAGCCCTGCTGGATCAGGCCACACCCCATCCAGTCCATAAGAACCTGAGGACCCTGCTGGATCAGGCCACAGCCCATTTAGTCCATAAGAACCTAAGAGGAGCCCTGCTGGATCAGACCACAGCCCATCTAGCCCATAAGAACCTAAGGCAGTGGTTCTCAACCTTCCTAATGCCGTGACCCCTTAATGGAGTTCCTCATGTTGTGGAGACCCCCCACCACGGGGGTAGAGCAGCTGGGAAATGGGAAGGAAGGGTGGTGGGGGACTTGTCGCGACCCCTCTGAAAGGGTAGTTCGACCCCCAAAGGGGTCCCAACCCCCAGGTTGAGAACCACTGACCTAAGGGGAACCCTGCTGGATGAAGTCACAGCCCATCTAGTCCAACATCCTGTCCCACACAGTGTCCCAGCAATTGCCCAGGGGCATCTCAAGCAGAGACAAGGGTAAAACCTCTCCTGCTCTCGAATCCCAGCAAATGGCCTTAGAGTCCTCCTGCTTGTCCCCCCAGCCTGGAAGAGGTACTTGGGCATCCATTCTAGTAGCCATTGATACATATGCCGTCAATCTAGTCCAGCAGTCTGTCTCACCCAGTTGCCTGTCGACATCTCAAGCAGAAAACAAAGGCAAAACCTTCACCTGCTCTGGACTCACTGCAAATGGCCTTTAGAAGCCTTCTGCCTGCCTCTCCATCCTGGAGACACTAGGCATACGTTCTAGGTAAAGGCTTTGTGGTAGACTGCAGAATCAAACCTGGTATTCTTAGATAAGAGTCTGGCTCCCTAACCACTAGACCGACGTGCCTCACAGGTTTCCCATCCCATATTTCTACAGCCAGGGTTCGGGAAACTGATCCCAACATCTGGTCTGTTGGTCCAAGCTTTTTTTTAAGCCTTCCAACCTAATGACCAACACCATATCTTAGGATAGTGAAGTCCAAAGTTTAACCATGCACTGTGGTGACAAATAATCCTTTTTATCAGTCATGTCCGTCAGTGGGTAGAAAAGCAACAAAACGTGTCCCTTCACCACCCATCCATTTGCAAAAGATTTGAAAATGGCAAAGTCCCAAAACCTGAATGGAGTATCTTGCGGTAAAATCAAACCCACTCTGACTGTATAACTTCCGCACTTCACGTTGGAAAGGGACAATATTTTCCTAACTTCTGAGCATGATGCAGAGCTTAACCATCTCTCTTGTGATTATTCCTCATAACTTCCTTTTTGGACTACCTACTACAAGTTCATAGCAACAGGCTGTTAAAAAGCTAGTTCTAAATCTCCCTGCTTCTCATGGATCTCTATTCTGAGGGTTTTCGTGGGTCACAGTTTCCTCCCAAGGGTACACAATCTAATTAACTGCTAACATGATGGACGTTTTATAAACAAACAAGTCTTGGAAAAAGGCCTGGTGGATTCTTAAATACCCTGTAATTTAACAAACCCGAATTCTCAGGGATCTCTGTTTTCCTTGACAAGAGGTAGGCAAATAGAAATGGGATTTAAAAGCATGTTTATGAGCGTGGAACAGACTCTGGAACATGTCTGTCTGCCTGACAAATCTGAATTTTAAAAAGCATTCTGGGATAAACACCTCATAGCATACTTGGATGCTTTTGGAATGCTTTTGGAATTTAGTTTAGATGTTAGGAAAAAATTTCTAACAGTAAGAGTGATCAACCAGTGGAACAGGCTGCCACGGGAGGTGGTTGGTTCCCCTTCGATGGAGGTCTTCAAGCAGAGACTGGACGGCCATCTGTCTGAGATGGTTTAGGAGATCCTGCCTTGAGCAGGGGGTTGGACTCGATGACCCAGGAGGTCCCCTCCAACTCTACCATTCTATGATTCTATGCTGCTTTCAGTTTGGTCTAGAGAACACATCAGCCAAGTGGCCAGTAATTTTCGTTCCACATTATCTATCCCAAAGGTGAATTTTCTGAGTTATTTAACACTGAAAGAAAACAGCTTCTCACTTTGCTGATGTGTTCTCTCACTCTGAAAGTGGACTGAAGCTGCATTAAACCAGTGTGTCCACACAGCCAATGTTTCAATCCAGTTTCAATCCACTTTCAGAGGGAGAGAACACATCAGCCAAGTAAGTGACCAGTAATTTTCTTTCCATGTTATCTATCCCAAAGGGGAATTTTCTGAGCTTGTCACTCTGATAATGTATTTGATCACTCTGAAAGTGGACTGAAGCTGGATTAAAACTTAGGGGTGAATGCAGCTTATATGTTGCAAACACACAAGAGAACCTCTCAAAAGGATATCCTTGAGCCACAGTACTATCACCCTTCTCCTGCTTTCCAAAACCAATCCTGTAACTTTCCCTATTAGTAGCTATTTTTATTATTACTACTTGTCCAGTTAACACGCTTATGAGTTAAGAAAAAATCCTCATTCTAACATCTCTGGCGAGCATCAGTGTTGGCAATTTCTGGCCCAAAGCTCTGAGATCGTGCCAGGACCAGCACACACAAAAAACCCTTGTTTCTGAGCATGTTCAGAGCGCTAAAGTGGTGCTTGTATCTTCTGTGGTAATCTCTCCTAGTTCAAAGAACATGAGGAAAGGGATCAGGTGGTGAAATACTGGATACAGACTGGTAAAGACTTCCAGCTGATGGAAATAACCTTATCTTGGCTCCCCTGATTAAGAGCTTTCCCTTATCTTGGAGTTCCCTTTTTAAAGATACAGGGATGGCGTGGGCACCTTTGAAAAAATGATTAGAGGACTGAAGGGCAGGGCGCCTTACCTACAGTCTTCCAGGAAAGAGGAGCGCTATAGATGCAGTTCAGGAGGAGGAAAGGTGAAAGAAGAAGGAAGATGAGGCCAATCTGCCCTGACTTATCCTCTTAGATGCTGGGGGAAGATTCCGGGAAGCACCATCTGTACTTGCAAGGGATGTTTGCAACCCCAAAACGTCAGAAGCTGACCCAGCATTAGAGATGTGCACGAATGTTTTGTTGACATTCTATTCAAATCAAATCCCTGAAAATTCAATTTGATTCAAACCTAGGTTGACGCCCCCTGTTAAGACTGAGGTCCTTTCAGCAGTTGTTGCCTTGTTAAAAGGCCCCTTTGCCTCGAAATACCCCGAATAAAGGGTGCTTTCCTGTGCACATGCACTGAAAAGGTCAGCCCTAGAAATGTGCACGAACATTTGAATGTATTCAAAATCCGATGGAATGGACCAAATTTCGACATTCAAATTCGAATTGAACGTCCTTAAATTTGAGTTTAAAGATTCAATTCAGGTTTCAAATTTCAGATCTATTTGTTCCTATTATTTGGGCGTTCTTACGTGTACGGTTTCGTGTACGATGCGTACTTGAAGGTCCGCACCTTTCCCGCATCTGTACGCATTGGCACAGATCCGTACGGGATGAAAACGGGTTGCGTATGGGATAACTATGGGCTGCACACGGATGCGCATGGATGTGGGGAAGATGCGTACATGCACATACAAATGTTGTCGACGTTCGTATGGCCAGCTTTGAATAATTTGGTTAATTCGAATTGAATCTTGTTAAATTTGAATTTAAAAGTTTGAGGGAGCGCCTTGTCTGGATTTGGCTCACAGAAAGAAAAGTTGTGGGGGGCTTGAAGTGACCTGAAATCAGCAAGAGCCGGGAAAGGATATTACCCCTCCGCTCCTCGAAATACAAATATACCCATTCTAGAAGCAGCGTGCAAAGAGCAGGGGGGAACCTTGAATGAATATAGGCGTCTATATCCCTATTAGGTGGATTATCCTATGATAGCTAGGGGTTGCCTAAGCTTGAGCTTTTCTCAGCTTAAGTTAATAACAGGCTCTGAGCTCTTCTGTGATCCACTTGCGTTTTTCATTAGCTTTTTCTGCAATAAAATGGGGGCAGGACGAAGTACTGAGCGGAGGGAGGCTGGATGGGTTCTCTTTTAGACGAGTCTGTATCATAAGGTGTGATTTGGCCAGGGGAAGGGCAGGATAGAAGTGTAAGAATTACGCCTGTGTAGAATAATCAGAATACCGTCCAGATTCCTTTGCTTATCCTGAGCCATTGGGGAGGAACTGGTGATCAAGACACCAAACCTAGTCATGCTCAGCTATCAGGCTAAGGAGGTTCTAAAAGGGGTTTGCACAAATATTTGAAGGTATTTTGAACTTTGATCAAATCTGCCTGAATTTTGACATTCGAATTTGAATCAAATGTCCATAAATTCGAATTTAAAGATTCAAACGAATGTTGAATTTTGGATCTATTTGTTCGGATTATCCGGACATTAACACGTGTACGGGTTCGTACATGATGTGTACTTGAGATCCGCGTCTTTCCTGCATTCGTATGCATCTGTACGGAGCCGTATGGAATGAAAATGGGTTGCATACGGGATAACTACGGGATGCATATGAATGCGTGCAGGATGCATAACGAGGCATACGGGCAAATACAAATGTTGTCAACATTCGTCAGTGCAAATTTGAATAGAACATTGGAATCTGGATTAGCCCACGGCTGCCCAGCTGGCTTCATGGAGAAGAGCGGAATCAAACCTGGTATTCCCAGATAAGGATCCGTCTCCTTAACCACTAGACCAAACTGGCTCAGCCATTGATACGCCTGTCCTCCATGAATGTCCTCTCCACCATTGCTTTATCAGGCCACAGCCCATCTAGTCCAGCATCCTGTCTCACACAGTGGCCCACCAATTTTTCTTTTGGGCATCTGAAGCAGAAGATGAAGGCAAAACCTTCACCTGCTCTTGACTGCCTGCAAATGGCCTTTAGAAGCATCCTGCCTGTCTCTCCAACCAGGAAGTAGTACCTGGGCTTCCATTCTAGTGGCTACTGATACACCTGTCCCCCATAACTCAAGAGGAGCCCTGATGGATGAGTCCACAGCCCATTTCACAATGGGTTCTGGGCATCTCAAGCAGAAGACCAAGGCAAAATCTTCACCTGCTCTCGATTCCTTACGAATGGCTTTTAGAGGCATCCTGCCTGTCTCTCCAACCTGGTAGCTAGGCACTCGTCCATCCTGCTGCACGTTTACTAGTATCCCAGTCTAGGAAGCCATTTTGGCCTCCTGACTCATGCCAAACTCCATCCAATGCAGGTGGAGCAGTTTAGCACTGGCATTTCTTCCTAGCGCATGGGAGGTCACTTAGTGTGGCAATACATAGGTCAGTGTGCCAAGGCTCTTTGATCCTGCACATTTCTGTCTGAAGTTAGCAAATTGATGATTTCTTGGCCTGAGGACATCCATGGAACTCTGGGGTACGTCTGAAAAGCACCTGTCACAAAATGGCTGCTTTGAGGCATGGGGAAAGAGTGTAGAATTTGGGACAAATTTTGTTTCTCAGTCCCAGGGGCAAAGAGCCATCTTCCGACTCTGTCCAGAGGCTAGAGAGCAGTGGATTAAAATGCAATTTGGGGAGATTAAAGGATTACAGGCTCCATTTGAAGCGGTTTCACTGCTCCAGACCACATGCTGAGGCAGATTGCAATGACGGAAAGAAGTCCAAATGTTGCAGCTGAATGTCATCTCACTGATCTCAGTGTAGAATCATAGAGTTGGAAGGGATCTCCACGGTCATCTGGTCCAACCCCCTGCTCAATGCAGGATTTCCTTTCTTAGAAGTAATTAGGAGGAGGAACACTTCCACACTGGCCTAGCTAACCCTCGGCCTTTGAAGGCGAAGCTAGACAGCAAGGTGCAGGCAACACAGTGAGTTATACAACTCTGTCGGACTGGATTTCTTTGAGAAGCTTGCCATCTAGTGGGAGCTGAACGTCCTGGCTCCTGGATTTCAAGGAAATGACAGCCTGGATCAGACCAGTGGCTGATGAATGGTGGTGGTGGGGCACATGGTGCAGCCATATCCCACTCACAAGCATCTGGCCAAAGGCATATATAACTGGAACTCTAGGCTTGTTGCACCTAAGGCGCACTGGGGCGCCATTTTGTTTTAGCCAAGATCTCTCCCTTGTTCAATCAACACTCTTGACAAATCTGACGATTTTCCCCATGGATCTTTTTATGACAAATAAACGGTATTGTGTTGATTGAAGGGTTTTGATATTCTGGGAGGTGTAAAAAAAGGAAAGAAAAAACAGATTGATCTAAAATTCTAGGTATTCAGGCTTTTTCCAAAGCAAATAATTTGTTGTAGATCCTGGTCTTGCAGTTATGGATACCTGCTTTTATCCCAGAGCAAATTCTGAGGAAATAAGTTTTCTTTGGGGCTGCCCCTCTAACTGGGAACACAGACTTCCTTAGGACCAGATCTAAGTCTCTCCTTATCCTGCATTTCTCAGAAGCCTCCCTTGTTGGCAAGATGAAGAAATCTGATGGGATGGGAGGAATATAGAAGGGGAAATCAGATTTTTGGTTTTTAAAGCATACAAGTGGGAATGTACGAATGAGTAGGGAGAAAGCGGTGTCTGCTTAATTCTCCCGACTTTTTCTGCTGAATGAGGTTTCATAACTGGGGATCCACACGGCTTTCCCTGCTCATTCATCTACCCACAGACAGAGAACTGTAGAAGGGACAGAAATAGGGATGTGCACGAATGGGTTTTTGGGCATTCAGTCCATAATTGAATGTTAGAAAATTTGTATTTGTTCAAAAGATCCCCTTCGAATGTGGTAGGATTCTATTCGATACGGATGAATTTGTGCGAATATCCAATATGAATGTATACGTATCTGATAGATATCTCATAACGTATCTGCTCGGAAGGCATCAAATCTGATCTGAATCCAAACCTTCTGTTCTTCCCTCCACCACAGACACCCTATGAGGTAGGTGGGGCTGTGAGATCTCAGAAGAGAGCTGTGACTAGTCCAAGGTCACCCAGCTGGCTTTGTGGAGGAGTGCGGAATCAAACCTGGTATTCCCAGGTGAGAGTCTGGCTCCTTAGCCACTAGACCAAACTGGCTCAAAAGCTTCATCCTGACCTACGTGACTGCTTCTTAGGTTCTTAATGTGTTCAGGAGAACACAAGACTTGTGACATTATATCCTACAGTTATTTTCCTAGCTGTGAGCTAAGAATCAGGAAAGCATGCATTGTTCAGGCAAGAAAAGAGAAGGTTTTTTTCTTCCCATACATTCTATATTCCCCAATTGCTTTGCTTGCGTCCAGCATTAAGACACCAGTTTGGTCATAGTGTTCATTAGAAAACTGGGAATTGTTTCCACTGACTGGTTCAGCTTCTGAAGGACCAGCCTGCACATACTTGGAAGGATAGAGAACGATCCCCACTCCTTTCCCTCACCCAGTCTCTCAGTCTGCGTTTGGATAGTTTCCCTCCTCACTGAATGATTCCCTCTGGCCCGTTCTGAGCTGCCTGGCCTGGGTCCGTGGATGCGGAAGGGGCAGCAGCATTGCTCTGCAGGAATCGCCGGAAATCTTTAATCATAGGCCGAAGGATCTGGATCAGGGCGTTCAGCGCAGCCTGTGTGCCTTCCATGGCTTGGGCTTGGCGCTCCTGCGCGCACGCCTGGACTTCCTGGGAGCGGCGGATCATCTGGAGCAGGTTGTTTTGCTGCTCCAGGTGCTGCGCGATCTCTTTGACGTGCAGGTTGGTCACGCGCTGCTCCTGAAGCAGCTTGGCCGAGTTGAGGGCGATGCGGCTCTTCAGCTCCTGGGGTTTCACGTCCACTTGGGGCGCCATCATTTCCAGAGGGGCCGCAGCCGTGACGGTGGTGTTGGCTTCCGTGGTGCAGTATTCAACCACACCGTCTTCCAAACTGTGGTAAGCCGTGTCTGTGGGAACTAAGAGGAGAGGGGGTAAGTTTGCTTTAAAAATAAACAAATAAAAAGCCTGGAGCATCCTATTTCAATAAAAGGGTCTCCGGAACAGCAACGCAACAGCAATCATTTCCTAAAATTAGTACAGTAGGACCCCTGTACCCACTGATATGGGGGTCCGACTGTAACCATGGTTTCAGTTTTCTGTGGTGACTGGATCAGCCCTAACCCCCACCTTAAGCTCTTCCGAGGGCCCGAGACAGGCAGGAAATGCCTAAAATGGTGCACGATTTCCCATAAGGTCTTTGAAATTCCATGGGATTTCCCTGGAATTATGGGAAATGGAGTGCATTTCCCAGCGTTTGCTATTATCTGCAGTTTACATTATCTGCGGTGGGGCCTGGAATGTATCCCCCGCAGATGTGGGGTTCCAACTGTATCTGGGTTTTGTACACCTTCAATTTGAAGGCTTGAAGACTGAATGGATTATCAGCGGTATCAATAGCCCACAATTCTCGAAACATTCACATGAGAGGAACAGTCTTTTCCTTGGTCCCTTTGCTGTCGTCGTGATCTTTGCCGATCACATAGTTTCTCCAAACTGAAGTGCATCATCACGTACCGAGACGCCATAATGTTTCACAGACCAAAGAAAATTCGGCCACAGGTTTTTTCCACATTGCGGTCTGAAAAGGGAATGACTTACTCTGTGTGAGGGTGACCGTGGTGGCTGCAGCTGTGATAGGTATTTCGGAGCCATCCGCTGTGGTGCAGTCCCCTGCCGGAAGGCTGATAATGGTGGCCTCCCCCAGCAAGTTACAGATGCGCTGCTGCATGGCGGTGAGGATAACCGGGGCAGCCGTGGTCCCCGCCGGAGCCTCGGGATCTTGTCCCTCGACGCCTCCGTCGTGGCTGTCGCCGCTCCCTTCCATGGCAGCACGCACCTGCGCCACCCGCCGGCGCACTTCCGTCTTGAGATCCGACCACTTCTTCTTGACTTCCGGCAGCTCCCGGCGACAGGTGGCCACGGCGTTGACGCGGCGGAGGATGTTGTGCCACGCCGCGGCCTTGGCGGCCAGCGGCACCCCGGCGTTGAAGTGGCTGATCAGGAGATGCTTGCTGCGCTCGAGTTCTTCTACGATGATCTCGACCTCTTGCTCAGAGAAATTCATCTTCCTCTTTTTAGCTGGCGGTGCAGGCGGAGATGACATTGCCATGGGACGCAGGCAGCCCACGATGACCTGGGAAACTGCAGAGCAACCAGCCCGAAGCAGGTCACCAAAATCTGGGAAAGGAGCAGAAGCTACGTTAAGCCTGCTGACAAAGTTACACAGTAGGGTCCACTAGACAAGATAAAGCGATTAAGTTCAGCCACAAACTCGGTAAGAGGCAGGAAGCAGCAGCCAGGAGGCAATCTATGAGGTCTACAAGTTCAAAGATTTCACTCAAAGCCACGAAAAGCTGCAATGCCTGGGCAGGAAGATGTTATGACATCTGTGTCAATGGTGGACAGTAACTGGTAAGGATATGCAAGAACATTCAAAGCATTTGAAATTCGATCAAATTCGTTTTCTAACATTCAAACAAATTTGAATCTTTTGAATCATTCATATGAATTATTCGGACATTGGTAAGTGTACGGATGTGTATGAACTACATCCATATCTGTACGCATCTTATTCATATCCATATGCATTTGTACAGATATGTACGGAACGAAAACAGGATGCATACGGGATAAAAACGGGACGCGTACAGATGCATATGGACACATATGAATGTTGCTGACATTTGTATCTTCAAATATGAATAGAATATTCGTACAAATACATACAAATGTATTTGAATCAAATCAAATGTGGATACATTCATATTTTAAACATTTAAATTGATCTGAATTTTTGGACAGTCAATTAGAATCAAATGCCAAAAATTGCATTTGTGCACACCCCTAGTAACTGAGTAGCTTTAAAATGGCCACGTTTCAAAGATCACATTTTAAGGGTTTCAAGTGAGGTTACAGTTGGTACAACATCCTTTAATTTTGCTTCCTGTACCTTAAATATCTAGAAGTACACCTTGAAGAGGAGAATGGGAGAACAACACAAGAGGACAGAGCAAAATGGATTTTTAAAAAAGGTATATATTAATGGGTACTTAATGGGTACTTCTAGCGACAGTTGAAAAACACCCCAGGAGTGACAAATGTATTGAATGAAGAAATAAGGAATGTGATAAATAGCCTTAATAATCGAATTGTAAGATCCACATTAGGTGGGAGGGTTAGGGCGCGTGTCCCAGTTTGATTTCTGAGAGAAGTGGAGGGAGAAATGGGATTTTGATACAATTTTGCAAGAAGCACTGATAATGTAAACAAGTGTAAAAAATGTAAATATAATGAGAGCCAAGGTTCTATTTAGATCTGCTTTTCGGCGACAAATGCAAAAACAACCAATGTGTTTCCATGGGTGCTCTAGCACTCAATAGCAATGGGATTTCAGAGCTGGCTTTGGAGGGACTGTGAAGTCTTGAGTTTGGGGCACCCCCCCCCCATGGGTGCCTGCCCCCCTAAGCCTCCTCTACATCCCATTGCCCAATTGTAGTGGAAACAGGCTCCCTAGAATCCGGATTTGAAGGCTGAAGACCCCATTGTAGAAGGGTCTACAGGAAATCCGGATTATAGGTCCTAAAGGACCCATATGATCCGGATTCCCCTGGATGTGGTGGAAACAGATGTGTCTCTAATGTGGTCTGTAGTGGAAATGGGGTCATCCAGCTCTCAGCTAAATGGGTCCTTAATGGGTCCCTAATGGGTGCTTAGTGATAGGGGGGAAAACCCCTGGTTGTTGAGGGTCCAAAGGAGGCGGGATTTGGGGGGGGGCAGAAGGAAGGGACCCTAAAAAGGGAGTCATTTCAGCCTGGTTTCTGGACGGCTGAGGCGAAGAGGAACCCCAAATCCCCGCTGAGGGAAAATACGATGCTCTCACAACTGGTGTTCAGTCTAACTGCCGGGTTTAATCCGGATTTTAGGGGGTGCGAGGGCGGCCGTGAGGGAGCCCTGGGTCAGGCCGAGGGAAGGGCTGGAGAGAGGGCGAGGGGAGCCTCCCCTCGAAGGCCCCAAGGCCCGAGGAGGCTCCCCGGCCCCTGCCTGGGCCCCTCGGTCCCTCAGGAGTCTCTGCGCCCCCCCGCACCCTCTTCCCTCTCCCCAGCCGACGACCGTTAGGAGTAGAAAAAAAAAGTTACGCAAATTGCGTACCCCTGCTACCGGCCGAACCCCGCGCCCAAAGGAGCCTCTAGTCTGCGTTGGTGGCGTAATGGCTTCCAGAATCAGCAACCCCGTCTGGCCTCTCATTGGGCTAGCCAGGTGTCTGTCAGAACGCTCAGCCCCGCCCATCCACAAACCAATCTTGCCTCGCTCTCCCCCTGATTGGTCTGCTGATTGGCCCCGCCTTAGGAAACGTGGCGGCGTCTGCGTCGAACCGCGCGAGCGGATGGACGGTTGCTCGCCTAAGCGCCATGTTGTTGTTGTTGCCGCCCGCTCCACCTCTCTCGCCTCTGTGGCGGTCTCTTGGACTGGCTAATGTTGCTGTCAGTTATATGCCTCCTCCAATCGTTTCCCAGAAGCTTCCCGTTCCCTTTCGTGTCATTGGGTGGAGAGCCAGGCACTAACCCGCCCCTCTTTACGTCATCCTTTCGTACGCATCTCGGGCCCGCAAAAGTAAAAGTAGTGGAGGAGGGAGAGGGAGCGGAGTCAAAACATGACGTCAGAGCCGTCCGCCTTTTACCCACTCTCCTTTGCCGCTTTTTCCCTCACGGCTCCCTTGCGATTGGCTCGCGCGCTGTCACGTGCCTTTTTGAGTATGGGGTGGGCGGAGAGGAGGCGGCGGCGGCGGCGGCTCCTCGTGGCATTGGAGGGGAGGCACTAGCCATAGAGGGAAAGAACCCGGCCAATTAACGGACGCGGCGCGGATGGTTGGGCGTATGTCAGAGAAGGGGCGTGGCGAAGCAATTAGCGTCACTTCCGCCGGACCCGCGAAAAGCTACCATTGGTCGGCGAATCGCACGGGCCAATCAGCGGGCCGAGGCGCGCAGGCCGGAGGTGGGGGCGTGGCGGGGGGCGCGGCCAGTTCCGTTAGGGCTTCCGTAGCCGCCGGGCGGGCTCCTCCTCCGCCATTTGCCGGCGAGCGAGCGAGCGGCTGAGGGGCGAGAGGCGTCTGTGGCGGAGCTCCGTTCTTTTCCTACCTGTCTGAGGCGCTTGGTTATGCCGGGCGCGGCGCGGCGCTCGCTGGCCTCCCCGGTGGTGAACGGCGTGCTCTGTCAGTGCGGCGGCGGCGGAGCGGTGCCTGCGGCGGCCGAAGCCACCACCGGCGGCCCCTCGCCTTCCCAGGCCTCCTCCTCCCCGCTGCCGGAGCACGAGCGGCGCCTGCAGAGCCTCTTCGTGCAGCTCGACGTGAACCGCGACGGCGCCCTCTGCGTCCACGACCTGGCCGTCGGCCTCGAGCGCCTCGGCCTCCACCGCTCCGAGAGGGACCTGTGGGTGAGTGGGAGGGAGGGGGGGAAGGAAGGGGGGAGGAAGGAAAGCAGGGAAGAAGGAAGGGAGGGAGGAAACGAGGAAGGAAGGGGGAGGAAAGAAAGAGGGAGGGAGGGATTGGGGGAAGGAGGGAGGAGGAGGGGGAGGGGGAGGGAGGAAGGAAGGAGTAATGGAGGGAGGAAAGGAGTAATGGAAGGGAAGAGAGGAAGGAAAGGAGGGAGGGGGAGGGAGGAAAGAGGGAGGGAGGGATTGGGGGAAGGAGGGAGGAGGAGGGGGAGGGAGGAAGGAAGGAGTAATGGAGGGAGGAAAGGAGTAATGGAAGGGAAGAGAGGAAGGAGGGAGGGGGAGGGAGGGAGGAAAGAGGGAGGGAGGGATTGGGGGGAAGGAGGGAGGAGGAAGGGGAGGGAGGAAGGAGAAACGAAGGCTGGTTGTGTGCCCAAGAAGCAGAGGAGGAGGCGGGGCCTCAGACCCTTTGGCCTGGTGACCTCTGAGTGGCCCTCAGCCAGGCATGGGGAGGGTCAGAGGGAAGGGAGGATTTTGGGGGATGGAAGAAATGTCTTTGTCAAGGGACAAAGTAGATTCAAAATTACCTGCACATCCTTTGTTATTTATTTTTATCTCACCTTTTTACTGGAAGGTCACAGGAATAAGGCAGACACCTGTACACTGAGATCTCAAGGACTGGGCCTTCATGTAGTCCCTTCTCTTGCATAAGTATGAGGCATAAAGACTTACGAGAGGGCCTTTTCTGTGCTGGCCCCTAGACTCTGGAACAGCCTCCCTCTTGAGGTTTGCTAGGTGCCTATGCTATATAGTTTTCAACGCCTGGCAAAAACGTATCTTTTCAACCAGGCTTTTGCAGTTTAAATAGCTTCTTCAGGATGTTGTCCTGTTAGGGAGGGAGGGAGGGTGGTGGTTATATTTCCTCTCTGCCCTTTCACCTGTTTTATTATCCCATGAGGAAATTCCATAAGTAAAAATGGCAGGGTATGCCTCTCTGTACGACTAGAATTTCTTCTCTTGCTTTCATTTTGCAATGGCAGTACTAATCTGAACATAGTTGAAACTGCTACAGTTCTATGTGACGAGGATATACAATTTTATGACCGTTCTTGTTTGAGCATAGAAGCAGCTAGGAGCTTGCGGGTATTCAAGACAAAAAATGTAACGAAATATCAAAAGGCCTGTGAATTGGACAGTAGGAGGGTTACGTTTTCACAAAGACGAGTTCTTTTCCAGGCACTAGATGGCGCAAGGCCATGCATCTGCAAGATGGGAATTTTTATTCTTGAGAAATATCTGTATTTTGCTTAAGCTTAGGGGTCTCAAAGCAAACCTTGTGTGGTAGAAATAATTTGATTTGTTCAAATGTCACTTTATAGACTGATCCTCTGCTCTCCCAAGCTTGTATCTTTACCCCAAAGCCTGTAGAAATGTCTGTATCCCCAATTATATAGGTGCTCCTTGTGTAGTTTTTGTGCATTACAAACAGCTATAAAGTGTCAGGTTTATCGGTATAATCTGTGGTAAGGTATAATTATGCCATATTACAGTTAGATACAAATCTGACTGAACTAAAATGACCCCCTTCTATATTCCACTGGTTGCAAACTAGAGGTTTGTTCATAATGGCTTTTTTACACTGCTAACATGCCAGGTGTCCAGTTTTTGGGAGCTAAACCTGGACTGTCCTCATGTTGGGAGAGCAGGTGCTATAAGCTGGTTAAAAGATAAAAAACAAGATAAAAAACATAGAATCATAGAATTATGGAGTTGGAAGGGATCTCCAAGGTCATCTAGTCCAACCCTCTGCTCAATGCAGGATTTCCTAAACCATCCCAGTCAGATGTCTGCTTGAAGACCTCCAATGAAGGAGAGCTCACTACCTCCCGGGGCAACCTGTTTCATTGGCTGATCACCCTTGCTGTCAGGAAGTGAGCCGGTTTGGTCTAGTGGTTAAGGAGCCGGGCTTTTATCTGGGAATACCAGGTTTGATTCTGCCCTCCTCCATAAAGTCAGCTGGCTGACCTTGGGCTAGTCACAGCTCTCTTCTGACCTCTTGCGGCCCCACCTACTCACAGGGTTTCTGTTGTGAGGAGAAGAATAGAAAGCTTTGTCAGCCTCTTTGAGTCCCCTGAAACGGGTGAGAAAAGTGGGGTAGAAAAGCCAACTCTTCTTCTCTTCCTTCTTCTCCTTCTTCTTCTTCATATCTAATCTGTATTAACTCCTTTGGCTAACAAACCTTCTGTTCTGTTCATTCCCTTGTTTGTAGTCTAGGTTAGAATAGATCTGATTCCCTCTGTACTGTGGCAGCCCATCAGATATATGAAGAAAGCTATTATGTCCCCTTAGTTTTCTCTTTAGCAGGCTAAACATTCTTAGATCCTTCAATCATTCCCCATAGGACATGTTTCCCAGACCACCCACCATTTTGGTAGCCCTCCTTTGGACTTGCTCTAGTTTGTCAGTGTCTTTTTTGAATTGGGGTGCCCAGAACTGGACACAGGTCTCTAGATGAGGTCTGACCAAGGTAGAGCAAAAATCTTCCAGGAAAAAGCAGTGGTAAATGGCTTCTGGATTATTGCCAGGACAATGCATGGATTGTTCACTGTTGAAATCCTTTTTCTTTTTCCTCTTTGCTTTATCATTGTGTGGTCTGAATGTTCATCTCATGTGGTGGCCTTGTTTGTAACTCAGGAATCTCACGTTTCTAATAGTGATGGCTGGCGCCCTAGTCTGTTCAGTGTCCGTCCTGTATTGGGTGCCGTTCTGTATAGTTCAGTGTTCATTTTTGATCTTTTTCCAGTCAACGGCCTGTAGATGATGTGTTTTTTCATTTGCATCCTTAATGGCTGGCCCTCAGAGTAGCTACTAGAACCACCTCACTGAAGTGTTTTTCACGTAGATCTTTTTGCAGGAACAGTTTATTGACTGTTAAACTTGCTGAAGACAATCTGTTGCAGAATAAATAGATACTGTACAGCAGTTGAATATAACAAGTGAAAGCTGTTATAACGTTGCAGTGGGAAGTGACGTGAAAATGGAGGCGTTAAAAGGACAACCATACTTCACTTGTTCATAAAAATCAAAGTAATGTAAGCCTAGATCCAGCCTTTGGACAAGATTGATAATCCACCCAATGATCAAACAAAAGTTCTGGAGCTTATAGGATTATTTAAACATACAGTGGTGTAAGGTCTTCAGTCATTAATTCACGTGATTATTTGCAAATGCGTGGCTTGCAGAAAAATCATATTTCTGGCTGGGTTTATGATCTTTTTGGAGACTGGGGATTTTTTTTTGTAAGTTCTTGAAAATTACTTTGCAGGAAAATGTCTAGGCTGCTGTCCTTCCTTCAATCATTCTGTTCTAATTTTGGCCTCTTGTGGGAGCTGTACCTGTAAGCTTATGGAAGAGGGCAGGGAAAAAGCAGATCATGATACCAGGAACAATGATCAAAAAGTTATCACAAAACACAATATTTGAAATTCCACCTCCATATGACTATTAGCACCGTTATCTCCATGTTCATGATCAAATGCACGTAGCACTATTTACATTTTGGTCAGTCTGTCTTTATGGTATCTTGTTTCTTTGGTTATTTATTTATTTGTATTTTTATCTTACTCTGTTCCTGAAGGTCTCGGAGAGCATTACAGCAATAAAAACAAAATATAAAATTAATAAAAATAATAAAAGTGTCTGAATGTGAGCAGGGGAAGCTGTTTCCTCAGCCAAAGGCCAGAGGTAAATAGGTGCATCTTCGCTGATCTCCTGAACATATAAAATGAAGGTACTTGGCACACCTGAGGGGCAAGATTATTCCACTGTCTGGGTACCACCACCAGGAAGGCCCTATTCTGAGTCCCCACCCTCTTAGCTATTGAACATGGTGGAAAACTAAGAAGTCTACCCCTACAGATCGTAAATGTCCAGCAGATAGATATGGGAGAAAGTATTCCTTTAGATATTTGTGGCCTGAGCCATTTAGGACCTTGTAGGTTAAGATTAACACCTGGAATTGGGTATGGTAGTGAATTGTTAGCCTGTGCAGTAATGAACAGCTTCAAGTTCAATGAGAATAAATGAAAACAGAGCACTTGAACCAGGGTGTTAACACCGAGGTAAAATGGGAGAAAAGGTACATTTTGCCAACTGCTTTTCCTTTTTGCACTCCAAATGCAGGAGGGATGTGGAAATGTGTTTCCTGTCATGTATACCAATGGAGCTGTACAAAATTCTGTAGAACTCACTTAACTTGTAAAACACGCTTGTGTTTGCTGGGTCTAAGACTTTGCTCTGGCCTTTGGCTAAATAAGGAAACTGCTTTTCCTCCCCACTTTCAGGCCTCTTCTTTAATATTGTAACCCACTCTGAGTTCTGGTAGAGGGTGGGACAAAAATGCATAATACATAGATAAATAAGTAGTGGATCTTGTGGTGATCCAAGAGGTGCCCGCTGCCTTATTGCTAGGGGTGTGCATGAATCCAATTTTTGGGATTCAAATTGAATATCTGAAAATTCAATTCGAATAGAATCTTTAAAATTCGAATTTAACCAAATTCAATCCGAAATAAGCAAATTTGAATCTATTTGTTCACATTTTTGATCTGAATTTGCCCTTATGAATGCTGACATTCGCATGTGCCCATACACATCATTATGCATCTCGTACACATCTGCACGCATTCCATATTTATCCCATATGCAACCTGTTTTCATCCCATACGGATCCATACAAGTGTGTACGGATGCGGGAACTATGAGTATGTGCCAGCCAGATAATTCGAACGAATAGATCTGAAATTCGAATTTCATTCACATTTTTAAATTTGAATTTATGGACATTCGATTTGAATTCAAATGTCGAAATTTGGAGAAAGTCAATTGAATTTTGAATACCTTTGAATATTTGTGCACACCCCTACTTATTGCATGAGCGGTAGCCAGAGAAGCCCTTTGTATTTCAAACGCCCCTTTATGCCTTTCCTTTTGCGCCGCTAAACAAGAGGATTGTAGTGAGAGGTTCAAAATTAGCTCCACGTTTGTAATTCTACCTGCCCTGAATTTGTTGACTGCCTCTAAATATGTAGCGGCACCCAGGCTAATGGCTTTCCTCTCCACACCTTCTTCTATAACCTTGTTCCATCTTGCACTTGCTCAGAATCCTCATCTTGGCTTTCATCTGTTCTCTCACGGAGCCCGGCGGGTGTTCAGCCACTTGGTCTGGTGGGTATCGCCTGCCTAAATTCCAGCACGTGAGCCCAGCAACGAGGAATCTCACGTGTACAGCGGAGGGTGACGCTTCTCATCAGAGACTGAAAGTAGCTCAGGGGCATTTGGAGTTTCTTGTCAACAGTGCTCAGAATTTCCTGGGATTGGCTTCAGCAGGTCAGATAACGGCCCCTTGTTTTTATTCCTTGCCCTCTTTTGAGCCAGTTTGGTCTAGTGCAGGGTTTCCCAAACTGTGGGTCGGGACCCACCTCTAGGAAATTTAACTGTATTTGAAATAACTTTTTTGATGTAATTATTTAATAAAGTAAAAAAAAAGTATTAAAACTTTGTTATTTGAAAAGTCCTTTATTCATATTGGTAATGGTTAAATTTCCTAGAGGTGGGTCCCGAGTTGGTAAACTTATATTAGATGGGTTGTAGCCCAGACAACTTTGGGAACCACTAGTCTAGTGGTTAAGGAGCTGGACTCTTATCTGGGAATATCAGGTTTGATTCTGCCCTCCTCCATTAAGTTAACTGGGTGACCTTGGTCTAGTCACAGCTCTTTTTTGCTGAGCTCTGACAGCCCCACCAACCTCACAGAGTATCTGTTGTGGGGAGAAGAACAAAAGGTTTGTCAGCTGCTTTGAGTCCCCTTAAATGGGTGAGACCAGAGGAGTTGTTAGCGGCTTTGAGTCCCCTTGAATGGGTGACAATAAGGGTAGAACAGCAAACTCTTCTTCTTCCATAGAGCCAGCGGGGTGACCTTGGGCAAGTCACAGCTGTCTTTCTGAGCTCTCACACGCCCACTGACCTCAAAGGGTATCTGTTGTGGGGAGAAGAACAGAAGGTTTGTTAGCCACTTTGAGTCCCCTTAAATGGGTGAGAAAAGCTGTGGCCTGATCCAACAGGGCTTCCTCTTCAGTCCTTATGGACTAGATGGACTGTGGCCTGATCCAGCAGTGCTTCCTCTTAGGTCCTTATGGACTAGATGGGCTGTGGCCTGACCCAGCAGTGCTTCCTCTTAGGTCCTTATATTATTATTAAAGAATTAAGGACACTTTTCTATCATCTATGTAACCAGCACTAGTAACACGTTAAATGAAAAGTACAACCCTTCTTCCTGTAATATGCTAGTTCTGTTCCTGGAACTCATTGCTTTCAGGAAATTAAGGGAACCAGAAGTGATAGCCAGTTCCCCTTAATGTGGTTTTTCTCATTAACCACCATTATTTTTAGTGCCTGGTTCCTCTTGATAACTTACTGCCTGAGTCCAGGTTATAGGAGGGGGAACAGCGCTGCCTGTCAACAGAACAAGGTGAAAACCTGAGCAGTCAAATAGATAAGGAGCAGCCTAGGATTTCTGGCACACTGGATTGTTCTCGGAGTGACAGCGTAGATCTGGGTCTAGTTGGTTTATCGTTTTGCCAGCTGTCTACAATTTTTTGCTATCACCGAGACATTGTGAGTCCGTTTCTGCCTCATTCCCTTAGCTTCAACACACAGCACACGGGATTTGAAAAGATTTAGCATGTCTGGAGTTTCTGATAGGGTTAATTTGGTTGTGCCCCAAGCTGGTGGATATCCAGCAACCTAAGCACCGGCTGCCCGAATATGTGAGCCGCCCTGAGCAATTTGGAAGAAAAGGAGATATAAATTGGGGAAAGAGTGGCGTGGAGGAATTGCAGTTTTATATTCCTGTACTGGATGTGGATGTTTTACTCCAAGGGTAACCACCCTGGGAATCTATGGTGGAGGGCAGGATGTAAATGACTTGAAATAAATCAATGCTTTAACATGGACTAGATGGGCTGTGGCCTGATCCAGCAGGGCTTCCTCTTAGTGTTGTGTGATAGAGAAAATTTCTTGGCCATAACTCTGTGGTATCCAACAAAATTCCTTACAGGCACTCCTGAGGATTGTTTTCCAGTCAGGCCTGTTTCACTGATTGTCCCCTGCACCCTCATTTTCTCCGTTGAAGGGGTTATGGTTTTATGCAACAGTATTTTGTTTTGGGGCCCAATGTGCAGTGGTTTTGCCCAGATGTACACTCGCTGTCACAGTGGGGAAGGTGTTCACACAGCCGGATTGCAAGGCGCTCTTGGGTAGCTCTGAAAACTGGTTCCGACTGTTTGAATAAACCTGTGTGATTCATACTTCTCAAGCCTGCCTGCCTGCCTGGTTTGCACGCCTTAGTAGCATCACACGTTGCTCATTAACTTACACTGTTGCCCGCTGCACACTGAATGTAAAATAGGAAAAGGTTGGGACTGATTTTTCAAGAACAAGAAAGACCCAAGCGCTTTTCTCATGGAGACTGTGTGATGAGAGCATCTAAGGCAGGCATGTCAAAGATACGGCCCGTGGGCCGGATGCGGCCCGTGGGGCGTTTTAATCCGGCCCGCGGCCGCCGCGGCCGCGCGCCCCTGCCGCTCGACGCGGCCCGCTGCCGCGCGCCGCCTCATTTCGCCCAACCGCCCCCTGCTTGTTCTCACGGCCACTCCCCTCCCCCCCTGCCCCCTCAGCCCGCCCGGCACACACATCATCTTGCGCGCGAGAGCTGCTCTTCGCTCTCGCGCTGCCCTGGGATGTTGGCGGAGGCACATCGGGCGCTAGTTCCTGGGTCGCTGAAGAAACGACGACGACAGAGGAGGGCGGGAGGAGGAGGCAAGAGCCGCTGCCGTCGCCGCCGTCGCTTCCTCCTCCTGTGAAAAGGGGCGCAGGAAGAGGCAGCAGGGGCAGCGGCGGCAACTTCAACCGCCTGCCCCTCCACTCACGAAGCGCGCTGCTGAGGGAGCGGGGCGGAGGACTCTCCTCTTCCGCCGCCGCTCGCTGCTGCCCGCTGCCGTCCTCCTTGGGCACGAAGGAGGCGAGGTGACGCAAGGCGAGGCGAGCGCGCGGCGGGACCCTCCATTGCCCGCGCACGCGGGCGCCGCCATGGACAGCCAGTCCCTCCCTGGCCACGCCCTGGCCACGCCCCCAGCCCTCCTCTTTGCCCTGGCCACGCCCCAGCCCCTCCTCTGTGTCCCGGTCACGCCCCTGGTCACGCCCCCTGGCCCTCACAGTTTTTTTTTTAATCCGGCCCTTGGCCGGATTGAGTTTGACACCTCTGATCTAAGGGAAACATGTATATTTCTCCTCTACATAATACAGAAAACGCTGCTTTTCAAAATCTCATTGCATGATTATGTGGCTCAGCTATCTGATGGGTGCCCAGTAGGGATGTACTCGAATGGGGGTTTTCTTTGCGTTTCATTCATATTGAATCGAATGTAGGAAAATTTCTATTTGTTTGAATAGATCCCCTTCAAATGTGGCAGAATTCTTTTTGATACAAATTATTCATACAGATTCATAGGAATATCCAATACTAATGCATGTGTATCCAATATGTATTCAATACATATCCTGTAACATATCTGCTCTGAAAGCGTCAAATTCGCCTAAATCCACTTTGAACCTGCTCTCACTCCATGTGGAATTCACTCTGGATCCATTGCAAATGTAACTGGCACAGCCGCTTTCCCATCTCCCCGTTTCATGAATGTTCCAAAACATTTGTACGAATATGAATGTCAGGGTATGAATGTTGTAACATTCTATTCGTATACAAATGTACTGATTCCTAAAGGGTGGTTGAAAAGGAAGGAATAGATTTACCCCGGTAGCTTCAAAATAAAAAAAGAAGCAGCTAATAGTAGGCCTTTTAGCTGTCATTTTCAGTTCATATTTATCTTCACAGAGAAAAAAAGTGAGATCCTTTGCTTTTAAGGCGCGGCGAGTGCTTTAATTAATGCTTGCATTTGTCTAATGTTCTGAAATGGCAAACTCTGGCCCATTAGCCAAAGCGCTGCAACTGTGCATACAACATTAGCTAACCCTTCTGGTCTCCCGGTGTTTTGTGGAGTTGCTTAGATGCATCCGGTGAGCAAGTCACCTGCAACAAATTGTGCATAGCATGGGTCAATTGCTCCGAGCATAAGTATATGCCCACGTCTAGATCAGTGCAATCTCAGGATAGTTAACGTAGCTGGTAATTTAAGCTTAGTTCTGGATAATTTTTTAAATTGGCTTGAGCCTCCTAATTAATTATAATGTTTAACTGAATTTATAGCGTATTCTATCCCACTATACTCTATTGCATTGCATATTAATTTGGTGTAGTTTTTTTATGGCTATAGGATAGACAAGGTATAGAAGAGAGTGGCTATAGGTGCTGGGCTTAATTCTTTTTTGTACAGTGGTACAGTTTAATTCGTTCCGTAACCTTGCTCTTATGTCAAATCGCTCGTATCTCAAAGCAATTTTCCCATTAATCCATTCCAGCTCCCAAAACACCACCTCAGTTGTTTTTGTTATGTACTGTACTGTATTTACATACTCGTATCTCAAATCTTGCTCTCATCTCAAAGCAAAATATCACTCGCTCGGCGGCTTGTATCTCAAAACACTTGTATGTCAGGGCACTTGTATGTCAAGGTACCACTGTATTTGATTAATATTGAGTCGGATGGAAGAAAATTTGTATTCGTTTGAATAGATCCCCTTTGAATGTAGCGGGATTTGAATTCCATATGAATGTTCAATCCCATTCAAAACATTCGAATTCGCATATCAACCTTCGATTTGAATATGAACGTCCGAATTTGGCCAAGTTTGTACAAATTTTGAACGTTACGAATATTTGTGCACGTCCCTACTTAGAAGTGATATTTTCTGGTGACAGAAGGCATCAAACATTTGGGCCTGGCAGATGACTGAGCCTGTGAGGTTTGATATAGCAGATGCCCCGTCCTCCTGTGCAATAACTTTTTCTGGGTAGTTTCCCAATAGGCCAACGTTCATGGCCCGGTCGCTCTTTTGTACAAGTTTCTCTTGGTTCTGTGCTGAGGCCCACAGGAACTATGGGTAGTAAGTAGTCCGGTCTTCCCGTTGGCAGAGGAAGTAGTAGTAGTTTGTGCTCCATATGGACCCTGCTTCTTCCTTTGCCATTTGTAAATAGCTTCAGGAAGTATTGGAGGAGGTATATCTATGTTTTCCTCCTTGTTCTTTTCTTTGGTGCAGGAAATGTTCTGTCCACTCTTGGGTGAATTTTCTTCCAGATATGTTCCCAGCAAGTCCAGAGTCACGGCCTTGTCCCTGTTACATGCAAGTATTTAACACTGTATACCGATCAGCCTGCGATAAACAACGGGAGGACTTTGTTAAAGGGTCTGTCGTCTTTTCACTTCAGAAGAACTCTGGGGCAGCCCTGTGCCTTTGGAATCACTACAGATAATGGGAGGTTTAGAAGTGTGTCAGGCACGTGATTGGGCATTGAGCAGGTCAGTGTGCTCCGAAAGCTGATTTGCTAAGAGCAGCTCCAGAGTTTCTTAAAATATTGAAGCATTAAGCGCTCCTAAAATTAGTGAAGATGTAGCCATGTAGCTTAAAGCCACAACCAGGAAGCTCCAGTGCAGAATCAATCATGTGACAGGTTATCTGTGGCCAGCCGGTGCCTCTCCTTGGCTCACCTCTTCTAGGTGAGCTTTGAAATCTGATGACTCAGTGGGCCAGTTTGAGCTAATGGTCAAGGAGCCAGATTCTTATCTGGGAATACTGGGTTTGATTCCCTCCATGAAGCCAGCTGGGTGACCTTAGGCGAGTCACAGCTCTCTTCTGAGCTCTCACAGCCCCAACTGCCTCACAAAGTGTTCTGTTGTGGGGAGAAGAACAGAAGTTTTGTCAGCCACTTTGAGTCGCCCTAAATGGGTGAGAAAAGCAGTTGAAAGCAAAAGGTCTTGGGGCCTTGGCTATAAATGGCTTCATTTGACTTGATCCTTTAAGGTGAATCATGTCGAGCCAGGAAAAACTGTGCCAGCTAAGTTTCCGGCTTGGAGGCGGGTGAAGAGAAACAGAAGACACAAATGAACGAACGCCGTGAAGAATAGCTTGAATATTTGGAAGGTTCTCCTAGTGAAACTGGTTTGCTTTGATCATAGCCCTGCTCTCCTTGTGTCATTCATCAAAGTGCGTGCCCACGCCGTCAGGACTAGTGGCTGTGCGTTTTATTTGGGGAAAAGATTCCAGTTGCCTTCCATCAGTGGGATTGTTTATGAGAAAGGGAAGCAGCCCATTTCAGATAAGAGTTGTGTGGCCCTCAAAGCTTTTAATTGGCTCTGTGAATATAGATGTATTTTGGTTTTTTTTTAAATTCCAAGCTACGGATGTTGTTTGGTGAAATAGTTTTACCTCTGCTCTAAAAATGAAACTTAAGCTCATGCTGACGGAATGTGCTCTTCAGTGACCGTCTCTGTAACTTTTAAAGGAGAAAAAATTCTCCAGATATTTATTTGGAAGTTACTGGCTCATTTTTTTTCCTTAGAAGTATGTTCATTTGTGTATTTCATATGGACTAATTTCTTCTCCTCCTCCCTCCCCCCTACTCTATGCTCACCTTCTGTGGCTTTTCTCTGGGTTCCCCCTCTGTCTGAACTCAGAATAGTACTAATGAAGCGCAGGGACTTCTTAGTGTGAAATGTCCTCAGTCTCCAGAGAGGGTCTTCCAGTTGCCTGTCTAGACATTGTATTTAGTTACCTAATTTCTTCTGTCGTTGGTCTGGTCCTATTTTTCTATTTGAGACCTATTTCATTTTCTTTTAGGTAAGGTTTAATTTGCTTCCTGTTTTTAACTGGCATTTTTGTCTTTTGAATTTACATGTGTTTTATTTGTGGGTCATATTGATTTTATATAGAATGGTTGATAATAACAACAATAATAGTAGATCTCGAACAAAGATGAAGTAGGAACCATGATGCATTTCTTTGCAGTATTCTCTCTGAGCTGCCTGCCTGTCAGTTTCTATAAGTAAACCAAGGGGTTTTTTTCCACTGACCTCCCTTAATCCGGATCTAAGATGAGCTGGATCTAGGGAATGGGTCCTTCAACTAATCCAGATCTAGTAGATCCAGATTAAGGGAAGTACCCAATGTATTTCCACGGGTGGTCTAGCACCCAATAGCAATGGGTGCTATCCTGCCCGCAGTGGAAATGCTGGAGCACCCATGTGGCGAATCTGGTTCGACCCACATGGGGCCCACCTGTCACCCCATGTTCTTTGGGGGACAGGGGGTGCAATCTGCATAGATGCTCTGGAGATTCTTCGAAGATTCTCCGGAGTCCTACTTTGGCCAGGGAGCACTGGCAGTCTTAAGTAGTTGCTTCAGAGGGTCATAACATCCTTTTATTCTTGCATTTGAAAAATTTTCAAATAATATATCTCCCTCTATGTTATTCATAGCTCTTTTGAGCCTAACCCATTTCCTATAGGGATCGTATTCCGGTTCTATAAGTTTACTTATAGAATATGCTTCTTGATATCCTTCTAGACATGGCACTCCTTGGCCTCCTTGGTGTTGTAGAGCATACAGCAATCTTTTCCTTATTCTAGGTTTCTAGAACATAAGAGGAACCCCGCTGGATTAGGTTGCCACCCATCTTGTCCAGCATCCTACACAGTGACCACCAACTGCTTCTGGGCATCTCAAGCAGCAGACAAGAGCAAAACCTTCACCTGCTCTCAAATCCAAGCAAATGGCCTTTAGAGGCATCCAGCCTGTCTCCCCAGCCTGGAAGATATACCTAGGCATCCATCCTAGCAGCCATTGATCCACCTGTCCCTCACGACTTTGTCTAACCCAGTCTTAAAGCTGTCTGGGTTGGTTGCTGTTACCACCTCTTCTAGCAGCAAATCCTGTAGACTTGAGTTGCCCCTGAGTTATCTTCTTGGAAAGTATTGTGTTGCTTCTTGTGTGTTCATTTTTTTTAAATTAACAGTATAAGATCTTCCTTTATCTATTAAACCCATGACAAGAATGGTTGGAATAGGCTGTAAGGTTGTGTATAGGTTTGGGTGTCGAAAAGTTACTTCCCGTCCTCATGCAGAATTCAGCCCCTTGCTGCATATTGATAAAGTGCAGCGGTTTGACCGATGCTGTAGAATGAAGAAAAGGTTTGCACATCAGGATGGAGCAGGGATTTCTTGCCGTGTTCCCTCTTCTAGCCGGTCATGGCACAGATAGCTGAAGTGTCTTTTGAACGGTGGTCCTCTGACGGTGTCCTTTTTGGCCATACCTTCCTCTTTAAATGCTGTATGGGGAGGCCTTGTGACCTCCTCAGAAGGGTCACGGCCGGCACTGCTCTGCAGAATTGCCCGCCTGCATCCAAGAAAGTGTCCAGTCACACACCCTCCCGATTGGCTGGAGATTGCTGGATTCAGTAATGAACCTCCCAGTGTTGAGAACTGTGATTGGCTGAGCGCTGCTGCAGTAAGAGTGCAGGCTGGGATGCTCGGGGCTCCGGTTTCTTTGATGTGCGTTGGATGAGCTGAGAAGCGCAGGTTCATCCGCACCGCCGCCGGGAGCACAGAGGACCTGTCCGTGTCGTTTTCTGAGCGCTGGGTCTCTGGCTTCCTGCCGCTCTGACTTTCTGCAATGTTCAGCATTCTGCCTTCATTCTAGGGGAGTGGCATTCTGGCCATTCATTGTCCGAGCGAGCCGAGGGACCAGGCACCACTGCTCTCGGAGCAGTTTCAAAGGCAGCGAGAGGCTGTGGCAAAAAAGATGCGCTCCTGCAGCTGCTAGGTTTGAAGTGTGCTCCATCATTTCTTGGCCCCTGAATTACGACAATTGGCACCGCGGGCGCCTCTGCCCGGAATCTGTCCCGCAGGAACTCCCCGTCTGCAAGTGGAATCGCGGGCTAAGCGATGCTGCAGTCCCTCTGGCAGTCTTTTGCTCGGCTTTTCTCCAGGGCGGCTTGTCAAGGCCCCACTGAAGCGAAAGAGGATGAGAGAAAGGAATCCTCCACGCTGGGCTCCGGGGACGCAGGGCTGCGGATGATGGGGAAGCCGCTCAACAGAGGCTCCGGTCCTGCCGAGAGGAGACCGACTATTCTATTGGTGGTTGGACCTGCGGAACATTTCACAGAGGTAATGATGCGCTTAGCCCCACCCCGCCCTCTGGGGTGAATCTGGAGTGGTGTTTTCTTTTTAAAATGTGCTTTCGAAAGACAGAGGGGGGGGGATCTTCTGGACTCACTAGCAAGATTAACAGGTAAGCCCTGCGGGAGTGAGGTTTCCCTTCCACAGTTTGTCACAGTGGAGATTTGAGAGTCTACCGCTTTGCCTTGCACGATCACGAAAGGTTTGACTCAGAGAAGGATCTGTGCCCCTGGTGTTAACATACCTATCTGCATTTTTATACCTGGAGCTGGAAATGGTGACTTTAGGGCGCCGTGACTAAGCCGCTATGCAGATGTCTGCTTCCCGGCAAATGGGAACCGAAACATCTAGCCATGTGTGGCGTACATGACGGAACCTTTTAGGACCGGCCATGGGGTATGATGGTCAAACTTTGGAGGGGGCGGATGGGGATGGTGCAGACATCTCAACGTTGGAAGGTGATTGAGTAGACTCAGTAATGGAAATAGAGGCAAGAGGTTTGCCTCTTCTCTGGAACGTTTCCTTATGTGGTGTTTTGGTTAAATGAAGGTCCGTGTTGCAAGGTAACATGGAGTTTTCCTGGCCGCTTGGCACTGGAATGCAGATGATCCAGGCAGCTGAGTGTAACAGATTGAGTGGACATGCGTGGTAAGCACCCTAGCGTGGGCTTGATTTAGTTAAAGGAACTGGCAGCCCACAGACAAGTTTTGAGCCAGTTTGGCCTTGCGATTAGAGTGCCAGGCACTTATCCATTAGTCACCCAGTTAGCTTCTGCACTACTCCATGACCTTGGTCTAGTCACAGCTCTTCTGAGTTCTGAGAGCCCCACCGGCCTCACAGGGTATCTGTTGTGAGGAGAAGAACAGAAGGTTTGTCAGCTGCTTTGAGTCCCCTTAAATGAGTGAGAAAAGCGAGGTAGAAAAGCCTACTGTTCTTCTTCCAAACTGGCCCCATTACCATTATTTGGAAATTCAAGTTTGTATAAAGATGCGGATGGATTGCTTTGGATGCGCTGCATTTGTTTAATTAGAAATTACCTCCATTGTGTGCCGGCATTTAATAGGTCTCAAACCGGGTAACATCGATGTAAGCCTGTAAAAGATAGGTAATAGAAATGTAAACAGAAAGGTAGTTAAGTCAATCTAGTCCAGCATCCCACTGCACACAGTGGCCCACCAATTGCCCAGGGGCATCTCAAGCAGAGACAAGGGCAAACCTCCTGCTGCTCTCAAATCCCAGCAAATGGCCCTAGAAGTGTCTTGCTTCTCCCTCCCCAAACTGAAAGATGTACCTAGGCAATAAGTCTTGCATAAAACAATTTTCTGATGAGTTGTTAAATCTGTTAAATGGAATAAATTGTTTCAGGGTAACCAGTGCAGACATTTTAGCAACTTGATTCAAGGTCCAGCAAGAGAAAACTTAGTCATGTTGAATGGATTGCAAGCTTGGATACTGTTTTGAAATCCTGAGCTAAAATGTCTTTACAGGGTCCTTTAGAGAGGCACTGTGCGTATCTGTAATTCTGAAGCATTTTTCCAAGGCAGGTGGAGCCTTTGGAGACATTTCAAATTCTCAGGCATTGCTACTAGTACATTGACACACACACAGAGACATGTGTACCCCACAGACAATTTGCATTTGAATTCCGCAAACAGCGCTGGAGCCAGAGAACATCATTTTCGATACCCTGGTAAAAAAGGAAAAGAAAAGAAATAAAAGACTCTTTATCCAGTGCCAGGCTTGTGAGAATGGAAGTTTGGCTGCTGTTTGTGGTCACACAGAGCGAGAGGGAATCTAAGAAACTGGTGGTTAATAAAGTTGAGAGGAGTCTGGAAATGGCCGTGCAGGGATGCTTTTAAAACAAGACCCCTGGGACTGACTTGAGCCCTGTGATGGGAAAGGGAGCTTAGAATGGGGTTTGAGTGAGGCTGGGTTGCTAGGAGATCTTTAAAGAGTCGGGCTTGAAAGTTAATTGTCGTGGCCTTTTTTTTATATAATAACTTCTCTTGCTTCACTATCAGCAATCTGAACTGTTATTTAAAATATGGTTTTTTTTTCCCACTAGCACTAAGTACCCCTCAAGTACCCATTAAGGACCCATTAGGCTCAGAGCAGGAAGGCCCCATTTCCACTTCAGACCCCATTTGAACCCGGTTTGTTCACACCTGTATTAGGGAAATCTGGATTAAATGGATTCTTCAAGACCTATAATCTGGATTTCCTGTGGACCCCATTAAAATTGTCTACAATCCGGTCTTCAGGCATCAAATCTGGATTAGACGCGTCCAAAAATAGTGGCATGACGGACGTCTCCCACTTGGGTGCAGACTGTGCTCCACATGGGTGCTCCAGTGTTCCCACTGCAAGCTTGCCTAGCACCCATTGCAAGCTTGCCTAGCACCCATTGCTATTGGGCGCCATACTGCCCGTGGAGACGCATTGGGTACTTCTTTACATCCGGATCTTCTAAATCCAGATTAGTTGAAGGACCCATCTCTTAGATCTAGATCATCTTAGGTCTGGATTAAGGGAGGTAAGTGGGAAAAAATCCCATGCCTTCTTTTGCCCTCAGTGGTAAGGTTGGATAGTATTTCGCTAACTTCCTCAGACATCCATCTTAGGCAGGATTGAAAACTCCTTTTGCCTGAGTTTTCCATGGCCCCTTGAGAGACGTATCTAATCCCAGTTTGAGATAATAAAAAAGCAAGTCTTATAGTCCAGACTTTGATCTCCCTCCACTGCCCTGGGGTTCCAATCCATGGGCTTGTCTCCCTTATTCTCTTTGTGCTTTCCTCAGTCCCTTCTTGGCTTTTCGGCTCACTTTGTTTGAGGAGCTAAACCTATAACTGGGCTGGAGGACGTATTGTCTTTCTCTCGGTGCCCTTCGAAATGTTTTCTAAAGTAAAATGTGCTGAAGGCTGCCTGAGTAAAGTTAAGCTGAACATTCCTGGCTTGCTACTCATGTTCTCTTGGATGCAAGATGCAACTTGATTATATTGGCTTCTCGTCTTGCAGCTGAGAGAAGTCGCCTGTGAAAGCTTTGAGGACCAGGAATTGGACTCTTCATCCTATGCAGGCATCAAACTCCCCTGGCTAGGTCAGCAAACTAACAAGGACAAAGACACCCAAGGAGGCATTGTGTTGCCATTTTCAGGCCACTGCTCCCAATACTTCTACTTCTGCCATCCTCTCCTTGGTAGTAGGGGTGGTCTGAGAATTTCTGCAGATGCCGCATGGTTTCAGCAATAGCCGACCTGGAAAGTGTTTGCAGAAGGTATTTACTGTACTTCCCAAAATCACAAGCCTCTTCTGGTTTCTGTTTAGAAGCGGGCTTCTCAAGGGAAAGCATCCTGGTTGAAAGAAGATGCAGCTAGATGCTGCCCATCAGATACAAAATTTAACTCCTGTTATTGGACAGATTACTTATTGGTTAAATATGTCTTTGGGAAGCTCAAAATACAGTGGGATCTGGAAATGAGTACATCCACCATCTTTATAACTGGGACACGGTTGGGATAGAGAAATGGTTTGACAAAATTTCTTCCAAGGGTTGCAACTGTGCCCTTCTGCATCCTAGATAGTTAGTCTCTTTGGTGGGATATAAATGGAGGATAAGAACATAGGCTGATCCATCGGGTCTCTTCTTATCTAGTCCAGCATCCTGTGTTACATGGTGACCCGCGAATTGCTTCTGGGCATCTTGAGCAGAAGACCAAGGTGAAACCTCCACCTCCTTTCACATTCCTGTGAATGGCAGTTACAGGCATCCTGCCTGTCTCTCCAACTCAGAGGTGGTTCGTAGGCAATCATTCTGTATAAAAACATAAGCGGGGCCCTGCTGGATCAGGCCACAGCCCATCTGGGGTAGCATCCTATCTTACATGGTGGGCTACCAATTGCTTCTGGACTTTTTCAAGCAGAAGATGAAGGCAAAACCTTCACTTTCTCTCAGCTCGCTGCAGATGGCCTTTTATTGGCCTCCTGCCTGTCTCTCCAACCTGGAGGCAGTACTTGGGCATCGATTCTAAATGGCATTGATATACCTGTCCTCCTTGAATGTATCTAACCCTTTCATAATGTTTTACAGGCTGGTTGCTGTCCCTGCCTCTTCTGATAGCAAATTCCATGGACCAGTGACCCTCTGGTTAAAAAAGTACTTCCCCTTGTCTGATCTGACTTTTCTACCCATCAGCTTCATAGATGCCCCCTGTTTCTAGCGTTGTGCGACAGAGAAAAGAATTTTTCTCTGTTTACCTTTTCCCCATTGCGCGTGATTTTATACAGGCCGATCAGGTCATCTCTTTGTCTCTGTAACCAAGCTGGCGCTCTGTTGATTTTTAATTTTTGACGTGGCTAGGTCGGAAGAAATGGCTTCCCGGTGAGATCCAGGCAAACTGAACGCGTGTTGCCGTCTTTGGGCTAAAGGTCATAACTTGGTCCAAAGGGCCAAAGTGGCTTTTGCTCAAGTGCAGGCAAATGTTGAAAACATGGACTGTACGCTTCTCCTTCTTCTGTTTGCTTTTTTTGTGAGGTGAGAACTGACCTTGATAAATTCACGACCTGATAACTAAGATGCTTTTGAGAACAGGGCTCTGATGTCCCAAGAGCAAACATACAGGGTGTAGTTAAATAAGGCTAGTTCCATAGTCCGGGCTTGAAGCTGGGAACGTTGCCTTGTTCACCATTCTCATTGGGTGGGTTTTGCTGTTTATTTGTATTTATTTATTTATATATTATTTATATTTCTATCCCGCCCTATACCCGAAGGTCTCAGGGCAGGAAACAACCTTTAAAATCCACCATATCAAACAAAATAATCTATAGGGTGTTTTTCCACTGTCACTAAAAGTACCCATTAAGTACCCATTAATGGGTACGTAATGGCATTTTTGTACCCATTAATGGGTACTTAATGGGTACTTCTAGTGACAGTGGAAAAACACCCATATTAAAACAATAAAAGCCATCACGGCATTTAAAATCCAACATGTTAAAAACAAAACAATATCAATTAAAACAGTGGTGTTTAGAGTGGGGGAAGCATGGCTGACATTAAGCCAAAGTCCTGAGCGAAGAGGTGCGTCTTCGCCGCCTTCCTGAACATAAACAGAGAAGGAGCCCAACGCACCTCAAGTTGGAGACTATTCCATAGCTTGGGGGCCATTACTGATAAGGTCCTCTCCCGGGTGCCCACCAGCCTCACTACTGAAGGCGGTGGGACAACCGGAAGGGCCTCCCCTACAGATCTTAGGGCACTGGCAGGTTGGTATGGGAGAAGGTGTTCCTTTAGATGTTGTTGCCTTGCTGGATAACTCTCTCTCTCTCTAGTTGCCTTGCCGCAACTCGGTTGGGTGCGGTATCCAGGTGCTGTGTTCTCCCTCCCTGCCCCTTTGCAGCTAATTATCTTCCCGGTGATAGCTTTGCCTTATTACGGTTAATTGTCTTCCTGGATGAGTAACAGTGAGCAGTTTTTTCAAGAGCGAAAATGTGGCAAACAATAAACTGGTTCCGAGACCTCTTCATCAGTATGACAGCGTAGCGCTGGGTGAGCCTTTCTGAAGCCAAAGTTGCTTCTCAGGCAAGTGGAACCAGTCTCCCGAGAATTTCTCAGTCCTGTCCCTTTTGAATTTGTCACTATAGCTTAGATTTCTCAGCTTTGTGTGCTTCCGCTGTTCTGTTGAGTCATCCTGTATAGCTTTTTAAAAAAGGATGAGATATCTGGACTTGCCCATTGGTCTAACAATTGTTTCTGGGCATCTGAAACAGAAGACAAAAGGCAAAAACCTTTACCTGCTTTTGACTTCCTGCAAATGGCCTTTAGAGGCATCCTGCTTGCCTCCTCAGCATGGAGGTAGTACCTGGGCATCCATTCTAGTAACCATTGATACACCTCCCCTCTTTGACTAAGGGAAGCCCTCATGGATCAGGCCACAGGCCATCCAGTCCAGCAGCTTACATAGTGGCCCACCAATGGCTTCTGGCCATCTCAAGCAAAATATGAGGGTAAAATCCTTACCTACTCTTCACTCCTTGCAAATGGCCTTCAGAGGCCTCCTGCCTGTTACCAACCTGCTGGTGGTACCTGGGTATCTGCTCTAATAGCCATTGATGCACCTGTCCTGCAGGAATGAAGAGGAACCTGCTGGATGAGGCCACAGCCCATCCAGTCCCACCACCCCATCTTACTTAGTGGTACACTAGTTGTTTGTGAGCATCTCAAGCAGAAGACAAAGGCAAAATCTTCGCCTGCTCTCCATTCCCTGCAAATGGCCTTTAAAGACACCCTGCCTGTCTCTCCATTGTGGAAACTATCTAGGCATCAATTCTAGAAGCCATTGATACACTTGATCTCTATGAATTTACCTTCATCAGGATGTTTTGGGTACTAGAGAGTGTTTATTTTCCCCAACAAAGAGACCTTGTTTCCTTTATATTTTCCTTTTAACGATAACTTTCTTTTTTACTTTGTGTCTTGGGACATTGTTTTGCAAACACTGAGTGATAAATATAAGGATAGCAACATTTTGTTGCATAGCCCGTAGCTACATGATTCCTCTGTTTGCCCTAAGCCTTTATTGAAAGCATCTTGCAAGTTTAAACCTTTTCTGCTGGTGTAAGTTTAAAAAAAAAAATCTGGGTCACAGTTCATTAAATACAGGTGCCTGATATATGAAGTCACTTGCAAATACACGGATATTAAGAGATTATGGCAGTAAAGCGTGATATCTCACTCTTTCCAGATTGGTGAAAAAGCAAATAACCCAAGATAAACTGCAGAGGCTGATAAGAACAGTGCTGGCAAGCTGCTTATTTCCTGTCGCTTCCAGTATCTACTTTCCTTAGTTTTACGTATTTCCTTGTGAGATTCTTTGGACGCTCTTGTTATAGTCCCAGACGTGGCGTTCCCTTTACTTCCTTGTGTGGTTGGTGCGTCCGTGCAGGGCAGTGCGGCTGCGCAGTTTCATGATTGCCATTTCAGTGGCCCGGTACGCGGCATCAGTGGCCATTGCTGTGGCGGTGTGGACAGTCCCATAAGAACCTAAGAGGAGCCCTGCTGGAGCAGGCCACGGCCCATCTAGTCTAGCATCCTGTTGCACACAGTGGCCCACCAATTGCCCATGGGCATCTCAAGCAGAGACAAGGACAAACCTTCTCCTGCTCTCCAATCCCAGCAAGTGGCCTTAGAAATATCCTGCTTGTCCCCACGGCCTGAAAGATATACTCAGGTATCTGCTCTAGTAGCCATTGATACATCTGCCATCCATGAATTTGTCCAGCCCTTAAAGCCATCCAGGCTGGTAGCTGTTACCACCTTTTCAGGCAGCAGATTCCATGGACCAATGGCCCTCTGGGTGAAGAAATACTTCCCCTGTTAGAAGTACAAACACTGGACACTATCCCTGAATTTAACTTCTGTGGGATACTATCCCACAGAAATTAAGGTCCCCAACACCCTAATTCGAGTCACAGACCCTGATACATGCTTTTAATGAGGCAGCTAGCCAAATTCCAGTCTTTTTAGATGTATGTAGTTGTGCTGCCTTCCTGGAATAACCAGAGCTGTTAGAAGAGAAGGGAGACTCACAGGGTGGTTGGTGAGAAGGCAGGACCCATTTGGCGATTTGGGGGTTGAACTGAATAAACTGTTTGATCTGAACTTCTCTTGGTCTGGCCTGCAGCTGAACCAAACCCTGGAATTTTGGTAGGCTTTGGTTCTACTTTCTAGTATTCCAGGGTTTGAGAACCTTGTAGAATCTGAAGACTTCAGGGGTACTTTCTAGTATTCCAGGGTTTGAACCTCCCATATATCATGTGGCAACCCAAAATAGAAACTTCTCTGTGGTGGCAACTTTTCTTTGGGACCTTCTAGGCACCTTCTAAAGACCCGTCTTCTTGCTGAGGTGTCCTCTGCAGGAACATTTGACTCTTTCCAGGCTCATCCAGTTTATTAGACTGTTTTGAAACAGTTTGAAGCTGTTTACCTTGTTCTTCTATAGCGTTGCTGCACACTGCTCTAGGTTGTTTGTTTTAGTTAAATTGGAAGAAGCATTAAAATACTTCAAATAAAACAGGGAATGATAAACGCAGTCCCTGTGGAGAGAAATAGAGAGCTTGTGTGTTTCTCAGCTACTGAGTCAAAAAATGCTGTCTCTCCTTTGTGTACTCTTGAATGAGTGGAAAGGTACTGGGATATGGTGCTTCTTTTCAAGTGACATAAAACTTTAGGACAAGTAAACATTGGGTGATAAGACACTTGGGTTTAGGCTTTTCTCAGCCTTTTCTCTTTAGGGGGATCCTGAAGGCGTTGTATCCAGAATTGGTCAAGAGAATAAAGGAAGTGGCTCAGCTCCAGTTTGGTCTAGTAGTTAGGGAGCCAGACTCTGATCTGGGAACACTGGGTTTGATTCCGCCCTCCTCCGCAAAGCCAGCTGGGTGACCTTGGGCTAGTCACAGCTCTCTTCCGAGCTCTCTCTTACCTCACAGGGTGTCTGTTGTGGGGAGAAGATTTATCAGCCACCTTGAGTCCCCTTAAGGGTGAGAAAAGCGGAGCAGAAATGCCAATTTCTTCTCTTCTTTCTTCTTTCTTCTTCACTCCTTTTGTGCGCACAGATGTATTTGGTATTTTGGTTTTGAATGTTTGACCGTGGTAGATTTGATGATCTTTAAATGAGACTTCCAGCCATGGAGAGGTCTCAGCTTCCCACCACTCTGCCTTGCAGATCTGGGCTAGCTGGACAAGCCATGTTCCTGAGAGCGTTGAGCCTTCTAACTCTTCAGAAGCAGGAAAAACAGTGTCCTTTGGCTTTTTCCACACACTCCAGGCATTGCTAGTTGCCCAATAGGCATGGATTACCTGGGGAAAAAACCCTTCATAATGCTTCCTTAAGCAAACTTAAGCAGGCTTCAGTCTTAACTCAAAAGTGACGTCTTTGGTTCCTGGGAGGCTGGGCACAGGCCCAAGGTTTAGATGTTCAGCTGGGCGGCCTGAAACGTCTGTCTCCAGATTAACGTGGCTTGCTTCCCCTTGGCAGACGGAGGCAGGAAGAGGCTGCCGCGTCCCTGACTTGGGTTGGGGTGCTTAGATGCAAGTGGAAAGGTGGAAGAAGGCTTGGGGTGCCCTCCTTTCTTGCAGAGCTTCCTGCTGCCTGGGATCTCTAAGAGGATTCTGGGAGAGGATCCTATTTGCTATAGAAACAGACGTCAGAGCGGAGAGAAAAGGTTAAGCCTTGTTAGGTAACAGAAATTAAAGGGCACGCTTGATTGGCGATTTAAAGAGCTTAGAATGACCAGGTTGTTTTGGGGGGAAAACACGATATGTGGGGAGCCTATAATGTAATATCCTTGTCTGGCTACTTTTTGATGCCTTCCCCGTGACTGGCTGTGTCAAATGCTGTCCGTATCAGAAAGAAAGGAAGGTGATAAGCTCATCTTTAGGAAATTACCTCTTTAAATGAAGGATTTATTGCCCGAGGTTGGGGATTAGATCTTCTCAATCTGTGCTGTGAATTTGCTGTTATGGTGCCCACTGCCAAGGACAAAATGTTATCCACTTTTAGGCCTGACGGTCAGATGCAGGACGAAATATTTTGGATGAGATTTCGGAGCCTGTTCACACTTAACTGTGTGGAATGGTCAAACTGTACCATTCCACTGGAGTTAAGATCAGGTGTAGAGGGACGCATTTGTACCACAGGCGCTGGTGCGTTCCCCAGCTGGACCGCCAGCGCTTGCAGTGTGGATGGTCTGGTCTGGGCTGCCTGGATTGCAGCATCTGTTGTGTGCTCAGCTTTTGCCATCATGATCATGATGTGGTGCATGATCGTTGAATGCATTCTGGATCCATTGCAGATGTGACTAGCACAGCTGGTTTCCCACCTCCCCATTTTGCAAATGTTCCAAAGCATTTTTACAAATGTTCCAAAACATTTGTATGGATACGAATGTCATTGTATGAATACAAATCGAATGTTACAAATATTTGTGTACATCCCTAGCCAGGAGTGATGCTAGTTAATCTGCTTGGAGTCAGATCCTGAGAACTGTATTAGTTCAAAATTAAAATCTGGTCTGGGTGGCCTTTTTTAGGCCACTGTCTGTATTCCTTCCTTCCTTCCTTCCTTCCTTCCTTCCTTCCTTCCTTCCTTCCTTCCTTCCTTCCTTCCTTCCTTCCTTCCTTCCAGTTTGGTCTAGTGGTTAGGGAGCCAGACTCTTATCTGGGAATACTGGGTTTGATTCTGCACTCATCCACAAAGGCAGCTGGGTGACCTTGGGCAAGTTACAGCTCTCTTCTGAGCTCTCACAGCCCCACCTATCTCACAGTGTGTCTGTTGTTGTGGGGAGAAGAACAGAAGGTTTGTCAGCCGCTTTGAGTCCCTTTAAATGGGTGAGAAAAGCGAGGTAGAAAAGCCCCGCTATTTGCCTTCTAGACTTTCAGGTCCAAGGTTGTATGCAGAACCATTGTCAGTCTTGTGACTCAGCCAGAAACCCTACAGATTGTCCTTGCTCTGGTCCCAGTTGCCCTCCACTTCACCTGTCTCTCTGATCCGAGCTGAGAATAAAGTGTTGCCCTTGGGGCCTGTGTCCTGAAGCGTCTTGGAGTCAAAAGCCCGGTGTGCAGGCGTAATGAACAATATGGCTTTTGTCTCCACCCATATATGTGCAATAGCATCCAAGCCTGTGGCGTGTTATTGTCTACGATGAGTTCGTTGCTTTGGTTTTCTTGCACCTTGCTGTGTTTTGGGGCTCAAAGCAACGGCAGTTGCCTCTAGTTCTCTTTTGTAAAGGGAAAAAAAACAAATGTTTGCTGGAAATGGCTTTTAGTGCTGGCGATAGAAATGCCTGTCCTGTTTTTCATCTATTATTAAATCACTTACGGGTGAGCTGTGCGGGCATAATTAAACTTTAATTTGTCAGGATTTATTACACTGAGGTTTTTTTCCACCGTGCAAGCTGCATGCTCCAGTTTTACTGTAGAGCTTGCTCTTTTGAGGCATCTTTGGCAAAAGGAGCGTTCCGGAACGGTGGAGCACGCTGCCCTAGTTTTTCTTTTTCCTAAATGATGGGACAGAGATGCGTGGAGGGGAGCTTCTACGCTCAAAACACCCACTTGGTCCTCCAGAATGCAAACATTTGTGGCCATAGGGACCCTCACGAGGTTGGAGAGAAGGGCCTATGATTGCAAATATCCCATATATCAGCCTGGATCTGGACATTTCTTATCTGCGCTTGAGACACGGGACAAGAGATGCCTGCTGTAACATGGGAAAATATTCTGTGGATGAGGGATGTCTGAAGGTGGGGGTGGCTGTAGCTCACAGGTAGAACAAACTGCCTGGAAAGCAGAGGGTTACAAGTTCAGTCCCTAGCCTCTCCCTGGAAGTAGGCAATGGCAAACCACTTCTGTATCCCTGCCAAGAAAACTGTGCAGAGAAGCCCACGGATTCTGAGAATGGGTCCCCATCCTTTCCTTGGAAGGAGGCAATGGCAAACCACTTCTGTAACCCTGCCAAGAAAACTGCACCGAGGAACCCAAGAAGTCTGGGAATGGATCCTCAGCCTCTCCCTGGAAGTAGTCAATAGCAAACCACTTCTCTATCCCTGCCAAGAAAACTGCATAGAGCAACCCATGAAGTCTGGGAATGGGCCCCCAGCCTTTCCCTGGGACAGAAAAATATTCCAGACATTTGTATACCGCTTTCCATTTTTAAAATCTCAAAGTGGTTAACAGACTATTAAAAGCAAGACTAAGAACCACAATCAAAACACATCAGAAACTGAGTGGGCCAAGGGAGAAACAAATTTTCACGCAGGGAGTGCCTGTGTAAAAAGTTAGGCCTTTAATAGACACCTGTTAAGTGGCCTCACAAACAGCAGAGGAGAGGGCATTCCAAAGCAAAGGGGCCACCACCGAGAAGGCCTGACTTGTTTAAGTGAGAGGCAAGTGAGGAGCTGCCTTAAAATATAGGCTGAAAAGGATTTTTTTTAAAGTCCCTTTTAACATTTAGGCACTTCCGCCTTTCCTTTAAAGCAGGTAAGTCCTAATCCCTGGACCTGGACGTGTTTGGTGCTGGAACTGCATCTTTCTCAAATGCATGCATCGTTGTCTCTCTCTCTCTCTCTCTCTCATCCCAGCCTATGAATCGGCCCCGCTAGTGTGTGCTCATTCAGATCAGTGGGCTTCCTGACCGCCGGGAGCCTTCCAAGACTGTGGGCAGGAAGCCCGATTTCCCAAACTGACCTTTAACTGGAGATGCCCGGGATTGAACTTGGCACTCTGGGCATGTAAGTCATGTGTTCTGGCACTCTGGCACCGTCTTTCCCCATAGTCATCCCAGGACTGCAGAGGATCCCCGCAGGCGTTAGCTCCACGTCTTATCGACTGGCCCCTGTCTGTAAATGCATACGAAGTGGAGAAAAAACGTGCATTGCCGATGTTTAGGTTCTAAATGTTTGCCTGCAAACCTTGAATTTTTGGATGAGGATCCGTTCTTTTCCTCTGACGTTCTCAGCAGCAGGAGATATACCAAACCATGTTCTTTATCCTTTTTGGAAAGGCTGAATCATTTTTATGGCTTCCTTATACGGCAGCTTAGAGTAAAGACTTGTACGGGTGGCTCATTCACTTCTCTATAAGGAGCTAAATTGTCTCAAGTGGCTCGGTCTAGTGGTTAGGGAGCCAGTCTGGGAATACCGGGTTCGATTCTGTCCTCCTCCATGAAGCCAGCTGGGTGGCCTTGGGGTAGTCACAGGTCTCTTCTGACCTCTCACAACCCCACCTACCTCACAGGGTGTCTGTTGTGGGAAGAAGAACTGAAGGGTTGTCAGCCGTTTTGAGTCCCCTTAAGTGGGTGAGAAAAGCAGGGTAGAAAAGCCAACTCTTCTTCTTCTTGCTTTGTGGACCCGTTGGGAGATGGACACGTGTGATTCTGAAGAAGATAACACCCATATTTCTGAGTGCAGTCTGTTGTACAACAGTGCCTTTCTGGTTGTGGCACCAGTGTTTGCAGAGGAAACCTGTCAAACTCTGTTGGTAATGGCTTTGGCTGTCATCATTCTTTCAGAGGGTGTTTGGGATTTGCCCTGTGGCTTCAGTGCTTTTCTTCATTCCTGCTGCCTTAGTGGCCTGGCAGTGAAATAAGCAATTTTATTTTCATTTTAATTCTTTAAGATCAAGGCTAGATTTCTTTTTCAAGTGGCTTTTGCCCACCTCCCCATTCTGCTCACTTCTTGCGTACATTGACGTTCCTATTAACATAAGAGAGCATAAGGGTAGCCCTGCTGGATCAGGCTACAGCCCATCTAGTCCTGCACCCCATCTCACACAGTGGCCCATCAATTGCTTCTGGGCATCTCTAGCAGAGGATGAAGGCAAAAATTTAGAGGCCCATTTCCTGCCTCTCCAGCTCAGTACCTAGGCATCTATTTCAGTAGCCACTGATACACCGGTCCTCCATTAATGTGTTTAACCCTATAGGAACAGCCCATCTAGCCCAGCATCCGGTCTCAAACAGTGGCCCACCAACTGCTTCTGGGCATCTCAGGCAGAAGACTGAGGCAAACCATTCACCTGCTTTGGACTCCGTGTAAATGGCCTTTGGAAGAAGAAGCGTTGGCTTTTCTACCCCACTTTTCTCGCCTATTTAAGGGGACTCAAAGCAGCTGACAAACCTTCTGTTCTTCTCGCCACAACAGAACACCCTGTGATGTAGAGGGGGGCTTTGAGAGCTGAGAAAGAGAGCTGTGATTAGCCCAAGGCCACACAGCTGGCTTCATGGAGGAGGGAGAGTTGACTTTTGTACGTCGCTTTTCTCACCCATTTAAGGGGACTCAAAGCGGCTGACAAACCTTCTGGTCTTCTCCCCACAACAGAACACCCCGAGAGGTGGGGAGGCTGTGAGAGCTCAGAAAGAGAGCTGTGACTAGCCCAAGGTCACCCAGCTGCCTTTGTGGATGAGTGGAGAGTCAAACCCAGTATTCTCAAATAAGAGTCCAGCTCCCTAATCACTGCACTATACATCCTGCCTGTCTCTCCAGCCTGGGCATCCGTTCTAGGAGCCCTTGACGCATCGGTCATAGACTTTCAGCCGTGCTGGCGGCCGACGGGCGTTCCCATGCCCGCCTTTCTGTGTTGACAATCGCCCAGCGTGGGCATTGTCTGATCCTGGCGCAGCCTGCAGCTTTCCAAGCGCCTGCCAAGGGTTAATCCCACCCGCCAGCGAAAGTGACGTGGGGCTTTACGAAAGCGGCCGCCGAGCGCTCTGGAGGCCCACGGTCACATGTCCTTGTCAGCAATCCAAGGTTTCTCTGGATGCCTGGGCTGGGCTTGTTCTGAATAGCTTCCCTTTTAAGCAGAAGGGCAGGGCTCCAGCAGCCAATCGCAGCCCGGCCAGGACAGCTCATAGTGCCGGGTCATGAGACTTGCCGGCATTTCCTCCCTGCTTCCCGGAGACCAGGGCTGGTGAACTCCATGCGTGGCTGAGAGCGGCTGGCGTGGTGGGAAAAATGCTCTGCTTGTGCCTCTATGTGCCGACCTTTGGCCAGGCCCAGGCCGAATTTGAATACTTTGAATCTAAGGGGCTCCCAGCTGAACTGAAATCCATCTTTAGACTGAGCCTCCTGATTCCATCCCAGGAATTCTCCACCTACCGCCAGTGGAAGCAGGTAGGAGCGATGCCCGGTCGTTGTAAATGAGCATTTTTGCGCTTTCGTTTTGTAAAATCCTGCGTATTTGGTAATGGCTAAGGGGGTGGAGGTGGACATTTCCTCTCTCGAGGTGGACTTAACCGTGGCTGGTGGCTGAAGTTCATTGGCTTAGCTTTGCATGCATAAGTGGTGTGTTCCTGGCTTCAGCTCCATGTAAACCTGCATGGTCTTTGAGCGGTTGCTGTCTGGCCCTGATAATTTCCTTAGCTGCTGTTCAGGTGAGGGGCACCTTTCATGCCTAGTTCTCATTACCTGGCAGCCTGATTCCTTAGAGCTCCGTTACACCAAAAATACTTAGCGTTTGGGTGGGTTTCCCATATCCCCCCAGCCTGGCTCTAGTTAGGGAGCCGGACTCTTATCTGAGAATACCGAGTTTGATCCCCCCCTCCTCCACGAAGCCAGCTGGGTGACCTTGGGCTAGTCACGGCTTTCTTTCTGAGCTCTCACAGGGTTTTCTGTTGTGGGGAGAAGAACAGAAGGTTTGTCAGCCACTTTGAGTCCCCTCTAATGGGTGAGAAAAGCAAGGTAGAAAAACCAACTCTTTTTCTTCCTCATCCATGGTGACCTTGGGCTAGTCACTGCTTTCTTTCTGAACTCTCACAGCCCCCCCCCCCCACTTCACAGGGTGTCTGTTGTGGAGAGAGGAACAGAAGGTTTGTCAGCCGCTTTGAGTCCCCTTAAATGGGTGAGAAAAGCAGGATGGAAAGCCAACTCTTCTTCCAGAACACATGCTCTGTAGCGCATAGGACTTTTTTGGTTCAGCTGTACCGATTTCAACTTTTCTTGAATAGCATGAGGGCCAAAACAGCTTTCTTTCCCCCATGAGTTCTAAAACAAGATGAACATTGTACGTAGAATTTCCCCACATACCTTTAGTGGAGCTTTGATTTACCTGAAAGAGGAAACTGGTTTTGCCCGCAACAAAGCTCCGCTCGGCTTCATGCAAATCAGAGGGTGTGGAGGGACGTGGCTGAAAAATCCATAGACAAAGAGGAGGGAATGAAACGTGAGGCCTGCTAATCTCTTCTGGATCCTCCCTCCTTCCCTAACAGGCCTCAGCTAGAGTAGAAACGTGGAGTTGAGCTTTGAACAGCCTGGCAACCCAGGAATTTAAATTCTGACGGGAGATCATTTTTCCAGGTCTCGAGTGGAACTTTTCTTGCCTGCATCCTCATCAGTGGTGGGCACACTGATGGGCTCTCTGTGTGTGAATGTGCTCTGTGTGGTACGGAGCTACCTGAAGACGTAATCACAATGGCAGCTGGCGTGGGTGTTGCCTTGCTTTAGGTGAGAGATGGAATCTCCTACTGAGTCAGCCTCTTGCCCCATTGGGTTTTCTTTCGGGCAGGGCTTTTCCCAAATTGCCACCGGATGCCAAAGAGTGAACTGGCCAAAGAAGCCGCAGGGCTTTCTGCAACTTGCCTGGACCACATTCCGGCATCTGGGAGCTGTGGCTGCAAAGTGAGCATGTGCCTGCGCGCTAGCAGGGGGTGTTCTCCAGGCTGTAAGTGGCCACTCCGGTGGGGATGCTCAGTCAAGGGCCTCTGGGTTCTCCTGAACTGCAATTCCCATCATTCCATGCCATCCCCCAAAGTAAAGGCAGCAGCCCGGAGGGTTGTGAACAGAGCAGGCTGTGAGCTAGTGCCCTGCTGATAGGCTTCCTTGTGCTTTGAAAAAAGGCTGCTGGAGTGGATCTGAGCCAGCAGAACATACGTTCATAACCCCAGGTGCGGTTCAGGGACATCTAAAGACCCAGAGATGAGCTCCACTGAGTTTGATTCTGAACCGATTGGGTTCTGGACAGCCAGCCAGTTAGCCTCATTAATGAGGCAGCATAGGAGAGCCAAAGAGAAGCCCTGTTGGATCAGGCCATAGCCCATCTAGTCCAACATCCTGTCTCACACAGTGACCCACCAGTCGCTTCTGGTCATCTCAAGCAGAAGATGAAGGCAGAACCTTCACCTGCTCTCGGATCCTTGCAGATGGCCCTGAAGAGTTTTCTGCAACACCCCAGGAAAGGGATCTCGGGGTTATGGTGGACAGCTGGATGAAGGTGTCAGCCCAGGGCACAGCAGCAGCAAAAAAAGCTAAGTCAGTGCTGGGAATAATTAGGAAGGGAATACAAAACCAGTGAGCAAGTGTCATTTTGCCTCTTTATAAATCTATGTTGAGGCCACATTTGGAATAATGTGTACAATTCTGGTCACCACACCTCAAGAAGGACATTGTGGACCTGGAAAAGGTGCAGAAAAGGGCAACCAGAATGATTAAGGGGCTGGAATACCTCCCTTACGAAACCAGGATGCAATGTCTGGGCCTCTTCAGTCTGGAGAGATAGTGTTTAAGAGAGGAACTGACTGAAGTATATAAATTCATACAGGGTATAGAAAAGCTGGAGAGAGAAAATGTATTTTCCCCATCACACAAGACTAGAACCAGAGGGCATCTATGGAGCTGATGGGTAGGAGAGTCAGATCAGAAGAGAGGAAGTATTTCTTCTCCCAGAGAGGGTCTTTGGTCTATGAACTTTGCTGCCAGAAAAGGTGGTAACAGCAACCAGGCTAGATGGTTAGACACATTCATGGACAACAGATGTATCAATGGCTACTAGAATGGATGCCTAAGTACATCTTTCAGCCTGGGGGGACAAGCAGGATGCTTCTAAGGCCATTTGCTGGGATTTGAGAGCAGGAGAAGGTTTGCCCTTCTCTCTGCTTGAGATGCCCATGGGCAATGGTAGGCCACTGTGTGCGACAGGATGCTGGACTAGATGGGCTGTGGTCTGATCCAGCAGGGCTCCTCTTAAGTTCTTATGTTCTGTGAGTCTCACTGTAGCCTCCCATGCCGAACCAAACAGTAGTGCAGTACTGTGAAGCAGCTGGCTCCAGGCATCGGTTGCATCTTTCCCATGAAGCCTTTCTTTTGCACTGGGCTTAGTGTGTCACATGCTAGACATCTTGGCTGACATGTACTAGAACCCCTGCTTCATCCAAGGCTGTCTAGACTAAAGATCCCACAGTGCCATAATTCATAGCATTGTGCGTCTGAGATGCAGCAGAAGATTTCAGGTTGTGCGAAAGTGAGGCATGGTTTAGGGTTTACAAGTTAGGCCAGGCGATTAATGGATGCAGCCTTTTTTTTTTTTTTAATAAGTGCAATTGCAAAAATGTCATGGTCCCCCAAACTTATATTGGGAGTCCTGGGGCCTTTTCGCACTTGACCTTGTCCTGGGATATATCTCAGGATAGGATCTGCTGTCCACATGGTAATGCAGACTGTGTCAGGCCTCGCCTGGGTCCTCCTGTAGCAGTCTGCACACGCATGCAGACAGCAGGTCCCTTTTCTGAGATATATTCCAGAATAAAGCCAAATGCAGAAAGGCCCAGGTGTCACATCTCCTCGGTGCATGAAGATTAATGAGGACACCCCCGCTCCACATCTAGGAAAATCAAGTCAGCAAACTGTAATTTTAGAAACTACTTGCATCATAGCTCTGTGGGTTCATTGGGGGCAGATATAACTTGGCAGGTGGACCGGGGGGATGCCAGTGAATAGCAGCATTACCTTCCCTCCTTATATCGGCAGCCACCTTGACTTCTGGAAGGGAAATGTAGGTTTCAGGCTCCTGCAGGATTCGCTTACGCAGACTTTAAAGATCTTCACGGCTTCCTGGAGGCTTGGTCGCTGTTGGGAAATCCAAAGTCAACCGGCTGACAGGCTATCTGCTGGCACGCAGGAGATCTCTTTCTATCTTTAGCTCGTAAATTGTGACCCTTTCTATCTCTGCTTTTTACAACTGTCATATGCTTGTCTGAAGATTAGCTCCGGCTTGGACATCTAAAAGGTCAATTGCAAAAGGCGTGCTGGAGAAGGGATTGAGTTACACAGAGGCCTAAGTTTAGCATTTCGGAGTCCAGAAAGAAACCCCCCGAAAAGATGCCTGCGGTGTGCCTTGCAGGGATAGAGTCACTTCTACATAGAGATGTGCACGAATGGGGTTTTTGGCATTTGATTCGAATGTTAGAAAATCCATATTTGTTCAAATGGATCCCCTTCAAATGTGGTAGGATTCTATTCGAAAAAGATGTATTCGTACAAATATCTGACACAATGCATACATACCTGCTCCGAAAGCATCAGATGCGGCCTGAATCCACTTTTAATCTGCTCTCGATTCATTTCGAATGCAGTCTGGGTCCATTGCAGACCTGACTGGAACAGCTGCTTTCCCAACTGCCCAGTTTAACGGATATTTGTGTGCAAATGTCCGAATTTGGACGAATAACGAATGCTACAAATATTGGGGCACATGGCTGCTTTTGCAGGTTGGAGATTTCTACAAGACGTCTTTGCCAGCGTCCCCTTATGACCGGCATGTGTGAAGCTGCCACATTGTTTGAACTGGTTCTGGTCAGGGCATGGACTGATGACTGCCTGGGAAACTCATCAGTCTGCCTTGGGGTCGTGTGGCAGAAGGCACTGGGAGAAGAGAACAGGACACATGCCCGTTCTCATGCTGAGTGCATCTTTACTTCACGAGGTTGCAAAAAGTATTCCTCATTTTCAGTATGTTCTGCAAAGTTCACAGCGAGGGCCTTCATCTTCTAATATCTCCTCACTCAGAGATACTGGGGGTAGGGACATGAAGGCGAGCCTTTTCTGTGGTGGCCCCTGACTCTTGAGTAGCCTCCCTCTTGAGGTTCGCCAGGTGCCTACATTGTATGATTTTTGGCACCTGGTTAAAACATACCTCTCCTCCGCCCTCCTCCACAAAGCCAGCTGGGTGACCTTGGGCCAGTCACAGCTCTCTTCTGTGTTCTCATAGCCCCACCTACCTCACAGGGTGTTCTGTTGTGGGGAGAAGAATAGAAGCTTTGTCAGCCGCTTTGAGTCCCCTTAAATGGGTGAGAAAAGTGGGGTAGAAAAGCCAACTCTCCTCCTCCTCCTCTTCGCCTTTGATCTTCATCTCCCTCTGGGTGCTATCCCGCCAGGGAGGGTAGATTGGTGGGAGGAAAAGAAAGGGGCGGATATATATACATATATATTAAAGTTTGATTTATTTTATTTTCTATGCTTGTGACTTGCTCTAAGTCCTTTTTGGCAAAGAGGGATATAAGTCCTTAAAACAAACATACAAAATATAAATATCTCGGGCAGGTTTGGGGCCTTTTGGTATCTTTTCGCCTTGTGGTCTCTAAATAGCTGAGGGGTTTGTGGCCTTTTGCTGCGCAGAAGCTGAGAGCCAGTGATCTTTCCGTGCTGAGCAAATTTGCACAGTAAAGCTGGTGGTGGCCGAGCATCTGCCAGCCCAGCTGTGGCGTTCCCGTGCCAAGATTCCTCTCTTCCCCGCGTTGGCGAGGGAGGCTGTGTTTGCTGCTTCCTGCTAAGAAGGTTAAGGGCGAATGTCCCTTGTTTCTTAACAGCCTGACCTTGCTGTTTCTTAATCTCTACTGTAAAGATACACTCTGTACCTGAAGTCTGGTTTGGCCCAGGATCTTGCACAAGCCTCGTCTGACCAAACCAGTTTGTGCTGGTCTTAGAGCTGTCTTGATCCTTAAAAGAAAAAATACCTGTGCACCTTGGCTTTTGGGACTATCAACAGAGTATTTGGTGTGTGTTGGGGTCTGGTGGAAGGGACCATCCTCCTCCATACCACAGTGATGCTGTTGGTTGGTAGAATGGCAGCCATGTCCACATTTTAGGTATTAAACCTTTGGCCATAGACATCAGGAGCTGAGGTTCTTTGACCCACTAGCGCCACCAGGCCTAATGTCTGGGGCCAAAGAGTCTAGGGAGGTATCCTTGGAAGGTCTACCAGGCCCAAGGTCTGGGCTCAAGGAGTCTAGGGAGGTATCCTTGGAAGGTCTACCAGGCCCAAGGTCTGGGCTCAAGGAGTCTAGGGAGGTATCCTTGGAAGGTCTACCAGGCCCAAGGTCTGGGCTCAAGGAGTCTAGGGAGGTATCCTTGGAAGGTCTACCAGGCCCAAGGTCTGGGCTCAAAGAGTCTAGGGAGATATCCTTGGAAGGTCTACCAGGCCCAAGGTCTGGGCTCAAAGAGTCTAGGGAGGTATCCTTGGAAGGTCTACCAGGCCCAAGGTCTGGGCTCAAGGAGTCTAGGGAGGTATCCTTGGAAGGTCTACCAGGCCCAAGGTCTGGGCTCAAGGAGTCTAGGGAGGTATCCTTGGAAGGTCTACCAGGCCCAAGGTCCGGGCTCAAAGAGTCTAGGGAGGTATCTTGAAAGAGCCACCAGGCCTCCCTAGAAGGTTGGTTCCTCGCTTAGTGACAGAATGGCCAAATTCCTGCCTTATTTCTGTAACCCCTGGCAATAATGCTCCCTGTTTCTCTTTTCTGAACACAACTACTGTATACAAAAACAACAACAAGATCACCTGATCGTTGCTTCTTTTTCTGTGTCTTATTCAACCGTGCAGAAAATTGTGAAGGCTGGAGATAAAGACCTGGACGGCCAGCTGGACTTTGAGGAGTTCGTTCACTACCTGCAGGATCATGAGAAGAAGCTGCGCCTCGTTTTCAAGAGCTTGGACAAGAAGAATGACGGTGAGCCTGAAGGGAGGAATGGGGCATTGGCTTTTTTTGCCACGGGTCCCCGGGCAGCTGTTTCCCTTTTTGTAACATCTGGAGCTCATATGTCCCATGCCTTCCGCAGGCCGCATTGACGCCCAGGAGATCATGCAGTCCCTCCGGGACCTGGGAGTCAAGATCTCTGAGCAGCAAGCGGAGAAGATCCTCAAGAGGTAGGTGGCGCACTTGGGCTGAAAAACGCCATACAAAGCATCATGTTTGCCCCCTATTTTTTATCTCTGTGTCTGTGTCATTCTGTGTGTGTTTTAAGGATCAACTCCCTCTTATTTGTCACAATCCTGCACCTTTTCTCCCTCGTAGGAAACAGATAGCAGGTGCTTTTCTTGAAAAGAGCACATCCAGAGTAAACAGAAGGGGGCTTTGTGAGGCGTCTTCATTGTCCTCTTATAGGGGATGGTTTTCTTGTTTACCGGGAGAGCTTTGGGGTCGCAATTTTCCATCCCATTGGGTGGATGAAGGCTCTGTTTACATGCATGTTGACTAGGAGAGGTGGTAAAACAGCGCTCAGGTGAGCCAGTTTGGTTTTCTGGTAAGAGTGTCAGGACTCTTATCCGCTGCTTTCCTAGTTTGATTCTGCACTCCTCCATGAAGCCAGCCGGGTGACCTTGGGCTAGTCCCAGCTCTCTTTCTGAGCTCTCACTGCTCCACCTACCTCACAGGGTGTCTGTGGTAGGGAGAAGAACAGAAGGCTTGTTGAATCCCCTTAAGGATGAGAAAAGCGGGGTATAAAAACCAACTCTTTTTCTGTTTCCACCAGTGGGTTGAGGATGGGTCCAGAGCTTTCCCAGCCATTTCCTCTGCAGTCCATAGTGTTTTGTGGTGGGGAAAAAGAACATCCCAAACTGTGATGCTCCTGGCATTTATGGCTTGCACGTGCATACATCCTAACACACTGGGCTACATTCTGATGATTCCACGGCACACTAACTTTTTAACCATCACTTCTGCCTTTTTCCTTCTTTGCATCTTTCCTCTGCCTGCCTGCCTGTCTGTCTGTCTGTCAGAATACGGATGGGACGTTTCTGGGGTCCTGTCACCTAGTAAGTACCGCTGTGTGTGTATTTGCGTCTGGGTTTGTGTCTCCTTGTGTTCCCCTGGACTCTGTTTGAAGACTGTAATATGAACAGGATTGTTTTATATAATGGGGGAAGAGGGGAAGATTTTAAAAGGTCTTATATAATCTGTGCTGCTTTTCGGCTCGTGTTCCCAGAGCAGGGTACAGTTGGTTTTATAACAACAGTAAAATCTCACTGCAAATAACATAAAGCAGTCCAGCAAAGCAATACGGCGTGTTCTTAAAACAATGCAACAGCACAGATGATAGGAAAGGCCAAGGCAAGGGAAAGCAGAATATTACTTCCTGAGTGGGGTTGCAAGCCAGCCATTGGACCTGAGCTTGAATTTTGGCGTAAAAGAAAAAGCTGAGTTAACACTAGCATTCCTGACTCTCAGAGTAAATTCACAAGAACCTAAGACCCTCCACCCATCTAGTCCAGCTTTCCATCTCACACAGCGGCCCACCAGTTGCTTCTGGGCATCTCAAGCAGAGGAAGAAGGCAAAACCTTCACCTGCTCTCGACTCCCTGCAAATGCCCCTGGGAGGCATCCTGCCTGTCTCTCCAACTTGGAGGTGGTACCTAGACATTTAGTCTAGATAAATACATAAGGGCTGCATTGCTGGATGAGGCCACAGCCCATCTCATCCAGCATCCCATCTCACACCTAAGGTTTAATCCAGCTTCATTCCACCTTGCTCTGACTCCCTGCAAATGGCCTTTAGAGAGACCCTGCCTGCCTCCCCAACCTAGAGGTGGTACTTGGGCATCCATTCTGGTAGCCATTGATAACACGCTATGGCCACAAATTTGTCTAACCCTTTCTTAAAGTCATCCAGGCTTATCGCCGTCGCCACCTCTTCTGGTAGTAAATTCTGTGGAACCATCCTGTTCTCTTCCCCTTAGCCCTGTGTAAACACTCCCCCGTGTCAGCCACACCCAACCACCTGCCCACCCGTCCAACAGCCCCAAGTTATTTTACTTCTCAAAAATCAGGAGATCCTCCTGCTGAAGTCGTGAAGGTCGTATTTGCATGGCTGTGGTTCCACCTTGAATTAAAATGCTGAGAAGTCAAGATGGTCTTGGGCTCATCCGTTCACTTTGCTTTTCTCCTTGGTCCTTGCAGTATGGACAAAAATGGGACAATGACGATAGACTGGAATGAGTGGCGGGATTATCACCTGTTGCACCCTGTAGAGAACATTCCGGAAATCATTTTGTACTGGAAGCACTCAACGGTAAGGAGTGGGGAACCCTGGTCCTGTCTCTGCTGCGAACTTTCTTTGCCCCTTCCCGCCCACTGGCCTGCCGCTCAAATGCCTGTCGTTAAAAATGAATGTTCTCAGAGGGAGGATCCATTTGACTCCATCTCAATGTACATTAGGGACTGGATCCTGCTAGTCTGTGACCTGCCAGCTCTGGAACTTGATACAAGTCATCTTTGATCAGGGTGGCGCTGGGAGCTGGCATTGAGATCAGACTAGTCTGTGGGCACAAGATTCCCCCCCCCCCCCCGTTCTGTTCTTCTTGGCTGGTCATTTTGAACACCAGCGGATAGAAAGGCTGGCCGGCCGCCAACTCTCTGAACCGGAACCCAGATAAACCTGGAAAGAACTCCGTGGGTTCTCATTTTGGGCGCCCTCTGGGCAGTCTTATGAGTCGTGAGCTAAAGCAGGCCGAGAACAAACCCGATGCCAATCTGTGATTGAGGTGCCAGTCCGGATCTTTTCAGATGGAACAAATCGCTTTCGATAGTTAGCTCGTTTCGACCAGGCCGGTGGGTAACTCCCAGTACTGCTTTGAGGCGGTGTTTTGTTTATCCAGGCCCTTCTTTGTTGCTGTGCAGATTTTCGATGTGGGGGAGAACTTGACCGTGCCGGATGAGTTCACCGTGGAAGAGAGGCAGACAGGGATGTGGTGGCGTCACCTGGTCGCCGGAGGAGGGGCGGGAGCCGTTTCGCGAACGTGTACAGCTCCCTTGGACCGCCTGAAAGTACTCATGCAGGTAATGGTTGGGGCCTTGGAGGAAGGATCTTTTTCTTATATGTTGCATTAGCTTTCTCTCCTGGGTCCCTTCTGCACTTAGGTCAGTTCATCTGTATTACCTAGATCCGTATCCTGACCACTGGCAGAGGCATTGACTTTAGAACACCATATGTGTGTGCTAAGGTGTGCTGGAACACGTGTAGACCACATTCATCTGGTCTGCCACTAATCCTGATTAGTGAGCCCTCAGCACAGTTCTGATCTGGATTTGCTCTTGTGCACCACTTTGAGTCCCTTTGGGAGGAAGGCGGGATATAAATAAAAGTACCTACCTACCTACCTATCTATCATCTATCATCTATCTATCTACTTATCGCTACCTACTTACCTTCCTACCTACCTACCTACCTACCTAGACGTGTTCCTCCTGGCTCCTTGGTCCAGATTAACAATTCAGTAATACATTCTCTCTATTGGGACTAAGCTGGGGCTTGCCAGGTCCAGTTCACTGTTAAGCCCTCAAGCGGGTGGGTGGCCACCCTTTGATCTACACCCTTTCCAAAGCTTGTTACACTCCTTCACGCTGAGCGGTAATGCTCTTGGTTTTCAGACGGCCCATTAGGGCCAAGGAGCCACGTTTCGCTTACTCTTTCCTCCCTTCCCTTTTGGGAGGTCGCTGCGTGTACAATACCGGGAGATCAGAACAAGGCTCCATGTTCTAATTAACTGCTCCTGGGAGATTTTTCAAGTAGAATCCTGGCAGGGACCGATTACAAGGGGAATCCTCGCTACCTATTTGCCCCGGCCATCACCGCTTCTGCAAACGACTCGCGGTTGCCGGTCCTTCAGTGGTGTGAATGCCACCCGATAGGATCTGTGAGTTACCTGAAAGTTAGGCAGGGTGGACTTTGTGGAAGGCGCAGTCCTCAGCCTCTCCAGCCTTGGGCCAGCAAATTTTCCCTCGGAACGGGGAGAGCCGTAACTGGACACAGGTTGACCTGTGAATTGCTGGCAGCTCATCCTGTTCTGAGCTCAAAGGGCAGAAAAATAACTCGTGGCTGGAACGCAGGTTGTGACATGAGGAATTTAGACCTTGCATAATGCTCATCAGACTGGCCTTACCTTTCACCTTAATTTCCCTCCCTCCCTCCCTTCTTCCCTCTTTCCCTTTCCCTTTGCTGTAACAGAGGCCCTGTCCATACTGGGCCTTATTCCAGGATATATCCTGGAACAGGGACTTGCTGTCCACCTGCTAGTCCTGCTCTCTGATGTAGTCTGCACCACCTAGTGGACGGCAAGCGCTTATTCTGTGATGCTTTTTGGAACAAGGCCCAGCGTGGAAAGGCTCAGAATCCAACCTTCCACTGCCTTTTATTTTCCTTCCCGACACTCCAGAAGCAACTGATGTTGGGCAACTGGCAAGACTCCCTTGTTCCTCATGAATGTGTGATGGGTCGAATCTAGGGATCTGCACAGATGGGGTTTTTTTGCATTTGATTCGAATTGAATCGAATGTAAGAAAATTTGTATTTGTTTGCATTTGTTTGAACAGATCCCCTTCGAATGTGGTAGGATTCTATTCTATTCCATGCATATATATCCCACACGTATCCTGTAACATGTCTGCTCTGAAAGCGTCAAATCCAGCCTGAATCCACTTTGAATCCACTCTCGATCCATGTGGAATGCACTCTGGATCCGCTGCAGATGTGACTGGCACAGCTGCTTTTGTCCTTTCCCGAATCATTCTTATGAATACGAACGTCAGTGTACGAATCTTATAATGTTTGATTCTATACCAATCTCTGAATTTGTACAAGAAGAAGAAGAGTTGGCTTTTCTACCCTGCTTTTCTTACCCGTTCAAGGGGACTCAAAGTGGCTGACAAACCTTCTGTTCTCCCTCCCGCCCCCCCAACAGACACCCTGTGAGGAGGGTGGGGCCGTGAGAGCTCAGAAAGAGAGCTGTGATTAGCCCAAGGTCACCCAGCTGGCTTTATGGAGGAGGAGGAAGAAGAGTTGGCTTTTCTACCCCACTTTTCTCACCTATTCAAGGGGAATCAAAGTGGCTGACAAACCTTCTGTTCTTCTCCCCGCAACAGACACCCTGTGAGGTGGGTAGGGCTGTGAGAACTCAGAAAGAGAGCTGTGATTAGCCCAAGGTCACCCAGCTGGCTTCATGGAGGAGTGCGGAATCAAACCCAGTATTCCCAGATAAGAGTCTGGCTCCCTAACCACTACTCCAAACTAGACAGATATCAAATGTTCTGAATATCTGTGCACATCCGTGGTGATGAGTCTAAACTGGCAAAGGCCCAGATGAGCACTCACCTGAGAGAGCGCAAAGCTGATCGGTGGGCCTAAATCCCACCGGACCTTCCTTTTTTGGTTTCGAGACCTCATCCGAACCTTCCTTTTCCAGGTCCACGCGTCTCGTAGCAACAATATGTGCATTGTTGGCGGCTTCACCCAGATGATCCGAGAAGGCGGAACGCGGTCCCTGTGGCGAGGGAATGGCATCAATGTCTTGAAGATCGCCCCCGAGTCTGCTATCAAGTTCATGGCCTATGAGCAGGTGAGGGTGGGGCTTCAGGCAGGGAGGGAGGGGCTCTGGAGCCCTGTGTGCTTTTGAGGGCAGCTGGGAAATAGGGCTGCCTGGCACCTGTTCGCATCTTAGCATTGTGGCCGAGTAGGAGGAAGGAAAGAGGGCCGTGTGCCAGGCATAGGTCCCGATAGGGAGGTGTACTAATGGTTTTTTTTTTTTTTTTTGCCTTCAATTCGTATAGATCCCCTTCAAATGTGGTAGGATTCGTATTTGATACAAATGTTCACTCCCATACAAACACCATACGATTGCATATGAGTAGCGTACAAATCCCATACGGATCTCAAGGAGAGGGCCTTCTTGTAGTTCCTTCTTTCGCAGAGGTACGAGGCGTAGGGCCTTCTCTGTGGTGGCCCCTAGACTTTGGAACGGCCTCCCGCTTGAGGTTCGCCAGGCACCTACATTGTATACTTTTTGGTGCCTGGTGAAAATGTGTCTTTCCAACCAGGCTTTTGCCATCTAAATAGGGTGCTGTCCTCTTAGGGAGGGGGGTGGATGTGGGAGGGAAGGAGCGAGGCGGGGGTGATATTTTTAATCATTATTTTTTTCTTTTGATATGTTATATTCTTATTGTAAACTGCCTTGCGGCCATTTGCTGAAGGGTGGGGTATAAATTTATTAGATAGATAGATAGATAGATAGATAGATAGATAGATAGATAGATAGATAGATAGAAATCCCATATGATTATATCGAAACATTTGGTTCGCGTTCGAATGTCAATCATCCAATGTGCCAATATTCTGTTCGAATACGAATGTCCGAGTTTGGCCAGATTTGTACAAATTTTGAATGTTTTGAATCTCCATGCACATTGCTAGTCCCTGATGGCACAATTCCCCTTTTCTGCAGATCAAGCGGTTCATTGGCACTGACCAGGAAGTCTTGAGGATCCATGAGAGGCTGGTGGCAGGTTCCTTGGCAGGAGCGATCGCCCAAAGCAGCATTTACCCCATGGAGGTGAGTTTACGGACGCTCTTTGCGTGTCCTCGTCTTCTCCTTTTTCTCTTCACAGAAAACAAGATTACAGGGCACCTAGGCATCTGTTTTAGATAGGAACAGAAAGAGGAGCCCTGCTGGATGAGGCCACAGCCCATCTTGTCCAGGATCCCGTCTCACAGAGTGGCTCACCAGTTGCTTCTGGGCATCTCAAGTAGAAGAGAGAGACAAAACCTTCATCTGCTCTCGAATCCTTGGAAATGGCCTTCAAAATATCAGGAGATTTCTAGCCTACTAAGATTTCCATCCAAGGCGGATGGTGCCTGGATTAGTTGGACTGTCTTGAAATTTGGCTTCTCTTCTCAAGGACCCTGATTACGCCTTCCTTCCGGTGGGCACACGGGATAGGGCCTTTTCAGTGATGGCTCCCAGACTGTGGAATAGTCTCCCTCCTGTGTAATAGTCTCTACTCTATGCCTTTAGATGAGCTGTGAAGACGCACCTCTTTACACTGGCCTTTGGCTGGGTAAAGGAACAGCCTTTTCCTCCCCACATCCAGACACTGCCATGGTTTTTAATATGTTTAATATATTATTGGTTTTAATGTAACCCACCCTGAGACCCTTTGGTATAGGGTATAGGGCTAGATAAAAATGCAGATAGATAGATAGATAGATAGATAGATAGATAGATAGATAGATAGATAGATAGATAGATAGATAGATAGATAGATAGATAACTCACTCACTCACTCACTCACTCACTCACTCACTCACTCCGAAGCTGGCTGAGGATTCCATCTTAGGTGGTGGCTTTCCCTGGTGATCATTGGCTAGCAGTGAACACGCTTCTTCCCTGGCGCACTGGGCTGCTCTATCTTTTTTCATCCCTACCTGCTGCATGAATATCTGACACACCTTTTCTTTCCCTGCATTAGGTTCTAAAGACGCGAATGGCTCTACGGAAAACCGGCCAGTACACCGGCATGCTGGATTGCGCCAAGAACATCCTAGCCAAAGAAGGAGTCGCAGCGTTTTACAAAGGCTACATCCCAAACATGCTCGGGATTATCCCCTATGCAGGGATCGACTTGGCCGTGTATGAGGTAGGAGCCTTAGAGGATCTTGGAAGCGTAGGGGCGCGTTCCCTTCCCCGGGCAATCGCAGGTGCACAGCGCTCCTTGCCGCCTTGTCCCTGGTCTGAGCTTTTGGCTAATGATGATCTCTGGTGGTTTCCTCCTAGACCTTAAAAAACAGCTGGCTGCAACATTACGCCGTCAACAGCGCTGACCCTGGCGTGTTTGTCTTGTTGGCCTGTGGCACCATGTCCAGCACCTGCGGCCAATTGGCCAGCTATCCTCTTGCCTTGGTACGGACGCGGATGCAAGCTCAAGGTAAGACGATGCCCGAGGGTCTTGGTCTAAGCTGTGGCCCTTCCCCTGGGGGGATTTAAATGCAGAAGAGCAGTGGGACCTCAGAGCTAGGGAGGGACACGGATGTTCTAAATATTTGAAATTCGTTTAAATGTGGACATTCGGATTTAAACATCTGAATGAATTTTGAATGTTCCGAAACATTCATTTGAGTGATTCGAAACATTTGAAAGTACAGATACATATGTATTACATACGTATCTGTACAAATATCAAACGTATCTGTACGCGTTTGTGCTGATAGTACGGGATGGAAACGGGATGCATACGGGATAAAACAGGACGTGTACGAAATGCGTATAGATACGTATAACACATACAAATGTTGCTGACACTCATCTCTTCAGATTCGAATAGCATTCAGACGAATAGATTCAAAGGTATTTGATCTGAATCGGTTTTGTTGCGTCTGGATTCTAAACGTTCAAATCAAATCGGTCTGATTCTCTTGGCCGTGAGTTGACCTGTAGCCATTCAGGTCAAGTCAAGTGTATCCCTTTGGGTGCCACATTTAACACGTGTGGGCGTCCACCCTCATGATGGCCGGTGGGAACAACTTCCCTTCCCCACACGCTGTTTAGCCATTTTTAAATATTACGATTTTATTGTGACATGCCCCAAGGCCTTCTGGGTAGGATGGGATAGAAAGAGAAATATATTGATTACACGCTTTCTCTTCCAGCCTCCGTTGAAGGAGCGCCGCAGGTGACCATGAGGGGTCTCTTCAAGCATATCCTGAAGACCGAGGGAGCCTTTGGCCTCTACAGAGGCCTCGCCCCCAACTTCATGAAGGTCATCCCGGCCGTGAGCATCAGCTACGTGGTCTACGAGAACCTGAAGATGACCTTGGGCGTGGAGTCGCGGTGACCCGCCTGTGCCTGAGCCCTCAGACTCTTCAAATCTTGGGACCCCCCAGTCCCAGGGTGGGCCATTTCATTCTGTGAATGTGTTGATCGACACTAAGCTGCTCAGCCAAGCTGTGACAATCCTAGGCGGGCTTACAGGGGGAAGGCGTCAGGGCCTTTTTTTTTTTTTTGCTCTGGGGTGGCCCCCCAAGAGCTGCTACCACCGTTCGAACCATCCCTGGGCACTCCTCCGCCTGTGTGAGGGACCAGACTGGGAACGCAAGGGAAATGCTTTTGAGCTGCCCGGGGGCCCGCGTAGCCCGCGGTGGCACAGTGGAGAAAGGGACAGGAGGGGCGCCATCTTCCGCCATGCTCCGAAACACAGCTTCTTCCCCTTGAGTTCGTAATTCTTCTCACCCCAGTGGCTTTGAACAGCCGCACACAAGAGTCACTTCGGGTAGGCACAGCTATGGGGCGGAAAGAGATTGTTGTTTACGTACATTCCTTTGGAACAGGAGCGCTGTGTGTGTTCTTCAAAACTCTGACGTGGCAATGTAAATTCAACACCAAGGCTTCCGCGCAGAGTCCCTTGCCGAGGCTGAAACGTTGTTTTACAGCTCTCCGGGCAAAATAAGTTTTTTTAATTTTGTACATCCGATTCGGTGCGGGAGGGTCCATGTAAAACTGCTAACAAGATGCACTTAATCAAAGAAGAAGGGGCAGCCTAGGGGGCCCATGCCAAAAAGGCCCTGCTCTTCGAAAGAGGGACAGGGAAGGGTGCTCAGCCACCCTGGCGTCTTTTGAACCACTACCATCACGTGGCTGAAGGAGCAGCCTTACCCTTGCCTCGAGCTTTGTATCTGAGCTGGCATGGCTTGGCAAAGGGCACCCGCCATCCCTCTTTGGGAGCTCGCTAGGCCAGGGGTAGAACCTGCAGTTATTTGGGATGGGGTAGTGGAGAGGGGCCCGTGGGCCGGTAGGCAGCTGTACGACAGCAGAATGAGCTGGTGGGATAGAAAGTGGTGGCCTTCGTTTGGGAACCGTAGCCCAGTTCAGGTGCTTATCACATGGAGAAGGGAAGACGGGGGTCACCACCTCTTAGGCCACGCCAAGGGCCTCTTGCGGCAGCCTGCTCAGACTTCTTTGGGCTCCTCATCCGGCTGCTTCCCTGGGGTGGGGATGGGGGCGACAGCATCACATTCCATTGTTTGTTTTTACGGCTTAAAGTGTATTTATTTTGTATTTATTTAAAAGACAAGAGTTATTGTCAAAACTATTTTTATAGACATGTTGGAATAGAGTTACTTTGTCTTTCATCTTTGATATTTTTGTAGAGGTTCTGTATTTATGTTTTTAAAACCATTTTGCACATCAACCATTGCCTAATTGAACCACTCGGGTGGAATTTTTTTGGGGGGGAGAGGGAGATCCATCACTCCCTTTCCACCCACCCCCCAGCCCCTTGTCCTCTGTTCCCTCCCTGTGACATTTGCTGCCTGTTTTGCAATGGAGGTTGAGTGAAGCCTTTTGGTGATTCAAAGCAAATTCCTTGTAGGAAAAAGCCTTAGCGGGGAGGGTGTTGGGAAGTCTCTGTCTTTCCTGGAACGAGAGGTGATTGTTTGGGGAGGGTGGGTTGCTTGCCTTACTGTGGAACTGCCTCACCTTTTGTTTTCTTTATCCGGATGGGTGCTGGTTGGAGATTCAGGGGGAAACCAAAATGCAACTAGAGGCTTGACTTTTGGTTGCGTTTTGCCCCAGTGGCTGATAAACGAAAAGGGCTTTTTAATTGGGATTCTAGGAGCAAAAAAAAAAAAAAAAAAAAAACCTCAGGGAGACAAAAAATCATCATCACCACCCGATCTTGCATTTTCCTGACCTGGAGGAAGAGATCTGCACTTTGAGTGGGGCTGCGGCGGCAGCTTTCTGGGCACCTCTAAAACCACGGGGCCGTGCGCCCGGACCACCCAAGCCGGAGGTGCCGCTAGCCCTGGCTGCCCCTCTCTGTTGTATGGCTTGCTCAGCATTTGGCAGGTGCTTCTGTTTTTCTTTTCCTCTCGGGCCCTTTGCTCCCTGTCGGGCCTGCGCACGCTTACTTTGGGGGAAACCACGCTGTCTGTCTTGAATACGTATCTGGATCAGTGACTTGACTCCCCCTTTTGCGCATCATGATGTTGCTGCTTGACTGCACCTCCTTCCTTCCTTCCTTCCTTCCATTTGTGGCCTGGCTGGAGAATCAATGCAATCAATGCAAAAGAAACTTGTCTTTGTAGCTCTAACCCGGGTTTATGAAGAGTAAATCTTAACAATGCAATGAGGCATTTGATGATGGTAGGGAACAGTTTGTTAATAAAGGTTTATGAAATACCCCCAGGCTTCCTTGGTTTCTCTTGCGTCTTTCCGTCGCTGCGCCGAACACCGTTTCGCACCAGAGGGCGGTGTCCTTGCATCCTCACGTGTATTTACTTTTCTTTTGAGGTGCCTACATATTTATCGCCCGGTACGGCAATCCCGAGGCAAGTTAAAACATTAAGAAATAAAACGAGGTGTCAGCTAAGACGTCTTCAGTGATCAAAAGTGGAACCAGACAAGAGTATTTTGGCTGTGACTAGCCCAAGGTCACCCAGATGGCTTCATGGAGGAGGGCGGAATCAAACCCGGTATTCCCAGATAAGAGTCGGCTCCCTAACCACTAGACCAGAGGTGTCAAACTCAATTTTGCAGAGGGCCATATATTAAATTTAGAATGTGTAGGCGGGCCGGATTCAAATAAAAAAAAATGTACTGAATTATTATAACATTTTATTTATTCAATTATATAGTATATAATATACGGTTGTTAAAATCTTAATACTAGTTCCTTCAGCTAGTCAGCATATCTCACGGCACATTTCAGATCTCACATTGGAGAGAAACCATGTGAATGCAAGGAGTGTGGAAAACATTTCAGCCAGTCAGCATATCTTACTTTACATATCGGGTCTCAGCCCTTCTGCTTCCTTCCTGCTCTTGGATCCCAGCAAATGGCCTTAGAAGCGCGCCTTCCTCCCTCCCTCGGTACCTGCCGGGTGCAGCCGCTGCTGCTTCTCCTCCGGGCAGCGAGCAGCGGGGCCTGGGGGCGTCGCGGCCGCAGGCAGCAAGGCTGAGGAGGAGGAGGTGCCGGTTGTGCCTCCCAGGCCCGGCGTGCGCAGCGCCATCTCTTCTCGGCACTCACATGGCCGGCAGACGCACGCCCCTTGCCCACGCTGGCTCCGCCCCCTCCCTCCGATAGGCAGCGGCACCCAGGGCGAGGGTCGGGCTTGCGCCGGCCAGCGGCGGCGAGTGCTGGGGCGCAGCCGACGGCACGAGGGAGCAGCGGATGGCGCTGGGGGGCGCCAGGAGACGGCGGTGGAGGCGATCACGGGCCGTTTTGATGCGGCCTGCGGGCCGTATGCGGCCCGCGGGCCGTATGTTTGACATGACTGCACTAGACCAATCTGGCTCACATTTCCTATTCTGGTGAGAGGAGGGTGGTGTAAATAAATAAAAATAATTTTATCATGTCTCCTCTGGTTTCATCCTGCATGGAACGGAAGGAAATCTCTTGCTGCCTTGCTTTTGCTGCTTCCTGTCTAGCCATGACATAGTCAACCGGCTGGCTGAGGTTCTGTCCTAGATCATGTTTCAAAACCAGCCCTCTTGTGCCCTCTGCTGCCATGATCACTGCTGTCCTCGTTCCACAAAGAATCTCTGAGTTCGTGGCGAAGGTTTCAGCTACACTGAAGAGCCGAAACCTGAACAACAATCTCCCTTTGGCCCCATCCAGATGGGGGAAATAGAGCCTAATATGGCCCTGCTGTCATGATATCGCCACACGGATCTGTGGCAACGCCACCATAGCCCTAGTCTCCCCCTCTAAAAAAAGTGATCAGAAACTATTGCTCAAAAACCCAGCACCTTGGAGTCCAAAACAACCGGCCACAGGTGTGGAGGGGTGTTGATGTCCAGGTATTCTGGAAGCTCAGATGAGCGCAAGACTTAAAACACACAAAGGATGTGGTCACACCTAATCCAGCTTCAATCCACCTTCAAAGTGAGGGAACTCATCAGCCAAGTAACCAGTAGTTTTTGTTCCACAATTAGGAATATGGAAAGAATATTTGAGATATTCATTATTCGATTGAATTCGGCCTTTAAAGGGGTCTTCAGTATGGTCTTCGGCTGTGAAGACCAGATCAGAAGGCATGCGTTCACACCACGATTGGGGCAATGGGGTCAAGGGGCGGGCTTCGGGGGTGCCTTGCTTGGGGGGGGGGGTTCAAAACTCACATCTAAGCAGCCTGTGCTCATCTTATTAATTAGGAGAAACATGACGAGACATTAACCTGACATACTTTGGGCACATAGTAGGAAGACCAAACTTCTTGGAAACTTGACCAAACATCTTGGAAATCGTGGTGATGCTTGGGAAATAGGAGGAAGAGGAAGAAGAAGCTATTCGTTGGATAGACTCTATTAAGACAGTGGTGGAAACCTTTCTTGAAAACCGAGGGAGGAATATAGAAGACCTATCAGTCTGAAAAAGCCAGTCCATGTGGTCACCAGGATGGTATCAAGCAAGCAAGCAAGGTGGGCAGCGTCGGTCAGAGCAAGGAATAATGCAGCCACTGATCCTGTTATTTAGGGTGTGTTCTCATGCACGTTTAAATCCGAATCGAATCCGAATTCGGTATCCAGGGTTCCCATTTAATTTTGTATAAATTCTAATCGAATCCGAATGCGGTATCCAGCGTTCCCCTTCAGTTTTTTATTCCAGGATTTTATGAGGACTATCCTGCAAAAATCCAGAGAAAAAAAGGCCCAAGAAAAACTGGACTTTTCCCCTCCTTTTGGAGCCAAGTCCACTTTTTCCCTTCCAAATGGGAACCCTCTCGGACTATTTGGGGCAGAGATCTCCTTCTGGCTGATGCCTGCCCCAGATGTGGGTGGGATTTCACAGCTGGGAAATTCTCCCCCATCGCCTTGCCATGCCATGATTAAGAAAGGGCAAAGGCTTGATTTCCCCTATGAGAGATACATTTAAGTAGTTGCTAACAAGGGATACATTTGTATCAAGTTGGAGAGCAGTGAAAAAGCCAAGCCTTCTAACCTAGCTACTCTCTCCCGCCACTCTGTGTAAGCAGATATTGCTTGCGTTCTGTTTTTCCACTCGCCTGCTTCAGCGCACATTTGCTGTCTTACCGGGAACCTACAATCTGAAAGGGAGGGAGTGAAAGGGAGAGTGTGATCGTCTTCCGCTCAGCTGCTTCAGCACACATTTGCTGTCTTACTGGGAACCTCCGATCTGAAAGAGAGGGAGTGATCACCTTCTTCCACTCAGCTCCTTTAGCACACATTTGCTGTCTTATTGGGAACCTACGATCTGAAAGGGAGAGAGTGATCGCTTTCTTCCACTCAGCTGCTTCAGCGCACATTTGCTGTCTTACCGGGAACCTCTGATCTGAAAGAGAGGGAGTGATCACCTTCTTCCGCTCAGCTCCTTTAGCGCACATTTGCTGTCTTACCGGGAACCTACGATCTGAAAGGGAGGGAGTGAAAGGGAGAGTGTGATCGTCTTCCGCTCAGCTGCTTCAGCACACATTTGCTGTCTTACTGGGAACCTCCGATCTGAAAGAGAGGGAGTGATCACCTTCTTCCACTCAGCTCCTTTAGCACACATTTGCTGTCTTATTGGGAACCTACGATCTGAAAGGGAGAGAGTGATCGCTTTCTTCCACTCAGCTGCTTCAGCGCACATTTGCTGTCTTACCGGGAACCTCTGATCTGAAAGAGAGGGAGTGATCACCTTCTTCCGCTCAGCTCCTTTAGCGCACATTTGCTGTCTTACCGGGAACCTACGATCTGAAAGGGAGAGAGTGAAAGGGAAAGTGTGGTCACCTTCTTCCGCTCAGCTACTTTACCAGGGCAGGCTTACAGGGTTTGCACTGCAGGTGGGTGGGTGGGTTAAAAGGTCATGTTCTCTGTAGTGGGGATTTGGGTGGTAAGTGGGAATGGCAACATTAGGGTTCAGCCTGGTTAATCGTCAGGCAAATGGGAACAGCCAAGAATGCGCACTCGGCTCTGTATCTTGATTTAAATAGTCCAACAGGGACTAAAATAGTCCAACCAGGACTAATAAAGCCAAGTGGGAACATGGCCTTAGACTTTTCCCAGAACATAAAGGAATTTTGTGCTCCACTGGGGATGCCACAAAGTTACCAGCCTCTGTTTTGATGACGGTTTGTATCTTAGGCTGCATGCCAGAAAGGGACAGAAGATAGAAGCAAAGCCTTAATGATCTCTGAAGGACTCAGCCCACGGCTTTCCCCAGTTCTGGCCAATTTATGGCCCCCACCAGAGTCCTTTCAGAAACTGGCGTGAAAGACAGGACATCTCTGAAAGCGAGGGTACCAAGTCTTTCCCATGTTGTCCAGGAGGGGGAGCCCTTTAAGCAGGTTTGGTCCTAACTGATTCGTTCAGAGATGGTTGTCTCTGCAAGGGATACAAGCAGCGTCTTCTCTACCTAATCCTGTTGGCCTTAGAAATTGCTCAAGAGAGCATCTGGGGGCTCATTGGGTTTTCCAGAATTTTTTGGTAGAAAGCCATATCTGTGTAGTCCTTACCCCAAAGAGAAGTCTTGCAATGGGACAGAAGCGCCCAAAGGGAGTCTTTGCAAAAGGGATTCCTGGAGAATTTTGGGCACAACCAATGTGCTAGCATAACAGTAATTGCAAAGTTTGCAGGAAGGCTGCACCAGGAAGAAACGTTTCATGGCACCTTTGTTGCTGTGAGCTGAACGTGGAGGATACAAATTCACCTGGGACATTTTCACACTTCCCTTCCTGTCTGTTGGATGAGAAAGGAGTGCAGTCATAAGAACCTAGGAGGAGCCCTGCTGGATCAGGCCTCAGCCCAACTAGTCCAGCATCCTGTCGCACCCAGTGGCCCACCAACTGCCCATGGGCATCTCAAGCAGAGACAAGGGCAAACCTCCTGCTGCTCTCGAATCCCAGCAAATGGCCTTAGAGGCCTCCTGCCTGTCCACCCAGCCTGAAAGATGTACTTAGGCATCCATTCTAGTAGCCATTGATACATCTGTCGTCCATGAATGTGTCTAACCCTTCATGAGCCAGTTTGGTCTAGTGGTTAGGGAGTCGGACTCTTACCTTGGAACACCAGGTTCGATTCTGCCCTCCCCCATGAAGCCAGCAGGGTGACCTTGGGGTAGTCACCGCTCTCTTCTGAGCTTTCACAGCCCCACTGACCTCACAGGGTGCCTGTTGTAGGGAGAGGAACAGAAGGTTTGTCAGCTGCTTTGAGGCCCCTTAAAACAGGCGAGAAAAGCGGGGTAGAAAAGCCAACTTCTTGTTCTTCTACAAAGGGTGACCTTGGGCTAGTCACAGCTCCCTTTCCAAGCTCTCACCGCCCTACCTACCTTACAGGTGAGAAAAGTGGGGTAGAAAAGCCAACTCCTCCAACTCCTCCTCCTCCTCTACGGTCTCCATTTTGCCTGCCCAAATGTTGCCACTTCCTTTGGACAACAAGCCACGCAGTGGCTCAAATTCCCTGCTCATAAAATGGCCTCTGTGTGCTGCCTCTGGGCATTCTGTGCTCTTTGGAAGCAGCTTTTCCATTCCTGTGTGAGGTGTCTCTAAGGTAATGTTGAGAGGTTTCCCAAGTGCCCGTCTCTTTACTCTGTCTTCTTTACACAGCACTTAAGAGGAACTTGGATACAGGCTGCCAGATGCCCAGCTGGGCATGGGTGGACTTGGCAATTCCGGAGAAAGGATTAGATAGAAATGTTAATAGAGGACAGGTGTATCTGTGGCTGCTAGAATGGATGCCTATGCATGGCCGCCAGGTAGGAGAGAGAGAGACAAGATGCCTCTAAAGGCCATTTGTAGGGAGTGGGGAGCAGGCGAAGGTTTGCTTTTGTCTTTTGCTTCTAAATGCCCAGAAGCCATCGGTGCGTGACTGTGGTTGTGCGGACACATACTTTGATCCGGTTTCAGTCCACTTTCAGAGTGAGATAGATAATCTGGAAAGGAGTGGCTAGGGACCACCTCCAGGTTGGAGAGACAGGCCGGATGCCTCTGAAGGCCATTGGCAGGGAGTCGAGAGCAGGTGATGGCTTTGCCTTCATCTTCTGCTGGAGATGCCCATGGGCAGGTGGTGGGCCGCTGTGTGCTGGACTAGATGGGCTGTGGCCTGGTCCAGCAAGGTTCCTCTTAGGGTTATGTTCTTAAAACAGCTAGCCCTGGCAAGAAGCTCATCTCTTATGCCCTCCAGGAGGACTTCTCTAGCCCAGAACTTGCATGACCAAGGGGATGAGTGGGTCCAGCTAGAGGAAGCTAACGTTGGTCTCTGCCCAGAATTCTCCCGGATTCAGCCCCCTTGGCGTCCATTTCTCCTTGAAGCTTGGCCTCGAAGCTTGGATGTTGGCTTTTGAGGAGGAGTGTGGAGTTAGAACATCACCCTCCAGACTTCTGCCAGGTTTCCAAATCCCAAATACAGTTAGCACAGCAGTGGGCAAGGAATTATGGGATGTGTAGTTCAGGAGCACCTAGAAGGAGAGATGGATGAACCCACCCATGGTCCCCGTGTTGAATGCAACCAGCGAGGGGCAAAACTCAGAATCCTCCTTCTCCTTCTCCTCCTTCTCCTCAAAAGGAAACCCACGTTTTCAATCAGATGCTTTATTCAGGGCAATGCTGCGCGCACACCCAAATCACAGAGGACTCCATTGGTCTTGCGGAGTGCCAAAGAGCTTGTGGGCAAATACTTGGCTCCAGAGAGCCTCGATTTCCCTCAGGTGAACTCCCCATGAAAGGAGGCCAGTGTCCTCCAAGCGGAGGGCAGGGGGAAAGTGCGGCAGAGGCGGAATTCCTTGGCCAAAGCACGCGGGTCCCACCTAGAAGACTGAAGGAGGCTACAGAGACCTCTCAGAGAAATCCGGACGGCGCACAGAGGCCTGGCTTGTCCTCCTGATTTTGCAGAGCAGGAGATATTCAACCCAAAATCTTCCTCTTTCAGCTCCTCAGTCCAGGGACTGGCACGTTCCCCCAAGGCTACCTCCATCACCTGAGTGGGGGGAAAGTAAGGGCTCACCATCTCCGTGTTGCCTGCCTGCTTCAGAGCAGCAGGGCAGGGTTCACACCTATATTTTAATCTGTCTTCAGTCCACTTTCAGAAATAGAAGGAGTTGGCTTTTCTATCCCGCTTTTCTCACCGATTTAAGGGGACTCAAAAGCGGCTGACAAAGCTTTTCTATTCTTCTCCCCACAACAGAACACCTTGTCAGGTGGGTGGGGCTGTGAGAGCTCGGAAGAGAGCTGTGACTAGCCCAAGGTCACCCAGCTGGCTTCATGGAGGAAGAAGAATAGTTGGCTTTTCCAGCCCTCTTTTCTCACCCTTTTAAGGGGGCTCAAAGTGGCTGACAAACCCTCTGTTCTTCTCCCCACAATAACACCCTGTGAAGCAGGTGGGGCTGTGAGAGCTCAGAAGAGAGCTGTGACTAGCCCAAGGTCACCCAGCTGGCTTCATGGAGGAGTGCGGAATCAAACCCGGTATTCCCAGATAAGAGACCAGCTCCCTAACCACTAGACCAGAGTGAGAGAACCCATCACCAAAGTAACAAGCTATTAGCTGTTGGCTGTATCTAACTCAGAAGATCCACTGTTGAGTTAGGTAATATGGAAAGAAAAGGACAAGTTACTTTTCTGATGTGTCCTTTCATGCTGACAGTGGCCCGAAGCTGGATTAAAACATCCACACAGGATCACAAACTGCACCCACATTTTTAGTCCAGCTTCAGTTCACTTTTGGAGTGAGATAACGTGTTGACAAAGGGACAAGCCATTTGTTTTTGGTTTTATTTAACTCAGAAAATCCCCTTTTGAGTTGGATAACATGGAAGGAAAAATGATAAATTGCTTTGCTGATATGTTTTTCCACTCTGAAAGTGGACCGAAGCTGGATTAAATTGTAGGTGTGAACGCAGCCTTAGCATGGCAGGAAATGGCTCAGCCCCTCTCATGATTTTTGCTCTCATGAAAGACAGCATGCTCAGTGTGACGGTTTCAGGGTACAGGCTGCAAACTGCTTTGCTTTCTGGCTTTGCAGGCTTCTAGCTAGCTGCAATAGCCAGCTTTGGTGCAAACAGTTTGTTGCAAACCCTGGGATTTGGGCTGCAAAAAGAGCGGGAAATCCTGTGCGGGCCCTGTTGCAGTGATTGGCTGGAGTAAGGTTTTGGAGGGAAAAGCTGTCCGGGGATCTGAGTGCTGGAGGGGCTAGAGAAGGAGTTCCCATCAATCAGGCTGGAGGGACAGCAACCTTTGTTAGGAATCTCCAGCAGCATTTTATTGCGATTACAGCCAATCAGGGTCAGGGGTGTGTGTATAAAGGAACTGAGAACACAGCAGACTAGGTCTTCATGCTGGGAGAAGAGCTGAAAGGAACAGAAGAGCTGAACCTGAGGGAGCCGGACCAGTAGTTGACCAGGGGTCTTCATGCTGGGACAAGAGCTGAAAGGAAAAGAGCTGAATCCTGAGGGAGCTGGGACCAGTAGCTGACCATTGGGCTGTTGGCTGAGCGATTTCTGAAGGGGACAATCGAGGAAGATTGGGGCTCCGAGGGAGACTTCGCCAGCAACTGACCAGGCTGGATGATCGGAGAAGCAAGGACGGACTGGGCCTTGTGATCATCTAGGGCCACGTTCTGGTACACTGGCTGGGCTTGAGCTGTGGCTGAGCAAGTCAGAGGGAGGAACGTGGAGAGGTTTGTCTTTTAAAAGTGGGACTATTTTCCTTTAGAAAAAGGGGTAGCTCCTAGCCTTAAGAGACTTGCAAATTTAAACTAACAACTACCTGAACCTTATTACCTTTCTAGTATTGCTTGTGTATAATGATAAACTTGTTTTAGTTTACTGTTGAAACGCTTGCTACCAGTGTTTTGTGTCCACACTGTAGTATTCACTTGGCCGTTGCACGAACTCAGCATCCTAACAGGGCCAAGCTTCTCCTAGAGAGGGCAGGCACTAACTGGACCGCTGGGCATCGTGGCACTCAGCTATGGTTTGCTTGGGCTTCTCAGCACCCAGTAACAAAAAGGCAGCATGGTACAGTGGGTAGAGTGCTGGAATCTGGACCCAGGGATCTGCTGTTTGAATCCCAGTTTATCACACCTAAATTTTAATCCAGTTTCAGTCCGCTTTCAGACTGAGAGGAACCCATCAGCAAAGAGAGACAAGGAGTTTTCTTTTGACATTTTGTCTCAGAAAATGCACCTTCAGTTTAGATGAAGTAGAGAGAAAACGGCGGCTCGCCTTGCTGGCGCGTCTTTTCACTCTGAATGTGGACTGAAACTGGATTAAAACTTAGGTGTGAACACAGCTTGGGCCACTTTAGGGACCATTTCTCAGCCTCACAGGATTGTCGCGGGGATAACATGGAGAGAGAATCTCCAGGAGCATCTTGAAGGTCTTGGAAGTAAAGTGGCCAATGATGGACGTTCATCTTCATTTGATTTTTTCCCTCTGCAGCCCCATTTTAAAATCCTAAAATAACTTTGGAAGTTCTTTGGCTTAGCGATGCCTCTCGGAGATCGTCTCTGTGCATAAAATAATCCAGTGACTTCATGTCCTCCTCTGCCCGGCTGTCGTCGGATCTTTCTTCAGATCCTGTTATTTATTACAGTGACGCAAGTCACGCCGGGCCTGGAGGGAAGGAACCCGGCGCTTCTGAACTGTGATGGTTTCTGAACGGTCCAGATCACCCTGTGCAATTAATCATTTCATGGAGGACTGGCAGAAGATTTGAACCAAACAGCGCATTGCAGGAAGCAATTAGTGCAGAACATCAGTCCATCATGGGCATCTCGTGTGTGTGTGTGTGTGTGTGTGTGTTTGTGTGTGTGTCCCAGACCCAAAGGTTTGGAGAAATGGCTTCCCATCCAGTGCCCGGTAGGATAGGGTGGCCACTTCTTCTTCCCAGCAGTGGCCGTCAATGTGGCTGTGGTCAGCTGGAAGGCCCACTGACCGTTGGAAGCCAGTTGGTTGCACAACATGGACTGCTTCTGGGGGAGCCAATGAACCAGCTTCCAGTGGGGGGAAGGGGGGGGAGCTTGATGTGGACTTCAAAGGAGGCCCACGAATCGGCTTCCAGCAGTGGGAGGGGCTTGATGTGGACTTCAAAGGAGGCCCACGAATCGGCTTCCAGCAAGGGGAGGGCATTGATGTGGACCTCAAAGGAGGCCCACGAATCGGCTTCCAGCAGGGGGAGGAGCTTGATGTGGACTTCAAAGGAGGCCCACGAATCGGCTTCCAGCAGGGGGAGGGCCTTGATGTGGACTTCAAAGGAGGCCCACGAATCGGCTTCCAGCAGTGGGAGAGCCTTGATGTGGACTTCAAAGGAGGCCCACGAATCGGCTTCCAGCAGGGGGAGGGCCTTGATGTGGACTTCAAAGGAGGCCCACGAATCGGCTTCCAGCAGGGGGAGGGCCTTGATGTGGACTTCAAAGGAGGCCCACGAATCGGCTTCCAGCAGTGGGAGGGCCTTGATGTGGACTTCAAAGGAGGCCCACGAATCGGCTTCCAGCAGGGGGAGGGCCTTGACGTGGACTTCAAAGTGACTCCTGAACATTGGGCGCCACTGACACTGAACAGCACTTGCCTATTTTCAGTCGAGAAGAAACATATTATTTTTAAACACACACACACAAGGGATTGCACAGATCTGCATGCATTTTGCATCTGTTGATTGTTATGTGACAAAAGGCAGACACTGCGGCTTCTGTGCCAAATGGTTCTTGTCATTCCCCCCCCCCCTTTGCCTGCCTTGGGAATGCTTTGCAGGCTTAACAGCTGACATCTGGGCTTGCAACATTTCAGGGTGGCCACCCTGCCCCCCGCTAAGAAAAAACCTGTTGTGCCAAAAAAGAGAAGAGAACAATAGGGAATACATCTGCAAAGAGTTGCACAAACTGGGTGAGCATTCAGAGACCATTTGGAGCACTGAGTGCAAATGATAGGCAAGAGATGGAGCTGAGAATTGCTCTTCTGCCTGCTGCCCACTCGCGCCCTGCGCTTGCCCTCCTCCAAAGTCCCTGTCCCCCCACTTCGTGGCTCTTCCGTTCGACCTGGACTGAGCAACAGGAAATGTTGTTATTGTTGGGTACCACTGGCTTGTGACCAACTCTGACTGCACAGGCAGCTCTTGCACAGTTTTCTTGGCAGGGATACAGAAGTGGTTTGCCATTGCCAACTTCTGACGAGAGGCTGGGGATTGAACTGGCCAGCCTCAGCTTTTGAGGTAGTTTGCCCTACCTCTGAGCTACAGCCTTTCCAAAACTGCATGGGCTCCTCTGTGCAGTTTTCTTGGCAGGGACACAGAAGTGGTTTGCCATTGCCTATTTTCAGGGAGAGGCCGGGGATCCATTCCCAACTTTCATGGGTTCTTCTGTGCAGTTTTCTTGGCAGGGACAAAGAAGTGCTTTGCCATTGCACAATTCTGGGAAGAGGCTGGTGATTGAGCTACAGGGCCTCCTAGGCTCCATGGGCACCTCTAACCCATTTTCTTGGCAGGGATGCAGAAGTGGTTTGCCATTGCCTATTTCCAGGGAGAGGCAGGGGCTCCATCCCCAGGCTCCATGGCTTCCTCTCTGCAGTTTTCTTGGCAGGGTCACAGAAGTGGTTTGCCATTGCCTACTGAGAAGAGGTCGAGGATTGAACCGGTGACCCTCTGGCAGGCCGTTTGGGACCGCCGTCCGATAGAGTCCGGACCCTCGTCAAGGAGGGCATTCATTCCTCCACCCCGGCTGACTTACAGGCCCAGCTCAGGTCCAGGACAAGGCGGTGCTGTTTCCAGCAGGCACGGGACCTCTGGCTTTCGCCTGCGCACGGCGGCCCGGTACTGGAGCCGCTGGCTGTGACACGCGGCCACATAAGCTCCGAGGGGCAGGCGGCCCTGCGAATTTTCCGGCAGTCGGCTGGGTGGGTGAGCCAAGCGAGTGGGGTCAACAGAAGAAAGGAGAAGCCCCATGCAGCGCCTCCTCCCCCCCTGGCCTGCATAAGACTCCTCTTCCAAGGCCCTCCAGGACTCGCTGCTTGGCTTGACCGGCATCCCTGAATCGTGTGCAGAAAGCTGAAAGAAAACACAGCATTGTTCACAGCAGCTGCTGCCCTTATCTCTGCCTCGGTCGCCTTTTTATAGATGCATCTGAAGGCACCGGATTCCATCCCAAGGAGAACTTGCGTGCAGACACTCTGCGCTGGAAATCTGCCCGCCTGCTAGAGAAGGAACCAGAGCAGGCAGGGAGGGAGGGATGCTGGCTGGACTGATCCAGCAGGGCTCCTCCTTTCTTCTTATCTAGAATGGACGCCTAGGTGATGCCTCCAGGGCCTCGTTCCCACTTGGCTTTATTCTGCATTATATCCTGGAAAAGGGGGCCCTGCTGTCCACATGCCAGTGGAGGCTATAGCAGGGCCCAGGGGGAACCCTTCCAGAGTCTGCATTAGCGAGTGGACGGAAGACTCCTATCCTGAGATATATTCCAGAATATGGTCAAGTGCAAACAGGATCCAGGTTGGAGAGGCCACTAAAGGCCATCTGCAGGGATTCAAGAACAGCTGAAGGTTTTGCGTTTGTCCCCTGCTTGAGATGCTCAGAAGCATAAGAACCTAAGAGGGCACTGCTGGATCAGGCCATAGCCCATCTAGTCCATAATAACCTCTGAGGAGCCCTGCTGGATCAGGCCACAGGCCATCTAGTCCATAAGAACCTCTGAGGAGCCCTGCTGGATCAGGCCACAGCCCATCTAGTCCATTAGAACCTAAGAGGAGCCCTGCTGGACCAGGCCACAGCCCATGTAGTCCATAAGAACCTCAGGGGAGCCCTGCTGGATCAGGCCACAGCCCATGTAGTCCATAAGAACCTCAGAGGAGCCCTGCTGGATCAGGCCACAGCCCATCTAGTCCATAAGAACCTAAGAGGAGCCCAGCTGGATCAGGCCACAGCCCATCTAGTCCATAAGAACCTAAGAGGAGCCCTGCTGGATCAGGCCACAGCCCATCTAGTCCATAAGAACCTCTGAGGAGCCCTGCTGGATCAGGCCACAGCCCATCTAGTCCATAAGAACCTTGGAGGAGCCCTTCTGGATCAGGCCACAGGCCATCTAGTCCACAGAACCAAAGAGTAGCCCTGCCGGATCAGGCCACAGCCCATCTAGTCCATAAGAACCTCAGAGGAGCCCTGCTGGATCAGGCCACAGCCCATCTAGTCCATAAGAACCTCTGAGGAGCCCTTCTGGATCAGGCCACAGCCCATCTAGTCCATAAGGACCTAAGAGGAGCCCTGCTGGATCAGGCCACAGCCCATCCAGTCCATAAGAACCTTAGGGGACTCCTGCTGGATCAGGCCACAGCCCATCTAGTCCATAAGAACCTTAGGGGACTCCTGCTGGATCAGGCCACAGCCCATCTAGTCCAGTATCGTGTCTCCCACAGTGGCCCGCCAGTTGCCCATGGGCATCTCAAGCAGAGACAAGGGCAAAACCTTCTCCTGCTCTCAAATCCCAGCAACTTCTCCAGATGTTCCTGCAACTTCTCCAGATGTTCCCGGACTTCATCTCCCAGCATTCCACCGTCACCCATCCATGCCAGCCCCAGAGTGCTGGGAGTGGTAAATGCCTGGCCTGGAATGCTGGGGCCTGTAGTCCAGGAACATCTGCAGAAGAGCTCTTTGATACCCATGAGGCACACATTCCATCTTCCTGTATTTCTGCCACTCCTTTTGCCCCTTCTTCTTGCTTTCTATGAATAGAGTTTTTCATCCATCTCAAAACCAGCAAGGCAACACTGCTTCTCTTACACACCTCCGCCACAAGGATTTTGGTAACACCCCCCCTTTCCTTTTTTCCTTTGCTGTTTTGGGTGTTGCTTCTGGGAGTAAATATCTGAATTTTAAAAATGCTTTTCTGTGCAGGGAATCAGTTTGGGTTTGAACAGGAAGCTGCCGAGAGAAGGTGTATTGGCCGAAATATTAATGGAGGGTTTTTCCTTCAATCATAAAGAGCCCCATTCAAAATATTTCAAAGGAGGGTGTGTGCATGGTTTGGGGGGGGGGAGTCTGAAGGTCTATCTGCCACGTAGGACGATCTGGTACAAGTTTAAAAGACAGAGATTTAAAAGGTTTGCCCCAAATGCGTGAGCGAAAGCAGGCGATGGCTGCTTGCTTTTCTCTCTCTCTTGCTGTGGCTGCACAGAAGGTTTAATCCGGCTTCAGTCCACTTTCAGAGCAAGAGAACACATCAGCAAAGGGACAAATTGTTTTCTTCCAGTGTTTTCTTCCAGAAAATTCACTTAGTTTGGGACAGATAACATGGAAGGGGACTCAAAGGGGTTGACAAGCTTTCTGTTCTTCTCCCCACAACAGAACACCCTGTGAGGTAAGTGGGGCTGTGAGAGCTCAGAAGAGAGCTGTGATTAGCCCAAGGTCAAGCATCTGGCATTGTGGGGGATCAGAATCAAACCCGGTATTCCCAGATGAGAGTCTGTCTTCCTAACCACTAGACCAAACTGTCCCTCCCTCTCCTAGCGTACCCCAACTGTACTAGACTGGTCTAGGGTAGCCAAAATGACGGTTTGGTCTTGTGGTTCAAGTGCGGGATGCATATCTCATCGTCAACGGGTTTGATTCTGCACACCTCCACAAAGCCAGCTGGGTAACCTTGGGTTGGTCACGGCTCTCTTACCTGAGCTCTCACAGGCCCACCTACCCTACAGGGTGTCTGTTGTGGGGAGAAGAAAAGAAGGTTTGTTAGCAGCTCTGAGTCCCCTTAAGGGTGAGAAAAGTGGGCTGTGAAATCCAACTCTTCTTTTTCTTATTTGGTGTTCTGGTTCAATTCTGTGCTCCTCCACGAAGCCAGGTGGGTGACCTTGGGCTGGTCACGGCTCTCGTTCTGAGCTCTCACAGCCCCACCTGCCTCACCGGGTGTCTGTTGTGTGGAGAAGAACAGAAGGTTTATCAGCAGCTTTGAGTCCCCTTCAATGGGTGAGAAAAGCGAGGTAGAAAAGCCAACTTCTTCTTCTTCCCTACTGGGGGACTAGGCCTTCTGGCAGTGCTCATGGTGATGCTGTGGGCCATGGACACGTGAAGGATCATTTCGGCAGCAAGTGACCAAAGTCTGGACATGGCCTTAGTGAACTGTAGCCCTGTTTAAAGCGCATGGGCCCAGAAAATGCGATGAATCAGGGTTTTTTTCTATAAATGGAAAATCCACCTAAACATAAAAAAATCTATGACAACCGACTTGGGAAAGATTTTTACACACGCCCACAATCCTGAATGGCAGATTTGTTCAAATTGTGAGGCATCTGGAAAATACGATGTGTCGGTCATTTTAAATTTCAATATCTCCTGACTCATCCCGATTGACCAAATATTAAATTAGAATCTTAGGCGGAATTGTACCAGATTTGGTTTTTCTGCAGTGAATTCTTGCCCAAATAAACTTTTCCCCGTGTGTTTCCAAATATAGGATATTGGAGTACGGATAGAGAGGAATTCATCTATCAAAAATACCTGAAACTGAGGAGCGCCTATTGCAAATTTAAACATCTTTTCCATTCTGTTTGTGCAGATTTCTGTTTGTTTGGACTTTTATTTCCTGCAAATGGATGGATTGTATATTGGGGGTGGAACAGATGATCTCAAGGGGTGTTTCCGCACTAGCTGCGGAAACCGGATTGACCACCCCCTAGAACACATTAAAGACACTTACCTGAAGTGGCTTCCGCATTGAAGTCCTCTTCTGGCGCCGTTTGCGGAAGCCGCGGCCGCATTTTGGGGCGCAAGACCGGTTTTTAAAGAACCCATCAGCAAAGTGAAAAGGGCTTACAATATTCACCTTTGGGAGAGATTATGCAGAAAGAAAATGGCTGGTCACCTGGCTGACGTGTTCTCTCGCTCTGAAAGCGGACTGAAGCCGGATTGAGTGTGAATGCAGCCCACGCGTGCCCCCTCTGCTCTGCTTTTGAGATGCCCAGTTGCAAAGGCTGCGAAAGGGCAAATGAGTTTGGAAAAACATGCTTTTTTTAGCCGTGCCCACCTCAGAGCAGTTGGGAACTATGGACCTTGTCTTGTCCAAGCGTTGGAGGGGCCTTTAAAAAAGGAAAAAATCCACCTTCTCCCTGCCAGTCTCTCTTCCAGTTTCCGTTCCACCAGTTCCCAGTTTTGCCAGGCGAGAGACGCTCGCTTGGGAGTGCCATCTTTCCATCCCCGCGCCGCGTCCTGCCCGTAGGTGTGTGTTTATACAGCTCCACAGCTAAACCACTGCTAAAATCAGGAGCGAGTCCGGCGCCCTTTGTATGCAGCCACAGAGGAGCAGTTCTTTGGGGATCCGGGTGCCAAACCTGTTGGAAGGCAGCCCGGCGGCCGCCCTGACTCACAGCCTTAGCAGCCGCAGAGATGCTCATCCATTCGATTCAGGGTTGGAGCTGCCATTCCTGATCAGCAGCAATGGCCTAGATGTTTTTCGGAGCCCCTGACCGATTTCACGGGAGCCTGTTATGGAGGATTAGGGAGGATGGAGCCAGACCCTGTGACCCCCAGGGCCAGAGATTGAGCAGTTACAGTGCAAACTCCCAAGCGCAAATACTATTGCTGGAAAGCCCCAGTGCTGCTCACAGGTTTTCCAGCAGCAGGGCTTTTGAGGCTGCCCATTTACCTTTCTGGATGTGGGTGCCATTGCTGCTCCGTGGGGCATGCCAGCTTGGAGGCTGAAACAGCTGACCATGCACGGGCAGTGGTGATCGCATGCACATCTGGGAGGTTTGGGGTGACCAAACTGCCCTGATGGCTTTCTACCACTATGGGTCCTGGGTATCTGAAGGAGCACGTTCTCCTGTATAGACCTGCCTGGGCACTGAGATCTCAAGGAGAGGGACAAGGTATAGGGATGGGCAAGGGGGCCTTTTCTGGGGTGGCCCCTAGAATACGGAACAGCCTCCCTCTTGTGGTTTGCCTGGCGCCTCCACTGTGTAGTTTTCGGTGCCTGGTGAAAATGTATCTTCACCCAGGCTTTTGTTGTTTAATTATCTCCTCTGGGTGCTGTCCTGTTAGGGAGGCAGGGAGGGAGGCAGGGAGGGAGGGGGTAATTTTAATTATGATTTAATATTTTGCATGATTTATTTGTATTGTTACCCATCCTGGGACCATATGGGATATAAACAAACAAACATCTGGCCACCATCTGGAAGCAGCCTGTGTTAGTTATTCACTTATTTACATCTTACTTATTCCGCAACCTCGGGGCCACCCCCAAGCAGGCCCCTCTCATTTAGGTGACTTGTCTTCCTGTCTCCTGTTGGCTCTACCCCTGAACTACAGACACTTCTAGACTCCCATGGGTCCCTCTGTGCAGCTTTCTTGGCAGATATACAAAAGTGGTTTGCCCTTCCCTACTTGGGAAAAGCCTGGGGACCAAACCGGCGACCCTCCGCTTTCCAGGCAGTTTGCTTTCCTCCTGAACTACAGACACTCCCAGGCTCCCTGGGTCCCTCTGTGCAGCTTTCTTGGAAGATATACAAAAGTGGTTTGCCCTTCCCTACTTGGGAAAAGCCTGGGGACCAAACCGGCGACCCTCCGCTTTCCAGGCAGTTTGCTTTCCTCCTGAACTACAGACACTCCCAGGCTCCCTGGGTCCCTCTGTGCAGCTTTCTTGGCAGATATACAAAAGTGGTTTGCCCTTCCCTACTTGGGAAAAGCCTGGGGACCAAACCGGCGACCCTCCGCTTTCCAGGCAGTTTGCTTTCCTCCTGAACTACAGACACCTCTAGGCTCCCTGGGTCCCTCTGTGCAGCTTTCTTGGCATACAAAAGCGAGCGGTTTGCCCTTCCCTACTTGGGAAAAGCCTGGGGACCAAACCGGCGACCCTCCGCTTTCCAGGCAGTTTGCTTTCCTCCTGAACTACAGACACTCCCAGGCTCCCTGGGTCCCTCTGTGCAGCTTTCTTGGCATACAAAAGCGAGCGGTTTGCCCTTCCCTACTTGGGAAAAGCCTGGGGACCAAACCGGCGACCCTCCGCTTTCCAGGCAGTTTGCTTTCCTCATGAACTACAGACACTCCCAGGCTCCCTGGGTCCCTCTGTGCAGCTTTCTTGGCAGACATACAAAAGCGGTTTGCCCTTCCCTACTTGGGAAAAGCCTGGGGACCAAACTGGCGACCCTCTGCTCTCCAGGCAGTTTGCTCTACCCCTGAGCTACATCCCCTCCCAAACACATGACAATGAAGCTTAAACAGCAGCTCAGCTGCCCCATCTGTCCCTAGCCGGCGGATTTCTGGTTCGGCAACCGCCACACGCGACTGGAAACCTTCGAGTCGGACCCAAGCTGCCCAGCCCCGGCCGACAGCAAGCGCGCAGGAGCATGCTTCGCCGCTGCCTTTCCCCTTGCCTGTCCTCCGATCACAGTAGCCCCTTTGACATCCTTTTCAATGGGTGCAACTTCACCCAATTAATTGGAGAGTCCAGCAAGTGAGCTTTCTAATTAAAGCAAGCCGGGGTGAGCTTGGAACAGTAAGGCTACAGTGCCCGGCTTTGGCAAACCTTCCTGGGGAACAGGATATCATGAGCCCGACGCTCTTATGTGCCAAATTAACACATTAAACTAAAGAGAACCCATGAGGAGAGGGACCAAAGAGGTGGGGGGGAGGCCTTTTAAATGCAGAAAGAATGAACTGCTCTGGACCCAGAAGTTTGCCTTGGCTGGGGGCCATGGCGTTAGCAGGGCCTTAATACTCCGAAGGGGAATTTCATTAGGAGGCCTCTTTTAAATATATATATATATATATATATATATGCTGTGGAGCTACTCTTTAATTATCCTCATTTTAAAATCCACGTTTAGGCTATTCAGGCTGCATTGCAGAGAAAGCAAGCTCCTTTAGCCCTCTGTTTCGTCCAGACAGCGCTTACTTTAATCCACGTTATTTGGATAATCCGGAGCGAAGCACGCCCAGGGTGCATCCCCATTCAAAGTTTAAAGAGCTTCAAATTTGTTTTCAGTGCTGAGCGTTCCTCAAGGATCGGAGGAATCCTCAGTTTCTGAGGATTAAAGGTCCCCAAACGCGGATTATCTATATTCGAATCAAAAGAGCCTCGCTGCTGGATTTAGAAATAATGCTCGCTATTTAGGAACGGGAATGCAAGCGGGGTTTTGGGGGGTGGGGAACCATGGTTTAGGGGCATTCTCCTCTAATGATGAGCCATGATTTCTTCCCCCTTTCCCCCTCTCCCCATGACCTGGTAAGGTTCGGGCTTGGCTGAAAGTGTGAGAGTGAGCAGCTTGCAATGTAATGAGAGATCAGACAATACAATGTAATGAGATCTCAGGCCATAGCAGGAAGAGTCTGGTTTTACTTAAAGAGACAGGGACCACAAAGACTTTAAAATGCCTGCCTCTTTGCGCGGTGCCAATGCTGCGCAAAGCTGGTGCCTACTTCGTCCCTCTGATTGGCAAAGAGAGGGATTCTTCTGCCAGTGATCGTGAGACTTTGGAGGTTTTCATCCTACTCCCCCCACCTTCCTTCCACCCTTTTGCCTCCCTCTCTGCTTCCCCATGTCGATCCGAACCAGGTTTATATAGGGGGTGGAGTTTGAATCCATGCCCCGTGAAGTCAGGGTATGATGGAAAAGAGGGGGGGGGATTTTTCTCCCCTGCTAGTTCGCATAATAAGCTGCCAATGGGAACGCTAAAAAACAGCTCACTGCTGATCGAAAAGACCCGGAATAAAACCCAGAGTAAATTGTGCAGTGGGAACCTGTCCCCAGACACATTTTATTCCAGGTGATCCATGCTGTCTAGCATCCCATCTCACACAGTCGCCCACCAGAGGCTTCTGGACACAACAAGCAGAAGACAAAAGCAAAACCTTCACAAAACCTATAAATGGTGTTGAGAGACATCCTGCCTGTCTCTCCCACCTGGAGTTGCTACCTAGGCATCTGTTCTAGTAGCCTCTTTGGCCCATGGCTTCACCCACATGGGGCTACCTGGCCCAGAGCCTCTATGTCCCCAGCATGCTGCTCCAGTGTCTGAGGCCACATCACAGATGAACTATGGCCAACATCTGCCCCTTGTCTGAGCACACCCATGAGCCGGTAACATGCTCTTTGGAACTTAGGCCTATTCACACTACAGCCTCTAGTGCATAGTTAGTGAACTCCTGGGGAAGAACATGTGCCCATGGAGTAGGCTGTTACAGGCTCCAAGCGCGCCCTCCCTCCCCTGATGTTCCTCCCATGCGCTGGCACCCCAGGCGGCCATAGATGTGTGCAGAGTGTCAGCGTCGTCAAGTCTACGGCGCTGATCCGCACGCCGTCGGAGAGGGCGCTGCAGCCAAAATGGTGGCACCCAGCAAAGGTCCGGGTCCCGGATCGAATAAGGTGAGCATCCGATCCCGGGGGGGAGGGAATAGCCAAAATTGATGAGCGCTCCAAGTGTGAGCGCTAGTCAGCGCTGGTTAATCGCACTCCTTTCCCATCCAGCGGACGAGAAGGGGAATGCGAAAACGCCCCATGTTGCTTTATCGGCTGCAACAGGTTTCTGGCTTTCCTTCAGGAGACCAGCAGGACTGGAGATTTTTGGACAGAGAGCTGAGACTATTAGAATACAGGGACAGTTTGGAGCGATTTGAAAGGTCACTTCTTTGGGGATGGGGGTGGGAGAATGCCGTTTGGAATATTAAAAAATCCATTTCGTTTCCAAATCTGTCGACCGTGGTGCTTTTCCTTTCTTCTGGAACACTGTATTTATTTGTGTGTGTGTGTTTTAAAGCTGATCCTTCATCTCCCTGCCACAATTGCGGCACTGTGTTGAGCTCTTCAAATCATACTTGTAAATTTGATGGGGAGTATTTTGTCTTCAGCAAGAGCTGGAAGCGTAAACAAGAGACCGCCGCCTTGCTTTGAAAGGTCCACCGAACCCCAGCTGTCGGTCCAAAAGCAAAACCAGAAGCGTAAGATGCAAAGGGTGGGGTGGGGTGGGGGGGATCTCAGCAGGGCGCAGGGCCCAAGGAATGAAGACCAAGACCTGGATCAGATGCAGAAAACAGAACCTATTCTTCTCCGTCCTGCAACCCGCCAGTAGCCAAGGAAAAACCCTTAGGGGCTGCGGCTTACTGTACACGTAGCTCCATGAGGATTCAGGCTTGCAGGCGGGAGCCTTCTGCTGCTGAACTGAGTTTTGTATTTTCTTATGAAAGTTACCTTTCACTCTGGAGCGTTGAGGTTGGGGCTGGGTTGCTGGTTGGCACCAGACGTTTGGAAGGCCACGCTCTCTGGGGTTAGGTTTGGCTCGCCTGAGATCAGTTTTCGACACACCCAGTTTGTCTGCCCAAGTCGGCCAGGCCCACCGTGAAATGTTTCCAGAATTTTCCTTGACTGAAATTAACTGGGGTGGGCAGAGAGCATCGTCTTCCCTGCCTTCCTCATTGCCTCTCTTCCTTCCTTGCTCCTTCCAAGTTTGGCATTTGAATTCGAACCAAATGTCCTTAAATTTGAATTTAAAGGTTCGATTCGAATTCCAAATTTTGGATCTATTCGTTTGAATTATTCGGACATTTTTATGCGTACGGCTTCATACATGACGTGTGCTTGAAGATCCGCGCCTTTCCCGCATCTGTACGCATTTGTATGCATCCGTACGGGATGAAAACGGGTTGCATACGGGATAACTACAGGATGCATACGGATGTGTACAGACGAGTACAGGTGTGTACGGATCCGGGGAAGATGCGTACGGGCATCTACAAATGTTGTTGACATTTGTAACTGCAAATCCGAATGAAACATTCAAACGAATAGATTCGAATTTGCTCAATTTGAATTGAATTTGGTTACATTCAGATCGGATTGAGTCCCCAAAACTGCATTCGTGCTCACCGCTAATATGGAATCCTTAATGAATCTGCCAGCCATCCTTGCACAAGGAACCATGCCAATTGTCACGATATCATTCTGATTCTAGTATACCTCCTACTGCCAGAGAGAATGCATCATTGCATAGGCGTGGCTGCGTTCACACCTGTGCTTTAATCCAGTTTCAGTCCACATTCAGAGCTAGAAAACACACCAGCAAATTGACCAGTCATTTCCTTTCCATATAATCTATCCCAAAGGTGAAATTTTCTGAGTTAAATAAGGCCAAAAGAAAAGAGCTTTTCGCTTTGTTGGTTGGGTTCTCCCACTCTGAAAGTGGACTGAAGCTGGATTAAACCTTAGGTGTGAACGCAACCTGTGTGTGTGTGTGCTTCTTTTTTCCCTCCCTTTTCAAATAGATTTTGCCAGTATTTACCAAGCCATCCAGAAATCTCCATTTTTCCGTATAGTGAACTCAACGTCGCTTTGGAACCTTCCCAGAGAAACTCGTGTTTTGCAATTACCTGTTTTGATCTGTCGCCCAAATGTGTTTTGATTGTGAGGAAGGAAAAAAAAAATCTCCCACAGTAGCAGTTAGATATGAGTCAATTTCCTATTCTGGGAACAGTAAAACATACAATTGAATTATCTGCCCAAAACAGTTCATGACAAGTTGGAATGAAGCAAAGATTTCCATCTGATTTACTCATACACTTTTGGGCATACTTTCTGAATAGTTCAGCGGCACTCAAGCCTGAAATGTAAAACATATTTTTAAAACTACAGCTTGCATAATTATGACGGCTTCCAAAGCCGTTCTGCAGTGCAAAAGCGAATGGAACAAGCCATGTGGGTGATAAAACTCCCAAGCGTGCAAGAGTAATTTTTTGGATTGTGTTCTGATAATGCCCGACATTTTACCAAGGCCATTTTAGGGCTTGTTCCCATGAGCCCCGTTTATCTCGGGTTTGAATCGGGTCATTCCCAATGCGGATTGTAGTTCGAATTAACCCATCCCCATGTGATTGAGGAGAGTGCGGGTTCAAGCCAAATGTACCTGTCCCCATGAAAACCGTGGTAAACCCCGCATCTTTTTCGCTCCACTAGCCAGTTTGGAACCTGGGTCCTCCAGGGAAGAATGGGAAAAGTGTTGTGAGCATGCTTTCTCCGTCTTCTCTCATCGACATGTTGTTAACAAGGTCAGGATGTTTCCTTGATGGGCACATGGGGTCTTCTTGCCCCTTGAGTGCTCCCATGGTTCACCATTCACGGTGCAATATGGATCCCGTCTTAGCCGTCCACCTGGCCTGTGAGAAAGACCACCTTTATCCCTTACCTGGTTGTTTTAGTTTCTGCTGGACTCTTCTTTTCTGTCTCTTTTCTGTCTCTCACAGACCCAGAGAACAAAGAAAACAGGAGGGGGGAATTGGAGTTTCGGTGGCAGGAACCGTCACTATTTTGATAAAGCCTCCTTCTCTTTCTCTCCTTTTTACTAGCCCTGAAAGAGCGTCCTGTGATTAAAATATCGCTGGCACTGTTCTCTCCCTGCGACAAGGGCGGTTTGTTTGTTTCCTGCTTGAGATGAGGCTCCGGTTGGGAAAATGACACAAAGCCGAATGGAACCAAAACAAAAGCCGCAGAAAGGGGACGGCTCCATTCCGTTCGGGAAAACCGATGGAGCTGATCTCAACCGCGAGCTCCGTTGAGGTGGGTGGACGTTCCCCGACTGTCCTGGAGCCCATCTTTCTGTTTGGGTTCCTGCCCTGATGCGAATCGGATTCGTTTCGCTGAAGGAACAGGATTTGATGCAAGGCTGGAGATCACGGGAGGTTCATCTCCTCCATGATGTGGTTGACATGGCTTTTAACTCCAGCCGAGCAGCTTGGAATGTCATGCAGCGCATGTAAATCATTTGGCTGTGGCTGCGTTCAGACAGGGTGAATGTAGCGCCACTATGGCACCGCTGTGGTTGTGTTTCCAGCCAGCGAGGTGTGTAGAACAAACACGCGCGCGCGCACAGTGGAGCACCAGAAGCAACAGTCAGCAGTAGCAAAAGTCCAAGTCAAGGTACCTTGGGGGCTCGAGAGTTAAATGCATGGTCAAAAGAGTTCCAGGGTCGAAGGTCAGAGCGTTCAGTAGTAAATCAAGAAGCAAGGTCACAAATGCTGGAGTTGCAGCTTTAAAAATGTTTGTCTGCAACAAAGCTTCTCAGAATGTTCTGCCTTAAATAGGCAGGTCAGAGTCATGTCTCCTTTGCTGCAGCTGATCGGTGTGGATTCGAGCTGATTTGAGCGGCTGCTCACGCTCACATCCCAGAAAGGTTGGCGAAGGGCATCGCCCGGCGTGTTCTGAGCCCGAGCTGCTGTCACTTGGAGGTACAGGCTCAGCATCCTTGTGTCAAGCCATCCTCCTCTTACCTGGCCTGGTAGCTCCCTCTGAGAAAACACGCTCAAAGCCATTGCTAGAAAACCCAACACTGGTTGCAGGTTTTCCAGCAATGGTGCTTTTTGGGGCTGCCTATCTACCTTCTGGATAGAGCTGCCATGGTTGCGCCATCCGAAAACGGCATCCATGGACGCGTGGAGGTGACAGTGAGCATCTGGGGAAAGTGGATGCCTGCGTACCTTAAGATGTGCAGAGATAAGGCATGCTGCAGCACTATTTAGAAGAAGAGTTGGCTTTGCTACCTTGCTTTTCTCACTCTTTAGGGGCCTCAAAGCTGCTGACGAACCTTCTGTTTGTCACCTCCCCCATTAGACACCTCCCCCAGTAGGTGGAGTTGTGCTTAAAATACAGGATGCATGCGGGATAATATGGGATGCATATGGATTTTTACGGAATGTGTACAGCTATGTATAACAGACACAAATGTTGTCAACATTTGTATCTTTAAATATGAATCTAACATTCAAACTTACGGATTCAAATGTTACGGATTCGAATCGGATTTTATGACAGTTGTGCCCACCATGCCGCGAGCAAGCAGCATAGACTTCCTTGCTCCCAGCTCTCAGTGCCGGTTTGTTTAACGTTGGCTTTTCTGCTACCTGTACTTTGCAAGTTTATTTCTGGCAAGGGGGAGACGAAACGTTTCTGTGGGTGTTTGATGGTCTGATTACTGTAATTTAACTTTCTCCGGTCCCTTGGAACCTCGTGACCCGTAATTTTCAGCCAACACCCCTGCATGTGTCTCTCTCCAGGTCCCGGAGGGTGGTCCTTCCTGGGATGCACAGAAAATATTTTTTAAAAGAAAATCAGCTGATCGATGTCTATTGATAAGTTATTGTAATGTCATCCTTCATTTATTCTGTATTTATTATTTACATTCGTGTGGGGGTGCAGAATGGCCTCTGACCCTTGGCGAGGAAAACCCCGAGCGGAGAGGTTTTATCCAGCCCCTTCCTGAAGGTCTCTGGGTGGGTAACAACTGTTAAAAAAAACAGATTATAAACAGAATACAGGATATACATTAAAAGCATTTTAAAAATTCAACCAATCTAAAACAATACACTCCATGTTTAAAATAATAGTATCTGTACTAGGAGGGGAAATATAATCAGCTCAGCCAATGGCCAGGGCAAAGAGGTGTGTCTTCACCGCCTTCCAGTTTGGTCTAGTGGTTAGGGAGCCGGACTCTTACCAGGGAATACTGGGTTTGATTCGGCGCTCCCCCATGAAGCGGGCTGGGTGACCTTGGGTTAGTCACAGCTCTCTTCTGAGCTCTCACAGTCCCACCCACTTCATAGGGTGTGTTCTGTTGTGGGGAGAAGAACAGAAGGTTTGTCAGCCGCTTTGAGTCCCCTTAAATGGGTGAGAAAAGCGGGGTAAAAAAGCCAACTCTTCTTCTTCCTAAATATATAAGGAATGGGCATGACACACCTCGAGGGGGAGACTATTCCATCACCGAAAAGGCTCGCCTTTGCTTTGCTTTATGCTTATCAGGTTCATGGAATTTTTTGCACCAAATCTCTCCTCCCCCCCCCCCCCGCAAACACCCTTCCCTTTGCCTTCTACCCCAAAGTTTCCATTATTAAGCAAGTCAGAATATCAAAAGTGCAGCAGATTTTTGATGGGGAGGCGAAGGAACAAGAGGCAGCCACATCCATGAAGACCAGCTTTTTAAGTGTTTATTTTAAACATTTCCCCCTCCTCAGTCTATGGGATTTGCTGCCAGAAGAGATGGTAACAGTTACCAGCCTAGATGGCTTTAAGGAAGGGTTGGACATATATATGAATGACAGGTGTATCAATGGCAATAGAATGGATGCCTAAATACATCTTTCAGGCTGGTGGGACAAGCAGGAGGCCTCTAAGGCCATTTGCTGGGATTCAAGAGCAGGAGAAGGTTTGCCCTTGTCTCCACTTGAGATGCCCATGGGCAATTGGTGGCCACTGTGTGCAACTGGATACTGGACTAGATGGGCTGAGGCCTGATCCAGCAGGGCTCCTCTTAGGTTCTTAGGGACTAGGTGGACTGTAGATTTCGAACGTTTAGAATATTCGTCCATGTCCTCATTGTCGAGTAATGCTCGAGCCACAGAGATCGGGAGCCTGTGGTCCTCCGGGCATAACGGGAGCTGAAGTTTGGGAACATCTGGACTGGAGGTCCCTGAGCCTGCAAGGAAACCGCTACCAGATGTGGGTTTGGGAGGCTCTCGCTGGCCGGCGAGGATTTTGTTTTGCGGAAAAGCTCTCGAGGAGCCGCCAGCAGAAGGAACCGGCTCCCTGCTCAGCCAAAACAAGTAAACAAAGATTGAAGCGGATAAAATGGCATGCTTCTGTGAATAATAACACAGTGGAAACAAAGCAAGGCCACAGAGCTGCTTTTCTAGATGGATTTATAAACTGTAGTGGACAGGCAGACTTGGCTTCTAGTCTCCAGGCCTCAGGAGGGAGCTTGCTCCATTTTTTTAAAAAGCATGCCGAGAAACTTCTGTGGTCTTTGTCAGAGGTAGGCTGGTCACCTAGATCAGGCTCTGCCAACCTGGTGCCCTCAAGATACCCTCATTGACTTTCTTGTTTTCTGCAGCATGTCTCTCAACTTCTTAATACCTCTGGGAAGAGGAGGAGGAGGAGGAGAGTCGGATCTTATATCCCATTTTCCTCACCATTAAGGGGACTCAAAGATGCTGAGAAACCTTTTGTTCTTCTCCCCAGAACGGACATGCTGTGAGATAGGTGGGGCTGTGACAGTTCAGAAGAGAGCTGTGACTAGCTCAAGGTCACCCTCTTAGCATTGGGTGAGTGGGCAACCAAGTGGCAAATGTGCTTTAATCTTAACAAGTGTAAAGTAATGCACATTGGGGCCAAGAATCCAAATTACGTCTATAAACTGATGGGGTCTGAGCTTTCTGCAACACGCCAGGAAAGGGATCTCGGGGTTTTGGTGGACAGTTCAATGAAAGTGTCAACCCAGTGTGCGGCAGCAGCAAAAAAAGCAAATTCAATGCTGGGAATAATTAGGAAGAGAATAGAAAATAAGTCAGCAAGTGTCATTTTGCCCCTTTATAAATCTATAGTGAGGCCACATTTGGAATACTGTGTACAATTCTGGTCACCACACCTCAAAAAGGATATTGTGGAACTAGAGAAGGTGCAGAGAAGGGCAACCAGAATGATTAAGGGTCTGGAACACCTCCCTTACGAAACCAGGCTGCAACGTCTAGGCCTCTTCAGTCTGGAGAGACGGCGTTTGAGAGGGGACCAGATTGAAGTATATAAAATTATGCACGGCATAGAAAAGGTGGATAGAGAAAATTTCTTTTCTCTATCGCACAACACTAGAACCAGGGGGCACTCTATGAAGCTGATGGGTAGGAGAATAAGGTCTGACAGGGGGAAGTATTTCTTCACACAGAGGGTCATCGGCCTATGGAATGTGCTGCCAGAAGAGGTGGTGACAGCTACCAGTCTCGATGGCTTTAAGGTAGGGTTAGACAAATTTATGGATGACAGATGTATCAATGGCTACTAGAACGAATGCCTAGGTGCATCTTTCAGGCTGGGGGGGGGGAGGAACTGGGGCGCTTCTAGGGCCATCTGCTGGGACTCGAGAGCAGGAGAAGGTTTGTCCTTGTCTCTGCTTGAGATGCCCATGAGCATTTGGTGGGCCACTGTGTGCGACAGGATGCTGGACTAGATGGGCTGCGGCCTGATCCAGCAAGGCTTCTCTTATGTTCTCTTATGTACCCAGCTGGCTTCGTGGAGGAAGAAGAGTTGGCATTTATACTCCAGTTTCCTCACCCTCAAGCTGCTGAGAAACCTTCTGTTCTTCTCCCCAGAACAGACACAGGGTAAGATAGGTTCAGCTGTGAGAAGAGACCTGTGACTAAGTCACCCAGGGTCACCCAGCTGGCTTTGTGGAGAAGAGCTGGCATTTATACCCCGTGTTCCTCACCCTTAAGGGGACTCAAAGCTACTGAGAAACCTTCTGCTCTTCTCCCGAGAACAGACACCCTGTGAGATAGGTGGGGCTGTGACAGTTCAGAAGAGAGCTGTGACTAGCCCAAGATCACCCAGCTGGCTTCACCTTTGGATTGGAAAATGCGAAAAGAAAATAACTAATCACTATGCTGATCTGTTTTCTGACTCTGAAAGTGGACTGAAACTGGATTAAAACTCAGGTGTAAAGGCAGCTATTGTTTACTAAGCAGCTCCTCAATCCAGATTGCTGTGTAGACGATGTGTTCTTAGCAGTTCCTCAATCCAGATTAACATGTAAATGCAGAAAGGGCCATAGGCATGCCCCCCATGCAAACATTTACACACACACACACACACACGACATTTTTGTATATTTTTTCACAGATCATCTGTGCATAGATACCAATGTGCCAATGTACAAATTCCAGCAAGGAAACCCCTTCGATATCGGGCTGCTTTTTTGTCCCAGTGTCTGCTAGCGGTCGCACGCAGCCTTTGGATCAAAAGGATTTTATTTTTTTACAACTGCCGCCACCCAGCAGAACAGAAAACTGAAATGACCTTTCCGTTCCAGAGTTCCTCAAATGTACAAAGGACTCCCACATGGTGTTCATAAAACTGTTGCTGCTTTGAGTAATGCTGCTGTCCAAAGTCGCATTAAGATAACAGAAGCCATAAAAGGTGGAGGCTTTAACTTAGCGTGAACCCGGGATTCGCCGATATGAATGTTTCTTTCATTCCCCGAATGGGAAGAGAGGGTGGACCTGTGCCCGAAAAGTCCAGAAAAAACAACAAGACGGATGCTATACATTATCTATAGGACTAAAGCCATCGTATGCTTCTGTCCCCTGTGGCCAGTTGCTGAGACTGCAGGCTTTAGGGCAGGGGAAGAGCTCTGCTTACCTGGACTTTTTGCCATAAGAAGAAGAAGAGTTGGTTTTTCACCCCTGTTTTTCTCACCCTTAAGGGGACTCAAAGTGGCTGACAAATCTTCTGTTCTTCTTCCCATGACAGATACCCTGTGAGGTAGGTGGGGCTGTGAGAGCTCAGAAGAGAGCTGTGACTAGTCCAAGGGCACCTAGCTTTGTGGAAGAGCGTGGAATTGAACCAGGAGACTGTCAGATAGGAATCCGACACCCTAACCAGAAGACCAAACTGACTCACAGCCCAGGTCCCATTTTCAGGAAGGACTGTAAAAGAGGCTGATTGAGGCTGGGAGCTTTTTTTTTTAGTTTTTTTTTAACCAGATTTGCTTTGTAATTCTCCTTTTCCTGAGCAATCCCTGCCTTTAGTTCTTCTCTGAGATCCATGTTCAGCTGAGAAAGAATTTGGGAAGCAGAGGGGTTAAGCTAGAGTCCAGCGTTTTGCCACTACTCACAGGGAACCTCCTGGTTGTACCTCCACCCTGAGTAGCAAAAGGAGTCGGTACCTGGGATAGGGCCTTCTCAGTGTTGTCCCCAGATTATGAAATAGTTTTCTCACTGACGTGCACCCGGGCCTTCACTGCAGACGTTCAGGAATGAAGGGAAGATGTTTCCCTTGGCTAAAGGGGGGAACCACTCCACTCCACTCCTATCAAGTTCAGAAACAGCCTAGGGATTGACAGCCTGAGCCCACTCACTTGGAAGAAGAAGAAGAGTTGCCTTTTCTACCCCACTTTTCTCACCCATTTAAGGGAACTCAAAGTGACTGACAAAACTTCTGTTCTTCTCCCCACAACAGACACCCTGTGAGGTAGGTGGGGCTGTGAGACCTCAGAACGAGAGCCGTGACTCCTCCAAGGTCATCCAGCTGGCTTCATGGAGAAGGGAGGAATCAAGCCTGTTATTTCTAGACAAGAGTCCGGCTTCCTAACCACTAGACTAAAGGTTCTTCACTACTATTGAGAAATCCTTTAACCTTTGGCAAGCTGATTCTGGAAGCGAGCTTAAGTCTATTCATTTAGCACCGTGAAGGTCCTGAACCTGAGGTCTTTCGTGATGGAAACTTGGGGGCTAATAAGTGAGGTTGGTGGGGCTTTGAGAACTCAGAAGAGAGCTGTGGCTAGCCCAAGGTCACCCAGCTGGCTTCCTGGAGGAGTGCGGAATTAAATCTGGTATTCCCAGATAAGAGTCCGGCTTCCTAACCACTAGACCAAACTGGCTTATTCAAGGAGGGTATAAATCACTGGAGTCCTTGGGAGTTACTCATGAGTAGGCATTTCTTTGACCCTCGTAGAACCTCTCACTCCTTCCCGAGAGCGGAATGTGTGTTTTATTGCCGTGCAGACAAATACGGATTGGGGTCACTGTCGGAACAGGGCAAGGACCAAATGCGTTTTACCGATGTTTGGTTTGGAAAATAGAAACAGGGTTTGCTTTTCTCCTCTACTTGAGGGCATAACATTGAGTCAATATTTAGCTGTTCAGCGGCAGAGCAAAGGACACTGGGATAAAAATAAGGATACTGAATATTGAAAGAGGCATTAAAGAAGATACACACACACACACATCAATCCTGGATCTCTGAAGTATCTCATAGCATGAGAAGGAAGTGACTTCGTAGGCCAAGACTTCCTGAATGAACAATCATTTATTGGCCCTCAGAGAGAGACGCGGTTGATTCAGCAGAGCAGAAAGGCACCACTCAGAACAAATCCAGAGCCAAAAGACGCTTCTGTCTCGAGATGCCGGATCACCAGGAGTAATCACAACCCTGCCAGGGGCCAACACGTTTGGGATCCTGTCTTTGCCAAACTTGCAAGGCAAAATTATAGCTTCTTTACCTTCCATGGCTAACCGCGGAATACATAAACAAGGCTGATCTTCTTTGGGCTGAAGGCAAACATTTTGCCTTTCTGCTCCAATAAGGACTAGAAATTAATTGCCTTTTAAAAAAAAATCTTGTTCTGATTGGAATTTTGAGGAGCAGAAAGGTGTAATTTTGGGCTCCACCACTGGGCAGTCCAAAGGGGTTTTTGTTTTGTGCGTGTGACTTGTTTGGTTGGGGCAAATTTAACCTACTTAGGTAAAGATGAGCTGAGAAAGTTGACGCCTGCTCAGCCTGGAAAATGTTTTAGAGCAGATTTCCAGAGGAAGATCTCCCCCCCCCCCCCGAATTGATGGAATTCTGTCCCTGTGGGATGCTTAGCTTCCAAGCCTGTGGACTTTCTTTATTTGGTACTCATTTGGGCTCTATGGCACAGGCATGTGTAAGCTTCCTCGAGGGAGGGAGGAAGAGAGGGAGGGAAGAAGAAAGGGAGAAAGGAGAGAGGGAGGAAGGAAGGAAGGAAAAGAGGGAGGGAGGGAGGGAAGGAGAAAGGAGAGAGGGAGGGGAGGAGGAAGAGAGGGAGGGAGGTTGGAAGAAAGGGGGGAGGGAGGAAAGAAGATGGGGAGAGAGGGAGGAAGGGAGGGAGGAAGGGTGGGAAGAAGGGGAGGGAGGAAGGGAGAGAGGGAAGGAGGAGGAAGGGGAGGGAGAGAGGAAGGGAGGAAAAAAGGGAGGAAAAAGGCAGGGTGAAAGGAAGAGAGGGAGGAAGAGAGGGAGGGAAGGAGGAGGAAGGGGAGGGAGGAATGAAGAAAGGAAGGGTATTATCCTATCCCAAAAGCATATTTAAGGATGGAAGAAATAGGAATTGCTGCAGAGAATAGCAATTTTTTTATTAAAAAACCCCCAGCCCTTTTGTTAGGCACATTGATCGTTTCTGCACCTACCCTTGAGCCAGCCTTGGTTGGGATCTAGAGGCCTCCGTTCTACAAGGTGGATGGGCTTATGGGAGACCATGTCCCCTGCTAGCACTCACCATCTGCATTGGATGGAGCATAGTCCAACCTAGGTGGCCCAAAATCGTTACTCCTGGCCTTCAAAGGTTTCTGCGCTGGTTCTGAAGGTGGCCCCACCTTTGGAGATGGTGTCAGGCCCTGGGGCAGAATGGTCTGTCCCAACACAGATGGTCTAATCTCACCCCAGGTGCAACTCATTCCCAGCATGGGACAGATAGACCAGGACATTGGGACAGCCCGTCCCACACCAGCACCCACGCCATCTCCAAGGTTAGTGCTACCTTTGGAACCAGTGTTAAGGGTCCTTCAGAGCTCTAAGGGAGGTGTTTCAGCCGTGACTCTTGTTCCACCACTGGGATGGGTTGCCTTTTGGTCTGCTCAGCCACAGAGGTGTGCTGTCCATGGTCTGCTCACCATTGCTCAGAAGTCACTGTAATATTGTACTCAGTAGGTGAAGGACAGTGAATTTTATGGATTAGCCAATTCGGTAGATCTAAATAACGTCTCTAGGATTAACAGGGTGAGGCTCCAGAGGGAATGAAGGAAGGTGGGTGGGTGGGAGAAGAAGAAGAAGAAGAAGAAGAAGAAGAAGAAGAAGAAGAAGAAGAAGAAGAAGAAGAAGAAGAAGAAGAAGAAGAAGAAGAAGAAGAAGAAGAAGAAGAAGAAGAAGAAGAAGAAGAAGAAGAAGAAGAAGAGTTGGCTCCTCTTAGGTTCTTATGGACTGGATGGGCTGTGGCCTGATCCAGCAGGGCTCCTCTTAGGTTCTTATGGACTAGATGGGCTGTGGGCTAATCCAGCAGGGCTCCTCTGAGGTTCTTAAAGACAAGATGGGCTGTGGGCTAATCCAGCAGGGCTCCTCTTAGGTTCTTAAGGACAAGATGGGCTATGGCCTGATCCAGCAGGGCTCCTCTTAGGTTCTTATGGACTAGATGGCTTGTGGCCTGATCCAGCAGGGCTCCTCTTAGGTTCTTATGGACTAGATGGGCTGTGGCCTGATCCAGCAGGGCTCCTCTTAGGTTCTTATGGACTAGATGGGCTGTGGCCTGATCCAGCAGGGCTCCTCTGAGGTTCTTATGGACCAGATGGGCTGTGGCCTGATCCAGCAGGGCTCCTCTGAGGTTCTTATGGACCAGATGGGCTGTGGCCTGATCCAGCAGGGCTCCTCTGAGGTTCTTAAGGGTTCAACTGTTCCAAAAGATGTGTTTACAGCTAGCCCTCTTGTCGGAGAAAGATGCACATGAGCAAAGAGAGTGGGTCAGTAAAAATAACATCTGTGTGCATTAGTGAAAAATGTCTTTTAAAAAGTTTATATGGGAACTTAAAAAAAAATTGTAAAAGCCCCTTTGAACTTCTGAAGGGGAAAACACACACACACCCTAGTGTGTCCTGGAGTTTAGATTAAAGGTGTGCAATGTCTCCTTTGAGCCTTCTTGGAGCATTCTCTGATGTTCCGTCCTGTCCATAGTGGGAACCCAAAGATTGTCCCATGCGTGGCACCCTTTGGCAGAGGGTCTGCAGGAACAAAGGCTTTTAGTGTTCTGGGAAAGAATGTAAAACATTTTCACATCAAACAACAGCTGAGGTTTGAACGTGTCTCCGCCGGCCAGGCGTAAGATGGCCTGTGTAATTTGTCAAAGACCCGTTGAAATCTTGTGGGGGCGGAGGGTGAAGGGACCGCAGGGCCAGAGGAGCAGAGATGGTAGCTACTCTAGCCATTGTTCAAGGGTTGCGCATGAATATGCTAAACATTCAAAATCCGATTGAATTCCTTCAAATGATGCGAATGTACAGATTTGTATGTATTATGTATGTATGTATGTATGTATGTATATGTATGCATTACATGCGAATCTGTATTCATTTGAATAGATCCCCTTCGGATGTGGTAGGAATCTGGTCGATACAAATGTATTTGTATGAGTCTGCAAGAACAACCAATACGAGCGAATACGTATCCGATACGAATCCCGTAACAAATCTGTGCTCTGAAAGCATCAAGTCCAGCCTGAATCCACCATTTTGAATCCACTCTCGATCCGCGTCAAATGCAATCTGGATCCGTAACAGATGTGACTGGCGCAGCCGCTTTCCCACCACCCCGGCTTAATGAACGTCCAAACTATTTGTACGAATGTCCAAAACATAAGAACATAAGTACATAAGAGAAGCCCTGCTGGATCAGGCCACATCCATCTAGTCCATAAGAACCTAAGAGGAGCCTTGCTGGATCAGGCCATAGCTCATCTTGTCCATAAGAACCTAAGAGGAGCCCTGCTGGATCAGGCCATAGCCCATCTTGTCCATAAGAACCTAAGAGGAGCCCTGCTGGATTAGGCCACAGCCCATCTACACCATAAAAACCTAAGAGGAGCCCTGCTGGATCAGACCACAGCCCATCTAGTCCCTAAGAACCTCAGAGGAGCAGTGCTGGATCAGGCCACAGCCCATCTAGTCCATAAGAACCTCAGAGGAGCAGTGCTGGATCAGGCCACAGCCCATCTAGTCCATAAGAACCTCAGAGGAGCAGTGCTGGATCAGGCCACAGCCCATCTAGTCCATAAGAACCTCAGAGGAGCTCTGCTGGATCAGGCCACAGCCCATTTAGTCCATAAGAACCTCAGAGGAGCCCTGCTGGATCAGGCCACAGCCCATTTAGTCCATAAGAACCTCTCAGGAGCCGTGCTGAATCAGGCCACAGCCCATCTAGCCTATAATAACCTCAGAGGAGCCCTGCTGGATCAGGCCACAGCCCATCTAGCCCAGCATCCTGTCGCACACAGTGGCCCACCAAATGCTCATGGGCATCTTAAACAGAGTCAAGTGCAGACCTTTTCCTGCTCTCGAATCCCAGCAAATGCCCTTAGAAGCGTCCTGCTTGTTCCCTCAGCCTGAAAGATGCACCTAGGCATTCTTTCTAGTAGCCATTGATAATCTGTCGTCCATAAATTTGTCCAACCCTTCCTTAACCATCTAGATTGGTTGCCTTCACCACCTCTTCCGGCAGCCAATTCCGTGGACGGATGACCCTCTAGGTGAAGAAATCCTTCCCCTTGTCTGATCTGACTCTCCTGCCCATCAGCTTCCTCGATGCCCCCTTGTTCTAGTGTTGTGCGATAGAGAAAAGCAATGCTCTCTATCCACCTTTTCTAAACCATGCACAATTTTGTATACTTTTATACATTTGTAGGAACGTCCAAAACATTTGCATTCGTACGCAACCTTCAGTCCGTGTAGGAACGTCCGAATTCGGATGGATCTGTACGAATGACGAATGTGATCAATATTCATGCACGTCCATGGTCTTCCTCTTTTGGGAGACAGGCCGGGAGGTGGTAGAGAAGGTCACCCAGAGGCGAGATGGAAATCAAAGGCCACACTGCTTCTCTGCACACCTTGGAGCCTCTGGAGGAGATCAGACCCTGCCCTCTGCAGGCCATTCCGGCCTTTCATTAGCTGGATTTCTTAGTGAAACTAGACACCTGGCTCCTTCAGCCACGAGGGCTATTTAAAAAGGACAGCAGCGACACTCTCTTAAGGCAACACCTTTTTCGGTTGTGTCCGGGCGCCCTCTCCCTTTCCTACCCATAACTCTCCCTGCATTGTCCCAGTTTTCATCTCTCTCCATGGGTCAGCCTTTGCCGGCATCCCAGGCGACTTGATGGGAGAGACTGGCGGCGTGGATCGAGCCGGGCAACGGGACCCACCCGGAGATCACCGAGGGGAAAAAATTCGCAGCTTTTGAAATTTGGACATCCAGTGTGTTTCCTGTGCTCGTGGATCAAGTTACCATGTGAACGAGGCGGAGAGCGGAACGTATCCATCAAATACCTTTATTTTTATTTTTATTTTTTTTCCCCCCATTTCTTCACCGTGAATCACCTGGCTTTCCACAGTAAGTGTGCAAATACCAGCGAGGGGGAAAGAGGCGCAGATTTGTCAGTGGGTCTCATTGCTCGAGGAAAGCTGTGTTCACACCTAGGTTTTAATCCACTTTCAGTCCGCCTTCAGGGTGAAAGAAACGCATCCCCAAATTGATGGATCATTCCATTTCTGCATTATCTATCCCAAAGGTGAATTTTCTGGGTTAGATAATGCCAAAAGAAGAAGAAGAAGAAGAAGAGTTGGCTTTTCTACCCTGCTTTTCTCACCCATTTAAGGGGACTCAAAGCGGCTGACAAAGCTTCTGTGCTTCTCCCAACAACAGACACCCTGTGAGGTAGGTGGGGCTGTGAGAGCTCAGAAGAGAGCTGTGACTCGCCCAAGGTCACCCAGCTGGCTTTCATGGGGGAGGGTGGAATCATGGTATTCCCAGATAAGAGTCTGGCTCCTTAACCACTAGACCAAACTGGCTCACGAAAGAACATAGCTTGTCACTTTGCAGATGTGTTCTCTCGCTCTGAAAGTGGACCGAAACTGGATTAAACTTTAGGTGTGACTGCAACCCTAGAGAAATACAGGGTTGCAGCTGCGGAGGGTGTTGGGTGCAGACAGGAGACGTTGTGCAAAGTGTGAGGTTTTTCACGTTGCCTTTTGAATGCTTGAGAGCTGGTTAGCAGGCGGCAGCCTAAAACCCTTCCCCAGTTCTGGGTTTAGAGATCATGATGGGTGGGACCAGTCCCCTTTGGGCAAACTCTGCCCTTTTTCCTAGCATATGCTTCACACAGGTTCCCCAATGGCCTTGAAGCCAGAAAAATCCCCCCAGCAACAACACCCAAGATGAAATGGGGTTAATTTCTCCAAGGTGGCCAAGGTGCGAGGGAGGATTCTTTCCTGAATGGTGCCCGGACAGAGCCAGGAAAGGGAGGCATGGATTCTAAGGCTTTTTTTTAAGGCTGTGGACACACTGAAGGTTTAATCCGGTTTCAGTCCACTTTCACAGTGAGAGAACACATCAGCAAAGGGACAAACTGTTTCCTTTCGGTGTTAAATAACTCGGAAAATTCACCTTTGGGATAGATAATGTGAAAAGGAAATTCCTGGTCACTTTGCTGATGGATTCTGTTGCTCTGAAGGCGGAATGAAGCTGGATTAAAATGTAAGTGTGACCACAGTCTAAGTCAAGAAGCAGTGGTGACTGGTTGCAGCAGCTTTCAGAGGGGTGCTCTATCTATCTATCTATCTATCTATCTATCTATCTATCTATCTATCTATCTATCTATCTATCTATCTATCTATCTATCCATCCATCCATCCATCCATCCATCCATCCATCCATCCATCCATCCATCCATCCATCCATCCATCCATCCATCCATCCATCCACCCACCCGCATTTTTGAGATTAAAAACCAAATATATTTATTAAAGCCAGCCTCTTGTAGGCTAACTAAATGCCTCCCCTCCTTGCTAGTTTTCTTTAACCAATACCCCCTAGCAGCCCTTTCTCTGGGGTGGGGGAAAGAAATGCACCCTTAGGATACCTCTCCTACCATCAGCTCTGTGCGTTCTGCTTTTGTTTAGCTGCTGGGGAGTCTACCCACAATGCCTTGCAAGCTCACCAGCTAAGACCTGATGTGTTACCAGATGTCCTTTTTGGGTAGTGGGGCTCTAAGGGGGGTGTTAATGGCACAGAAGGTTTTCGGAGTCTGGAGGGGGTGCCTATTAGCTTCTCAGCACCCATAGGTCCACCCAAGTGGTGGAAAGGGAAGCCCAGCTGGAAGGAATGGTCTTCTCCTTGAGGGAAGGTAGATGAGATATCTTCTAGACCCAAATACTCTTCCTCTGGACAGTTCTTCCATCCCTTCTGAAGTTCAGTGAGAGAGTGGGATCATATTTCTCATTCCTCCTGGTGAAACTGGAACAGATTCCGTCCCCATTTGCTTTGTGGATTAAAGCATAGGTGTAGATGGTCCTCAGCGTGCCAAGACTTGGCTCCAGATCTTGCTGGTGGTGAGAAAGCTGTCTTGGCTGGGCTCAGAGGTGAGTTGTGGTCCAAAGCAGCAGAAGTGATCTGGGTTGGAAGAACCTTCATTTCAGGGCAAGGATAACAATGGCCTTCAAAGCCCCAGATACTTTGACCCAGAATTCCTGGCAACCAACAAAGAGAGTCAGAGAACTGACAAGCTCCTCTGGGGCCACCAGTTTCTGCCCCGTGCAAACACAAAGATGCAAGCTTTTCCTCCAGAAGTGCCGTTGCCATCCAGAGAAATCAGTTAGAACCTAAGAACCTCAGAGGATCCCTGCTGGATCAGGCCACAGCCCATCTAGTCCAGCACCCCGTCTCACACAGTGGCCCACCAATTGCTTCTGGGCATCTCAAGCAGAAGATGAGGCCAAGACCTTCACCTGCTCTTGACTCCCTGCACATGGCCTTGAGAGGCATCCTGCTGTCTCTCCAACCTGGAGGTGGTACCTGGGCATCCTTTCTAGATAACATCAGAGGAGTCCTGCTGGATCAGGCCAGAGCCCATCTAGTCCAGCATCCTGTCTCACACAGTGGTCCACCAGTGGCTTCTGGGCATCTCAAGGTAGTTTGTAAGCTGCACCACCCTGCATGTGGTATTCAAATGTGAGAGCCTTTGTGCTGTCCTTGGAGCGTCCACTTGAAAGTCATTTACACTGGAAACAAGCCTCAAAAGCCCCCTTTGCGTGGCCCCCTTTCCAACTGAGTAGCAAGTTCTTATTATTTTTATTATTGACGGAAACATAACAATATGACACATCAAACATGTCAGCTTTGATATTTCATAACACATTGGGATAATAATAATAATTAATAATAATAAAATGACAGGAATATTACAATATGACACAAGATCAAACATGTTGGCTTTGATATGTATGTATGTATGTATGTATGTATGTATGTATGTACATTTTCATCCTGCCCCTTACCTGGAGGTCTCTGGGCGGGTAACAACATTTAAAATCAAACATTATTAAAACAATAACAGTGTGCATTAAAACAACAGCATCTGCAAATGGGAAGGGGAAAGGGTATTCCCATTTATCCAACGCATCGGGATTTTTTATTATTATTATTATTATTATTATTATTATTATTATTATTATTATTATTATTATTATTATTATTATTATTATTATTATTATTATTATTAGGCCAGCCTTTCTCCGTTCCCCCACTAGGGCGCACCAAAGCGCCAGGGCTGCCCGGGCCGGGGGCTCCTGGAAAGTGCCTTTTGCTCTCCTCCACCCGCCTTTCATTTCTCCAAAAGTTCTTCCGCGCTCCCCCCATCCCTCTCCCTCTCCCTCTCCCTCTCCCCGCTTTGCGAGCCCGGCGGCGGGATCGCAGCGGCAGCAGCAGCGGCAGCATCTGCGCGACTCCCTGCAGAGCGCAAGCGGAGCGCGCAGTTGGTTGCGCCGGCCAGGCGGACAAGCGCCCCGGGCGGAGAAACTTCGGATCGGCTCTTTGCTTTGCCCGGGGAAGGAGAGGCGGGCAGGCAGGCGGGCGGGCAGGCAGAGCCGGGAATCGGTGACCGGGCAGACGGGGAGAAGGGGAAAGAGAAGGAAGGAAAGAAGGAGAGAAAAAGGAGGAGAGGATCTGGGCTCGGGGCGGCGGTCATGCGGACGCGGCGCTTCCCACGAGCCGCCGCCGCCGCCGCCGCCTCCTTCTCCGCGCCGCTTCTCTTTCGCTCCTCCAGGCACCCGCGATCCGAGACTTAAATGGGGCTGAACGCTCCGTCCTGGGCATCCGACGAGGGACTCATCCGGCGAGCGAGCGCAGCGGGATCGAGCCCGAGCCGCGCCGAGGGGCGACGACCAGGAGGAGGAAGACGAGGAGGAGGAGGAGGAGGAAGACGAGGAGGAGGAGGAGGCAGCTTCGCGGGGAAGATGCACCCCCCCCAAGCCAGCTTTCTGCGGGATCAGGGCGAAACGATGTGCTAAAAAGTACGGGATGAATCCGGATAGCGAGCCACTGCCGTCCAGACTCCGAGCAGCGGCCGCGCCAGGGATCCGGTGGGGGTGAGTAGCAGCGGTGTGGGATTCCCCCCCCCAAAAAAAAGGAGGGAGGGAGGGAAGGAAGAGGGGGGAGGGGGGAGGAGGGGAGGGTCCAGGGTCCGGCTAACCCAAACTAAAGTGACATCAGCTTAGGAGGTGGGCGCTGGAGTCTTTCTGGGGCGGGGGGGGGGGAGGACAGCTGGGGTGAAGGAGAAGAAAAAAGTTGGGTCTTTTCTTTGTCTATGAATGAAGGCAGCTCTCTCCCCCCCCCCATTTATTTATTTATTTATTTAGCATTGGGAAAGTTTCTCCTTTATGCCTTAGAACCGCCATCTGGGTAGCCCTGCGAGGTAGGACAGGTGATGCTGCCCAGGTTGCATCGTGCAGGATGGAGATGAGGCAGGTTGGGTGCCCTGTGTGCGTATGGGGGGGGTCCCCTCCCCTCCCGTCCCCTCCCCTGCCCCTAATCCAATCCCTGAATCGTCCCTGGTTTGGAGGCCAATTCCCTTTCACCCCTAGTGGACTGATGCCCCCCCCCCCAGAAGGTCTAGTGGTTAGGGAGCTGGACTTTTATCTGGGTTTGATTCTGCCCCCCCCCCCATGAAGCCAGCTGGGTGACCTTGGGCTAGTCACAGCTCTCTTCTGACCTCTCACAGCTCCACCTCCCTCACAAAGTGTTCTGTTGTAGGGAGAAGAACAGAAGGTTTGTCAGCCACTTTGAGTCCCCTTAAATGGGTGAGAAAAGTGTGGTAGAAAAACCAACTCTTTTTCTTCTTCTTGGTTCCGGTCCCAGGCCATTGCACAGTAGCTGCCGGAGCCAGCAAGACACTGGCTCCCTCCTTAGAGCACCATGTTCCTCTCCACACCCACAGTAGCTGCATGATGTCTGTCTCACCCGCCACTCCCGCCGCCGCCCTCTGGCTCCTTCTTTGGCTTCCTGCCGCTCCGTCCTGAGGCGGGGAGTTCCACCGGCTCCCGGGTGGAAACTCTGACTTTGCCAGAGCTGGTTTGCCTGCCAGTCGCTACCGTTTGAGGCCACCCTGGGGGGCGTCGGCAGCTCCTTCCGTCTCAAGGGCTGGCAGCTGTGATCGTTCTCTGGCGGTGGCCGCATTCCCAGGGCTTTGAGACAAGACTTCTAACGATTTGTGTGGTCAACACGGGTGAGTCCCAGCTGGAGCTTCTTGCCCTGCTCAAAGCTCCACTCACCCATACTGGCCACCTCTGGATTCTGCGCTGTGTTTACATGCATCCCTTACCCATAGCCCTTCCTTTTCTACCCTCCGGGATAGGCTAGGCTGAAGCTGTGTTCACACCTAAGTTTTAACCCAGCTTCATTCCAGTTTCGCAGTGCAAGAACTGGGGACATGCATGAGTATTCGAAAAACTGAAAATCTGATCAAAGTCGTTCGAATTCGGATACGTACACCACATGTCCTTGCCTGCATGCATCTTTCCCACGTCCGTATGCATTTGTACGGATCCCTACAGGATGAAAACGGGATGAATACAGGATGCATACAGGATGCGTACAGGTGTGTATGGGTGCCTGCAGGATGCATAATGTCTAGTCACATTCGAAGGTTGTCGACATTCGTAAGCGCAAATTTGGGTCGAAAATTCAAACGAATATATTCGAGTTTGCCTGATTCGAATAAAAAAGTGGGTAAATTTCAAATTTTAAAGATTCGATTCGAATCCCAAAAATTGCATTCATGCATACCCCTAGCAAGAACGCATCAGCAAAGTGACAAGAAAGAAAAGGATCGGCCCCTTTGCTAATGTGTTCTCTCGCTCTGAAGGTGGCCTGGAAATGGATTAAAGCCTGGCGTGAGCACAGTTTGAGAGTGTGTGGATGGGTCAGCAGGAGCCCGGGCAGCTTTTGTGGCTCAGCAAGGATTTGAACCTGCAGTTCCCAGGTCTGAGTCTGGCAATGGGTCCTCCCTGTTCTGCAGTTAGGAGCCTGGGTCCGGCCCTTTCTGGGGAGAAGGCTGGAGCCAGACTTAAACCATAAGTGGACCCTCTTGCCAAGTTTGCCCAAGTAAGCAATTTTAGATCTCTCCCCGCCACCTTTTACAAAGTAATAAAATATGTCCCTTCGCTTCCCTCAAAAGGTAATAAATAGGCAGCGTATGTGACTCTCCTTGCTTCTTCCTGGTCTGCGTTCACAACTAAAGTTTAATCTAGCTTCAGTCCACTTTCAAAGTGAGAGAACGCATCAGCGAAGTGACTGGCTGCTTTATTCCAGGGTTAAACAACTCGGAAAATTCACCTTCCCGGTAGATAATGCGGAAAGAAAATTACTGGTCACTTTGCTGATGTGTTTGTTCTCTCGCTCTGGAGGTGGATTGAGGAAAGAAGGAAAGAAAGATGGAGGGAGGGAGGGAGGGAGGAAAGAAAGGGAGAAAGAAAGAGAGAAAGGAAGGGAGGAAAGGAGGGGGGGAGGGGGGATGAAATAGGTAAGGGGAAAAGAAAGGAAGAAGAAAGGAAAGGAAGGGAGGGAGGGAGGAAAGAGAGAATAAAAGAAAAGAAGGGAGGGAGGAAAGAAAGAGGGAGAAAGGAAGGGAGGAAAGAGGGAGGGAGGAGGGATGAAATAGGGAAGGGGAAAAGAAAGGAAGAAGCAAGGAAAAGAAGAGGGAGGGAGAAAAGGAAGAAGGGAGGAAAGAGAGAGAGGGAGGGAGGAATAAAAGGAAGGAAGGAAGCAGGCGAGGAAGCCAGGATTCCCAGTCTGCCTGGAGGCTCTGTGTTGTGTGGGATGGAGTCCAGGAATCACGCCCCCTTCTCTTCTCCAGAGCAGCTGGAGAGAGTGTCTGGGACAGTTCATCTTTTTTGTCTTGCCTGTTTCCCTCCTCTCCGTTAAGAATAAATAACTTGGGGAGTGGGTGGGCATGAGGCCCAATTTGGAAGGAAGGAAGGAAGGAAGGAAGGAAGGAAGGAAGGAAGGAAGGAAGGAAGGAAGGAAGGAAGGAAGGAAGGAAGGAAGGAAGAAGACCGTCTCTCCCAACCTCGCTCTCTTTGCAGTTGACCCAGAGCTAGGAGAGGGACCCCTAGATGCTGCTTAACCTTTTGGTGGTTTGTCTTCTGCTGGAAGATTTCTTGGGGGTAGAGAGGGGGGATCGAGGGAGCAGGCAGAGGAGGGCTTCTAGGTGGCAGGCTTAAACTTGCGCCCTTGCCAGGGGTCAGGCAAACAACATTGCTCCAGACAGATGCTGCGTGGCTCTGAGCCATAACTGCAGAGACAAAGGTTCTAGCAAAGGTGTACCTCCTGCTGGGCGAGACGTTCTCTTTACCGGAGGTCCAGTAGTTATAGGCGGAGCACTAATCACTATCGCTGGCTGGTCCGTCCGTTTGTCCGTCCATTTGTCCGTCCGTTTGTCCGTCCGTTTGTCCATCCATCCATCCATCCATCCATCCATCCATCCATCCATCCATCCATCCATCCATCCATCCATCCTCATCTATTTATCAATATATTTATTCATCAGTCTGTTCTATCAATCCCTCAGTCTACCCACCCATCTACCCATCTACCTACCTACCTTTTTTCTTTCTGCCTCTTACCCAGCCACCCAGCCACCCAGCCACCCAGCCACCAACCCATCCATCCATCCATCCATCCATCCATCCATCCATCCATCCATCCATCCATCCATCCATCCATCCATCCATCCATCGCAGGTAACCTTTTCCTCACGGGCTTTGTACGCAAGTCAAATGCCTTGGAAATAGAAATAACCGACTATTTTTCTTCTTCCTTTTCAGGGGATTCCGTCTTCTTTGGACTGCTCTCTATTTTATGTGTTTCCTAGGATTCACACAGGGGAGACCTGAAGGTAAATTAGGATGTGGGCTTTATTTCTCTCTCTGTGTGTGTGTGTGTGTTTGTGTGCGAACCATTCCTTTGGGAGAGGACCACAGGAAGTGGAACAGCTAGAAGGCAAACCCTAGCCTTATCCTTTTTGCTTTCCCTGGGGTGATGTCCTTGGGCCTTTCTGCAGCGGATGTGAATTGCTCATTCCCCCAACGCATCTGCGGATGTACCAGAGGTGTGGATGTGTGTCTGGGTGCCGCCATCTTCTTCCCAGAGGCCATTGGGACTATGCATGCACCACACATTTGTGTCAGGGCCACATGCTTGTGGGCTTTACCAGAGATGGCAAAGGGCACCTCTGGTCCAGGTAGGTCTGCAGATGGAGCGTGAAATTGTGCCCCACACATAGTTGCACAGAGGGGGAAAACAGTCCCTTCAGCTGCAGATGCTCTGGGAGTATCCTGCACGCAGACTTTGGGGCCAAGTTCAGAACGGCCCAGGATGTGTAACTCCTTGCCACCAATTGCTTCTGGACATCCGCCCTGACTCTCCCACCTGGAGGCACTACCTGGGCTTCCATTCTAGATAAGAACCTAAGGGGAGCTTTGATGGATCAGGCCACACTCCATCTAGTCCAGCATCCTGTCTCACATAGGTCCCATCCTCATGAGGGTTTTGGTCCAAACAGAAATCCGATTCAGTAAGGGTCATCCCCATGTAAAGCCCCCTTACTGCTCTTTTCACGGACCAAATAGCCCAAATCTTCAACGTTCTCGTTCTCCTCAAGAGCAGGCTGAGTCAACGTTGAGGTGGCCTACAGGGGGAGGCAGGAGACATCAACTGGAGAGCAGCAAACCAGCTGTGGAACTGATCAGCTCACGGCCACGTGGAAAGGCACCTTCTTGCTCTCTCTTCCCTATGCAGGTGGGCCCCTCACCTGAGCCTGCTTGCTCTTGAGGAGGCGGGCAAGGCTGAGGAAGCAATGCTTTTCTCATCAGGCCTGGAGAAATCATGCAAGAATTTGCTGGACTTAGCTCTGGGAAGCCCAGGCCTTGCCCCTTGTCTGTCAAGATCCCCTTCTGGCCTGCCTTCCCATCATGGCGAGGGCATATCCAGATCTCAGCTTGGCTGTCAGCCCAGAAGGACTATAATGGGTTTCATCTGTTGCATGCTGTTGCCTTGAGGGTCTGGGCAGGCGCAGAGCTCACTCTGATGGCTTTCGTAAGGTCATCTGTGGGCTGTCTGTAAGATAAAAAAGAGGAAGGAAGAAAGGAAGGAAGAGAGGAAGGGAGGAAGGGAGGAAGGAAGGAAGGAAGGAATGAAAGAAAATAGAAGAGGGAAGGAAGAGATGAAAGAAGTAAGGAAGGAAATAGGGGAAGGGAGGGAGGGAGGAAGAGAGGAAGGAAGAGAGGAAGAGAGGAAGGAAGAAAGGAAGAGAGGAAGGAAGAAAGGAATGAATGAATGAAAGAAAGAAAATAGAGGAACGAAGGAAGGAAGGAAATAGAGGAAGGAAAGAAAGAAAATAGAAGAGGGAAGGAAGAGATGAAAGAAGGAAGGAAATAGGGGAAGGGAGGGAGGGAGGAAGAGAGGAAGGAAGAGAGGAAGAGAGGAAGGAAGAAAGGAAGAGAGGAAGGAAGAAAGGAATGAATGAATGAATGAAAGAAAATAGAGGAAGGAAGGAAGGAAATAGAGGAAGGAAAGAAAGAAAATAGAAGAGGGAAGGAAGAGATGAAAGAAGGAAGGAAATAGGGGAAGGGAGGGAGGGAGGAAGAGAGGAAGGAAGAGAGGAAGAGAGGAAGGAAGAAAGGAAGAGAGGAAGGAAGAAAGGAATGAATGAATGAATGAATGAATGAATGAATGAAAGAAAATAGAGGAAGGAAGGAAGGAAGGAAATAGAGGAAGGAAAGAAAGAAAATAGAAGAGGGAAGGAAGAGATGAAAGAAGTAAGGAAGGAAATAGGGGAAGGGAGGGAGGGAGGAAGAGAGGAAGGAAGGAAGGAAGAGAGGAAGGAAGGAAGGAAAGAAAGAAAATAGAGGAAGGAAAGAATGAAGGAAGGGAGGAAGGAAGGAAGGAAGGAAGGAAGGAAAGAACTGGCACAGTGATATATTAGCCTTTCAGTGTTTTTCCTGGGTAGGAATGAGGACTCAAGGCCCCTTTCTGTATTCACCTATAGATCTGGACCAAAGGTCCTCTGGTCCAGATTCCAGGCTGCCTCATCCGCATGTTAATGTGGATCATGGAGTCCTTGCACCCAGGTAGTCCAGTTCTGTCTGCTCAAGACAGATCCAGATCAAGAGGTCCTTAATCCAGATCTGTTGTAGGCCTAACTGAGGACAATAAATCTGGATCCCTGGTACGGAATTACCCACTTGGGGCTTGGAGGGTGTTTTTCTGCAGCGGCAGTCAGTCGCTCTCCAAGCTGAAAGCTGGATTGGGGGCTTCCCTTGAAGCCCACTGAGTCCCTGCTTAAACCTGTCCGTCATCTTCCTTTGAAGCCCACTTGCTCCCTGCTGAAAGCCAGGCTTCTTGAGTGTCATTGCAGCCTCTGCTAAAGGCTGGTTTGAGGGTTTCCTCTGAACTCCACAAAGCGGCTGCCGAAAGCCAGTTCCTGAGTTCCCCTTGAAGACCTTGCAGCATGGACTTCAAAGGATGTTCATGACCCTCCTGTCAGTGGGGGGAGGGGACGGCTTTGGCCTCCCTTCACTCCCACTGTCCAGTGCTCTTGGCATCAGGACGAGAAATGTCAGGGCACTGCCCTGGAATGCAAAGGGCCGTGGTTTTGGTTCTCGCCATCTCCCTGAAAGAATCCAGAGCAAAATACTTCCATTTCCTTGCCAAGGATGTGAGCACGAGATCAGCCAACTTTCAGTTCGGAAGGCCTTTGCCATTTCCCCTATTTCTGATTATTCTCAGAGCTTCCAATTCCTTTGTAGGAATGTGCACAGATGTTCTGAGCATTCGGAATCTGATCGAATCCGATCGAATGTGGACATTTGGATTTGGATAGAATGACTGCACATTCGAATTTAAACATTCAAATGAATTTCAAATCTCCCAAAACATTAGTTCAAATGGTTCAAAACATTCCAAAGTACAGATACGTATGTATTACATACGTCCCTGTATGAATATTATATGCATCTGTACACATTTGTGCTTATAATACAGGGCAAAGCGGGATGCATACGGGATAAAACGGGATGCGTACGAAGTGCGTACAGATACGTATAACACGCGCGAATGTTGTCGACATTCGTACCTTCAGATTTGAATCTAGCATTCAAGTGAATAGTTTCGAATGTATTCAGTTCGAGTCGGTTTGATTCTGCACTCCTCCACAAAGCCAGCTGGGTGACCTTGGGCTAGTCTGAGCACGCACAGCCCCACCTACCTCACAGGGTGTCTGTTGTGGGGAGACGAATAGAAGGTTTGTCAGCTGCTCTGAGTCCCCTTAAGGGGGAGATAAGCGGGGTGGAAAAGCCAACACTTTGTCTTCTAGGCAAAGCCAGCTGGGTGACCGTGGGCTAGTTACAGCTCTCCTCTGAGCTCTCACAGCCCCACCTACCTCACAGGATGTCTGGTGTGAGGAGAAGAACAGAAGGTTTGTCAGCCACTTTGAGTCCCCTGAAATGGGTGAGAAAAGCCGGGTAGAAAAGCCAACTCTTCTTCTTCTTCTTCACAATCTTTGTTTCTTCAAGATGAGCAAAAGTTTGAACTGTACGGTTATGTTTTTAAAATAATTGGGGAAAAGCCGAAGTTGTGCCTAGATGGAGGACAAAAGCAAGCCTTTTAGCGACTGATTGCACCCATTTTTTTGGAAACAACTTTAGAGGTAAAGAAGGCAAAAGAACAAGGCAAGCTCTTCCACTATCAAGTTCTGAAAAATGTCATTTCTCTCCAGACACAAACGTACACCGAGTCCAATTTATTACTTCCTCTCTTAAGTGGGGAACAGCTGGTGAAATCGCTTAGGCAAACTTTTTTCCCCAGTCTGCTAAGATTAAGGTGTGTGTAGTGGGGGGGAAGGGAGAAAGACAAATATTTAACAGCCTCTTTCTCTTTCTCCTTTGGGAGAATTTCCAACAGGGGCGTAACTAGCATGGGATAGACCCTGGAAGCTGTCAAACTATTCAGACTGGGAGGAGAAGCGAGGCTGTGATGAGTCTGCATGGAAAGTTCAAGGGGGTGTGAGCGTTAGTTCCCTGGACCCAGAGTGAACATGGCCTGTGGCATGCCTGCATAGAAGCTTCACTGTGGGGATACTTTGGTTCCCCAGTGTTCAAGCTGGAACAGGCTGCCATGTGCCTACACAGAAACTTATATGTGGGGATACTTTGGTTTCCCAATGTTGCCAAAGATGGGAAACATGGTTTTTCCTTCTCTCTCTCTCTCCCTCCCTCTGTATTTGGCTTGAAGAAGAAGAAGAGTTGGCTTTTCTACCCCACTTTTCTCCCCCATTTAAGGGGACTGAAGGCAGCTGACAAACATTCTGTTCTTCTCCCCACAACAGAGACCCTGTGAGGTAGGTGGGGCTGTGAGAGCTCAGAAAGAGAGTTGTGACCAGCCCAAGGCCACCCAGCTGGCTTCATGGAGGGAGAAGAAGAGTTGGCTTTTCTACCCTGCTTTGCTCACCCATTGAAGGGGACTCAGAGAGGCTGGCAAACCTTCTGTTCTTCTCCCCTCAACAGAACAGCCTGTGAGGTAGGTGGGCTGTGAGAGCTCAGAAAGAGGGTCGTGACTAGCCCAAGTCCACCCAGCTGGCTTCGTGGAGGAGTGCAGAACTGTACCCTGCATTCCCAGATAAGAGTCTGGCTCCCTAACCACTAGACCAAACTGGCTTTTGTGTGTGTTGGCTTTTGGGGGTTTCCCCGCTTCCTTTGAAAGCTCAGAAAACGTCACATGATGTTGAGCAGTGAATATAAGGCAGAGGGGAACAACCATAATAATAAAAAAGACCGGATGTCTTGGAGGGTTTTAGAAGAGGACGTGACATTAAAAATAGCTCTCGGTTCTTTGCTTTCACTTCATAAATGGCAAGGGTTACTATTTATATTCCTTTATTTATTCCATTATGTTCGTCTCCCTCCCTCCACCAATGGTCCCAGGGCAGGTCACAACAGTCAGTAAAAAAACAACAGCAGAAGAATATTAATAAAAACAGGATAAAAATGCATTACGATGCTCCTGGCAGGACCGCATTCAGAGGAAGCGCAGAATCGAAGGCCTGGTTGGAGAGACCGGCACGGCTCTCTTTGCAGGCATTCGGGAGCAGGTGAAGGTTTTGCCGCCGCCTTCTGCTTGAGATGCCCAGGAGCAATTGGTCCAGTGGTTAATGAGCCGGACTCTTAACTGGGAATACCGGGTTCCATTCCGCCCTCCCCCATGAAGCCAGCTGGGTGACCTTGGGCTAGTCACAGCTCTCTTCTGAGCTCTCACAGCCCCACCTACCTCACAGGGTGTTCTGTTGTGGGCAGAAGAATAGAAAGCTTTGTCAGCCGCTTTGAACCCCTTAAATGGGTGAGAAAAGAGGTGTAGAAAAGCCAACTCTTCTTCTTCTTCTTCAGGTCCTATTATCTTTGACTGGTGCCTTTTAGAACCTGCCTCAGTCCTGTTTATTATTATTATTTTAAACGAGTGTTTGAGCCATTGATTGCATGAGAGTTTTAATTGCGCATGAGCTTGAAACGTCCAGCTCTTGCTACCTGCTAAACATCTTGAGGTGGTGTGCAACTTGATGGCCCCTGTTTGTCTTCCTGGTTTCAGATGTGGACGTTCTTCAGAAACTCGGGCTGGGCGCCCCACGCCTGTCCGGCTCATCCCGCTCCGTTCCTCAGGGAGTCATCCCATTCAAGTCTGGGGTCATCTTCACCCAGAGGGCTCGCATCGAGGTGCCGCTCAGCACTGTTATCCCAGCCAACTTTGGCACGGACCTGGCCCTGGTGCTGAGCCTGTGTTCCCACCGCGTCAACAGCGCCTTTCTGTTTACAATCAAGAACAAGAAGAAGAAGCTGCAACTCGGCTTGCAATTTGTCCCGGGTAAAATTATCGTCTACGTCGGCCATAGGCGCTCCGTGTATTTTGACTACAACCTCCACGATGGGCGATGGCACAGTCTGGCTCTCCACATCCAAGGACAGGCCGTCACGTTGTTCACGTCTTGTGGGAAGCAGAAGGTCCACGCAGACTTGCCTCAGAAGAAGGAGAAGGCCTTGGATCCTGAGGGCATGTTCCTCCTAGGGAAGCTCAACCAACACTCGGTGCAGTTCGAAGGTGCCGTTTGTCAGTTCGATATCTATCCTTCCGCCAGGGCCGCCCATAATTACTGTAAGTACCTGAAGAAACAGTGCCGGCATGTGGACACCTATCGGCCAAATCTTATGACCCCGCTGCCGGTGGTTCTCAAAGATCTGCGAGGACTGTTCCGGCCGACGCCAAACCTCTTCCTTCTGGGCTTGACAAACCTGACCACTGTGACTCCTCCATTGTCACCCATCAAGTCCACCACTCCCCAACTCAACAGGAGGCTTCTGGCACCATCCAACACTGTGGCCCCATCAAGGCCACCTGTTCTCCCACCGACTACCAAAGTTGCCAAGACCCCAAGGGCATTATCTTCTGTCCTGCCAAGCACTGAAGTACCGTCGTCAGCTCGCACGCCTATTGAGACTACTACAGTGGGCCATCAGATTTCCAAAGGAGCTTCTCAAATATCTCAGGTTGCTTCCAGCTCCAGTTCGGAAAGGTCTCCTTTGCCTGCCAGAAAGAAGGTCCTCCAGGCTTTCCCAACCTCAAGCTCTGCTGCTGCTGTCAACAAGAAAGAGGTGGGGAAAGTGGTCAAGACAGTGAAAAGCCAGAGACCGACGGCCAAGTTCTCTCCCATGGTGAGCACCACAATGCCAGTGGTGAAGAAGGTGGCCCCCAGGAGCCACCTCACGCCATCCCAAAGACCAAAGGCAGAGAATACAACCAAAGGTCCTACACCAAAAAGGTTCTCAACACCACCACCACCACCACCACCAGTGGTTAGGAAAACTAAACCTACGGTCACCACCATTCCAGACGCCAATCCGATTCTTGGAGTTGCTTATCCTGCCCTCCAAGGCAATGTGTGGATTCTAAACTTGACAACTCCAGCAGCGACAGATGGGTATCAACTCTTTGACTTCGTTGGACCCACTCTTCTTCCATTTCTCATGGGACTTCCAGCACTGAAAGGAGATGAAGGTCCACCAGTAAGTCCACGTTTTCTTTTAATGTCTCGGTCTGGGAAGGAAAAATGTTGGAGAACAGAGCAGTTGGGTTGGGACATTCCCTGGGGGCTGCTGGTCCGGACCAGTGGACCGACCTGTGTGGGAACTGCCTCCATCTCTTAGGAAAGCATGATTTTGATAGTGGTGGTAGCTAAGGGCATGGTAATTGACCGCTGGCCTATGAGTCATGGATTTTGTGGGGCGCCCTGAGGGACGTTTCTCCATAGCATGCAGAAAAGACCAGTCTCTGTGTGCTGGGACAGAGACGACAATGAGGCTTGTACCTCGTGGACCATGACCTGGCGGACACTGCAGCTGGGCCTGACACATCTCCTTTGACCTTTGCAGTGACTAATTTTGAGAGCCCTGTCTCTCGCTCTCTGTGTGGAGCGCTTTGTCAGACGTGACCTGAACCAGAGATCGGGATGACACATTGGGAAATGTTAACGTTTTAACATTTATGCAGGCAGACAAAACGCGTCTTCAGAATACAGATGCTGATAATAAATAGCTCTCTAGTTGAGTAAACCCTCTGGCAGGCATTTCTGATGAGGTCAGAGGCCTGCTGCAGCTTTTGGGTTTTAATGATGTGGTGTAGGTTTCCTCACAGCCGACGGATCCAGCGCCGACTGCGCAAATGGCAAGATTGGAGCATCAACCCCTTTCCTTCCATCTTGCGGACCTATCCAGGTCTTGGCTGTTATATAAACATGAGCTGGGGAAAGGAGGCGTGGGAGAGAAAATATCAAAGGAAGCGGGGAAGGCGCATTCATAACATTGGTGGGCTAAGGTTTGAGGTCCAATCTTCAGGTGAAGACCTTTGGGGCAGCCGGCACAAGTGTGTGCTTCAGGGATATGAACAAATGGGTTGGGTTTTTTTTGGAATTCAGCCTATTGTAACGAATTTGAATTTTCTTACATTCCGTTTGTAATCAATCGAATGTAAGACAATTCAAATTCGTTAGAACAGATCACCTTCAAACGTGGTAGGATTCTATTCGATATGAGTGTATTTGTATGAATTCGTATAACTATCTGAGACGAATGGATACGTATCTGATAGTAGGGGTGTGCATGAATGCATTTTCAACTTTAATTAATTAATTAATTAATTAATTACATTTCTATCCCGCCCCATACCCGGAGGTCTCTGGGCGGGTAACAGCAGATTAAAATAGAATATACATTGAAAGACATTAAAAATTCAGCACACATAAAACAATATACAATATGCTTAAGATGATAGTGTCTGTACTGGGCGAGGGAACATTAACAGCTCAGCCCAAGGCCAGGGCAAAGAGGTGCGTCTTCACTGCCCTCCTAAATATATATAAGGAAGGGGCCTGATGCACCTCGAGGGGGAGGCTCTTCCATACTCTTGGGGGCCATCACAGAAAAGGCTCTCTCCTGGGTGCCCACCAGGAATCGAATATTCAAAAATATGTATTTGTACGAATAAAGAAAAACCAATGTCTCGACATTCGAACTGAGAGGAATACATTCGTATTTATGTATCTATCGTTTCCAATGATACAGATCTCATACATATTCCGTATGGATCCCGTTTTCATCCCATATGTATCGACAAGATACGTAGGGATACATACATGGTGCGTACATATCCATGCACGTACAAAGATCCAACTTATTTGTATGAATAACTCGATATATCCGTATTTGTATTTGGAACTCTGTTAAAACATGCCTCTTCACGTCGACCTTCAATGGCTTGGTTCTTTGGAGCTATAGGTTGTTACAAATGTTATATTTATTTCACCCTTGGGACCCTCTGGTGGGGACATCCCAGTTCCTGCAAGCCACCAACTCCGATTTCGTAGCCCAGCTCCGTAGCTCACATCAGACGTCCGTGGGCATCCCTTGAATAATTTTGGTTTCTCTTCCTCCTTTTCCCTCTCAATTAACCTGAGGCGTTTGGATCTTGCAGCACAATTATGTAACATCTGCCCCGTTTGCTCGCTCCATTCTGTTTTCATTTAAAGATCCTAATTACATGGCGATTTGCACAGCTGACCAAATCACATTCCCCATGGGTCTTTGACCTCACATAATGCCCGGCAGGGCAAATGAACGCCTTGTTTCTGCAGCAGAGGGGCAGCTGTTGAGAGGAGCAAAAGGCTGCCAACAGGAGGAGTAGAGGCTGGCACTTTGTGCCAAGCAAATCACAGAAATTTGGGTATTCAAATAACATGGGTGGAGGGAAGGATGCTGCCCCCTCATCTTGATGACATCCCTCCTGTTCCTGCACCAAGGCCTTTTCTGCACTGGGTTAGAGTGCTCTTTAATCTGGACCACAGGGCTCCAGACCCTGTGTTAATGTGGATTTAGGTGGCCTGCCTCTGCTGGTCTGGCTTCTTCTGTACTTAATCTTGATCTGTTGTGGACCCATTTAATTGCATCTACAACTAGACCAAGACCTTGTTCTGGATCATGGGAGGTATGCAGATGGCATGTCTCCAGGACCCAGAATTATTGGGGGAAGGGTACTTTTCAGCAGCATGCTATAGCCCTCCAATGAACCCCCCCACCAGACTTTTGGAGGCTTGTTGGGTCCTGGTGACCCACTGACCTGGATTACCAAATGCTAAGTGTAGAAAAGGTCTCATGTGAATTGGGCTGAAGGAGAAGAGTTGGCTTTTATACCTCTCTTTCCTCACCCATTTAAGGGGACTCAAAGCAGCTGACAAAGCTTTCTATTCTTCTCCCCACAACTGAACACCCTGTGAGGTAGGTGGGGCTGTGAGAGCTCAGAACAAGAAGTGTGACTCACCCAAGGTCACCCAGCTGGCTTCATGGAGAAGGGAGAAATCAAGCCCGGTATTCCCAAGCAAGAGTCCGACTTCCAGACTAAAGATTCTTTGCTCCACAGCTATTGAGAAATCCTTTAACTACTGGCAAGCTGATCCTGGAGGCGAGCTTAGGTCTATTCATCTGGCAGTGTGAAAGTCCTGAACCTGAGATCTTTCACGAGGGAATCTTGGGGGCTAAAAAGTGACCCAAGGATGGCAAGCACAGCTATTTGATATGACCCTAGCTGTAAGGAAGACATCCTCTGGACTGGCCTTCTTTTCACATCTAGCCTTTGACATTTTTATTAAATCTGTTTGTTTCATGTACTGCATTTTAATTCTGCCCTGAGGCTTAGAGACAAGCTTCCACAGCAGATTGTAAAATAGAATATTAGGCAAGAACATACCTTCAGACTTTTACAATCTTTTAAAAAATGGCACTAGAGGGAAGGGGGATTGGGAATCTCCTCTACAGCCCTGGAATTTCCCGGTGGCCCCTTGTCCTGGTAGTACCCAAGCCAGGCCATGTTATAATTCAAGGATTAGAAAAAATCAGCAAGGAATAGCCTCAGTCCTTAGGCTGTAGGGCTGGTAGAAACAGTCCCTCTTCCTATCTTCTGTATGTTGGGCTGGAAAAGAGATACCCCTTATTCTCCTTGGGCTGCTTCATCCACACTAGAATGGAGCTACACCTGGTTCAAACTTGAGGCTATTCCATAGAGTCAGGGCCACCACGAAGTAGGTCCTCTCATATGCCACCATGCCTTAAACTTCTGGGGGTGGTGGCAGAGCCAAGAGGGCTTCACCACCAAACCTTAGGATATATGGGAAGAAACGTTCCTTCAGATATCTCTGGATTCATAGCAGGTAGCCCATAGAATCGTTGATCATGGATCTGTCATGAAGAAAATGGCAGGAAGACCATATTTTGGAAAGAACTGGGCATTGGGAAAGGGTTTTTTTTTTTTTTCCGGAACAACCTGCCCAAACCTTGTAGCTGGGCATATCTTCTGCCTCCTGGGCCATCCTAGCTGCAGATGTTAGGAATTGTCATCCAAAATGGCCACCACTTGCCTGAGAAACATGTCCAAACATGTCTTGAAGTTTCCTGGATTTGTGGCAACCTCTTGTTGAGTCTTTATATAATAACATATGTAATGACAATAGCATAATGGAAGAAGATGGTTTGCCATGTTGGGTTCTAAGACTTCAAGTCTCAGTTTTATTGGCTAGTGATTAAAATCAGATCGGTTCACTTCTTATTACAGATTGTTACAGGTCAATTTGGTTAGGAGTTCATCAGAGAGGGTAGATATTAAGGTACTGAGCTAAGGCCTAAGATGATGGAAGCCTAGTATGTTGGCTTCAGAAGCAACTCCTGTGTTGCATGGAGGACCTCATCATGTGCCTCTTGATTTGTTTTCATTGTTTTCATTTCTCAGAATCACACCCAAGTGAGAGTTCGTGGAGGAGTGGAGATTCAATCTGATGTCCTTGGCTTGATCCTCTAGCTACTGGACTAGGCTAGCTGTCACAGTCTGGGAGAAATAAAAGACCTATACGTGATGAAAGGCAGTAATCCAAAATAGTCATCCATCCAACACTTCAGCATTGATAGTCTTCCTCCAGTTCTGAGTCTGGGTGTGTCTTGCAGGTTACCCAGTAGTATCTGCTTAGGGAGATGTTGAGGTGGGACCTTAATAGCAGGATATCTTGGTGTGTGTCCATCAACCAAAGCCCTTCCCTCAACCAAGCACCCTTGACACCCCAATTCTGAGATACTACTGGGTCTGTCCATGACTGACAGCAGAGACATGGTGAGAGGGTATACTTCTGGTCCAAGTGGATCCCCCTTAAGGATGGTCATTTCCCAGCCAGGTCAGGCTGAAGGTGTCATCAGGGGCCTTTCCGCACTTGGCCTTAATATATCTTGGGATAGGGCTCTGTTGTCCGCATGCTAATGCAGGCTATGGTAGGCCTCGCTTGGTGTCTGCCATAGCCTACATGAATATGTGGACAGCAGGACCCTATTATGGGATATAATCCAGAATAAAGCTAGGTGCAGAAGGCCCTAAGAGCTTTGCTAGCAGACAGGTGCCATTGGGGCAAAGTTGTAGCTTTCCTGGGACCTGTCCAGGGTTCTGAAGGATTTGTCTCTCTAGAGCAGGAGTCCCCAAACTCTTTTGCACCTTCCTTTTCCATGGGGGGCTGGAGGTGGGCTAGGCCTGGTGCCTGGTGCCTGGTGGGGGTGTGCCGTGGGCATGGCATGGCATGGTAGCTTATTGCGATGGTGGTGGCACAGACTGGCAAAATAACCCCTACAGCCCGGTGTGGTCCGCGGACCAGTGGTTGGAGACCCTCGCTCTAGAGGGCCAGTTCCTAAGTTGTTACACCTTTCTGCCTTTAAGTCCTCTGCAACTGTCTTGTGCGCTTTGGGCAGATGGATCTGCTAGTCTTTGCCTCCGTTGTTGGTTGGCTGAAGCTTCTCTGGGCTAGTTCCGGTTTCTAACCTTGACATCTACGGCAATTTTCAGTTGGATTGTTGCCCTTTTTAAAACCCAGTTTGCCTTAATGAGTTCTTTATTAAATGGCTATGTTACATCAGTACATAAGAGGAGCTCTGCTGGATCAGGCCACAACCCATCTAATCCAGCATCTCATCTCACACAGCAGCCCATCACCTGCTCATGGACATCTCAAGCAGAAGACAAAGGCGACCTTCACCTGCTCTTGAATCCCAGCAAATGGCCTTCAGAAGTCTGCCCGACTCTCTAACCTGGAAGGGCTATCTAGGCATCCGTTCTGGTAGCCACTGATGCATCTGCCATCCATGAACTTGTCCAACCCTTCCTTAAAGCCATCTAGGCCAGTTGCTGTCACCACCTCTTCTGGCAGGAAATTCCATTTAGCTGCTTATTTTGCGTTTTTTTTTGGTCATTTTGATCTTGAAATGGAGACCCTTTTTTCACCCACTGATGATCATAGTTATAATACAATTCCTTGTTTGGTTCTAGAATTCCCCACTCTTTTGCAAACTAGATGTTCTAGGACATATTTTCCATCCTGATGGGACTTGGAAAGAGTTTTCATAGCTTCAATGAGCTAGGGTGTTTTTCCACTGTCACTAGAAGTACCCATTAAGTACCCATTAATGGGTACAAAAATGCCATTTTATACCCATTAATGGGTACTTAATGGGTAATTTTAGTGACAGTGGAAAAACACCCCTAGTTTGGTTAGGGAGCCGGACTCTTATCTGGGAATACTGGGTTTGATTCCTCTCTCCTCCATGAAGCCATCTGGGTGACCTTGGGCTAGTCACACCTCTCTGAGCTCTCACAGCCCCACCTACCTCATAAGGTGTTCTGTCCCCACACCAGCAAAGTGACAATCTGTTTTCTTTCAGTGTTAAATAACTCAGAAAATTCACCTTTTTGGGACAGATAATGTCTGAAGAAAATTACTGGCCACTTTGCTGATGTGTTCTCTTGCTCTGAAAGTGGACTGAAGCTGGATTAAGTCTTAGGTGTGACCACAGCAAGAATAGAAAGCCGAGAATTATTCTTTGCTGCTGCCTCGTCTGGGGTTTTTTGCTTCTATTTTTTGCTAACGCCAAGGAGAGAGGATGGCCTTTTCTGGAGGGAATCTCCGTGGTTTACCTCTGCTCTAAACACTTTGCCTAGGTTTACATTCCTGCAAACTGCAGAAGGCATTGTGAAGCTCTTAAAACTTTTCCTTCGGCGTCTCGGCACTGAAGAGGTCAGAGGGATGGACCCGGGGTGGTAAAATTCTTCTTCTTGCTGTATGTCATCCAGTGGGAGGGAAATTGTAAACCAAAGGCTTAGGGGAGCCCTTGATTCCACTTTGGGGACTTGTGGAATGCTAGGAAAGTGTTTCAGGGTGCTGACAAAGTGGTTTCTGTCATGGATGAAGGCAGGGAGAACGTTAAAATGGGATCCAAAATGAAGTCTTTTGGGCACCCTCTATGGCTGGTTTGACAAGGGAAAGAGAACATAAGGGAAGCCCTGCTAAATCAGGTTTGATTAAAATCAAATATCCAAAATTTCAAATCAGTTTGACTGTTTAAAATTGGAAGGAATTCACGTCCAGTTTCAATTCTAATGCATTGGAATCTATCCGTGCAAATTTTCAATCCATATTTGAAAAGACAAATGTCGACAACGTCCGTATGTGCCTGTACACATCTGTACGCATCCCGTATTTATTCCGTATGCATCCCATTTTCGTCCTGTATAGATCCATCCAAATACGTATGGATGTGGGAAAGATGCGTGCGGGCAAGTACACATCATGTATGAATGTCAGGATAGTTCATATGAATGGTCTGAACGTTTGACATTTGTTTGAATGTTTAAATTCAAATTTACGGACATTCGATTTGATTTCGAATGTCCAAATTAGAACGAATTTGATTGATTCTCAGATGTTTATATTTCTGCGGATCCCTGGTAGGGACTGAGCACTTTCATTCCCAGCTTTCATGGTATCCACGTTGCCTCTGAGGACTCTCTGGAGGTAGCGGAGGGTATGAAGCAGAGCAGTCTATCTGAATGCAAAGTTGGGTTGCCTGAAGAGGTTCAAGCCGGTTCTTAGAGACCCTGAATCTCCCACATGGGTACCATTTGGTGGGGATCTAATATTACACTGATGTTTTGCTTGGGTCTACTCTGAACTTGGAAAAGATCCCCCATAATCCTTAGCTCTGGCTCAGTCAGATGTTTCCTGGCATCTTGAGCGCATGCAAAAACAGTCTTCCGCCTCCAGCGAGCTAAGTTGGGCAGCCCAGAAAGAAGTTGACGGGCGTTGTCGTTAGCTTCCTATATCCTGAGTGGGACCAACCTTGCCCTTAGGCAGACTGAGGCAAGATGCTGGATGGAGGAACTCTGGGTGTGGTGCCTGGATACCTCTGAGTCTCCGCAGACAGCTTGAAGTCCAGTAAAAGGTGTTGTCGCACCAGCAGCCTTCCCATAAAATTCAAATGCCACTTTGATCGCCATCTCTGTATGGCCCAGGGAACCAAGGGCCTTTCTTCTTTCCTATGCAGTCCATCAACAGTTCTTAGGCTAGGCTCAGGTAGAACATTTCTAGGTAATGCTGCCAGCCAATAGGGAGACTGGAACCTGAACCAATCATAGACTGATAGAGTATGAATGTTCGGCTCTGAGGAAGTGTAGAATCCTTGCAGAGGTTCTGTACGAGGGGTCTACATGAATATTCATAACATTCATCTGAATTCGGACAATCACACACAAACTGAATGTTTGGACATTCGGACGAATCTTTCGGACTTTTGATAAACTGGGGAGATGGGAAAGCGGCTGCGCCAGTCGCATCTGAAACGGATCCAGATTGCATTCGGCATAGATCTAGAGCAGATTAGTACACCTTTTTAAATACGTTGGATTTGTTAAGTGTTTTCATGGATATCGTTGTTTTAATCTGTTGTTTGAAAACCTGTAACCCACCCTGAGACCCACGGGTATAGGGCAGGATATAAAACTAACTAACTAACTAACTAACTAACTAACTAACTAACTAACTAACTAACTAACTAACTAACTAACTAACTAACTAACTAACTAACTAACTAACTAACTAACTAACTAACTAACTAACTAACTAACTAACTAACTAACTAACTAACTAACTAACTAACTAACTAACTAACTAACTAACTAACTAACTAACTAACTAACTAACTAACTAACTAACTAACTAACTAACTAACTAACTAACTAACTAACTAACTAACTAACTAACTAAGTAAGTAAGTAAGTAAGTAAGTAAGTAAGTAAGTAAGTAAGTAAGTAAGTAAGTAAGTAAGTAAGTAAGTAAGTAAGTAAGTAAGTAAGTAAGTAAGTAAGTAGTGGATTCAGGTCAGATTTGACCCTTTCAGAGTGGATGTTATGGGATATTTATGTCAGATACGTGTCGGATAAGTCTACATTTTTGAGGATCTATATTTATTCGTATTGGATCCGTATTTACTCGTATTGGATATGTATTGGATATTCGTATGAATGTATATGAATGTATTCCTATCGAATAGAATCCCTCCACATCTGTATCAAATAGAATCCTGCCCAAAACTCCATTCGTGAATGTCCCTATTCTGTACTCCTTTACCATCTACGACGGCCGATCGAGAAAGCGGTTTCCAAGGAACGAACCATTTGGGAGTTTTCAGCACTCCAAGGAGTTTTTCTTTCCGAGGAAAGGCTGTAAAAGCTGCTGGGAATCTGGGCTGGCCAGTGGCCCAGCGACCCCCGCTTGTTAATTTTGGCCCCGTGGGCACCTGCTGCTGTTCCATTTAGAAGGGAGTTCTACTTTTGGTAAAAGCCGTGCGGCCTTCCCAGCTCTTGGAAGGACTAGGGGAGCTTCCAAGCATTCTTCAGCTTTCTGGTCTGTCTCATTCCTTCTCGTCTCATCCAGCAGAGGACCAAAAAAAACCCATCATTCATAACAAGCTACTTGAACATAAATCCACAAGGAGAGAGCTTCGTTTATTCTGAAGGGTGTCTCTGCCAAAAGGCAGCATTGCTATTGGGGTGTGTCTTAGAGATTTGAGCGAATGGTTTTTTTTGACATTCCCTTAGAATCAAATCAAATACTCCCAAATCCGATTTGATTCAAATCTTTTAAATTCGAATTTGGTAAATTTGAATCTATTCATATGTGCACTTACACGTCTTCCCCACATTCGTACGCATCTGTATATGAATGTAGGCATCCCATAGTTATCCCATATGCAACCCGTTTTTGTCCCATAAGTACGCATTGTTGCATGAACCCATACATGTACCAAATGTCTGGATAATGTTCGGATAATGTCCAGATGAACAGATCTGGAGTTTGAAATTTGATTTGAATGTTCACATTTGATATGGATTGAGAGTGGATTCAAAGTGGACTCAGGGCAGATTTGATACTTCCAGAGCGGATATGTTATGGGATACCTATCGGATACGTATCAGATACATATAGGATACGTTATACATTCGTATAGGATATTTGTACAAATCCATATGAGTGCATTCACATCGGATTGAATCCACCACATTCAATGGGGATTTATTAGAATGAATACAAATTTTCTTACATTCAGTTTGAATCAAATGCAACCCCCCCATTTGTTCACATCCTGAGTCTAGAGGTGTTCTCTGCCTGCCTGCCTGCCTGCCTGCCTGCCTGCCTGCCTGCCTGCCCGCCCGCCCGCCTGCCTGCCTGCCTGTCTCTATCTATCTATCTATCTATCTATCTATCTATCTATCTATCTATCTATCTATCTATCTATCTATCTATCTATCTATCTGTCTGTCTGTCTGTCTGTCTGTCTGTCTGTCTGTCTGTCATCATCATCATCTTTTCCTTCCTTCCTTCCTTCCTTCCTTCCTTCCTTCCTTCCTTCCTTCCTTCCTTCCTTCCTTCCTTCCTTCCTTCCTTCCTTCCTTCCTTCCTTCCTTCCTATCTATCTATCTATCTATCTATCTATCTATCTATCTATCTATCTATCTATCTATCTATCTATCTATCTATCTATCTATCTATCTATCTATCTGTCTGTCTGTCTGTCTGTCTGTCTGTCTGTCTGTCTGTCTGTCTGTCTGTCTGTCTGTCTGTCTGTCTGTCTGTCTGTCTGTCTGTCTGAATTTTTATCTTGCCCTATACCCAAAGATCTCAGAGCAGGTTACAGCATTAAAAACCAGTGAACACATAGAATAAAACATTAAAACCATAACAATGATATCCAAATAATGCGGATTAAGTAGGCACCCTCTGTATGAAGCTTTGGTCCTCATTGGTGTGACCCGATGGGGCTTTTATTTATTTATTTATTTATTTATTTATTTATTTATTTATTTATTTATTTATTTATTTATTTATTTATTTATTTATTTATTTATTTATTTATTTATTTACATTTCTATTCTGCCCCATACCTGAAGGTCTCTGGGCAGGTAACAACAGATTAAAACAGGTTACAAATTAAAACAAATACAGATTAAAACAAGATGCACGTTTAAAAACACCTTAAAAATTCAACAAATTTAAAATTTAAATTTTAGTCCCAGTGAGGTTTGTGCCAGACTGCTGTTTGACAAGATCAAGCAGCGCTGACGAGGAATGGCTCACAGGTGCTCTGGGGGCCATAGCGTCAGGTGCTAGTGTGATGCTGCCCTGCCACAGGTGAAGAATTAATGGCACATCAGCATGGTCACCTGTGCAGCAGCGCGCACCTGGTTTGTTTATTCCTGACTTCCTGGAAAGCAGAGGGCTTGCTGGTCCAGTCTACAGTCTTTCTCCAGAAAGAGGCCATGGAAAACCTACTTCAATATCTCTGCCAATAAAACTGTGTGGATGTGCCCATCGAGTCAGTCAGTGGCCAGCCGCAACTCAGAGGTACCTAAACACAACGTATCACTGGCTTTAGCAAACAGAGGATACTTGGTTAGCTTTATGGGAGCTTTAAGGGAATGCTAATTCTTTCTCCTCCTTTTTTAGGGCCTACCTGGTCTGCCTGGTTTACCAGGACCACCTGGCAAGAGAGGACCAAGGGTGAGTACTGTCCTGTAGCCTCAGCACCAGGAGCACAAGAAAGATGGCTCCCATCTTGTTGCTGGCTGGGCTGGTGTGGAAGGGAGGGAGAATGAAATGGAGGAAAGACGAATCTATGAAGGAAGGAAGGAAGGAAGGAAGGAAGGAAGGAAGGAAGGAAGGAAGGAAGGAAAGCAGGCAGGCAGGCAGGCAGGCAGGGAGGAAGGGAAAAAAAGCGAAGGAGGGGGGAGAAAAAGAAGGAAGACAAGAGGGAAGGGAGGGAGGGAGAGAAGGAAGGATGGAGGGAGGAAGAATGAAATGGAGGAAAGAATGGATGAAGGTAAGCAAGAGAAGGAGGAAAGGAAAGCAGACAGGGAAGAAAGAAGGGAGGGAGGGAGAAAAAGAAGGAAGGAGGGAAGACAAGAAGGAAAGGGAGAGAAGGAAGGAAAGAAAAGGAAGGAAAAGGATTAAATGGAGGGAGAAAGAATGAAAGGGAGAGAGGGAGGAAAGAAGAATGGATGAATGCAAGAAAGAAAGGGAAGAAAGGAAAGGAGGGAGGGGGAAAAGGAAGGAAGGATTAAATGGGGAAGAATGAAAGGGAGGGAAAGAAGAAAGAAGGAGGGCAAGGAAGGAAAAAGGGAGGGAAGAAGGAAAGGAGAGCTAAATGTGAACAGAAAGGGGCCTTGTGAAGAGAGGAATCCGCTGTGAGAGCAGAGCTTGGACCGACCATGCCCGGGCATTGGTCCGCTGGCATTTGCTGCCTGTCTGCGCGAAGCTGGTTCCCTCCTCCGCCTCCTGTGAATGGCATTCCATGCAGATGACCAGCTGCACCACCTTTGGAAACCCCCGTTATTCTCCCCCTCACCCAGTGTTTTAGGAAACAACACTGTGAGATTGTCCGGGGCTCTTTATGGCTGCTGGTCTCCTATCCCCACGGTTGTCCTGGAATTTGAGGCACACGTAGATAGATTTGCCGCCTTCTCTGTGCCTATCAAGGAAAGGCTAATGGGAGTTGGAGTCAAGTGAAAACAGGAGTGGTGGCTAAACTCTGCCCCCCCCCAAATGTTACAGAATTCCCATGAATCCCAGTTCGGACAATGGTAAAGAATCACAGAACCTCTAGTTCAGCAGCATACGAAAGGTCAGAGTTCACCGTTCCTGAGTAACACATTGGCTTTATATATAAAAAACATGAGAAGCAAGTGAACCAGATGTTTCCTCAGTGTCATGTTTAAGGACATAATGAGAGCCCTGCTGGATCAGGCCACAGCCCATCTAGTCCAGCAGCCCATCTCACATGGTGGCCCACCAATTGCTTCTGGTCATCTTGAGCAGAAGACCAAGGCAAAACGTTTGCCTGCTCTCGATTCAAGTAGCCATGGATACATCTGCCCTCCAGGAATGAAGAGGATCCCTGCTGGATCAGGCCACAGCCCATCTAGGCCAGCAGCCCATCTCACATGGTGGCCCACCAATTGCTTCTGGTCATCTTGAGCAGAAGACCAAGGCAAAACGTTTGCCTGCTCTCGATTCAAGTAGCCATGGATACATCTGCCCTCCAGGAATGAAGAGGATCCCTGCTGGATCAGGCCACAGCCCATCTCGTCCAGCAGCCCATCTCACATGGTGGCCCACCAATTGCTTCTGGTCATCTTAAGAAGAAGACCAAGGCAAACGCTTAGCCTGCTCTCGATTCCCTGTAAATGGCCCTGAGAGGCATCCTGCCTGTCCCTCCGACCTGGAGGCAGCACCTAGACATCGATTCAAGTAGCCATGGATTCATCTGCCCTCCAGGAATGAAGAGGAACCTGGATTGGGCCACAGCCCATCTAGTCCAGCACCCTGTCTCACCCAGTGGCCCACCGGTTGCATCTGGGCGTCTCAAGCAGTGGCCTGCCACCCAGCAGAACAATCCCTGTTGGCAATAGGGGTGTGAACAATTGGGTTTTTTTTTCCCATTCGATTTGTATTTGTTCAAATCGATCCCTTTCGAATCTGGTAGGATTCTATCACCTTACTTCCCAATTCCATCTTTCTGGATCTCTCCTGTGGATATGTTCCAAAAAGTTGAGGGAACTGAGGTGCGGGGAGAGTGGTCTAGTGGTTAGGGAGCCAGACTCTTATCTGGGAATACCGGGTTCAATTCCACCCTCCTCCATGAAGCCAGCTGGATGACCTTGGGCTAGTCACAGCTCTCTCCTGAGGTCTCACAGCCCCTCACAGGGTGCTTGTTGTGGGGAGAAGAACAGAAGGTTTATCAGCAGCTTTGAGTCCCCTTAAATGGGTGAGAAAAGTGGGGTAGAAAAGCCAACTCTTCTTCTTCTCTGAGCTGACATGTGAGATGGTAAAGGATTGTATTAGGGGTGTGCATAAATACAATTTTCAAATCTGATTCGTAACAAATTGAATAATCAAAATTCAGAAATCCAAATGACTGGACAATCGATTGTATATGAACGTCCGAATTCGTCTGAATTCATACGAATAACGAATATTTCAAATATCCATGCACATTTCTAGATTGTATCAATATACACCCAAAGACATATATTCTGTGGTGCAGTAAGTGAAGTCTAAGCAGAAACAGTAGTTTTGAAGGTTCTTCTTTGTCTTTTAGGGTCCCCCTGGCCCCCATGGGAATCCTGGACGTCCTGGTCCACCTGGTCCTAAGGTAAGGAATAGGCTATTATAGCCATGGAAGGCCACTGTTTATTTCTTAACGGGAAAAGGTGGTCACAGGGACTGAATTTGTGGCAGGAAAGGTTTGCCAGTGCTCCTGTGATTTCTTGCTAGGTTGACCTCTGGGCTTAATTAGATCTGGAGCCAATAAAGTATCTAAATTTTTGAAGCAGGACCTGGGAAGCGAAGGGTCCTCGCACGGCTATCAAAGATCATAGCATGACCTGAAGTTCGTCATTGGCCAGGGCTAAGCACGGATGCCACCATAATGATACGGGATGGGCAAGTACGTTGACTGTGCCATCCGCATCCCAGTGACAGCCCGTGTGGGTGAGCATGGCTGGAAGCCCCTCCACCTACTCAACGGTGGTTCAAAAGCTTTCTTTTTCAGAGGACGTTCATCAGCTAGCCTTCAGCAGGGCACCTGTGGAATCAAAGGAGGCTCACGAACCTGCCTTCAGTGTACAAAAATGGCTTCTAGAAGCTTCCTACCTGTCTCTCCAAGTTAGAGGAGGTATCTAAGCATCCATTCTAGTAGTGAATGATTCGCCTGTCCTCCATGAATTTGTCCAATACTCTTAAGAACATCAGAGATCCTACTGGATCAGGCCATGGCCCGTCTAGTCCCTTGTCTTATCTGGCATGGTGGCCCACCAATTGCTTCTGGGCATCTGAAGCAGAACAAAGGCGAAGCCTTCATCTGTTATTGATGAGCTGCCAGTAGCCTTTTAGGGGTATCCTGCCTGTCTCTCCAAGTTGGAGGAGGTATCTAGTAGTGAATGATACTCCTGTCCTCCATGAATTTTGTCCAATATTCTAAGAGCATCAGAGATTTCATGCTCTACACCCAGAACACATGTGGGCATCCTGGGACGGGCTGGGGCAGTTCCGAATGGAACCGCCAACCCAGCGGAGCGAATGCTCTCTCCCAGGGCACCCTACACGCATTCCATTTGCCCTCCTGCAAAAAGGCCTCACATTACTCCTTCTGTCTGTCTGGATCACCTCCACTCAAAGCTTCTCAGCAGCCCATTCAGCACAGATCAACAGATGGCCTGAGGTCATGGAGGGGCAGGAGGAAAATTCCTGGTGCTTTTTCTTTCAAGGCTTGTAAAATGGAGGATTGCAAGAAAAGGAAGCTAGGGGGGGAACTGTGCAGCCTAGAGATTACTACAGTCAGACTCTTTGAGGCCCCTTGAGTGGGTGAGAAAAGCAGGGTAGAAAAGCCAACTCTTCTTCTTCATCCTCCATGAAGCCAGCTGGGTGACCTTGGGCTAGTCACAGCTCTCTTCGAACTCTCACAGCTCCACCTACCTCACAGGGTGTCTGTGGTGGGGAGAAGAACAGAAAGTTGGTCAGCCATTTTGAGTCCTCTTAAACGGGTGAGAAGAGTGGGGTATAAAAGCCAACTCTTCTTCTTCTTCTTCTTCTTCATTCATTCTTCTTCATGCCATTTGCTGATATTAATTCCAAATCCGGGAGACTGAAGAGAGATTTCAGAGCAAATGAGCTTTCTTGTCCAGCTCTCCGCCTCCTTAGGCCAGTCGTGACTGGAGCGCCCTGATTTTAAAAAATAAAAATAAAAAGAGAAAAAGATTTCCATCAACCTGGCCTGCTGCCTCTCTCTGATTAAGAATTAGGCACTGGAGATGTGTTGGCAGCTGCCAGCTGTTCTGAATTTAAAAGTGCTGTTATACAGTCTGAAACAAAAAGCTGTAATAGAAAACCCAGCCCGTTACAATGCAGCCTTTAAAAAAAAATAATGCAACACTCTTTTGAGGTTTTTTTTTTTAAAGCCATATTTTATACGTCAAAAATCGAACGCTTTCATCTTGGCTGCCTGTTTCACAAATGCCACCTGGGATCTCTCACACATCAAGATGTTTTGTATGAGTGTATTAACACCGGACTCCGTAATCATTTGCAGACTTTGGAGGCTGGTGGGAGGCTGGTGGGTCTGTCCTCTTAGCTTGGACTGGATGAGTTTGGATATGAAGGCTGGGCCAAGCACTCAAAGTTGGCTGGATTTCAAGCCAATATTTAGGGACTCATCAAACAGGTTTCTCTTTCAATAGACATTTCTAGGTCAAAGGAATTCTGCTTTTCCGCTTATAGTGAAAAGACGATGCCAAAAAATATTTTAGCTTGTTTTTACACAACCATCGTTCGCAGGTGGAGACGAATGTGGTTTTGTGTATTGAAAGCAGCCATTACAGATAACATTAGGATTGAGATTGGATGGGAGGACTGGAAACAATGGAATCAAACTTCAAGGGAGTCAATACAGATGAGATATTAGGAGAAACTTCCTGACACTGAGGGCGATCAGTCAGTGGAATAGGTTGCCGGGTTCTCCTTTGCTGAAGGTCTTGGTATAGTGGTTAAGGAGCTGGACTCTTGCTTGGGAATACAGGGTTTGATTCCGCCCTCCCCCATGAAGCCAGCTGGCTGACCTTGGGCTAGTCACAGCTCTCTTCTGAGCTCTCACAGCCCCACATTATCTAGCCCAAAGGTCAATTTTCTGAGTCATTTAACGCTGGAAGAAAACAGCTCCTCGCTTTGCTGATGGGCTGTCTCACTCTGGAACCGCACTGAACCTGTGTGACCACAGTCCATGATCCAGATTGAGTCTCCTTAATCTAGATCAACTATGGCTGTGGACGTACCTAAGGCTTGATCCAGCTTCAGTCCACTTTCAGAGCAAGAGAACCCATCAGCAATGTGACCAGTGGTTTCCTTTCCACATTATCTATCCCAAAGGTGAATTTTGTAAGTTATTTAACGATGAAAGAGAACAGCTTGTTAAGTGTTGGTACCTCTGGTTTGCTTTTGCAAGGGAAGTTCTGTGCCAACCCTGCCACTAGCATCAGAGGACATGTCAGAGGAGTCGGCGGTTTTACTCCGAGGCCTGAATTGAAGATGCCACAGGAAGGGACAGCAGCTATTATAACAGCTGCATGCGGAGTGGAGGGATCCGCATGACTTCACTGACCGCTTGGCAGCGCCGGACGATCTTCCTCTCCCAGAATCTGGCCAGCGGTGTCTGTGTCGGGTCAGCTGTGCGCTGCTGGGCAGATGTCCTCCTAGGCTTCTCCCCAGCTAAGCCGTCTCCGCTAGGGCTGATTCTGTGGGCTGGAATTTGTGCGTTTGAGTGTGGCCAGAAGTGGGTGGAAGCCTGATCAAAATGGGAGCAGTAGTGATGCTTGGAAGGGGCGTGGAAACTGGACGGACGTTGCACCAAAGCTGGTCAGAGTTGCTGGGCGTCCAAAGGCTTTTTACACTCCGTGCGACTGGGGAAACCTGGCTTGGTTCTTTCGCACTCCCTCCCTCCCTCCCTCTTTCTTTTTTCTTTCCTTCCTCCTCCCTCTCTCCTTCCCTCCCTCTCTCCTTCTTTCCCTTTTCCCCCTCCCCTCCTTCCCTCCCTCCTTCCCTCTTCCTTCCTTCGCTTCTTCCCTTCCTCCCTTCCTTCCTCCCTCCGTCTTTCTTTTTTCTTTCCTTGCTTCCTCCTTCCCTCCCTCCCTCCTTCCCCTCCCCTCCCTTCCCCTGCCTTCTACCTCCATTCTTTGCCTCCCTCCCTCTTTCTTTTTTCTTTCCTTGCTTCCTCCTTCCCTCCCTCCCTAAACCTCCCTCCCTCCCTCCTTCCCCTCCCCTCCCTTCCCCTGCCTTCTGCCTCCATTCTTTGCCTCCCTCCCTCTTTCTTTTTTCTTTCCTTGCTTCCTCCTTCCCTCCCTCCCTAAACCTCCCTCCCTCCCTCCCTCCCTCCCCTCCCCTCCCCTCCCTTCCCCTGCCTTCTGCCTCCCTTCTTTTCCTCCCTCCCTCCCTCCCTCCCTCTTGCGGAGCTCCAAAGAGCTTTGCCATCGTTTTGAGTCATCTCTTACGGTTAGGCAGAAGAGAGCTTTGACTTTACAGGCGAACTGGAGCCTGGCGTCCGTCAGGTAGCTGCCCTTCTCAGCCTTAACGTGCATTTGTGATGGATTACAGCTGTGCACACGGAGGTGTCAGATCTGTTTCATAAGCCAGATGCTCCCTTGACTGCCAGCTGGGGTAATCACTGTGCCCTTTTAATTATGGGTGCCAACTTGGTGCGCCTAAATAGGTATGTTTACTGAGGAAACTATGGCCCTTTCTGCACTTACCTGTCCTTAAATCTTGATCAGAGGCTCCAAGAGAAATGGGCCCACCGATCCAGGTTGTGTGGAGTCATGGGCCACATCCATACCGTCTGCACTGAGGGTGTCAATCCGACTCATGCCTCCCCATGTCTCCAAAGGCTCAGAATGTGAATGTCTAGCCTCAGGGCCTGGGTGGTGGTGGTGCCACTTTTTGATGGTGTGCTATGGCCTGCCACTGAAAATTACCCGCACCCTGTAATTCTGGAACATGGAGGTGTGTGCTATCTGTATATCTCCTGTATGTGCTCTAAATGTGGCCTGATCCAGCACGGTTCCCCTTAGGTTCTTATGGACTAGATGGCCCATGGCCTGATCCAGCAGGGTTCCCCTTAGGTTCTTATGGCCTAGATGGCCCGTGGCCTGATCCAGCAGGGCTCCTCTGAGGTTCTTATGGCCTAGATGGCCCGTGGCCTGATCCAGCAGGGCTCCTCTGAGGTTCTTATGGCCTAGATGGCCCGTGGCCTGATCCAGCAGGGCTCCTCTGAGGTTCTTATGGCCTAGATGGCCCGTGGCCTGATCCAGCAGGGCTCCCCTTAGGTTCTTATCTGTGGCACTGAGGAGACTGATCAACTTGCTGCACAGCCCCTGTATATATAAGACCAACGTGATACTTTCCAGCCCAGGACTGATGAACTCTAGCTCTTCGCATGTTGCTGAACTACAGGCTCCACGGTTTTTTGGTGCTGGGCAAAAACAGAGGGGAACTGTCATTTAACATACAGCAAGGCTGTTCAGCTTGCATAATTACAGGCACTTAGTGCAAAGGCTATAAAATATGATTTACAGCTACAGATGTTCTTAAACTGGCGCTCAGAATCCAGGCAGCCAAACCCTTCTGGAGAAATCAAGTTCTTTTCCTTTTCCTCTCCCCCCTTTTTTCTGTTGTTTGTTCTGTTGTAAAGAGGAACGGCTCGACCGGTCTGTTTCGTGTGTCTATTTTCCAGTCTGCCATCCAGGTTTTCTCCATCTTTGCATTGGTTGACAGTTTGAAAACAAAAAAACCCCAAAAAGCCTGAATGAAAATGCTTCACGGTTCTCTTGAGAGTTTACAAAAACAGAACAAAACAAAAGATCTATTTTCCAAATACGTTCTCTTGCAAGTTATTCTGCAAAGCCGCTAAGCATCTGTGACGTTCCCTTACGGTTAGGTTTTATCAGTTGAGGGTTGGGGAACCGAACTCTTTGAGGTGGCAGCTTGAAGAGCCCACAAGTGATGCCAAAAATATAGCTGCATCTAGACAGGGTGAAAAGAAGTGTCAGGAAAGTGCTTTGATCCTTCCCAGGCCCTGGTCACACCTAGATAAGACAGGATGTCCTGGTTCATAATTCTAACTGAGGCTGTACCAGTTCTGTTCACACCTGGATCATTATAGGTCGTCCTGAGGCCACCCTTGCTCTGGGCTGCTTCGCTCACAGCTTTCTCCGCAACTGACCACAGCCTCCTCCATGGTCAGGCCCTCATGTGAGGTGGGATGCTGGACCTAGATGGGCTGTGGCCTGATCTGGATGAGAAGCTCTTAATTCATGGAGGAAAGGTCTGCCAGTAGCTACTAGACTGTACCACCTTCGGGTTAGAGAGACAGATAGGAGGCCTCTGAAGGTCATTTGCTGGGATTTAAGAGCAGGAGAAGGTTTGCCCTTGTCTTTTGTTTGAGATGCCCATGAGCACTTGGTGGTCTCTGTGTAGGATGGGTTGCTGGACTAGATGGGCTGTGCCCTGATCCTGCGGGGCTCCCCTTATGTTCTTAGGTCCTTATGGCTGTTCTAAACCCACTGATTCCAATGGCAGATAGGGCCTAAAAGAATTCCTTTGCTGCTGCTTCTGGTAATTGTTATGGTGCATAATTTCCCCCCTGAACTTTTAGTAAGGATTATTTTTTTGTTTCAGGGCCAAAAAGGTGATCCTGGACTGTCACCTGGGAAAGCATGGAATGGTCAGAAGGTAAGCTTGTGTTTTTAAGTACTGAATTACATTTTGGCTGAAGGGCTGTACTTTGCATGTTCCTTATGGGTGGACATCAGAGTCCTCGTTCTCTCTTTTGGGTCAGTGTGGTCTTGTGGTTGGAATGCCAGACTCTTATCTGATAGACTCCTGGTTTGATTCCATACTCCCACCTGAAGCCAGCTGGGTGACCTTGGGCTAGTCACAGCTCTCTTTCTGAGCTCTCACAGCCTCACCTGCCTCATGGGGTGTCTGATGTGGGTAGATGAACAGAAGGTTTGTCAGTTGCTTTGAGTTCCCTTAAATGGGTGAGAAAAGTGGGGTAGAAAAGCCAACTCCTCCTCCTCCTCCTCCTCCTTCTTCTTGAGGATCCGCATCTTTCCCGCAATCCGTACGCATTTGTACAAATCCGTATGGGATGAAAACGGGTTGCATAGGGGATAACTATGGGAGGCATACAATTGTGTTCAGATGCGAACAGATGTGGGGAAGATGCATACGCGCACATACGAATGTTGTCGACATCTGTATGTGCAGATTCCTATCAAAAATTTGAACCAATAGAATTTGGTAAATTCAAATCGAATCTTGTTAAAATTGAATTTAAAAGATTTGAATCGAGTTGGATTTTGGGGTATTCGATTCTAGTGCGAATAGGCCTCTGATCCCAGTGCAAAGAGTCACAAAGGATAAGAGGATGCTGATAGAAACACCCAAAATTTGACGGGATTCCTTTGGCTGGTTTTCCATCAGCTTGATTTGTAGCACAGATCTCCCTTCTTATTCTTACCAGCGATTGTGTCTTCATATTTATTTGTTTATTTTCACGCTGGCAGCTAGAAGCCTAGTACATTGTTTACTTTTCCGACTGAGAATGCTTAGCTTCTCTCCCTGTAAATATCCGGAGGAAACAACCCAGCACGTTTGCTTCTCTTTACAGGGCGATTTGGGTTTGCCTGGCCTAACAGGGCTTCCTGGACCACCTGGGAGGAAGGTAAGGTGCTTTTGTTCATGATCGGCAGGGGGTACCTTGCAAGGTGAAGCCGTAGGTTGAGGACATGAGCTGTTGTGGAGCTGTGTTGGACTCCTAAAATGTGCCACACTTTGGGGTGCTAACATTGAACCAACAGCTCAAAGGAAACAGTGATCCATATGTCTCCTGCATCGCGATCATGCCTTCACTTGAAAACTTCTTCAGTCCATCTTCTGATCTTGATGCTCATAAGAACCTAAGAGGAGCCCTGCTGGATCAGGCCACAGCCCATCTAGTCCAGCGTCCTGTCTCACACAGCGGCCTACCAATTGCCCATGGACATCTCAAGCTCATATCTTTCTATTTCTACCAGTTTTATTGGTGGACTTTCCACCCAAATCCACCCAAGCGCTTTGGTTCTCATCTCAACTCTAATCCACTTTACTAGCCTTGAATGCATAGGGGAAATGAACATAAGAACATAAGAGAAGCCCTGCTGGATCAGGCCACAGCCCATCTAGTCCAGCATCCTGTCACACACAGTGGCCCACCAACTGCCCATGGGCATCTCAAGCAGAGACAAGGACAAACCGTTGCCTGCTCTTGAATCCCAGCAAGTGGCCTTAGAAGTGTCCTGCTCCCCCCCCCCCCGCCAGCCTGAAAGATGCACCTAGGCATTCATTCTAGTAGCCATTGATATGTCATCCATAAATTTGTCTAACCCTACCTTAAAGCCATCTGGACTGGTAGCTGTCGAATGGAAAGGCAAGCTGGCATGTGCAATGTTCCTCCCTGCAAACTGTCTCTAAGCCTTATTCATACAGGACAGGTGTATTGATGGCTACTAGAATGGATGCCAGGGTTGGACAGACGTTGAACACACCCAGGGCTCAAAATCAATGTGCTATAATCCTGTTGCAAATTTCTTCTATCAAGAAATCTCCTTGCTGAAAATTATTTCGTCCTGTTTGGGTAAACTGCATGTGATCTGTTGCTTTGCACCTAAGTCCTGGGGTGTTTTTCCACTGTCACTAAAAGTACCCATTAAGTAATGGCATATGTAATGGCATTTTTGTACCCATTAATGGGTACTTAATGGGCACTTCTAGTGACAGTGGAAAAACACCCCTGGTCTCTCTAAGTTTCCATCCTTGTACACCCTAACTTGTGAAGGCCAACTCTTAGGTGGAATAAATCTTGCTAATGGCTCTGGGATGGAGGTAGGTGGAAATCACCCGACAGATGCTTTTGATGGTGGTTGTGTTTTGTTAGCTCCCTAAATTTAAAAAGAGAGAGAACATTGTTGGAAAAATATTTGGAAAAGAAAGCTGTAGAGTCTTCTGTTGGCAAAGCTCCAGAGAAGACACCTTGTGTTGTAGAGAAAATAGCTCTGTTTGTCCACGTGCGTTTAGGAAAATGTTTCCGCAAAAAAAGGTTTATGTTATGGTATGTTGTTGTTACTATTATTATTTTTTAAAAAGGTAAACTTTTGTCGAGGAGTTTTTTCTGTTTTAAAAATGGATTAGATGGCTTGTAGAGAAATTTGGGGTTCGCCATTTTGAGCTGAAGGGATATTTAAGTTTGGATATTCAGGAACCACAACAGTTAAATGTTCCCTGATCCTTAGTTATAGGACTTGTAGTCCAAAAGGGGAATTTCATTGATCTTTGGAGCAACTGCTGTGACCCAGAGTGTCTTTCCTTGAAGCATATAAGATCATGCACGGTATAGAAAAGGTGGAGAGAGAAAATTTCTTTATCACACAACACTAGAACCAGGGGTCACCTATGAAGCTGATGGGTAGGAGAGTCAGATCAGACAAGGGGAAGTATTTCTTCACCCAGAGGGTCATCTGTCTATGGAATTTGCTGCCAGAACAGGTGTTAACAGTTACCAGCCGAAATGGCTTTAAGGAAGGATTAGATACATTTGTGGAAGATAGATGTATCAATGGCTACAAGATTGGATAACTAAGTACATCTTTCAGGCTGGGGAAACAAGCAGGGTGCCTCTAAGGTCATTTGCTGGGATTTGAGAGCAGGAGAAGGTTTGCCCTTGTCTCTGCTTGAGATGCCCATGAGCCGTTGGTGGGCCACTAGGGGAGACCGGATGCTGGACTAGATGGGCTGTGTCCTGATCCAGCAGGGCTCCTCTTAGGTTCTTAGGTTCCACAGGGGGCTGAACACCAAACCATGGCTTGGTCTCGACCTCTGCTGTCCATAGAATAGCGTAGAATAGCCGGGACTCTATCTGCACGGTGGGGGTAGCACTGGTGGACTGAGCTCCCCCTACAGAGTACTTTGACACACTGGTGGATTGGGCCTCCCCTCTGAAGCACCCCAGACGTAGCGATGGCTTGGCCCATCCCACGGCAGTGCCATTGACTTAAATGGGTTAATGGGATCTTGTCTCTGTGATGCCGTTCTCCTACATGGGTGGAAGAGGCCTGTGGTTTCCCGAACCCCCAGTTTTCTACAGGCTGCAATTACATACATAACATGGTCTTGTCCTTCATGGTGGCTTGTGGGAAGCGAGTCATAGCAACGTGCAAGGGCTGAGTCTATAAGGCTGACGATACTTTGGAAGCTATTCTGTGGTGTTTCAGATCGTAAAGGGAGATCGAATGCTGCAAACTGGTTGCCCATCACGTGGCAGGGGCTGTAATTCAGTGGCAATGCATGCAGCCTCGAGAGTAGAGGGTCGCTAGTTCAATCCCCAACCTCTCTCCAGAAGTGGGCAGTAGCAAACCACTTCTGTATCCCTGCCAACAAAACTGTGTGGAGGAGCCTATGGAGTCTGGGAGTGTTTATAGCTCAGTGGCAGAACAAACTGCGTGGAGAGGAAAGGACTGGCGGCTCACATACCAGGCTCTCCCAAAAAGCAGGCAATGGCAAACCACTTCTGTATCCCTGCCAAGAAAACTGCGTAGAAGGCCCCAAGGAGTCTGGGAGTGACTCTAGCTCAGTGGTAGAACAAAGTGCCTGGAAAGCAGTGGGTTGCTGATTCAATCACCAGAGGTAGGCAGTGGCAAACCACTTCTGTATGCCTGCCAAGAAAACTGCGTAGAAGGACCCATGGTGGTGCCCATGCAGCCAAGATGGGGTCAGGCACAACTCGATGGTACCCAAACTGTCCATCAAGTGGCCGCTTTGTCCCTGAAACTGATTCATAAAGTTGTGAGTTTTCGTTCCACCCCAGAAACATTTTCCTTTCCTGTTTGAATGTTTGGATTTCTGCAGCTTTCTGAGTCAAAGCCACCTTAAAAATAAAATGAAATGAAAGTGCTACAATCTGTGTGTGTGCCATAGTTCACACCAGCGTGGTATGTCTGCCCTGCGTTTTCTCAGGGCATTAATTCCAGTGGCGGTTTGGCTGTTCTCACCTTGGTTTTTTACCCACAATGCCTTCTGCCTCATTAAATAGGTATATGAACCAGCTGACCAAACAAGAAGCAGGAGACATTTTCAAAGATGGGAGGGCCCTTTCTTTCTTTCTTTCTTTCTTTCTTTCTTTCTTTCTTTCTTTCTTTCTTTCTTTCTTTCTTTCTTTCTTTCTTTCTTTCTTTCTTTCTTTCTTTCTTTCTTTCTTTCTTTCTCTTTCTCTCTCTCTCTTTCTTCTTTCCTTTCTTCTTTCTCTCTTTTTCTTTCTCTCTCTTTCACTTTCTCTTTTTCTCTCTCACTTTCTCTCTCTCTCTCCCTTTCCTTCCTTCCTTCCTTCTTTCTTCTCTCTCTCTTTCTTTCCTTGTGGACCAGGATTCCTGGTGGCATATCTGATTTTTCCATAACGTTCTTCCTGCATTGGTGGTGCTGATGGCCCATAAATTTGGTGGTTTGGGTTGGTCTCTCCTTCCTTCCCTCCCCAGCTTATTTTCTTTCCCATTTGGAGGCGTTCATACCCAGTTCAGCATAGGCCTCTTCTGTGGACATCCTCAAACAAGTAAGCATTGCTGTTGTTTCTGGTACAAATCCTTGCAGCTTCCCAGGTAGTGAATTCAATATGATGTCTTTGGCACCAAGGACTTAATTCAGCTTCTGCTCTAACATACATGGGCTTCCTTTAGCCCCCGTTGGGCTAAGTTGGATATTTGCACATACACCCATCATCTGAGAGTGTTCCATTCAGCCAAAACTGTATTTATGTGAGCCAGTTTGGTCTAGTGGTTAGGGAGCCGGACTCCTATCTGGGAATACCGGTTCTGATTCCACCCTCCTCCATGAAACCAGCTGGGTGGCCTTGGGCTAGTCACAGCTCTCTTTCTGAGCTCTCACTGTCCCCACCTACCTCAGAGGGGCCTGTAATGGGAAGAAGAACAAAAGGTTTGTCAGCAGCTTTGAGTCCCCTTTAAAGGGTGAGTAAAGCTGGGTAGAAAAGCCAAGTCATCCATCCATCCATCCACCCACCCACCCGGCCACCCACCCACCCATCCATCCGGCCACCCACCCACCCACCCACCCACCCACCCATCCATCCGGCCACCCACCCACCCACCCACCCACCCACCCACCCATCCATCCATCCATCCATCCATCCATCCATCCATCCATCCATCCATCCATCCATCCATCCATCCATCCATCCATCCATCCATCCATCCATCCATCCATCCATCCATCCATCCATCCATCCATCCATCCAAGAAATGAGTTCATGTATCCAGGATTGCAGAATTCTGCAGGGTTTTGGTACCTGTGAGCTGCCCAACAGGAATTTATGGGCCTCATTCTGAATGCCTTTCCCACGGTGATAGCATTTGAAACTGTCAGTTTCTGCCTCCCTTTTCATTTTCAGATTTCCACATTCGTTGGGTTTTCCTGCCATGGACCCCCTGCAGACAATAAGGGACACCCGATCCTGTATTTTCACTCACAAATCTTTACCATGTGTTTTCCTCTGCACGCACGAATTTTACCGTGTTCCCTGGGGGGCCATGACACGCCTCTTGCATCTCCTCATTGCCTTTGTCTGATCTTCATTCTTGGTGTGCGTGAATTTGTTGTCCAAAAAAATTAAAATTAAATAAATAAATGTAAAGTACTTTTTTGGACCTGAGATGCCTGCTGGAATGTTTACAGTTTCCCATTAACCGAATTTCCACGGCAGGGGGAACTGCGCTGCCTTTTGCGCTTGGCATGGAACGGCTGGATTTATTCCCTTGTCGTCTCCTCTGCATTCTTTCCCCATTTGTTTTCCAAAGTTGTCACTCTGGTTCTTGAGAAACTTGGATCGCTCTGCTGCCGTGGTCCGCCGGAGGGCTTCTACAAAGGGACCTACACATTTCCGCGTCAACCGATAGTCCCGTTGTGATTTATGGTCCCTGGAATTCTCCGGAAGCATCTGTTCAGGAGCGCGAATGCATCTTCCTCTTGCAATTTTGGCCGTGTTTGAAGAGGCTCCATTTGGAGCCCCTTGTAAATATTAATCAGGATTGACTTTGATCTTTCCTCCGCCCTTCCCTGACAACATTTCTCCTCTGCAGTGGCCATCCCTGTTTTTCTTTTTTCCTTTCATATGCGGCGCTTTCCGCACTTGGCTTCATTCTGGACTATATCCCAGAGTAAAGACTTGCCTTCTGCATGCTAGTGCAGACTACGGAAAGCCCCAGGGGAGCCCTGCCATAGGGTGTTTCTCCACTGTCAGAAAGTACCCATTTTTGCACCCATTAAGGACCCATTTGGGTGTGATCTGGATGATCCCATTTCCACCATGGTACCCATTTGGGACCCGATTGTTTTGACTGCCGCTGGGGAAATCTGAATCAAATGGGTTCTTTCTGGCCTTTAATCCAGATTTTCTGTAGACCCCATTAATGGGGTCTACAATGGGGTCTTCAGGAAGAAAATCCGGATTAAAGGGAGCCTGTTTCCATGTTAGTTTGGCAATGGGGTCTAGAGGAGGCTAGGGGGAGGGGGCACCCATGGGGGTGGGAGCCCCAAAACCTAAGCTTTGAAGTCATTTCGAAGTCACTTCGAAGTCTGTGCAAAATAGCTCCGGAGCGTCTTTGAAGTCTGTGCTGATCTTCGGAGTGAACTTCGAAGTGACTCCGAAGTGACTCCAAAGTCACTTTGAAGTCACTCCGATGTCAGAGGACCAAGGCAAAACCTTCATCTCCTCTCAGCCCCCTGAAAATGGCCTTTATAAGAATATAAGAAGCTAAAAGGATCCCTGCTGGATCTGGCCACAGCCCATCTAGTCCAGCATCCCATCTCACACAGTGGCCCACCAATTGCCCATGGGCATCTCAAGCAGAGACAAGGACAAACCTATTCCTGCTCTAGAATCCCAGCAAATGGCCTTAGAAGCGCCCTGTATAGAGCTCTCCTGTCCACCTTTCCAACCTTGAGGTGGCATCTAAGCATCCATTCTAGTAGCCATTGATGAATGAGCTAAAGCAGTGTTTCAGACTGGAGGATCATTGGCCAACTGCTGCAGTGGCTTCTCCATCTTGCTGCCCAGAGCTTTGGTTCATGCACTGTTCCTTAGGCTGAATCCACACTGTCTCCCTCCCTATACCAGACCAAAGTGGTATGCTCCAGTCTAGAACAGGCAAGCTGTCCAAAGGTGAGATGAGTTGCTCCTGGCATGAAACCAGGCCACACCACTTCTGAAGCTTGGTTCCAGCTTTGGATCTGGCATGGGAGACAGTCATGGAAGGAAGGCATTTCTTGCACTGCTGGAATGGGTTTTCCAACACCTCTATCGGTATACCACCCGATAGCATACCAGTGGACCTCAAAAGAAGAGTTCTACCTGTAGACTGGACCAGGACGCCATTTTGGGCATCCTGCTGCAGTCTAGGTTCTGTCCTGTGTGGATGGAGCCATACCTGGTGGGCAGGTGCCCGGGGGGGGGGGCTCTGTTCTGCACTCATATGTGGACGGCAGAAGTCTAGTGAAGAAGGCCATATGATACCACGCTGCACTTGGGGTGGTCTTTATGGCTTTATATTGGAGGGATTTGGGATCATTTTTGTTCAGGGAAATCTTATGAATTTTAACCTGTTATTTTTTCCATGAATGATATTGGGAAGGCTGGGCTGAAAAAATAAGCCCTTCTGGAATTTTAAAGACTATTTCAAAAGCCAATGTAACTTTATTTTTTTTTAATTCTTTTGAACAGGGGCAGAAAGGATACCCAGGCCCACCTGGTCACCCTGGAGAGCCAGTAAGTCCACCTTTTCTTTCTTTCTTTCTTTCTTTCTTTCTTTCTTTCTTTCTTTCTTTCCTCCTCCTCCTCCTCCATCCTCTCCCTTTCCTTCTTCCTCTTCCTCTTCCTCCCCTCTCCCTCTCCCTCTATCCTCTCCCTTTCCTTCTTCCTCCCCTTTCCCTCTCCTTCTATCCTCTCTTTTTCCTTCTTCCTCTTCCTTGCTTTTCCCTTTCTCTTTTCCTCTTCCTCTTCCCCTTTACCCTTCCCTTTCCCTCTTCTACCTCTTTCTCTTTCCCTTTCCCTCTTCCTTTACCACTGAGCTACAGCCCCTCCCAGACTCCGTGGTCACAGTTTTCTTGGCAGTGACATAGAAGTGGTTTGCCATTGCCTTCCTCCAGTGTGAGAGAGGGGGGCATCAGAGCTTTAACCCTCTCCTTTCCAGGCAGTTTGGTCTACCACTGAGCCACAGCCCCCCACCCCCCATTCTGGAATACGTCCTAGAATAAAAGGACTGAAGAGTCCTGAAATGGACTTAGTAGACGGCAGGTGCCCTTTGGAGCATTCCAGGAAGCAATTGGCCTAACAAAGTCAGCACAGATCCTTAGATTTGTCCAGCCCCATGCAACTGCTGATTTCGGGGAGCGGAGCAGAGGGAAATTCGGCCGAACGTCGGTACGCTTTCTGAATCCTTAGTCCAGTGTCAGGGAAATGACGGGCTGTTTACATTAGCTTCTCCCCTCCAGCGGTGCATTAATATTTCAGCTGCAGCGAACTGAATTGCTTCTTCAAGGAGCCTGTAATTTAACTCTCTCCTGTGCCCACTTCACCTCTCTTCTGTTTGGATAAGGGAGATGTTTGCAGTTAAGTAAGAGAGAGAAACCAAGTACCAAATGAATGGCTGAGTTTGTTGAAGCTGATGTGAAAGTCTACTATTTGCCAAGTCACTCGCGAGTGCCGTTGCTGCTGACAAATTGGCCTCTATGCTCCTTGGACCTGAGCTCTCCCCACCCCCACCCCCCACACCGCTCCTTAAACCAAGCAGATTGCATTTTGTTAGGGCATGGTGCCCTCCTGTGAGCCAGTTTGGTCTAGTGGTTAGGGAGCCGGACTCTTATCTGGGAATTCTGGCTTCGATTCTGCACTCCCCCATGAAGCCAGCTGGGTGACCTTGGGCTAGTCACAGCTCTCCTCTGAGCTCTCACAGACCCACCTACCTCACGAGGTGTCTGGTGTGGGGAGAAGAACAGAAGCTTTGTCAGCCGCTTTGAGTCCCCTGAAATGGGGGAGAAAAACAGGGTACGAAAAGCCAACTCTTCTTCTTCTCCTCATCCTGACATGGCCCTCTGCAAAATCTGGACCAAGACTTGCTAATTAACTGTTCTCTCCATGGTAGGAAAGTGTACAAATATTTGAAAATTCAAAAATCCAAGTTGATTCCGACAAATTTTGACATTCAGATTCAAATCGGATGTAATAACATTCCAATTTAGACATTTTGGATTTTCCGAAACATTCGGTTGAATATTTGAATCATTCCAATGTACAGATTTCTTTGTATTACATACATATCTGTGCAAATCTTATGCGTATTTGCGCTTCGGGGTGAAAACAGGACGCGCACGGGATGAAACGGGATGCATACGGAATGAGCACAGATTCGTATAACAGATATGAATATTGTCAACATTCGCGTCTTTAAATAGATTCAAATGTTACGGATTCGAATCGGGTGTTTGGACATTTGGATTTTAAGCATTCAAACTGGATTGAATGTTCAGATATTTGATTCAACTCCAATTTGAATGCAAAAAACCCCATTTGAATGAATAGTAATAATAGTAATAGTAATAGTCCTCACCTTGTCTGGGCCATTGTTCCCAGAATCCTTTGTGCTGAAAATGGCCAGCCTGTATTTTCCTCTCCTCCTGTGGAAGCTGTCTAAAATAAACTGATTTTTCTTTTCTTTTTTTCCCCATGGGAACCACTCTGTTAATGTTAACCTTAGCTTTCAGCTAACTATGCTGTTTAATACTGCTTTAATGGGGTATGTATTTAATGTCTTGCCGGCCAGAGATCTGAGGATATGGGGCGGGATATAAACATTTTGAATGAATGAATGAATGAATGAATGAATGAATGAATGAATGAATGAATGAATGAATGAATGAAATAGAGCAGTGGCAGCAAACTACTTCCTTGAGGCCGGGTGACAGTGGCCGAAACGGTCAGCAGCCGCATGCAAACGTCTGGTGTGCGGAGAAACGTCTCTCTCCAAAGCGTTGAGTGTGGACAGAACTGTTGTTTCTCTGGAAAGGGGAATGGATTGGAGTAGCCTGGTCGGAGGGGCGGCAGGCTGTGTTATTTAAAGGTTGTCAGCTTCGAAGCCGGACTTCTAGTGCTATCGGTTTCCCCTTTGTTTTTGCAGGGCGTCCGCGGACCTGACGGGAACCCAGGTGCCAAAGGTTATCCTGGCAGGCAGGTGCAGTAAATCTTACCGTGCTGTGGACGGCTTAGGGGGTTGTGGGAAGGCTGTAGATGACCACAGTGGGCATCCCTTGCTAGAGGACAGAGGCCCTCGCACTGGGCTTCTGCCCCAAGGATGTGGGTGGGGAACTTCAGATTGTGTTCATAGGGCACTGACAGGTATACCGGACCCATGTGTTTTAGGGCTCTGCAAGAATATTCTATCCAATTTGTTTGAATTCGGATATTTGGATTCGTATTGAATATCTATACGTTCGCTTTTTAACGTTCAAATGGATTCAAATGTTTGGAATCATTCATACAAACTATTCAGACACACATATCTGTATGGGTATGTACGCATGGCATATGTATCCATAGGGATCTTATTCATTCCCATGTGAATTTGAACAGATGCATTCAGGGGGACAATGGGATAGATACGGGATAAAAATGGGAGGCGTACTAACAGATACGAATGTTGTCAACATTTGTGTCTTCAAAAATGAACTGAATATTCGTACAAAAAGATACAAATGTATTTGAATTGGCTCAAATTTGAATACATTCATTTTTTCTCTGTTCGCACAAATCCAGACGTTCAAATATTCTATTTCAATCAAATCAAATCCAAAAACTGCATTCATGCACCCCCTAACATGTTTACTTCCCTTCCTTCTTTATCTTGGTGGGGCCTTTAGGGAGCCCCCATCTACCCCCTTCGGCCCCTCCTCGGGGCAGGACCCCCCTTCAACTACACCAGGACATAGAAGCAACACTCCCAGTACACTTACAGCTTACTCAGGCCATCCAAAAGGATAGCAGCTCTGTTGTGTTAACTGGGCCCTGTCCCTGGTGTAGCAGGCAGAAAAGCAGTTCGTTTAGCAGCTTCTTTCTTTCTGAATTTAGCTGACTGTAAAGCTCAAAAGCATCCCCAGTGGTGCGATTCCGAGGGCTTCATCTGCCCCAGCCCAAGGGCAGGTGGGAATAAACAATCCCCCTTTTTTCCATGCACAGACACAGATCCGGATCGTCAAGATCCAGATCTTTTGAGATGGGTTCCTCCTGGAGATCCGGATCTTGAAGATGCCTGAAGACCCCATTGTGGACACCTTTAATCAGGTCCACATGAAATCCAGATTCAAGGGCCTGAAGGACCCCTTAAATCCAGATTTACCCTGCCCTCGTGGGGACAGGGCCTTCCCAGTTGGTACCGATCAGGTACTAATCGGGTTCCTAATGGGGTCTTAGAAGGGTTCTAAGCCCTAGTGGAAAAAGGGCCAATAAGCTCATCTGGATGGAGACAACCACATTCTTCTGCCCTTTATAGTCATCTGTGTGAGAGAACTACATTGAGAAAGGGTGAGCAATTTACCAGATGGACTCAGATAAGGTGAAAGAAGAAAAAAACCCAAACCCACACACCTTCTGCTATCCGATGATGGTGTGGAAGTGTTGAGATAAATCGCCTTCCTGGTTTCATCCTGTTGCTGCAAAAGCCTACGAGGAGGGGCACCAGTGGGGTGTTTTTTGGCATTTGATCCGTAACAAGCCGGATATTAGAAAATGTGTATTTGTCTGAATAGATCCCCTTTGAATGTGGCAGGATTCTGTCTCTTCGATACGAATGCATTTGTACAAATTTGTATGAATACCCGACACGGATCCAGTATATACCCCATAACTTATCCGCTTTGAAAGTGTCAAATCCGGCCTGAATTGACTTTTAATCTGCCCTCGATCCATGTTGAATTTGCTCTGTATCCATTGCAGATGTATGGATACGTATGGGACGAAAATGGGTTGCATATGGGATAAAAACGGGATGAGTATGGATGCGTATGGACACATACGAATGTGGTTGACATTCGGATCTTCAAATATGAATTTAATATTCGTAGGAACAGATACAAATGTATTCGAATCGGATTCGAATGTGAGTACATTAATTCAAGCGTTTGAATATTCAATTCGATTATTCGTAATTCGATTCAATTATTCATTATTTGATTTGATTATTCATTATTCGATTCGATTATTCATTATTCGATTATCCATTATTCAATTCAATTATTTGTTATTCGATTCGATTATTCATTATTTGATTCGATTATTCGTTATTTGATTCAATTATTCGTTATTCGATTCAGTTATTCGTTATTCGATTCGATTATTCGTTATTCCATTCGATTATTCGTGCAACCCTTAGTCCTAACCACTGAATGTGAATAGAATATCTATACATTCAAATTTAACATTCAAATGAATTTTTGAATCTGACGAGTCGTTCATACCAATTATTCAGACAGTCCTATGTGTATGAATCCATGCACATCCTAATTGTACCCATACACATTTGTATGGATACATATGGGATGAAAACAGGATGCATATGGGATAAACACGGGATGCGTATGGATGCGTACAGACACGTACAAATGTGGTTGACATTCGCATCTTCAGATACAAATTGAATATTGGTAGGAATAGATACAAATGTATCAGAATCAGATTCGAATGTGAATACATTAGTTTTGTCCTCTATTCGTTCGAATTCGAACATTTGAGTATTCGGTTCGATTATTCGTGCGCACCCTAGTCCTGACCCCTGAGCCCCGAAGGGGAAGAGGAGGGCGAGAAGAAGCTGCCGTAGACCTGACTTCCAGTTACCCTCTGATAAAATGCGACTGATAACTCCTGCGCAGGTCAGCCCAGGGGTCATCGTGGTCGGCGTGGGTGACTTATTATCCCTGGCGACCGGCCAGCCACGCTGACCTTTGGGATGCAAGATCTCCTTCTGCTGGATCTCAGCTGCTTTGAGAGGAGTTGGAGTTAACTCCTGAGTCTTTTCAAGATGTGGATTTTTGTTTCTTCCCAGGATCACTTGGTTAATAACAATTCGACTATTTGTTCTGAAGGGCTGCCTCTGTTCCCCCCACCCTCTCTAAATGCCTTTCTAGTTATCTTTTGGACTAGACGCCTTAATCGCAGGGAAAGCTCCACTTTGGCACTCCCTGCTCGAGGAGAAGGCTATAACATCTCCACGTTTATTTGTCTCTTTTTCTTTCTTCCTTTTCTTTCCCGCTTCTTCTGTTTCAGGGCTTACCTGGACCTGTAGGAGAACCTGGCCCAAAAGGCATCCGGGTAAGTGAGAGAGGAATTCTATTGCTGTCCGCAGTGTCTAAATTTCCCTAGATCTTGGAAGGCAAGTAAATCTCTTTGTTCCGGTCTGATATTCAGGATTCCTATAGGGCAATTCTGGGGTCCAAGGGTGGTTTTCTTTGAGGGACTGGGAGCCTTTGAAAAGCACACTGGGAGTTAAAAAAGAAAAAAAAACCTAAATTTGAAAATATTTTTCTAGCAGGGGTCGTTAGTGAGCCAGTTTGGTCTGGTGGTCAGAGTCTTAGGCTCTTATCTGGAGGCCTCCCTGTTTGATCCTTCAGCCCTCCATGAAGCCAGCTGGGTGACCTTGGGCTGGTCACTGCTCTCTTCTCTGCTCTCACGGGGTGTCTGTTGGTGGTTGGGGGAGAAGAACAGAAAGCTTTGTCAGCCGCTTTGAGTTTCCTTAAAGGTTGAGAAAAGCAGGGTAGAAAAGCCAACTCTTCTTCATCATCTTCCTCCTCCTCCTCTTTTCTGCACACTGTTGCCCTCTCAGGCATTCTCCCTGGTGGTGGGAGGGGGGGCTAATGGGGCAGTTCACCAAAGCATGCTATTGAAGTGGGTCCTTCAGCGTATCTGTAGCTAGAGACCATTACTCCTGGACCTCTGGAGCTCTGCCCTGACTCCTGCGTTGGAGATCTGGAGCTGGCGCCATCGTCTGGACCGGATTTTGGGTTCCTGGCCTCTGAGTGCCGAATGTGATGTGGAGGGAGAGCAAACCCGTCCCTTAAATTCCGTCTTCCTCCCCCTAATCCAGTTAAGTTCATTTTGGGGCCACCCCCACCCCCAACCCTGTTATTTTCTGCTTCCGGGTCTCTCCCCATTTCCGTTATTTCAAATGGTCCTAGACAAACAAGGATGCTACTTTTGTGTGCCCTGAAGGATTTTAGGATTCCCTCCTCCTCCTCCTCCTCCTCCTCCTCCTCAATCCCCCTGGGTCTTCAAGGAGTTCGGGGAAAATTTGTGTGTCTCTGAAATGGCTCTAAGACGGCTTGGAGACAGTTTTCAGGTCATTGTGTCCAGACACTACCCCATCCCAGCCCCTCTCATGAACCTTCTAGGCCAGAAAAGGTGGATTAGAGGTGGGATGGAAATTCAAGGGTGATGCCTCCAAGGTGCATTTGGTCCATTATATTTATCTAGGTGTGGAGGCTGCCTAAAAGACAGCTTGGAGACAGTTTGCAGGTCATTGTGTCCACACACCAGCCTGCCCCTCCCCCTCTCATGAACCTTCTAGGCCAGAAAAGGCGGATGAGAGGCAGGATGGGCACACCAAGGGCCCACATTGACACCTCTAAGGTGCTCTTGAGCTCTCACTTTTTTACCTGGGCTGAAATTCCACTTAGGCCTCTGGCATGCAATTAGGACAGCTCCGGCTCAGGTATTCTGTACCAGAGCTGCACCAGAGCTGCCCGAATTTGCCTACCGGAGGCCTAAAGGCAAATTCCGCCCAGGTGACTTTGTGGGACCTTCAGAGACACATCTTGCTAGCGGTCAGTGGGGCCCCGCCGGCGCCACTCAGAGCGTCCGCTTCTCTCCTTCTGTGGCCCGTCTTTCTGTCTCTGCCGCTCTCCTGGAATGGAGAGCAGCTGGTGGTGGTGTGTCCACCCACCCTCCAGCTGACCAGCAGCTGCAGCGAAAGGAAGCTATTTTGGGGAGCGTGCCAGGGCTGTGGAGGGCGGCAGTGTCTCAGCCGCAAACTCTGACCCGCTGACCCGGCCTTGCCTGCCCGGTTGGCAAACGCTCTTGTTTCCGGACTATCGCGGCAAACGGTTGTGAGAACTGTGGATTGCTTGGAATGCCTTCCCGGTTATTTGGGCCCTGGCTTGCATCAAAGTCTGTGCCACTGACCAGCTCTTCTGAACCAGCTTTTGCTCGAAGTCTGTCCGACTTCCGGCCCCGCCAGGCGTGAGTTTGCCTGTTTAACTGCTCTGGCGTTTGCTTTGGGGCTGAGGAAAGTGGGTCCTTTCTGGACTTAATTGCTAATCCGGGTCCAGGAGCTGCTAAGAACACATTGCCTACACGGGAGTTGCGTAGATCCAGATCTTAAAGCACAGGGAGGTCAGTATAGGAGAAGGCGTTCCTTTAGACATTTGGGGATTTACAGATCAAAGTTCACACCTTGAATTGGGCTCGATAGAGAATCACTAGCCAGTGCAGGTCTTTTGAGATCAGTGTGATGTGCGTCCGGCCAGCTGTCCCGGTCAGCAGTCTAGCAGCTGCGTTCTGCACCAGCTGCAGCTTCCGAACTGTCTTCAAGGGAGGCCCCAGGTGTAGCGCATTACAGTAGTCCAGTCTGGCGGTTACCAGAGCATGGATAACTGTGGCCAAGTCATCTGTGTCCAAAAAGGGTGCACCAGCACTCTTGGCCACAGCCTCCACCTGGGCTTTGAGCATCAGTGCAGAGTCCAAGAGCACTTTTAGGAAGAAGGTTGTATTTGTGGACTGTTACTGCGTAGTGAAAACTCCCAGAAAATGATCATAGGAGAGACGAAAAAGTTGATGCAGTCTGTTTCCTACTGTGGCTATTAAAAATAATAATAATAATAATAATAGTTATAGGAGATCTTGCTTACTTTCCCCTCTTCTTAGGCAAAATACTTTTTTACCTGCACTGGTTCAGAACCGAATCTGTCTCAGTTCACCCCAGTTTGGAGTGCTTTGCTCCGGGTTGGTTTTCAAAGCGTGGAAAATGGCTATGGAAACTTGGTGTGATCTCCGCCAAACTTGGTGTGATCTTGTGCCAAGGTCTTTTCTCTCTCCCCCCACCCCACCCCCCCACTCTTCTGGCTTGGCAATTTCATGGTTTGGCAGCTGCACAGCTGGGCAGAACAGCCTGAATATGGACAAACCAGTTTGGCTGATTCAGCATCCTTTGAAACCACTAGAGAACCACATCAGGGGAGCAGAGGACATGGCGTGGCGTTGGGAGAGATCACACCAAACGTCCAGCGTGTTTTCCAAGCGCTTTTAATGGCTGAGCAGCTCTAAGCCAAGAGCCTTTCAGGGCCTGCTGTAGTCTTGTATCAATGGCTACTAGAATGGCGACTTCAAACATACACGAACGTATACGTATCTGATACGTATCCCATAATATATCTGCTCTGAAAGCATCAAATCCACCCTGAAGCCACTTTGAATCTGCTCTCGATCCATGTCGAATGCACTCTGGATCTATTGCAGATGTGGCTGACATTCAGTTTAAGTTCAAATGTCAATCTTTGAATGCGCCAACATTCAGTTTGAATTTGAATCTCCGTATTCGGGTGAATTTGCACGAATTTTGAATGTTACTAATATTCATGAACTTTCCTAGTCGGAGCTCAGGATGGACTAGGGAAGGGTCAAAAGGAAGGTGTGACCATGGCCAAAGTGTTTAAAGCATCCAGAAGGTCAAGAAATACAAAGTCCATCAGCTATGAGGCTTCTGCCGTTGTGATTTTCACGTTGTACAGAAAAGGACCCAAGAAGGCCGAAAGAATATCAGGATTGTGTGGATAGTTTACCTCTTCCTTCTGGTGTCACCCTACCTGGTGGCAGAAGAGAAGAAGAAGAGTTGGCTTTTCTACCCTGCTTTTCTCACCCATTGAAGGGGACTCAAAGCAGCTGACAAAGCTTTCTATCCTCCCCACAACAGGTACCCTGTGAGCCAGTTTGGTCTAGTGGTTAGGGAGCCTGACTCTTATCTGGGAATACTGGGTTCGATTCTCCCCTCCAACATGAAGCCAGCTGGGTGACCTTGGGCTAGTCACAGCTCTCTTCTGAGCTCTCACAGCCCCACCTCACAGGGTGTCTGTCTGTTGTGGAGAAGAATAGAAAGCTTTATAAGCTGCTTTGCGTCCCCTTAAATGGGTGAGAAAAGTGGGGTAGAAAAGCCAACTCTCTTCTTCTTCTTCTTCTTCTTCTCCTCCTCCTCCGGCTCCCTGATCACTGGACCCTAACTGGCTAGTGATTTCGGCTGCGCTCAGACCTTGGAGTTGTGTTTTCAGGCCCTAAGATCAGGCACATCTGAACACCATTTCAAACTCTGTCCAACCTCTTGTCCAGTTGCAGGTGAGGCTATTTGTCCAGCAAACTTGGGCATGACCCACCTCAAAAAAGCCCCATTGTAAACCCCTTCAGGATTTTTTTTTAAAATGAAGAAGCAGTGTAGAAATGTTTTAGCTATGTAAGTATATGGAAAGAGAAGAGGCAGGGGGAAACACGTGTCACGAAAGGAAAGAAGCGGTGGAGGGAAGAGGAAGAAAAAAACCCACCGAAGGGAAAAAAATTAAAAAGAGGTAAAAGGAGGGAGAAAGCAAACTCTGGCACTGATTTATAAAACCAGAACTCTTTTTGTGACTGAGTGGGAGTGAAAGATAACCAGTTCTGTGTTTGGAAGGAATCTGTCCTTGAAATGCGCACAGATAACTTCTAAGAAATCCAGCTTTCTTCAGCCGTTGTGTTTGAGCTTCTCTGCAGCTGGTTTATCTGGGCATTTTGGAGCGCAGGACTCAGATGGATCCTGTAGGATTTGATCCTTCTGGATTCTTCTTTTATTCCTTTTTTTTTTTTTTGGAGGGGGGGGGGAAGCTTTTATCCCTGGCTTTGGCCTTCACAGTTTCATCCCTGGCTGGTCTTCGAAGCTTCTCTTTGGAACGGCAGGGCTCTTCAGCCTTCCTCTCCGCCCTCCTCCTTCATTTGAGAGAAGGATTACTCTCGCTGCCCGCCTCCAGCTCCCCGAATGCAATTATAAATCAAGGCGATGCTCCGCGCCAATAAATCCGCCTCCTTCCCTTGTCATGAGGTCTTCTCCTTGGGAGCTGTAAATGCTAACAGGTGGCTCCCATCACCGGGAAAATTGCAAGCAATAAACAAACGCCAAACCCTTTGGCAGTTTTCGTTCTTGGATGGTGAAAGAAGTAGGGGGGACGGCGGGGTGGGGGGCGCGTCCATCAGCTGTTTAATATCCTGCAGTGATGGGCCGCTTGCCCTCTCAGCGGCCTGGGAGTCTGGTTGATAAAACAAAGGTGTTTCCCTGCACTGGAAGGACAGGAAACTTGGGAAGGGCATGAATGGGTTTTGGTTTTTTGCATATGATTCGTATCAAATTGAATGTAAGAAAATGCGTATTTGTTCAAATAGATCCCATTCAAACATGGCAGGATTCTCTCTGATATTTGTATGAATTTGTATTAATATCCGACACAAATGCATATGTATCTGATATGTATCCGATATGTATCTGATATGTTTCCGATATGTATCTGATATGTTCCTGATATGTATCCAATATGTATCTGATGTATATCCGATATGTATCCGATATCTATCCGATATGTATCTGATATGTTTCCGATATGTATCCGATATGTATCTGATGTATATCCGATATCTATCCGATATGTATCTGATATGAATCCTGATATGTATCCTGATATGTATCCGATATGTATCCGATATGTATCCGATATGTATCTGATATGTTCCTGATATGTATCCGATATGTATCTGATGTATATCTGATATGTATCTGATATCTATCTGATATGTATCCGATACGTATCCCTGTATCATAAAAAAGTGGGGTATGGGAGCTGGAATGAGATGAAAGATGGGATAGAACGCATTGATAGACCTAGAACATCAGTGTTGAGATGGAAGAGTACAGGAAGCCCTGAGAAGGTTGCCACCACTGTTACATTTGAAGGTTGGCTGGAGGAACGGGAGGGGATTCGATTGGTATTAAAGGATCCATGGAGCCCACAGGGTCCATGTGTGGATACGGGCGCTTCAGTGGGTCTCTGACGAAGAGACGAGGGAATTCGTATATGGTTGGACTTCTAAATCAAGGTTAAATCTCAGGTTAAACCTCAATGGCGGGAACTGATGGGAGCTTGAGTTAGGGTCAGGGTGAGGGTTAGGCAGTTAGTTGGGCCTGTTGGATGTCAAGAATAAGGACATAAAATGGCTGTGCTGTACGTGAGCAGGTGGGCAACTGGGATCCAAAATGGCTGTGCTGGCTGAGGCTTCTGGGAGCTGAAGGCCAAAAATCTCCTCAGGGCCAAGATATTTTTGCTCTTTAAGGTTGTGGATTTCTTATTGGGTGAGGTTGTGATAGAACCGCTAGTGACGTGACCTTAAAATCAAACCACTCGCACCCTAAACCTGTTGCTAACCTGGATCCAAGCTCCATTTCCCTCAGGTGTGCTCTGAAGCAGCCCAGGTAAGCCCCCATGTGGATGGTACCTTCCTTCCTGGAGTCTGCGCGATCCCTGGTGTGAGGGTATGTGCCCTTGGACTACATCGTGGAAGCCAACACCATGCAGTCCATGGGCATATACACTTGCCTCAAGGTTTATTTCATCATGGCCGCCACGGGCCCAGCGCTGGAGACGCACCATATGCCTTTCGAGGGGTGGGACTGGAGGTTCCGCACCTCTTCAGAGGAGACAAAGTGTTGTTTTCTTTTTCTTTCCCCACAGGGGTACATTGGCCCACCGGGGTTGTATGGACTGCCAGGTGCCGACGGAGAACGGGTGAGTCTTTCTGGGGGGCGCCACCTTCTGGTCCCTCTGCCTGGTACCACCTGCTACCCGTAGCAGCTTCCGTCCCTCGAATCTTGGCCATAATCTGTCTTCCTCTTCAAAAGAAGAAGAAGAGGTGGCTTTTGTTTCCTGCTTTTCTCACCCATTCAATGGGACTCAAAGCGGCTGACAGATCTTCTGTTCTTCTCCCCACATGAGACACCCTGTGAGGTAGGTGGGGCCGTGAGAGCTCAGATAGAGAGCTGTGTTTATAATATAATTTTCTGGAGGTTTCCCAATCTGCCCTCCTCCACAAAGCCAGCTGGGTGACCCTGGGCTAGTCACAGCTCTCTTCTGAGCTCTCACAGCCCCACCTACTTCACAGGGTGTCTTTTGTGGGGAGAAGAACAGAAAGTTTGTCAGCCACTTAGAGTCACCTTAAGGCTGAGTAGAGGGGCTTTAAAAGCCAACTCTTCTTCCTCCACAAAGCCAGCTGGGTGACCTTGGGCTAGTCACAGCTCTCTTCTGAGCTCTCACAGCTCCACCTATCTCACAGGGTGTTCTGTTGTGGGGAGAAGAACGGAAGGTTTGTCAGCAACTTTGAGTCCCCTTAAATGGGTGAGAAAAGCAGGGTAGAAAAGCCAGCTCTTCTCCTTCTCCTTCTCCTTCTCTTCCTTGAATAAGGAACCTGTCCCATCCTGGGAAGGACCGCAAGTGAAGCAGGGTGTCCACATTCAGGTGGTCCGTTCTGCTCCAGTCGCTGCCACTGCCCACCAGCCACTTTCAGTGCCACGCTGCTGAAAAGGGTAACCCATAATGCAGCAGACCCAGGAGCACACCATCTTCATGCTTCTGTCGTCCGAGACAGAGATGTGCCCGAATTTACCAAATTCAAATCCATTTGTTCGAATTTTTGATTTGAGTCTGCCCGTATGGATGCCTATGCCTATGCATCTTCCCCACACCCGTACACATCCACACACAGACATATGCGTCCCGTAGCTATCCCATATGCAACCTGTTTTCATCCCGTATGGATCCATACGAACAACACGTACGGATGCGGGAAAGATGCGGGTCTTCAAGTACGCATCGTGCAGAAACTTGTACGCGTACGAACGTCCAGATAATTCAAACAAATAGATCCAAAATGCGAAATTGGATTTGAATGTTTGCATTCAGGATCTGGGACACTGGATTCAAGTCCGGATGTTGAAATTTGGCACATTCGGTCAGGTTTCGAAGGCCTACGAATATTCGTGCATATCCCTAGTCTGAAATAGTATCCCCGAAGAGACTCCTCCTCTGGGATGCAATTTGGGATGAGGCCCAATGCAGATTGAGGCCTGTTCGTCCAAACGGGACAGAAATCTGCATCCCCGAGGGTCGCCGAAAGTATTTCCAAGCCACCGAGGGCGAGAGCGCCGATGTAGCTGAAATCCGCGGTGCACAGGGGGGCCGAGGCTTGGCCGTCTGCTCTCCTCCGCCAAGGCGGCCGTGGCCTTTTGAAAGAATGCTCGCTCTGTTGGACGCCCGCAGCCCCTCCGAGAGCCCGCGCGTCTGTGTGGACGGGGCGGGATCCGTGACGCCTTCGGCCGGGCTGAGTTAATGCTTGTGTAACCAAATCGAGAAACATAAACAGTGTTTCTTCTCCCTTGGCTTTGGTCTCCGTTTGGTTCCAGACCAGTAGCTTAATTATTCCTTCTGCTAAGCCCCATCTCCGCTTCCTGGCCAGCCCGGGGTGGGGGGTGCCTTGCGCCCAGGCAGGAAGGGGTCACGGAAGACAGTTCAGAGTCGCTTCTTCACAGCAGCCCTTGGACGAGCCATGGATATTCCGTCTCCAAATGGTCCTGCGCTCGTGTCGGATGATTTGCAAGATTCCTGCTTTCATTTTTCTTTGGGGATTTCTCTCCCTCTCCCTCTCTCTCCACAGCCCCCCAGCCCCCCCGGCCTCCATCAGGGCTCTAACAATTCTTCTCTTCTCTGTGTTTGCTTTCTAGGGGATCCCTGGAGTTCCTGGGAAGAAGGGCAAGATGGGTAGGCCGGTAAAGTTTTTCCTCCGTCTATTTTGCAGATTTTTATAGTGTACATGAGTTTCAAGGGATCTTAAAAGAACATCTAGTCCGGTGTTCTGCTCATTTCAAAAAATCGACTGGGCCACATGTATGGGGACTGCGGTGGGAAGGTTAGGGCTGCCATATACGCGTGCCAAACTGGTTCGATCAGTTTGTGGTTTGCACGTGAGCCAAACCGCCCTGTTTGGAAAAACCCAGTTTGAGTTGTAGCCGGACCCCAAGGGGTGTCTCAGGCGACGCAAGCAAACTGTCCCGAGTCAAAGGCCGTTCGCTGGGCTTCGCTTGGTTTGCATGCACGCCAAACCACCCTGTGGTTTGAACAAACTGGTTCGACTCGAACCTCATCGAGTCTTCAAGCAGAGACTGGACAGCCATCTGTCTGAGATGGTTTAGGAGATCCTGCCTTGAGCAGGGGGTTGGACTCGATGACCCAGGAGGTCCCCTCCAACTCTACCATTCTATGATTCTATGATATGATTCATCCAAGGGTCTCTGGTTTGATTCGACGCAACTGTATCGTCATTTTGCTGGCTGGAGATATTCCTGGGCCGGCTGACTCTGTGTGTGATATTTGGGGAGACAGTTAAGGGGAAGGAACAGGGAGAAGGTAGGCTGTAGAATCAATGAGTGGGCACATTGGGAGGGGGGGCGAGAGGTCATCTAGACCAACCTTGTCCTCAGTGCAGGGATCAGGTGAACCTTTGTCAAGAGTGCATAAGCCCTGTAGGTCCCAATTCTTTCTTCCACGGCCCTGGTCACACCTGAATGAGTCAGGATGTCCTGGTTCATAATTTGAACTGAGCTCATACCGGTTCTGTTCACACCTAGATCATTATAGATCACCCTCAGGCCGTCCTTGCTTTGGGCTGCACCTTCCTCCGCGGTCAAGGGGGCAGCGACAGAGAACAGGGTCTTTTCTGTGGTGGCCCCCAGACTCCTCCATGGAACTCTTGACTCTCCACCTCTTTTGCTGTGTCAAACCTTCCTCCTTTCTTATTAGGCACCGTTGGGTCACTCAAGGGAGGCGAGGGTGTCTGTTTGTGGTTCTTTTTAAAGTCTGCTCCCCCACCTTTCTTTATTAGGTGCTTTTCTTCTCCATGTGATAAATTTTTTAAAGAAGAAGAAAAATAAAATTGTGCATGCTGCGGTGTTCTTCCACCCCGAAAGTGGACTGAAGCTGGATTAAAGCATAGGTGTGGACGCAGCCTTGGCGACTTGATGGGCTCATCTTCGCAGGCTTCTTGGCAGCCGTACCCTAATTCTTTTGCCTTTCTTTTCTTCCGGGGGATAGCCGGCACCGAACCCGCAATTTTCTCTACCCTTGGTCTGATGCTCTACTGCTGAGCTGGTTCAGAATTTCTCTGAGTCCAGCAAAAACTAAACAAGGCAACGGTTGTTAGGTTTGGGGGCCTGGTCAGAGTCTTTGACACAGTTTCACACGCAGCATGGCTGCAACTTCAACGCTTTCCAGCTGTTGTTTTGGCGTTGAAAACCTTCTGTTTGAAAACCTCTTTTCTTCTCCATACGAGCGTGCATTTTTAAATTATTTTGCAATTGGACTTGCTTCCCCTCCAGGGAATGGTGGGATTCTCTTTTGCAGAAATGTCTTCTCACTTCAGTGACGGTTTTCAGCAGGGCCAGCAACTCCTTCTCTCGAAATTCCCTTTATAAAACTTTCTACTATTAGAGTCAAAAGTCTTTACATAGTCTGAAACTAACCCAACTTATACAACTCAAAAAAACCCAACAATATAGCACAACCACCAGGTCACTAGTTGGTCTTCAATACACACCAAGTTTTCCTCAAGTACTTAGAATGTTGTGCTGTATCAGTGCATAATGAATGCGGATCTGAGCAGTGTGGGTTTTGTGCAGTTGACCGATGGCGATTTTGTGATTTTTAATTATAATTTGATAAATAATAATGGTCTAGTGGTTAGGGAGCTGGACTCTTATCCAGGTTTGATTCTGCACTCCTCCATGAAGCCAGCTGGGTGACCTTGGGCTAGTCACAACTCTCTTCGGAGCTCTCACAGCCCCACCTACCTCACAGGGTGTCTGTTGTGGGGAGAAGAACAGAAGGTTTGTCAGCCGTATTGAGCCCCATAAATGGGTGAGAAAAGTGGGGTAGAAAAGCCAACTTTTCTTCTTCTTATCATCCTCACTATCATCTACAGTTTCACAGGAAACCATGGATTGTCTAGCAGTTGGATCAGCCATCCAAAACTACTTCAGGGAGAATCTTCTAGCTGTGACGAACCAGATTTCAGCAGGAAGGATCTTCTAGCTGTGATGAACCAGATTTCAGCAGGGAGGATCTTCTAGTTGTGACGAACCGGATTTCAGCAGGGAGGATCTTCTAGCTGCGACGAACCAGATTTCAGCAGGGAGGATCTTCTAGCTGCGACGAACCGGATTTCAGCAGGGAGGATCTTCTAGATGTGACGAACCGGATTTCAGCAGGAAGGATCTTCTAGCTGTGACGAACCGGATTTCAGCAGGGAGGATCTTCTAGCTGTGACGAACCGGATTTCAGCAGGGAGGATCTTCTAGCTGTGACGAACCGGATTTCAGCAGGGAGGATCTTCTAGCTGTGACGAACCGGATTTCTGCAGGAAGAGGCTTCTAGCTTTGAGGAAGCTCACGAACTGGCTTTTGGCAGGCTGAGTCGTCTAGCTGTGCTGTCCCACATTGGTCGCCACTTAATTCATCTTTAGCTCTGGCGCGAATTAGTGTGGACGGTTCGGCTAAATCTTCGGATGTCTCTCTATAGCCTCTAGAGTAGGATGCTCGCCTCCCCCCTTGCGTTTGCCTTCAGAATCAGTTCCTGATCATTTTGTCCGTCTGGCGGATTTCTCGACCGCTTCCCCCTCCCTGCAATGCACACGCAGGCTGATGTTTACCCGGCACGCCGCTCGATTGCACTAGAGCCTCCGCCGATGCAGCGAGCCGGGATCTTTGCTCTGAGCTTTTACACACTGGGCCTCCTGGAATGATGTAAGAATGTAGGAGAGATTAAAATAGATGCGCTGGCTGTGACTCAGAGCTTGGAACTTTTTCCAGGGCAGCTCAACTCAGAGGGGACTAAAAAGGAACAGGATGACTTGGAGCTTGGAAACAGGGTTTCCTCTCCACGCTTTCTGACACTGCTTTTCGTTTTTCCCCAGTGCATTGGAAAAGTCACGCATGCAAAAGTTAGGTGGTCCGGTTGTGCCGGGATGCAATTTTCGAGCTTCGATGCAACTCGAATCGAATACCCACATCGAATTTTCTCATCGAATTTGCACACGCGAATGTTGACAACCTGTGTGTGCCCATATGCATCTGTACCCATCCCATATTTATCCCGTACGCATCCTGTTTTCATCCCGTACGGGTCAGTGCAAATGCATCCGGATGTGAGGAAAATGCATGCAGGCAAGTATGCGTCACGTCCATATCTGTACACGTACGAATATCCGAAGTATTCGAACAAATAGATTCAAAAGTTCAGCTCAAACGAATTCAATCAAATTATGAATGTTTCGAATATTCATGCCCGTCCCTATCCACTTGTAGGTTGCTAGTGGTGTCAGCAAAGGCAGGGCGAATGCAGCGTAGCACTGAAAGGGGAAACATAGGAAATGTTTGTTTGCCATTTCTTGCAAACCATCCTCTCCCTGAGTTGCAAGGGGGCAGCGACAGAGAACAGGGTCTTTTCTGTGGTGGCCCCCAGACTCCGGAACAACCTCCCTCCGGAAAAAGTCAACAAAGATGTGGAAAAACCAAACTGAGCATTGGTGGCAGAGGGAGGTGATAGTGAAGCCAATAGTTAGTGGGGACTTTTGGTGCCGTTCCGAAATATCTGGAGAACCGTTAGCACCTTGGTGGGCTTATAGAGTGTCTGCCCATTAGCTGCAAAAGGCGGAACTGCTACATCCATTATCCTACGTCCTTGGGAAGGATGAAGTCTTCACTGGGCGTGTGTGTGAATGCAATCTTTGGGATTCGATTCGAATCGAATGCCTGAAAATTTGAATCGGTTCACATCTTTAAAATTTCAGTGTGTCCACATTCGATTCGATTCGATTCGGATAGATTTGAAGCTATTTGTTTGAATTTTCAAATTTGAATTTGCGCATGCGAATGTCCTTATGCATCATTACGCATCCTGCATTTATCCCGTTCGCATCCCGCGCGGATCTGTACAAATGTGAGCAGATGGGGGAAAGATGCGTTTGTGCAGTCCAAAATCCTTTTGAATGTTTACATTTGAACGCATAGACATTCTATTCAAATTCGTGCGTCCAAACAAGTGTGGCAAATATTCGCGCAATTCCTGAGTCTTTACAGTTTCAAACCTTCTTGCGCGTCCTTCTCTCCTAGAGATGGAGGTGACAGGGGAAAGCAAGAGGGCCTTTTCTGTGGTGGCCCCTGGACTCTGGCACAATCTCCTTCTGGAGGTCCACCTGGCGCCTGCAAAGTGCCCGAGGGCCATGTGTCCCAAACGATCCTCTGCCGCAACTACATGCATTCATTCTGGGAAGAAGACATTTCTTTCCCCAGTCGGCGCGGCCAAAATAAACCGTTGGGTTTGTTTGCTGCCTTCATTTCATCTCCGCCCGCTCTGCTTTTAAATGAATCTCCGTTTATTCTCCCTAAAACACACTCCTTCTCCTCCTTCTCCTCCGGCTAAAAATGGTTTCATTTTCAGCTTCCAGCCCAAGAGGAACGTCCACTGGGCATAAGCCCACCTTCCCAGTGCCAACTGGCACCTGCGCTATTTCTCGGACAAGACCAGAGCGCTGGGAAGCGTTAGCAGCATCAGGAATGCGCCAACAGGAAAATAAAAAAGGCTATTTTTTATTTTTATTTTTTGGAGAAGGAAAAAGCCAAAAGGCTGGAAAATCTTGCCAGGAAGTTGGAAATGGCTGCCAGATAACCCTCTTTTACTCCAGCGGAGAAAGCTCTTTAACCAGAACCTGATACTCGGAATTTTGCCGCACGGCTGAGGATGCGTGCAAATTATTTCTCAGGTTTTGCAGTTTGCACAAATTCGTATGGACTCGAACATCCATGTGTGAATCAAATATTGGCTGCCTTTGAGGATTGATGTCCGAGGGCCATGCGCAGGCGTCCGAGCCCACGTTTGAAGGTTTGATGTGAGAACGTGCTGCTGGCCCAGACAATCCTGGTGGCTGGGAGCTTTCGCATTGGACTCTCCCGTCAGTCATATCCTCTGAAGATGGAGTTCATAACTTATACCAGTAGATCTTTTGAAGGTGGACGTAGTAGCTATGGAAGAAGAAGAAGACTTGGCTTTTCTATCCCACTTTTCTCACCCATTTAAGGGGACTCAAAGCGGCTGACAAGCCTTCTGTTCTTCTCTCCCCTGCAGACACCCTGTGAGGTAGGTGGGGCTGTGAGAGCTCAGCTGTGACTAGCCCAAGGTCACCCAGCAGGCTTTGCGTAGAAGACGAAGAGTTGGCTTTTCCACCCCACTTATCTCACCCTTAAGGGGACTCAAAGCAGCTGACAAATCTTCTATTCGTCTCCCCACAACAGACACCCTCTGAGGTAGGTGGGGCTGTGTGCGCTCAGACTAGCCCAAGGTCACCCAGCTGGCTTTGTGGAGGAGTGCAGAATCAAACCCGATATCTCCAGATAAGCGGCCGGCTCCCTAACCACTAGGCCAGACTAGCTCACAAAGGCCACCCATCCTTCCCTGCAATTGAGCCCTGCAATTGGGTCTTTCCTGCGTCGCATCCGGAGCATGGAGATGGGGCTGAACTTCCTCTGAGTTGGGATCTCGAAGGTGTTCTGTGAAGCTTTTGCAAGCTCAGGAGACAGGCCTGCAGCATTTTTCTTGTTCCGGATCAGGGCTGGGCGACACTTCAAACAGGTCCACTGCTAGAACCGGAATAGGGAGCCTTTAGGTGGCTTTGGGCCGGAACGGCGCTGGTCCTGTGTGCAAGAAGCATGCCAGGCAAAGCAGCGCCCACCTTTCTTTCCATGCCCAAGGGAGGCAACGCCTGCTCCTCTTTTTCCGACTCAGAGTCAGCCATCCACGGGGCCGGGCAGGGGAAAGGAAAGGAAGGGATGGCTGTTGCCTGGGTACCAACCCCAGTGAGTTCACTCGCGTGCATCTGTGCCCGCCACGACCGGCTTGGAACCCAGCCGTGCCCAGTTGGGGACCCACATAGCTTTCCTGTTTGCGATGTTGCCCTGAAGCTTGACAGAGCAGAGCATAAAAGAGCAGCGAGGCGCAGGGCTTTCTCTCTGGCACTGTGGGCGCCGTGTGCGGCTGGAGCACAGCTAACGCCGCCGCGAAACCAAAGAGCTCAGGAATGCTAGCTGAGCTGATTAAGATCTGTAAGATGCTTGGCTCTGAGAGTGACCAATAAACCAGGGAAAAGGGCCGGAGTGACGGAAAGCTGCGTTTGCAAGCCAGGACGCTGGTTCCCTCGGCGCTTGGCGTGGGCCGCGTGGTTGAGGTCTTTGACGTTTCCATCTTCTGGTCTTTTGTTGGAAGATGATAGGGGTGAGGAGGAGGGTGGAATCGGAAGGCCCTTTGCTACGGAGATCTAGCCCTTCCCTTCTCTGGGACAGTGTGGTCTAGTGGTTAGGGAGCCGGACTCTTATCTGGGAATACCGGGTTCGATTCCGTCCTTCCCCATGAAGCCAGCTGGGTGACCCTGGGCTAGTCACAGCTCTCTTCTGAGCTCTCACAGCTCCACCTACCTCACAGGGTGCTCTGTTGTGGGGAGAAGAACAGAAGGTTTGTCAGCCGCTTTGGGTACCTTAAGCACTAAAGTTACGAATAGAATACCCCAAAACTCATCCGTGCCCATCTGTACTCCATAGCTATTGATGAAGAGAGCAACCTTTTTGGTACCGACACCTGTTCAGGTCTAGAAAGAGGCTGAAGGGCCGTTGAGCTGAAAGAGCTTATGTGCTGGAAACAAGGTTGGAATAGCAGCCTTAATTGTTTTTTTGGCAAGAGCTTGAGGAGGAATTATCCTATTGTGTTTGTTGAAAATGGAAAGAAAGAAAAGAAAGAAAGAAAGAAAGAACTGGCCCTTATTGGTGATTGCAAATTTACCTGATTATAAAAAACCTGGCTGGCTGGATTCTGAGTTTTGTTATCTTTGCATCTATCTCTGCATAATTATATATATTGGCTCGATGGTGCGTTTTGTCATCGCACGTATACAGTCCAGCAATTAGGGGCTTTATCTCTGTGAGGGATGCTGCTAGTGCGTGCCAAATATCTGCCTGGTAAATGAGAAGATTGGCCTTCGGGGGCCTTTGGAAATGATATGATCTTTTGGGAAACAAGTGGGAATTTAAATCAAGGTGAGTTTCCCCCGCCTTTCTCGGACAATGGAGAATGTATTCCCTTCTGCCCATCTGATTAACGCGTACAAAAAGGATCACAAAGAAAAGGCCCCTTGTATAAATGCCTGGAAGGGTGCTTTTGATTTTATACCGTGGAATAGGTTAATGTCGGCAAATTTCAAAACTGTCCACCTTTAGCAGCCATTGGGCTTTGCTGAGAGCGCTCTGGGGTCTGTGCTTTCTTTGTGAAGGGCCCACCATCTTTGATCTCCCGCTCCGGAGTTCATCCTATTGATCTTGTCTGGAAATGTGTCCTTCAGGTGGAGACCGTCACGGAATGGCTTCTGGGCAAGACGTTCAAACAAAAACGTTCTTGTTTCTTCATTTGTAAAAGATTCCTTGGGTCCTCTGCGGGGAAAGTTCTTGGAGCATGTTATGCACCAGTTTAAAAACAAGGTTCCACGGGTAGGGATGTGCAATTCAATTCGATTTGAATGTTTAAAATCCGAATGCTAAAAAACCCAATTCGAATCCGTTACATTCAAATCTATTCATTTGAATGTGGGATTCGTATTTAAAGATACAAGTGTCAACAACATTCAAATGTGTTATACGTATCTGTACGTATTTCGTATGCATCTTGTTTTCATCTCGTATGTGTGGGAGCACTTCCCTGCTCGGATGGCAAACCTCAGCAGAAGGAAGCTTCCTAGAGCGTGCTTGTGGGCTCACTTCCCTGCTCGGATGGCAAACCTCAGCAGAAGGAAGCTTCCTAGAGCGTGCTTGTGGGAACACTTCCCTGCTCGGATGGCAAACCTCAGCAGAAGGAAGCTTCCTAGAGCATGCTTGTGGGAACACTTCCCTGCTCGGATGGCAAACCTCAGCAGAAGGAAGCTTCCTAGAGCATGCTTGTGGGAACACTTCCCTGCTCGGATGGCAAACCTCAGCAGAAGGAAGCTTCCTAGAGCATGCTGACATCCTTTATCTCTCTTAAGCTAGACACATTCTATGTCCAAGAGCATCGCTTGTGCAAATTGTTCACGAGGACATCACACGCTAGATCAACCGACATCTGGGTGTTTCTTTTCTAGCCAAGGTTCCTTCCTGTCTACCCAGAGTGATGTATGCAATGTATATCCTGTATTATGATATATAAACAACTATGTAGCCTAGTAAAAGCAAGCAACTCTTCTCCACTCCCATGTCCATGTCATTCATTGCTTCACGTATGCACCCCATTTTCATCTCGTATTATAAGTGCAAATGTGTACAGATACGTATAATACGAGTGTTTTGGAACATTTTGGAATGTCTAAATTCTAATGTGAAGACGTTCGAGTTCAAATGTCCACATTCTAATGAATTTGATTCAGTTTTGAATGTTTAGAATATCTGTGCACATCCCTATTCCATGGCAGTTTCTAAAGACGTAGGCTGTGGTCACACTTATGGTTTAATCCGGCTTCAGTCCACTTTCAGAGTGAGAGGATACATCAGCAAAGTGACAAGGCTGTTTTCTTTCAGTGTTAAATAAGTCAGAAAATTCACCTTTGGGACAGATAATGAGGAAAGAAAACAGCTGGTCACATTGCTGATGTGTTCTCTCGCTCCGAAAGTGGACTGAAGCTGGATTAAGCCTTAAGTGTCACCACAGCCATAGTTACTTAAAAAGAAAAAGAAAAAAAGGACATGGGAAGGATGAGCCAAGTTGTTGTTTGTAAGAAGTTTGGCCCTTTCTACACTGGTCTTTATTGTGGATTACAGTTGGATCTGGTGATCCACTAACCACGTTTTCACTTATCCGCGGTCACCAAACCAACCTTCTCACAGCTTCGTGGAGGCTGGGGGCAGTCAGAGATCGTGTGAGTTTTCCCATAATTCCTTGGGTTTCTCGATCTGCCCAAGAAGTGAGTCCATCCTAGAATCCTCATTCCCATACGGGCCTTGAGATGACTTCCTGGGTGTTGGTGATAGTTTTGATGGCCATGCTGGTAACCAGCTATAATGGCTGCCTTTGATCTACGCGATGGTGATGGATGAGATCTGATTTGTTTCCCTTATTTGCCCTGTCTGTTCTGGCAGTTGCAATCTAGATCGCCTTGAGTATCTGGATTCTTGGAAAGGTGGGACACCATTAGTTTTCCTAATGCGTAAAGCTGAATAGTCACCAGTTGGTGGGCTTCTTGCATTGGCTTTTCTGAGTAGTCGTCCTGGGCGAGAGAGGTGGGCTTTTTGCAGCTTGTCTTAAAACTCCTTCAGATCTGTGCAGTGTCCTATTTTGTAACCAAAAGGTTTCTGTTTTCTCTCCTTATTCCCTCTTCTCAGGGTTTCCCTGGAGATTTTGGGCAAAGAGGACCTCCGGGCCTTGACGGCAACCCAGTAAGTTGAGAGACTTTTCTCCTCTCCTGGTTTTGAGCCTCTTCGTGAGGTTGCCTTTGAAGGCCACTTGCGAATGGCCTCTGCTCTCCTTTGTTATTTCAAGTTCCCTCTTGAAATGGTTCCCATCTTTTATACAAAGTGCTAAATACTTCAGTCAGACATGGAACAAGCAAAAGGTCATCGAAAGACCTCTCTCGTCTCTTCCCTTCTGGTCTGTCCTTTTCCGTAGCCCTGCTGAGCGTGGGACAAAAGCCAGGCCTACAACAGGGTTCATGCGCAGCGCGCTCCGCTGCTTGGTTCTGCTGGAGTTTCCTGGAAACCTCTTTATTATATTGGTACAGGGAGAAGGCCAAGGGACAATGCACAGAGATCTGAGATCAAATAATGGGCCATTACCCAGTTTGGAGACTCACAGGGGGTGTATTTCCACGGTCACGTAGTATCCATTTTAGCACCCATTAAGGACCCATTTGGGTGAGAGACGGATGACCCCATTTCCACCACGGCACCCATTAGGGGCACATTTGTTTCCACCGCACCTCAGCAAATCCGGATCATATGGGTACTTTTTGGCCTTTAATCCGGATTTTCTGTACAATGGGTTCTTCAGCCTGAAAATCTGGATTAAAGGGAGCCTGTTTCCACGTTAGTTTGGCAATGGCGTCTAGAGGAGGCTAGGCGGAGGGGGCACCCTTGGGGGGGGGAGCCCCAAAACCTAAGCTTTGAAGTCATTTCAAAGGCACTTCGAAGTCTGTGCAAAATAGCTCCAGAGCGTCTTTGAAATCTGTGCTGATCTTCAGAGTGAACTTCCAAGTGACTCCGAAGTGACTCCGAAATCACTTTGAAGGTTACTCTGAAGATCAGCACCGACTTCAAAGACGCTTTATAGCTATTTTGCACAGACTTCGACGTGACTTCGAAGCCACTTTGAAGATTGCACCCCCTGTCCCCCAAAACACCTGGGCTCACAGGCTGACCCCTCGTGAGTAGATCCGGATTTCCAAATAGGTGCTCCGGTGTTTCCACGGTAGGGACGCTAGCACCCATTGCTCTTGGGTGCTAGACCACCCATGGAAACACATTGGGTACTTCCCTTAATCCAGATCTACTAGATCCGGATTAAGGGAAGTACCCGTTCCCTAGATCCGGATCTTCTTAGATCCGGATTAAAAGAGGCCAGTGGAAAAACACCCAGGGTCTATGATAGCCCATGTCTGTGATACATTCACATTCTCAACATCTCCAGCTAAAGCAGAAAGATTCATTAGTGGTGCTGACCTACAGCTTCCTTTGCCCGTGACCAATGCCTGTGTTGGCTTGAGGCTAATGTGAAAAATCCAGCAACATCTGGAATGGGCCCACACTAAGTGCCCTCTTTAAAGCATTTCAGCCAGATGTTATCAATCAGGAATCTACAGCTTGATGGTCACCTCCAAAATTCTGGGACTCTGAATTAGTTCAGGGAGATCTGAATATCCAGACCGTGGGTAGACCGCTGAGGTTCTTTTGGAGGCACCAGTGGAAAACTCAGTAGAGAAAGATGAACGTAAGGGGGGAATCTTGAAGAGGACACAGCTGGCTAGAACCTTGAAGATCAGGAGAGAGGGGAATGAAATGGCATATCCAAGAAAGGATGTGATGGGCTGGTTGGAATCACAGAGTTGTCAGGGACCTCCAGGATCATCCAGTCCAACCCCCTGCTCAATGCAGGATTTCCTAAACCATCCCAGACGGATGTAGGTCCAGCCACTGCTTGACGACCTCCAGAAAAGGAGAACCCACGACCTCCCATGGCAACCTATTCCATGGACTGATCGCCCCCACTGTCAGGAGGGTTTTTTTCCTATTTCATTTCAAAACTCTGGAGCTTGATGAGTCACTGGACCCAGGTGTGCAGGAAGTTGTCTTCTCTTTTGAGGTAGGGAGGGATAGCACCCTGGACAGCTCCTACCAGGTTTCAGAACTTCCAGGCCAGCAGTCAAGCAGAACAGAAGAAGAACAGAGCCTCCCATGATCATCTGCAGGGAATCGAGAGCAGGTGAAGGTTTTGCCTTCATCTTCTGCTTGAGATACCCAGAAGCCATCGGTGAGCCACTGTGGGAGATGGAATGCTGGACTAGATGGGCTGTGACCTGATCCAGCAGGGTTTCCCTTAATTCATGGATGACAGGTGTATTAATGGCTCCTAGGGTGGATGCCTAGGTACTTCCTCCATGCGGGAGAGGCAACAGAATACCTCTCAAGGCCATATGCAGGCAGTGGAGAGCCGGTGAGGGTGTTGCCCTTGTCTTCTGCTTGAGATGCTGGACTAGATGGGCTGTGGCCAGGTCCATCGGGCTCCTTCTTAATTCATGGATAGCAGGTGTATCAATGTCTACCAGAATGGATACCTAGATGCTTCCTAAAAGGCAGATCTTCTTCTTCTTCTTCTTCTTCTTCTTCTTCTTCTTCTTCTTCTTCTTCTTCTTCTTCTTCTTCTTCTTCTTCTTCTTCTTCTTCTTCTTCTTCTTCTTCTTCTTCTTCTTCTTCTTCTTCTTCTTCTTCTTCTTCTTCTTCTTCTTCTTCTTCTTCTTCTTCTTCTTCTTCTTCTTCTTCTTCTTCTTCTTCTTCTTCTTCTTCTTCTTCTTCTTCTTCAAAACATGGGAGAATTGAGATGGTTCCCTTTCAGTTTGAGCAGCAAGTTGGGCCTCTAGCATCTTTCCCAGGGAAGGGAAGGGAAGCTGAGCAGGAAGACGTTCTCAGCCTGCCCCCTCCCTGCCCTCTACAAACAATTTTAAGGGATTTTGCATTTTCTGAGCTCGTACCCCATGATCTGCTCACAGCTTGCCAGCGTGCTAATATGAACCCATTCTGCTGGACTGTTCTAAACTGTTCCAAGTCATGATTGTGGTGTGAAAACGCACACGTCCATTGCAATTTAAGAGCAGCTTAAATGGGGTTTGAAATAAGCCAAGGGAGATGATCTTATGCTTTTCCGTAGGAAGATGTCCTCCTGAATGGCTTCCAGACATCCCTTTCCCAAGATCTTTTATTGTTCCCAGGGTATAGTTGGTTCATCCTAGAAGATGCATCCAGCGAAAGGGCTTTAGGTCACGCTTTTGAACCTTTTCCTCTAGGAGGGCTGGAGAATTCAGAGTTTGGTGTCGCAATTCCCTGGCTGGGGAGATTCCTCTGCTTGAAGGTTCTCCTCTCCGTACGTGTGGTGTTTTAGGTGCACAGTGAAAACAGGCGGCCTCAGTTCATTTTGGTGAGGTCACAGATGGAGTGAATTCCAGCCAGGGGACAATCACAGAACTGGTTTCTGTGTCTGCTTGGAGGAACGCAGACCAGAACCACAGCTCTGAATCCCATGGTTTTGTCCTCCCACCCCTTCCACGTTTTGAGGTGCACATTGAGATCTTAGGTGGTCCCTCTTTGGGACATTGATTTATGGGGGGCTCATTGGAGCCACTGGTTCGAGCCACTTTATAAGCAGGCCCACGGTCAATGATTTCAGCGTGCGGTCCTTTCGCCTCCTCAGCACTGCTTCATCTCATACTGCCTTCTACTCTGTTGGTCCCTCTCCTTCCTAGGAGGACTCAGTTGCCACTGGTCATGTTCAGAACCTCTGCCCAGTTATCCCAAATTATTTGTGCTTCTTGTGGGACCGCTGAGGTTCATTTTTGAGCAGCCTAAGATTTGGAATGTCTGTCCATCCATCCATCCATCCATCCATCCATCCATCCATCCATCCACTCACCCACCCACTCACCCACTCACCCACCCACTCACTCACTCACTCACTCACTCACTCACTCACTCACTCACTCACTCACTCACTCACTCACCCACTCACTCACCCACTCACTCACCCACTCACCCACTCACTCACCCACTCACTCACTCACTCACTCACTCACTCACTCACTCACCTTGGAGCTGGACATTCGGAGTCACTTTCTCCCTACGCCATTTGCCATCCAACGGGTTGCCTCTCCCCGTTGAACACTGCTTAGGAGATCTTGCTCATACTTACAATGGAGCATTATGGGAAGAAGGGTGCGCGAGTGACCCCATGGTGGACTCCCAGGCCGCGCTTGTTGCTTGGAAAACCTACCAGGTTCCTCAGACAGGGTGAGAGACCAGGCAGTGGGAAAGTATCGGGAGCTGTCTTTCTGGTTCCATCAACCTCCCCGTGATGTGGACCATGGAGATGATGACCCGGCTTGCACCTTCAGCGTGGTCAAACACAGAAACACACACATGTTGACCGACATTTGCTTATCTAGTCCCCCATTTCTCTCTAAGCTCAAGTTATCCCAGTTCAGAGAAAGGAGGGTGTTGGCTGGATTCTCTCAAGGGTTCTCTGGTTGTCCTATTACCAGAATCTTCCTGCAAGGCTTGGGGGAGTGCTGGGTCTCCCATCCCAAGCCACCCACATAGGGATGGATGGTTCCCCTGGTGTCCCTGTGAGCTGAAGTCTAGGCCCTCACCTACGTGGCTTCAGAAGAGCCTCTCTGAGGTGGCTGCGAGACGGTTCGCGGGGCAGGGGGGAACCATTTCCGAGCCAGCCTGGCCGCCAGTTCTCCTCTCACGAACCTTCAGGGCTAGAAGACGTGGCCTAGAGACGGGAGGAGAACCCGAGGGCCACACACGACCGTTCCTGAGGCGCTTTGGAGCCGCTTTAGCGATATGTGCCCAACGGGGAGGGTCAGTCTATGCACACAGACAGCCCGGCTGCTCCTTTTCTGAGATGCCCGGGCGAAAGGCTGTAGCAGATTCCGCGGCGCTTGTGTTATTTTTGCACGTAGAAGGAGCGGAAATGCCTCCCCGGCCCTTTTCCTTTCTTGTCCTCCCCTCCGCTGTTTTCTCCTGGCCTCCCTCCCTCCCTCCCTCCCTCCCCCTTCCAAGCAACCAGCATAAATGAAATCCTTCTTTTCCTCTCGGGTGCAGGCCACGGGGTGGGGGGGTCTGGTCTCCTCCTAACTTGGCCGCACGAGAGAGGAACAAGCATCCCTGTGTCTGCAGCCTTCGCCGAAGATGCAATTGCGAGATTGCCTGGGGAGGGAGCTGTGCCCCTTGCCCCCTCCCTCACCCCCCACCACGCGGAGGCACCTTTCCTCCTCCTCTTCCCCCCTTCCCCAACCGTGTTGATCTTTCTTTTCTTTTCTTTCTTTCTTTTAGGGAGACTCAGGCGCCCTGGGTCCTCCTGGAGTTCACGGACTCATAGTAAGTACTGGAGAAGACAAGGAGGGGTTTTCAGCTCGGTTCAGGGCGCCCGTCGGCTTGCGGCACGTTCCAAGGTCCCGCGAGCCCTGCGGGAAGAAGTGCGGAGAGGGTACTGTTGATAGAACGGGGAAAACAGCAGGCAGAAGACCTTGTCTTGGGTTAGGAGCTGGAGGAGGAGGAGGAGAAGAAGAAGAGTTGGCTTTTCTACCCCACTTTTTCACCCTTTAAGGGGGACTCAAAGTTGCTGGCAAGCCTTCTGTTCTTCTCCCCACAAGAGACACCCTGTGAGGTAGGTGAGGCTGTGAGAGCTCAGAAAGAGGGCTGTGACTAGCCCAGGGACACCCAGCTGTCTTCATGTAGGAAGAAGAAGAGTTGGCTTTTCTGCCCCACTTTTTCACCCTTTAAGAGGAACCCAAAGCTGCTGACAAACCTTCTGTTCTTCTCCCCACGAGACACCTTGTGAGGTAGGTGGGGGCTGTGAGAGCTCAGAAGGAGAGCTAGGAGTAGCCCAAATTCATCATCATCATCATCATCATCATCATCAATTACTCCTACTAATCATTATCATTATCATCTTAAAAACATGGGAGAGATGCAATGGTTCCTTGTGGAAAGACAGAGATGTGGGTCTCATGCTCCACCTGGGACTGAATTTCAGCCTTCGAGAGCATACACATGCGCGCTCCAGCATTTCTCTGGAGGACCAGTGGTTCCTCACTCTGACGATGGGGCTTGTTCTTCTAAGGCATGGTCTCAGCTTGAAGATACAATACAAATGTTCAATCCCATACGAATCCCATACGAAGCTTCATACAAATGTATCCAAACATTCAATTCAAATTCACGTATCGATCTTTGAATGCGCCAGCATTCGATTTGAACACTAATGCCTGAATTTGGCTGAATTTCGAATGATACGAATATTCGTCCCCATCCCTAGAATGGGTACAAATTGGATTTGATGTGTTCAGAGCAGATTTATAGGGAATCCGTAGGGGTGACTGGCAGCAGGGATTCGAATCGGATTCATATTGAACGTTCGCACTGAATTCGAATCCTGCCACGTTTGAAGGGGAAACCATTCTAACGAAGGTGGATTTTCTCACCTTCAATTCAATTTTCTCACCTTCAGTTCTCACCTTGATTCAATTTGATTTGAATGAGACACACACAAAAATGCGTACAATTCCTAGGCGCAAGCTGCTTGCAACAGCTTCATGACGTGCTCAGGTGAAGAAGAGCGGTTAGAAGTGGAGTAGGGTAAATTCCAGTGCTCTGTGTGCCAGTTGCTATGCCAGCCAAAGCTTATTGATCTTAAGGAAACCGGGTTCCCGGCACTCATAGCTTAGCAAGCGTTCTTCCCAATGTCAGAGGCATTTTTTGCTCTCCGCATGCATTGCTCAGCTTGACGTCTCCTCTCGCCCTCTCTTTCCCCAGGGGAACATGGGTGCACTTGGACCCATCGGCTTTCCAGGGCCAAAAGGATTAAAGGTGAGTAGCTTCTGAGAGCCAATGGGCATGGAATAGGGATGTGGGCAGATATTGGAAAATCCAAAGACCCGGAAATCCCGTTTGAAAACCTGAATCCGGATTGGATTTTCGAACCTCCGGATTTTCAGATTCAGACTCGAAGACGGGTTTTCAAAAATCTGATATGGGTTTTTGAATTATTCAGTCGAATTCGTCTCCGTATATCGCATCCGAGTATCTGGTCTGTTTGCGCTTATAATATGGGATGCAGACGGATTCGAAAACCGGATAGGAATGTCCCCGACGTTCATATCATTCAGTTCGAAGCAGATTTTTGAAAATGCGGATCCGGATAATCCAGATTTGAGTCGGATTTTCAAAAACCTGGATTTTCGCATTTTGATTCGAATCAAATTTGAATGCAAAAAAAAAATGCATTTGTTCACATCCCTACTATGGAATGTGGGTTTTGTTTTTACGGAACGTGTGTTTTGCACGCCAGAGGTCCCAAGCTTCATTCCCTAAAGGATCCAGGTGGTGGATAATTCCCAGATCCCAGGGAGGGGATTCTGAGTTGAGTAACAAAGGAAAAAGCCACTGACCCCGGTAGATCGTGGCTTTGTGGGATTTCCAGTGTTGGGCACTTAGTTGCCCCGTTTGTCATTTGTGTCCCTTCTGGGCTTCCTTAACCCAAGACCAGCCACGATCATCTCTTGTTAACATGGTTCACTCAGGTCTTTCTCCTCTTCTTCTCCCTAGGGACTGATGGGGAACCCAGGAGAGCGAGGACTGAAAGGTGATAAGGTGATCTGCACATTCCCTTATTGCACTGTTACCATCTCTTTGCATGCAGAACCCGTTTTCTTCCTCCCATGAAATTTGCTTCCATCCACCCTTCCTTTCCTCTTTCCTTCACTCTTTCTCTGAGCCAGCTTGGTCTAGTGGTTTAAGGAGCTGGACCCTTCTCTGGGAATACCAGGTTTGATTCTGCCCTCCTCCATGAAGCCAGCTGGGTGACCTTGGGCTAGCCACAGCTCTCTTTCTGAGCTCTCACAGCCCCACCTACCTCACAGGGTGTTCTGTTGTGGGGAGAAGAATAGAAGCTTTGTCAGCCGCTTTGAGTCCCCTAAAATGGGCGGGAAAATTGGGGTAGAAAAGCCAACTCTTCTTCCTCCATGAAGCCAGCTAGGTGACCTTGGGCTAGTCATGGCCCTCTTCTGAGCTCTCACAGCCCCACCCGCCTCACAGGGTGTCTGTTGTAGGGAGAAGAATAGAAGCTTTGTCAGCTGCTTTGAGTCCTCTTAAATGGGTGAGAAAAGTGGGGTAGAAAAGCCAACTCTTCTTCCCCCATGAAGCCAGCTAGGTGACCTTGGGCTAGTCACGGCCCTCTTCTGAGCTCTCACAGCCCCACCCGCCTCACAGGGTGTCTGTTGTAGGGAGAAGAATAGAAGCTTTGTCAGCTGCTTTGAGTCCTCTTAAATGGGTGAGAAAAGTGGGGTAGAAAAGCCAACTCTTCTTCCCCCATGAAGCCAGCTAGGTGACCTTGGGCTAGTCACAGCTCTCTTCTGAGCTCTCACAGTCCCACCTATCTCACAGAGTGTTCTGTTGTGGGGAGAAGAACAAACATTTTGTCAGCTGCTTTGAGTCCTCTTAAATGGGTGAGAAAAGTGGGGTAGAAAAGCCAACTTTTCTTCTTCTTCTTCTTCTAGATTACCACCGCCACCATTTTGGGCTTCCCCTCCTTTTTAGTCCTTTCAGAATGTAGACATTTTGTCTTGCAAAGACTTTGTCCCCCGTTTTCTTGAGATTTTTCTCCCAGTTCCATGAGTGGATCTGCTAGCATACCTGCACTGCAGTAAATGTAAGGCTGGTTTCGAAAGGTTTTGTTTTTTGGTGGCAAAAAAAAAATCCGTATCTTCAGTGTGGAAGAGACCCAAGCCGTTAGCAGCTAAACGTCATGATCTTTGATCCGGCAAGAGTTTGGAATGTTTTTCATTAATCAGGAAGTGGAAGATTCTTCCAGTGAAAAATGCCTAAAACAAACCAAACCAGTGGATCCAGCTCACCAGACCTTTGAGGGTCGCCTTGAAAGTCCTCCTGTGATCTCATTTAAGTTTCATTGGCATTCACCACTTGGCTCTGTTTTCAACATTTTGTTAAAAATGAAAAGCCTGCACTGAAGAATGTAAGAACATAAGACGAGCCCTGCTGGATCAGGTCACAGTCTACCTAGTCCAGCATCCTTTCCCACACAGTGGTCCACCAACTGTTTATGGGCATCTCAAGGAGAAGACAAGGGCAAAACCTTCACCTGCTCTTGAATCCCAGTGAATGGCCCCTAGAGGTCATCTGGCCTGTCTCCCCGGCCTTGAGGATGTCCCAAGGTACCCGTTCCAGTAGCCGTTGATACACCTCCATGAATGAAGAGATGCCCTGCTGGATCAGGCCAGTCTATCTAGCCTGGCATCCCAGTTCACACAGTGGCCCACCAGTGGCTTCTGGGCATCTCAATCAGAAGACAAGAGCAAAACCATCAACTTCTCTCAAATCCCAGCACATGGCCTTTAGAACCATTCTGCCTTTCTCTCCAACCTGGAGGCAGTATCCAGGCGCCCAGAGTAGCCATTGATACACCTGTCCTCCTTGAATTCTATCTAACCCTATAAGAAGAGGAACTCTGCTGGAACAGATTGCAGACCATCTAGTCCAGCACCAATTGCTTCTGGGCATTTCAAGGAGAAGACAAGGGCAGAACCTTCACCTGGTCTCCACTCCTTGCAAATGGGCTTTAGAAGCATCCTGCCTATCTGTCCAGCCTGGCCATATTCTGGAATATATCCCAGGATAGGGGTCTGGCAGGCCTCACTTGGGACCTACTGTAGGCAGCAGATCCGTATTCCGGGATACACACCAGAATAAGGCCAACTGCGATCAGGCCCCTGGAGGCAATACCTGGCCATCCATTCTAGTAGCCATGGATTCGCTTGTCCTTCATAAATGAAGAGGCAACCTGCTGGATCAGTCCACAGCTATTCTAGTCCAGCGTCCTTCTCATGTAGTGGTCCGTCAATTGCTTCTGGGCACCTCAAGCAGACGACAAAGGCAAAACCTTCACCTGCTCTCCACTCCCTGCAAATGGCCTTTATATGGATGTGCATGAATATTCGAAAATCCAAAAATCCGATTTGAATCTGACAAAATGTCAGCATTTGAATTCGAATTGGATTTAATAACATTCGAATTTAGACATCAGAACGGATTTCGGATTTTCCTAAAAATTCGTTCGAATGTTCAAATGACTCGAATGTACAGATTCGTATATATTACATCCGTTTCTCTGTGAATACTGCATTATACGTCTTTGCGCTTATAATGCGGGATGAAAACAGGATGCATACAGGATAAAACGGGATGCATACGGAATGCGTATCTTTAAACGCGAATCTAACATTCAAGTGCGTAGATTGGAATGTTTCGGATCCGAATCGGATTTTTGCACATATGGTTTTTAAACATTCGAATTGAATCGAATTGTTGGATCATTGATTCCACTGAATTCACATGCAAAAAAACCCCCAAACCAAAACATCCATGCATACCCCTAGGCCTTTAGGGACACCGCCCCCCCCCCCGATTCCTTCAAGCTGCGTTGCAGAATCCAGCAAAATGTACAATCTGACCGGAAAACGTGTTCTAATCTGCTGGCAGAAGTGGAGACCTCAGACCAAACGTGCTCAGATATGGAAACCTCTCCGTGTGACCTTGAAGCTGTTCGCTGCCTCTTAGCTTCACCTCCTCCACGGGAGTTTTGTGGTTACTATTTGGGCAACAGAAGAAATGCTGTGTCTCCTTCCCTCTGTTTCTTGGAGAAAAGATAGGGGGGGGGGATTATTTAACTATTATTGAGAAGTAGACCAAACATTCCCCATCTCTTCCCTTCTTAATGTACTTTCAAATAACTCCTGCCACCAGAAAAACTTTGGGATGCTTATTATGTGTCTATCATGTGCACGTTCTTTATTACGCATCTCTCTCCTCCTTTCTTTTTTTCTTTTTTTGCATTTATATGCTGTTTTCATCCTTGTGAGCCAGTTTGGTCTAGTGGTTAGGGAGCTGGACTCTTATCTGGGAATGCCAGGTTTGATTCCGCCCTCCCCCACGAAGCCAGCTGGGTGACCTTGGGCTAGTCACAGCTCTCTTCTGAGCTCTCACAGCCCCACCTACCTCACAGGGTGTTCTGTTGTGGGGAGAAGAATAGAAAGCTTTGTGGGGTGTAGAGCAGAAGGTTTGTCAGCTGCTTTGAGTCCCCTTAAATGGGTGAGAAAAGCGGAGTAGAAAAGCCAACTCTCCCAACTCTTCTTCTTTTGAAGCGCGTGAAAAAGGCAAACACCATTCCCTTCTTCTTTTTTTGAAATCAGGTAGTTAGCCTTTTCTTCTTCCTCCATGAAGTCAGCTGGGTGACCTTGGGCTAGTCACAGCTCTCTGGTGAGCTCTCACAGCCCCACCTACCTCACGAGGTGTTCTGTTGTGGGGGAGAAGAACAGAACGCTTTGTCAGTCGCTTTGAGTCCCCTTAAATGGGTGAGAAAAGCAGAGCAGAAAAGCCAACTCTCCCAACTCGTCTTCTTTTGAAGTGCGTGAAAAAGGCAAACACCGTTCCCTTCTTCTTTTTTTGAAATCAGGTAGTTAGCCTGAGAGGAAGCGGGCGTCCCGAGTGATCTAGGAAGCTTTGAGGATTGGGTGGAGATTTCATATGTTGGATCCTGATCTCTGGCTGTAGGGGCGATATTACAAACCGCGAGGACAGGTGTAACACAGCCTGGAGCACCAAAATAGGCCTGGAGGGCCACCACGGCCTCCGTAAAGGCAGGGAAGAGGATTGAATGGAATGGGAGGCCATGGTGGCGTCTCCGGGCCAATTTCAGTGCTCCTCAGAGGCTGAATCAGCACTTCCGGTTCTACGCATGCAGGCATGGCACGACGCAGGTGGGACCTGTGCGCGCAGAACTGGAAGGCCTAGGAGGAAAGCATGTGGCAGTGGTGCAGTGAGAAGTAGGTGGGGCAATGGGTGGGAATGGGAGGACATGGGCGATGGGAGACCATGGGAGCATCTGGCCTTCGCGGAAGCTTCAACGAAGCTTCGACGAATACTGGATAACTTGATTCGTGGACAAATAGGACCTACGAGTGTCAGGCCCATTAGATTCGTCCGTGAACGTTGGAATTTGTACCAATGCATACACATTCTGAATAGCATGGATATTCATGCGCGCCCCTCATTCATGCTCTGTTATGCTCTCTGTGTAAGGCGCGGCCTTTCCCAGGTGTAAAATGGCATCCAAACGTGCAAGAGGGTAATGGAAGCTTCTCCCTTGGCTCAGCTGAGAACCAGCGATCTTTCTGAATTGAGCTTACATCAGATGCCAGCTGCTACGCGGGATCTAACGTATTCCATCTGTCGCTTCTTGCTGAGTTGCAAAGGTCGGGGAGAAGGAATTGAGGATTTTGAGGGCATCCCACATCCTTCTTGGCATGAGGCGACGTCTCTTTCCTTGCACTGCAGGCATTACAGAGCAGTGCTTATCAGTCTCTGCATTTTCCTCGTTCATGTGGAGATTCTTCCTCAGTTCTTCCATCTGGGGCTGCGCAAGAGAGATTTCTGTGGTTTAAACGAGTGTTTTAATATCATTCCATTTTGCTTACCTTTCTCCTAAGCTGAGTCTTGTGGTTATTTGGCGCAGGTTTTGCTGGTTTGCTTAGATATGCGTCCCATTCTTCCCCCGTAAAAAGATGTGTTGCACTCGGTTCAGGTTCGAGCGAGTTTGAATCGGACAAGAGTGTTTGAAAAGTTCGAGGTCGAGCTGAACCACCGTGCCGGTTCGAAAACAAGAGCTTGAATTTGAGCTGGACAAAGGGGGCATTCTAACAAACTTGGTGGACACTGTGCAGAGGAAAAGGAAGTTCAGAAGTGAACCAAACACGCGAAAATGCTCGTGAGCGTGCCTTTCCCCCCGCTTGAATCAAAGGTCAAAAAGCTCATTCATGCACAAACCATTGATTTACCTCTCCATCAGCCTCGTATTTCCCCCTTTTCCTGGCTTTTCGGGCAAGATCTCGCGAGAGTTTGCCCTCACCGGGAAACAGCAGGCCACTCAAAGAAGGAGCAGAGAGGGAGGGGCTGACCATGTGGTCACAGGAGCCCTGCCTGCTGCTTCAGAGCATTGGGGAAATGTTGGGGACCATCAGTTCCGCCCTCCTTCACGAAGCCAGCTGGGTGACCTTGGGCTAGTTACAGCTCTCGTCTGAGCTCTCACTGCCCCGCCCACCTCACAGGGAGAAGAGCAGGTGGTTTGTCAGCAGCTTTGAGTCCCCTTAAATGGGTGAGAAAAGCAGGGTAGAAAAGCCAACTCTTCTCCCCCTCCTCCTCCTCTTCCTTCTCCTTTTCCTCCTCATTCTCCTTTTCCTTCTCCTCCTTCTCCTCTTCCTCCTCGTCTTCCTCTTCCTCCTTCTCCCTCTCTCCCCCTCCTCCTCCTCTTCCTCCTCCTTTTGAGAAGAGCTAAGCTTTGCCTGTTTTATTTGGATGTTTGGGGACATCCAGAGGTCTACACTTTTGACCACCGCAACCCCTCTCTCATGCTTCCCCTCTGCCTGATGTTTATTGCCTCCACCGCCTGGGGTACCTACCTGATAGCATCTCTGAATGCCACGGTTGAGAAGTCAGCTTGCCCAGATGCCTTTGGCCACCTTTCCTTGCCTCGGGCTGATCTATTGGTGGCCAGGGCGCGTCTTCCGACAAATGTGAAGCTTCAGCGTGTGCTTATATTTATTCTGGTTTTATAGGCAGCTTTATGAGGCTATAGAATGGTCGCCCATCCCACACGCTGGGGTTGAGGTGGCCTCAAAACCCTAATAAAAATGGCACATTGTTGGCACCGTAGCCGTTGCCTATGGTTGTTTATCTTTTTTGGGGATAAATAACTTCCAGGCGGGCTGTTTAATTCTTTCCAAATGTCCAAATTTCTCTCTCAAAACCTCCTGCTATTTTTTGGGTGTGTGTGTGTGAAGGGGTAAATATGTGCAGAAGAAACACCAATCATAGGAAGTGATCACGGAAGTTGACCACATCCACTGTTTATGGGATGGATCAGTGGTACAGTGGTAAGCCTTCATGGTGCTCTGCCATGATAGTGCAGTGTGCACTTACAGTGAAGAAGAAGAAGAGTTGGCTTTTCTCACCCGTTTAAGGGGACTCACAGTGGCTGACAAACCTTCTGTTCCTCTCCCCACAACAGACACCCTGTGAGGTAGGTGGGACTATGAGAGCTCAGAAAGAGAGCTGTGACTAGCCCCGGGGCCCCCAGCTGGCTTCATGGAGGAGGAAGAAGAAGAGTTGGCTTTTCTCACCCGTTTAAGGGGACTCACAGTGGCTGACAAACCTTCTGTTCTTCTCACTCCCACAACAAACACCCTGTGAGGTAGGTGGGACTATGAGAGCTGAGAACGAGAGCTGTGACTAGCCCACAGACCCCTACGTGAAGGCAGGTTCATGCACTCTGGTGGCAAGTTTTGCACAGTTCTGGAAATTCCGTGCAGTTGAATGCCCAGATGTGGGCATCAATACATTGTGCCCGGGCAGGACCAGCTCTGCGCTTTCTAGCCGACAAGCAAGTATTCCAGAGGGGTTTTTCTCTGGAATGTCCCTGGTTATCACGATACTTGACCAGCATCTAGATCCGCCTGCTCTCAGTAGTTCTGTCCTGCTCTGGCCTCCTAGTGGGAACCCGTGTGTCGCTCCCAGCCCTCTGATCTTTTGCCACTGAGCGTGACTTCAATGCAGCCAGAGAAAGACATTTCCTCTGTTTCCATTGCTCCTGACCTTTTCCGTGAACCTGGCCTGGGCACGCGTCTTGCACCTCTGGTAATGCCTGCCCTATCTTTCTTTGGTGATGTGTTTTCAGGGCGACCAGGGCGTTCCAGGTGAACCGGGAGATGTCGGATTCCAAGGCGATAAGGTAATTGGTTTCACGTCCTTCTGTAGCTTCCCTTTTGTGGGATGTCCCTGTGACTCATTTTCCCCCAGCAAAATTCTTGTGTGCCCAGCATCGCTTTGGCCACCCGCTCGGCCCTTCATTCCTCGAATCCTTAAAAGGGCTCCTTTCTGCTCTGCGGATCGAGGCGAATCCAGGAATGTGCACGAATATTCGTAACATCAGAAATCCGTACGAACCTGGCCGAATTCAGACATTTGTATTCGGATCGAACGTCGGCACAGTCGAAGGTTGACGTTCGAATTTGAATTGGACGTTTCGATACGTCCGTACGGAGCTGCCTATGGGATTCGTACGCATTTGTATGGGATTGAACGTTCTTATGGGATTCGAATCCCACTATATTCAAAGGGGATCTATTTGAACGAATATTCATTTTCTTGCGTTCGGTTCAACACGAGTCGAACGCAGAAAAAGAACATTCATGCACATCGCTAGTCAAAACTAGTAGGATACCTCCAGAGTGGAACTGGGGCAGTGAATTGAGTTCGGTGTTTCTGTCCTGCATTCTTATCCCGCCCTTTACCTGAAGGTCTCAGGGCAGGTAACAGCATTTAAAAACCAAGTATATGTGTTAAAAGAATAACAATATATATTAAAACAAGTATCCCCATTAACCAAAGGAACATGGCATGCGCCACCCCACCACCCTCAGCTGCTCTAACATGCTTTGAAATGTTCCCTTTCTTTACCAGGGTAGTCACGGTTTACCTGGAGTCCCAGGTGCCAGAGGGAAGCCAGGATCTGTCGTAAGTAACCGTTTCTGCTTGAGTTTTATTAACTTCCACATTGCTCAAGGGCTTTCTGTTGGGCCAGGTGGGCTTGTGAGTGTCATACAGCCAGCCATGCATGTGATCAGGGTACCCATGGCTGGTCCAGGTGTCAGGATCTCCCATCCATCCATCCATCCATCCATCCATCCATCCATCCATCCATCCATCCATCCATCCACCCACCCACACACACACACACTGGAGGATATGCATTGACACAGCATCGGAACTAATAAGACACTGTGGTCACACTTAAGGCTTAATCCAGCTTCAGTCCACTTTCAGAGCAGTAGAATACATCAGCAAAGGGACAAGCTGTTTTCCTTCAGTGTTAAATAGCTCAGAAAATCCATCTTTGGGATAGATGACATGGAAAGAAATTTACCGTGTTCTCTCACTCTGAAGGTGGACTGTAGCTGGGTTATACCTTCGGTGTGACCATAGCCTGAAGAGCACCAACTTTGGTCCTTGCTAGCTCCACCCAAAATGCCCTTGGGGATCCCTCATATTAGCATTCTACGCAAAGGAAGTTTTTATAGATACACAGTTTGTGTAGTGGGACATTAAGTTATGGAATGCTTCGTTTGGAGACGAATCTACATTGCAGGTGAGGTCCTTCAGTCTTAAATGGAGCCTCCATTTCATATTCTGTTCCATGTTATGTTCATCTTTGCAGGGGAAGATTGGTGACAAAGGTCCAGTTGGAATTCCAGGACCTCCTGGCCCCGAGGTAAGGCTTATTTTCATCCTCCACACAAGTCTTTCCAAGCTACGGATCCGTGACAGAATGGTTCACTTGCAAAACTCCAGTGCTTTTTGCCTTTTGGGGATTTTTCCAGGCTACAGTTGCTTGTTGAAACCTTTCATATCTACAGGTTTCATTGCTTTGAATCCCATCTCCTTCCTTCCTTCCTTCCTTCCTTCCTTCCTTCCTTCCTTCCTTCCTTCCTTCCTTCCTTCCTTCCTTCCTTCCTTCCTTCCTTCCATAAAGATGTGGTTGTGCAGTTGGAAACCCTTTTTGCTCCTCTCCCTTAACAAGAAAACTTTGTCATCAGGGTTGTGGTATTTTGTGGGGCCTGGAACGTCTCTCCGCTGGGTTGTATCGCTCCGTAATCTTTCTCCTATGTTAATATTGGACCGGACTGTGCTTTCTTTGTTGCCGTCGCTGAATGGATTGTGGGCGGAAAGTGAGTTGGTGTCGAACGTCAAGCGCTGCGGCTAATGAGCGTGTCGTCACCTTTCCTTTCCAAAGGCCAAGCGCTTTCCCCTGTTGTCGGGCTCGCGATCCGCGGATTTGTTTCTTCACGCAAACGCCGTCAGCCGCAGAGTCCATAAATTCTCTGAGATCTGGACGTGGAAACCTGTCTTAGCGTGTAGTGCCAGGAAATGCTAGCTGGTCTAAGCCCAAGAAAGCGCGGGAGATGAAGTTTACGGCTCAGAGGCTGCTAAAGAGCAAAGGGAAAGGTTGGCCAGATCTCAGGGCATCAGTAACCATGGTGTGAGCATATTTTCAACTGGAGTGGCCGACACATTGGGGGTGGGAGGGATTCCACTAGAACTAAGTACACATTAAGGACCCATTAGGCTCAGAGCAGGAAGAACCCATTTCCATTGCAGACCCCATTAGAGGCACATTTGTTTCCACCTGTACTGGGGAAATCCGGATTAAATGGGTCATTCAGAAACTGTGATCTGGGTTTCCTGTCTCTGGTCTTTGGCCGTGAAATCCGGATTATACGGTGCGCTTTCGCACTGTGATCGAGCAGTGGGGTCCAGGGGTGGGTTCGGGAGGGGGCCACCCATGGGGAGGGTGTCCCAAAACCCAAAGCTTTGAAGCTGGTGCGTAATCTCCCAAGACGGCTCCGAAGAAAATTCTGGAGAATGGCACAGATTTGAGAGTTTAGGCCATATCTACGGGGCCTTTCTATGGAGCTTTGGCCAAGCTCTGGAGAATCTCTGGAGCGATTTGCCACAATCTTTGAAGATTCTCTGGAGTGGCTCCAGAGTTTGCCCCCCCCCCCGGTGCATTACCACCCAAAAAACATGGGGTGATGGATGGTCCCAATGTGGGTAGAGTCAAAATCGCCACATGGGTGCTCCGACGTTTCCACTGCGAGCATGCCTAGCACCCACTGCTATTGGGTGCTACACCCCCCGTGGAGATGCATTGGGTACCTCCTTAGATCCGGATCTACTAAGTCTGCATTAGTTAAAGGACCCATTTCTTTGATTCCACACTCCTCCATGAAGCCAGCTGGGTGACCTTGGGCTAGTCCCAGCTCTCTTCTGAGCTCTCACAGCCCCACCTACCTCACAGGGTGTTCTGTTATGGGGAGAATAGAAAGCTTTGTCAGCTGCTTTGACTCCCCTTAAATGGGTGAGAAAAGCAGGTCTGAAAAGCCAACTCTCCTTATTCCTCCATGAAGCCAGCTGGGCGACCTTTGGCTATTCACAGCTTTCCTTCTGAGCCCTCAGAATCCCACCTACATCCTAGGGTATCTGTTGTGGGGAGAAGAACAGAAGGTTTGTCAGCTGCTTTGAGTCCCCTTAAATGGGTGAGAAAAGTGGGGTAGAAAAGCCAACTATTCTCCTCCTCCTCCCTCCACTTGCCAAGAAGAGATGGGACTGGATGCCGTGAGCTTGATTTTCTTCTAATGCTCAGCTTAAAGAGAAATTTATTTTTATTTATTTATTTTATTATATTATATTTCTATCCCGCCCTATACCCGAAGGTCTCAGGATGGGTAACAGCCTTTAAAATCCAGCATATCAAACAAGATAATATATATTAAAACAATGAAAACCATCACCGCATTTAAGTTTGATTGTATTTTACACTGTCAGCGATCATGGCCATTTCCCAAAAAGAAAAGCTAAACTCAGTTTCCAGCCAAGAGAGTCCTAATTGACCACATTATGTATTTCCTTGCACCATCCAGCTTTCCCCACCTCTGGACAACAGCCACCCAGACACAGTGCAGCTCACATAATGAGCAACTGCATTTAAACTAAAGAGGTCTGGGTGTGATCCAGACGAGGACACTGGAAAAGAGAGGTTGGCAAGGGACATTCGCTCTGTGAATTTCTCCCCTTCTTTGCTTGACACAATTTATTTATTCATTGTGTTTGATTTGTATCGAACCGAATGCAAGAAATGTATTGGTTTAAATGAACCCCTTCGAATGTGGTAGGATTCTAATTCGATATGAAAGTTAGATATGAATCCCATATGAATCCATAGCAAAGCTTCGTATGAATGTATATAAACGTTCAATTTGAATCCAAGTGTATGAATTTGGAGAGATTCAGGTCACCTTTGACACTTTCAGAGCGGAAATGTTACAGGATACATATATCAGATATGTATCAGATACATAAGAACATAAGAGAAGCCTTGCTGGATCAGGCGAAAGCCCATCCGATCCATAAGAACCTCAGAGGAGGCCTGATGGATCAGGCCACAGCTCATCTAGTCCATAAGAGCCTAAGAGGAACCCTGCTGGATCAGGCCATAGCCCATCCAGTCCATAAGAACCTAAGAGGAGCCCTGATGGATCAGGCCACAGCTCATCTAGTCCATAAGAACCTAAGGGGAGCCCTGCTGGATCAGGCCAAAGCCCATCCAGTCTATAAGAACCTTTAAACATACCTTTAAAAAAAACCAATTTCATCCCTTTGCATTTCTGACCAGCAGTAGCCTAGTGTATGAAAGTGTAGTCTTGCCACTGAACACCTTTCCTTTTTGGGTTTTCTCTAGGGTTTTCCAGGTGACATTGGCCCTCCAGGACAAAATGGCCCAGAAGGCATGAAGGTGCGTGTCTCCTTTCCCCAAACCAAAGGTCAGACTGGGTTTTGTCAGCAAAGGCAAGGAAAGGAACATGTCCAAGGGATGGAGGGAGGGAGGGAGGGAAGGAGGAAGGAAGGAAGGAAGGGGGAGGAAGGGGAGAGGAAAAGGAGGAAGGAAGAAAGTTAGGCATGGAGGGAGGGAAGGAAAGAAGGAAAGGAGAGGAGGGGAGGGGAGGGGAGGGGAGGGAGGGAAGGAAAGGAAGAAAGAAAGAAGGGAGGAAAGAAGGGGGAGGAAGGAGGGGAATGAATGAATGAATGAATGAATGAAGGAAGGAAGGAAGGAAGGAAGGAAGGGGGGAAGGGGGGAAGGGGAGAGGGAAAGGAGGAAGGAAGAAAGTTAGGAATGGAGGGAGGGAAGGAAAGAAGGAAAGGAGGGGAGGGAGGGAAGGAAAGAAAGAAAGAAGGGAGGAAAGAAGGGGGAGGAAGGAGGGGAATGAATGAATGAATGAATGAATGAATGAATGAAGGAAGGAAGGAAGGAAGGAAGGAAGATGTGATGGAGAAAAAAACCCTGGAGATCTCTATGGGTGTTTCTGGCCAAATCCCTGGTTTTTAGGACTTGTTTGTATTGCCAAGTCTCCAAGAGCTGGAGCAGATTCCTCTTCCTTGTTCCCCACTGCTCTCTGTAACAGAATTGACATTGGACCGAGTCCCGTAGCAGCACACGCTGGCAAGCGCCTTTCCCTCTGTGTTTCAATGGCACTGGGGAAGCTTGCTCTGTGCCTGATTTCCGAACCATTTCTAACCCCCCCCCCCCCGCCTTAATCTTCTGTTGCAGGGAAAGCCAGGAGCACGCGGAATACCGGGCCCCAGGGGGCTCCCTGGCCAGCAGGTAAGGCTGAGATGTTCATGCCAGGGCCTCAAATGCCTCTTAGTTCCACAGGGCCATAAGGGCTTTTCACACTAACTTTAGAAGGCTGGAACAAGCAGAGCAGAGACTTATTCCCACTACGGCCAGTAGTGCATTGATTAGTGAACTTCTGGTGAAGAGCATTTGCACTTGGAGATGCAGCCTCCAAGCCTTCCTGCCTTCCCAGAAGTTCACAAATTGCTGATTAGGTGTGGAGCATGACTTTAACAAGCATTAACTAAAGGCTTACCTGGAGCGTCCAGTGGCGCAACCATGCGCACCTCTTCCGTTGCTCCGGTATCCCCTGAGGTGCGCTGCCACCACAGGTGACCGTAGACGGCACTGCGTGTGCACAGAGCATCAGTGTTCTCATGGCGCTGAGGCACACGCAGGCAGGCAGGGCGCTCCAGCCGAAATGGCGGCGCCCGGAAGAGGACCAGCCCGGCAATCGGATCAGGTAAGTATTCGATCGAAATCTGAAATTCAGTTTGAATTTGGATGTCAAAATTTGGACGAATTCGATTGAATTTTGAATGTCTTTGAATATTCATGCACAGCCCTATCTGGGAACCCCGGGTTCGATTCTGCCCTTCCCCACATAGCCAGCTGGGTGACCTTGGGCTAGTCCCAGCTCTCTTCTGAGCAATCATGGCCCCACCTACCTCACAGGGTGTTTGTTGTGAGGAGAAGAACAGAAGGTTTGTCAGCCGCTTTGAGTCCCCTTAAATGGGTGAGAAAGGATGGGTGAGAAAAGCTACCTCATCTTCTTCCTCCACAAAGCCAGCTGGGTGACCTTGGGCTAGTCCCAGCTCTCTTCTGAGCAATCATGGCCCCACCTACCTCACAGGGTGTTTGTTGTGAGGAGAAGAACAGAAGGTTTGTCAGCCGCTTTGAGTCCCCTTAAATGGGTGAGAAAGGATGGGTGAGAAAAGCTACCTCATCTTCTTCCTCCACAAAGCCAGCTGGGTGACCTTGGGCTAGTCCCAGCTCTCTTCTGAGCAATCATGGCCCCACCTACCTCACAGGGTGTTTGTTGTGAGGAGAAGAACAGAAGGTTTGTCAGCCGCTTTGAGTCCCCTTAAATGGGTGAGAAAGGATGGGTGAGAAAAGCTACCTCTTCTTCTTCCTCCACAAAGCCAGCTGGGTGACCTTGGGCTAGTCACAGCTCTCTTCTGAGCTCTCAAAGCCTATATCACAGGGAGAATAGAAGGCTTTGTCAGCCACTTTGAGTCCCCTTAAATGGGTGAGAAAAGTGGGGTAGAAAAGCCAACTCTTCTTCTTCTTCTCTGGTTCTTGACCTCTCTCTCTTATTTCTTTCACGCATGGTGCAGGGAGACGAAGGGCCTGTGGGACCACCTGGCATCCCGGGAGCAGAGGTAAGAAGGAAGCAAGGACTTGGGGGTCTCCCATGGGAGAGGTTTTCCTTTGCTTCTCCCACTGGTCTCTCATCTTTGTGAACTGCAATGCGCCTGTTGATGCAGTGACTAAGGAACCCACGTTGCTCCCAAAATCCCAGCTCTGGGGACCAGGAGGTGCTGAGCTTGCAAATGCAGCACCTGGGACCAAAGATTCCCACCCATGTTGACACCATAATGGTGCTATAACGCCCCCATCTGGATGGGGCCTGAATTGACTGCTACCCCTCCCTGTCTGCCTTTGGCTTAATTTGGCTTTTCCACGGCATTTTCTCCCCCCAAATACCCATTTATATGATTTTTATTTCCAGGGTCCCGTTGGCAAGAAAGGATTCCCAGGCAACCCGGGACCTGACGGCTTAAAGGTACTAAAAGCTACGATACAGTGGCAAAGAAGAGGTCTGGATTCCACCTAAAAATCAAGGAGTGCGCTAAAATGTCATCTTAAAAAGATCCCTGCTGGTTCAGTTTTAACACGCTGGGCGGCTAGAAAGTCCCCCTGCTTCCTCTAACCACCCCCTCTTCTTTTGCTGGCTCCCCCCCCCACCCCCCGTCCATAAATTCTGGGAACTCTGGCTCAGTGTGGTTTCTGATGGCACAGCCTGTTTCTTTTCTTTTATGAACGCTGCAGCATTTTCTTATTAACCAAATGCAACCCTCTTATGAAATCCGCCTCCACCCTCTTTTCTTTTCCACGGACCCCTCTTGGAGGAGTTTTTGTCCTGAAACAGCAGCAACGACCCATCTCATCCCTGCCTCCCCCCTCCATTCCCCCCTTTCTAATTGACTGCAGAATAGTTCCAGAGCATGTCTCCTTTGCAAATATAGGGTGTTTTTCCACCGCAGCCCTTAGATCTGGATCTAAGAAGATCCGGATCTAAGGAATGGGTACATTCCTTTATCCAGATCTAGTAGATCTGGATTAAGGGAAGCACCCAATGTGTTTCCACAGGAGGTGTAGCACCCATTAGCAATGGGTGCTAACCCCCCGCTGTGGAAACACCTTTGCACCCATGTGGGGAATCCGGATTGACCCACAAGGGGTCTGCCTGTCACCCCAGGTGTTTGGGGGAACAGGGGGTGCAGTCTCCGAAGTCCCTCCAAAGTCCCTCCGAAATCCCTCCGAAGTTGCCTTTGAAGGTTAGCAAAGGGTCCAAAGTCCCTCCGAAGGCAACTTTGGAGATTAGCAAAGGCTCCGAAGACAAACCCCTTGCGAGAGCCTGCATATGAATTAGCACTTTGTGAGCAGGGATGAGTCAGCCTCATTAAATATGTACCTCTTTCTATGCCTGAAGGTAACAGTCCTCTTTGATCTCCCTTTGTTATCAGAGGTTTGTCTTCTGAGCCTTTGCTAATCTTCGAAGTTGCCTTCGGAGGGACTTGGGAGCCTTTGCTAATCTCCGAAGGCAACTTCGAAGTAACTTCAAAATGGCTTCAAAATGATTTTGAAATATTTCGAAGCCTAGGTTTGGGGGCTCCTGCCCCAAGGGTGCCTCTCCCCCTAGCCTCCTCTAGACCCCATTGCCAAACTAATGTGGAAACAGGCTCCCTTTAATCCAGATTTTCTGCCTGAAGACCCCATTGTAGACCCCATTAATGGGTTCTACAGAAAATCCGGATTGAAGGCTGAGATGTACCCGTATGATCCGGATTTCCCCAGCGGCGATGGAAATGGGGTCATCCAGCTCACACCAAAATGGGTCCTTAATGGGTGCAAAAATGGGTACTTTCTGCCAGTGGAAATACACCCAATATTTGACTTCCTCGTCTATTCCAGAAGTCTGCAATTTCTTGGTTGCCGTCCATTCCGGGATATCCACTCCTGGCCTTGCTTAGCTCTCAAAATTGGCAAGAGTCAACGTATGTCCCGAGATCTGTGGTGCAATTTACCAATAAAGCTTAAAAAACACACACAAGAGGTCAGATACATCAGCTGTGGGACTGTTGATAGGGAGAATATTTGCCCAAGAATATCTGAAACATTTGAAATTCAGTTGAATTCATTAGAATTTTTTTCACATTTGTTCACATTTGTTGGAATTCAAATTTCAAATTCGAGTTTCTGAATTCGGCCGAATTTGACCGAGTAACAAATATTTCAAATATTCTTGGACATCCCTAGTCCCTTGTTCTGCTTTCCCAGTTCCAGTGACGCCGTGGCAAGGAAGTGAATTCCGCCCGGCCATAAAATCAGCAAAGGAAGGGGAGGAAGACAGGAAAGTCTGCGGGAGGAACTCTGAGCATCCTCAAAACTAGCACGGACCCTGGGCAGGGTGCAATTTCCCAGCCGTAAAATGGGAGAATGGAACTATTTTGATGTCAGGGGGAAATATAAAAGTTATTAATGCTAGTAACAAAGCTGTGCTCCTTTTCTTGCTCTAGGGGGAACCGGGGAATCCAGGTCGGCCAGGAAAAGTTGGCGAACAGGTATCATCTACCCACCCATCCACCCACCCACCCATCCATCCATCCATCCATCCATCCATCCATCCATCCATCCATCCATCCATCCATCCATCCATCCATCCATCCATCCATCCTTCCATCCTTCCATCCTTCCATCCCTCCATCCACTGCTCTCTTCTGTGCTCTCACAGCTCCACCTGCTTCACATAGTGTCTTTTGTGGGGAGAAGAAGGCTTGTCAGCCGCTTTGAGCCCCGTTAAATGGGTGAGAAAAAAGTGGGGTAGAAAATCCAACTCCTCTTCCTCCATGGCGGCAGCTAGGTGACCTTGGGCTAGTCACAGCTCTCTTCTGTGCTCTCACAGCCCCACCTGCCTCACAGGGCGTCTGTTGTGGAGAGAAGAACAGAAGGTTTGTCAGCCGCTTTGAGTCCCCTTAAATGGGTGAGAATAGCAGGGTAGAAAAGCCAACTCTTCAGCTTCTTTTCTACCTTGTGACCTTGGCTTTCTGCTACATTTCCTTGCCTGGGGATACAGCTGGCTGGCCAGATAGGACCATTAAGTCCTGTTCTGCTGAAAGTGGATGAAAGATACTGTGTAAGATGGCTTGTCATTGGTGGCTGACTTATTATTATTATTATTATTTCTTCTCAAATTTGCTCCAGACAGACACCCAGTAAAACAAGACGCCAACCCCCCTTTGGACTTTAAAAACACACAGCTGCCCTGTGCCGACGGCCACAGGTCCAGGCGCATGAAAGCCGGGCTGTATTATTTTTACTCGATTGCTTTCTGTCTCAGAATATCGCTGTGGAAAATTTCCATTTCCTTACCAATTATGTCATTAGAGAAAGAATGTCACACCAGAGGATCGTTCATTCCCAGTTTCTTGAGCTGCTTCAGTCTTGTGGCCAGAGTGCCAGGTTCTTATGTGGAGGTTTTCCAGGTCAAGTCCGCAATTCTCCAGGAAGCCCCGCTGGGCAACCTTGGGCTAGTCACGGGTCTCTTTCTGAGCTCTCACAGCCCCCACCCCCACCCCGCCTCACAGGGTGCCCATTGTGGGAAGAAGAACAGAAGGTTTGTCAGCTGCTTCAAGTCCCCTTATGGGTGAGAAAAGCAGTATATAAAAACCAGCTCTTCTCCTTCCTCCTCCTCCATGGAGCCAGCTGGGTGATCTTGGGCTAGCCACAGCTCTCTTTCTGAGCTCTCACAGCCCCACCTACCCCACAGGGTGTTCCATTGTGGGGAGAAGAGCAGAAGGTCTATCAGCCGCTTTGAGAACAGCAGGGTGGAAAAGCCAATGTTTCTTTTTCTTCTTCCTCTCCTCCTCCTCCTCCTCCTTCTCCTTCTTCTGTGTGTCCTGCTTTTGACTGTAGCCCTCAGCCGTAGATCGAACTGGGGCGTGGCGTTCGTGGTGGGAAGACAGCATAAGCAAATGTTAAGCCCGACCGTTCCTGTCCTCCGTTCAGCGCACCGCCTGTAATTTGTTCCTGGTTTGGTGTGTGTTGTGGCTTGCCCAGGCCCTGAGTTTCAAAGGCTCAGCGCTGGTTTTAAGGAGGACCCACTGGGCTTAGATACCGAAGCCAGTCTGGGAGCAATTCGGGGCAGTTTGCAACACAAGCCGGACCTACGGCACGTGAGGCCAGTGTGTGTGTGTGTGTGTGTGTGTGTGTGTGTGTGAGAGAGAGAGAGAGAGAGAGAAACGCTTGCTCTGTTTATTATTCTGAAGCAAATAAACCAGAAAATCAATTTTGCTACTTCCTCTCCCTACTTCCATTCATCTTCAGGGTCTGATGGGCTTCGTTGGTCCAGTGGGGGAACCTGGGACAATCGGGGAGAAGGTAAGAAGAAGATTTAAGGTGGACGCAGTAGGCTGAGGGGCAGTGAGGCTCTGGGGATGCTGAGGAGACCCAAGGAAGCAGGGATGCTCAAGGCTATTCGAAACACTCAAAATTCGATCGATTTGGTTTGGATTTGGACATTCAAGTTCTAGTCAAATTCATTTTTTAACATCCGGACGAATTTTTGAACGTTTTGGATCATTCATTTGAATTTGAATACATTCATTTTTTTTCTCTGTTCGTATGAATTGATATTCGAATATTCGGTTCTAATTGAATGTCACAAAGTGCAGTGAGGAAGGTCGCTTCCTATAGGATGGAGTGGGTTAGGGATGTCTCTCACGATGGTCTTGGATCAGTTGCTGCCTTTGCAGATGGACCTGCCTTGCAGGGTTGTTGTGGAGATAAAATGGAAGGAAGAATATTGTGGTGCGCTGAGTTCTTTTGAAGAAAGACTTTCATACCTCTGCAAAGCAGACACTCAAAAGGAAGAGAGAGAAGGAGCTTTTGACAGGCACCTCAGTGACAAAAGAGAAACTGTCTCCCAGATGTCAAATGGGAGAGTGTTTCAAAGAAGAGGTGCCACCACCACCAACAAGGCCCTGCTGCAGCTGCCGATCCACTAGCTGAGTTCCTGGTGCTCTGTGTTGGACACATATATCCCCCGTTTCTTCTTGAGCAGCCAAGGAAGGAAATATTATTCTCCTCCCCTCCACTCAATTTCACAGCAACCCTGTGGTGTAGATTCAGCTGCATTTAAATCTCATCAAATCGAATGTAAGAAAATTTGTATTCTTATTCTATTTGATATGAATATATTCATACGAATTTGAACAAATATCCAATATGAATGCACGTGTATCCGATACATATCATAAAACATATCTGGTCTGAGAGTGTCCAATCCACCCTGAATCCACTTTGAATCTGCTCTTAAACCATGTTGAATGTACTCTGGCTCCATCGCAGATGCGACTGGCGCAGCTACTTTCCCAGCTCCGAAACAGTCGTACGAACACAAATGTCAACGTACGAATGTTGTAACAAATGATTCGTATACGAATTTGTACAGGTATCAAATGTTTCGAATTTGTATTTAAACTTTGTGGAGGACGCATAATTTGCATATATACCTTGCTTTCCTGCAACCAATATGTGTCTGATGGTAAAGGCTAAGGATATCTGCATATGTATAAAGGAGAGGGGTATGCAGAATTTTATTATTCGATTTGTATCTTATCGTAAATTAGTATTCATTTGAATAAATCCCCTTCAAGTGTTGTAGGACTCGTATTGGGTACGAATGTTCACTCCCAAACAAACTCCATACGAATGCTTAGAAAGTGCATATGAGTCACATACGAAGCTTCATACGAATGTATCAAAAGATTCTATTCGAATTCAAACGCCAATCTCATTCATTCATTCATTCATTCATTCATTCATTCATTCATTCATTCATTCTTTGAAATGTATATATCCCAGCCCATATCCTAGGATCTCTGGGCAGCTTACAATAAAAGACCCCTATGCAGATAAGACATTAAATACTCCGTTAAAACAGTATTAAACAGCATATTTAGTTAAAAGCTAAAGTTAAAATTAAAATAGCACTTCAGTGAATGAATGTCTGAAATTTGATTTGAATTTGAATGTCTAAATTTGTCCAAATTCGTACAAATTTTGAGTGTTATGAACATTTGTGAGCATCCCTGATGAAGGAGCATTTCTTCTGGGTGGTATCCAGCCTGACTCCTGTGATGATCACCTGGTGGTCTTCTGTCCTGCATCACTGCCCTCTAGAAATGCTCCTCCATCGGGGCCCTGTGGGGCTTTGCATTCATGATCACTGTGTTGCTTGAGAATCGAATGACTCACCCTCGCTGCTCTGTGCCGTTTTCTCCCCCTAGGGTGACCGGGGAGTCATAGGGCCTCCGGGGCCCCCAGGCGTCAAAGGCTCAAAGGTATGGAGCTGGTCTGTGTCCCTTTCTCATGTCTCTACCTAACAGATGGGCCACCATCTCCTGCTAGGAGATCAGACGCTGTTCCATGAAGGATCAAGGATGGGCCTCCTTTCCCCTCCTTTTCCCCTTCCCGGATTCTTTCCTTTGGGGTCACGGAAGGTGTTTGACATGCGTCAAGTTATAACATCTCAGCCCCTATGCGCCTCTGTGGGATTAAGCACACCGACCACCCAGAAACCCTTTGCTTCCTCAAATAGTCGCATCTTTTCAAAACCCATGCGCACCGTTTCCCGGAGTTAACAAGCACCCTTTGAGACCTCCATGGAAAACGTGAGAGGAATTATTTAGGGTTAGCAGGGGCCTGGAGGGTCTCTAGATTGTGGTTAGAAAGCTGACTTTCTGTCGGATGGGGGCAGGCAGATCTGATGCTGCGTTGGCTCTGCCATTTTCATGTGTCTGCCATGCTGCATGATGGAGATGCAGCCATAGTTACTCATGGGTAAGCCCCACTGTGCCTGCAGACCTAGGGCATGAGGAGTTTCTCCGACTGTTTTGTGCCGTTTTCCACTCCAGGGCTAACCCGCACTTGCAAACAACCCCCTGCTGTTAGAGAAGTAGCATGCCAGTAAGAGGGCCAGTTTTCCTGGCATGCTAGCTTTCTGTGTGCAAGGTTTTTTCTGCCGTCTGAAATAGAACTGTCCAAAAGTGCAGGTTGGGAACAGAACTCGGTGAAATGCTTACGGTTTAAACACACAGACTGGGAGTGAGTGAGTGAGTGAGTGAGTGAGTGAGTGAGTGAGTGAGTGAGTGAGTGAGTGAGTGAGTGAGTGAGTGTTTGAGGGAGGGAGGGAGGAAGGAAGGAAGGAAGGAAAATGAGAGATAGAGAGATAAGGACTGCATCCAGAAAGGGTCAACAGCCCATAATTATTTCTTAATTGTACTTGATTTGCCAGACTTAATCACCCTGGGTCCAATTTAATGGATTATCACTACTGCAGTAAAATTAACTATCAAGTGCAAATATTCTGCAACCCGTAATTGCAGCCCCGTCTGGGTCATTGTGTGAAAAGTACAGTGAGAGCCTGGCGTGAGCTGTCACTTTCCACAAGCACTTCACGTGATTCTGGTGGTCATCTGTGTGGCCCGGCGGGAGGGCCAGGTCACGTGGGGAGGAAATCTCTCCGCTGCAACGCTGTGCCGCCGCTGAAAGGCAAAGTGTCCGTCTAATTTCTAGTCAGGATGTAGTTCTTCCAAATGCGCTTTATGTCGGTAAATTGATACGTTGTGAAATAGATAAGAGATGCCTGGAGGTAGCCTGTTCATCACGTGATATTATAGGATGCTTATACATTTTTCTTCATTTGCCTCATAGGGACATGCTGGGATACCAGGAGGAACCGGAATGCCAGGCCCACCTGGACATCCTGTAAGTCAAATCTACCTACCTACCTACCTACCTACCTACCTACCTACCTACTTCTTTCTTTCTTTCTTTCTTTCTTTCTTTCTTTCTTTCTTTCTTTCTTTCTTTCTTTCTTTCTGTCTGTCTGTCTGTCTGTCTGTCTGTCTGTCTGTCTGTCTGTCTGTCTGTCTGTCTGTCTATCACCCACCCACCCACCCACCCACCCACCCATCCATCCATCCATCCATCCATCCATCCATCCATCCATCCATCCATCCATCCATCCATCCAGGGTGGACAAGCAGGATGCTTCTAAGGCAATTTGCTGGGATTCGAGAGCAGAAGGTTTGCCCTTGTCTCTGCTTGAGATGCCCATGAGCATTTGGTGGGCCACTGTGTGGGACAGGGTGCTGGACTAGATGGGCAGTGGTCTGATCCAGCAGGCCTCCTCTTAGGTTCTTATGGACTAGATGGGCTGTGAGTTGATCCAGCAGGGCTCTTCTTAGGTTCTTATGGACTAGATGGGCTGTGGCCTGATCCAGCAGGGTTCCTCTTAGGTTCGTATGGACTAGATCGGCAGTGGTCTGATCCAGCAGGGCTCCTCTTAGGTTCTCATGGACTAGATGGGCTGTGACCTGATCCTGCAGGGCTCCTCTTCGGTTATTATGGACTAGATGGGCTGTGGCCTGATCCAGCAGGCCCCGTGGGACAGTCTGAAATGCACTCCTGCCTGGTGCTTGCTGCATTTCTGTTAATTTGATCCAGCCTCTATGCCACGTTGACCCCTTCTTGGAAGAGCAGGATATACATGTGATAAATAAACAACTCACGCTCATTTTTAAAATTGCTTGACTAGGGTCCCGCTGGAGTTCGTGGCCCCCAAGGAATGAGAGGCACAAAAGGTCGTCGGGTAAGTGTTTGCTAAACCTGCCAAGTTCCCAATAAGGAATGTCACCCTTTAACCTCCTAATGAAGATATGAAGTGGGACATTTCATGCATGAAGGATTTGCTAATAATTGCTGAAGGTGGCATGCTGTAGGACGGGTGAGATAATTATTTATGCATTCGCAGTGGCTGGCATCCTGCCTTTTAGGTCTTCTGGCCCTGTTGTTACAGAAAAACTGAGGGTTATCTCTCGAGGGGGCATCCAATTGTCAGCCATTTAATTTTAATTTAATTTAGTATTAAGCGAATGAGTGAGCGTGTGTGTGTGTGTGTGTGCGTATTTTTTGCTTCAAACCCGAAAAGGGTTTGCCTAATGGAGTAGCAGGAGACATACTGTTTCCTTCCTTGCCACAGGCAGAAAGATTTATTTACACACTTTGCTCAGGACACCGTAGAACATTCTTTAATTGCAAAGTGCAGAATCCGTAAACAAAAGGCATGAAAAAGAACCCAGAGAGCAAGCTGTATGGATTAAGACTAGGGGTGCATGAATGCAAGTTTTGAAGGAAGGAAGGAAGGAAGGAAGGAAGGAAGGAAGGAAGGAAGGAAGGAAGGAAGGAAGGAAGGAAGGAAGGAAGTCAGACTTGTATTTAGTACTCCAAGGACCTTATTGAAAGATGGAAAAAGGAAAGCATATTGGGACACAGCCAACTCCCAGCCCTCAGCTAGATCCACTGAACTTCTCCCAACCCATTACAGTCTTTGGCCCAGAGTTGAATGGAGGAGTTGCTGAGAGAAGCATTTCCATAATGACTTCTGGTGGGGAGAATGCCAGAGGATCACAGTGCAAAGTTTACCTGTAGGAATTGATTCTGAGGACTCCCTTCATTTCAGTCTCCTTATTGATAATGAAAAATGGAGATTTTGGAGACCATTTTGCCATTATTCAAGGTCCAGCGACCCTGAGAATCTGAGCCGAGATCCTTCTGCAGCAAATAGCAACGTCCAATTTCTGGTGGGAAAAATCTAGATCAAAGGAGGAGGCAGGAAATACCTCCAGCTGGGTGTTTTCTTTTGCCTCCAGGGGGGCTTTTTTTTGCACCAGCTGGGGACAGTTTGTAGATTAGGACATGGAAGGTTTGAAATGAATGAGTGATGGAAAAGCCATCAACTTTCACCTACCTGAATTGCCAAGACACAAGGGCATAGCTCAGGTGGGCAGAAAACGTTTGTCACTTTTGCAAATGTTTGAAACTTTGCACCCGGGTTGAATACTGGCTATATGTGAATACTGAACTTTGCACGTGAAGCAAGAGCTTTTGTGCCTTTGTTCAAAGCTCCATTACATTTGCAAAGGTAAATTTTGTGGATTTGGAGTGGATTTGGAATGGATTAATAGATTCACAGGATTTACCGCTGTCTGATTCTAGCTGCCACCAGTTCGCACCTCTGACCATTCGGCGAACATTCGATGAACATTCGAAGCAAATTCAAAGCCTAGCACATCCAAAGTGGCTCCATTCACTTGAATGCAAATTTTGGTCCCATTAACTTTGATGCAAAGTGAACGGGTGGGGGGGGGTGGGGGGGGGGTGGGGGGATTGTGTCCATCCCTATCATGCTGGTGAAAGTGAGGGTTTAAGAATCTGCCTGACCACAGGCAGCAGAATCCTGATGCCTTGTGTCTAAAATGTGCATTAATGCTGTTGATTTGTTTAAATGTAAATTATTGCTGTTTTCAGCCCAGCACAAAGTGGTTAGCATAGACATGCACATGAATATTTATAACATTCAAAATTCATATAAATTTGGCCAAATGTGGACATTTGAATTTGAATCAAATTTTGGCATGTTTCGTTACATTTGTACGAAGCTTCATTACATGGGATTCATATCTAGTATTTGTATCAAATTCATATGGAACATTCAAATCAAATTCGTGCACACATCCCTAGATTAGCACCTTAAAAGGCAAGGTGTGAATGTTATAAAGTCATCGAGATAAGTAACACCAGAAGCAGTATGGTTTCAGATCTGAAACTTCATCAAAGACCACATAATCACTGGACCAAAAAGATGCCCAGGCCTTGATTATATCAATCTTTTGCCTTTCTTGGTTGCTTATGGCAGTTGGTGTCTGCAGGTTGAGACAGAACAAACGCTGTGATTTTCTGCACGCTGTGCCAAACATTTGCTCGTTTTGGATACCAGATGGAAGGGAAGGTTACCTTTAGGTCTCCCAGACATTTAAGATTTGGCATGAAGGGGGAAGGAAATTGGCTGGACCTGGTGGAAGGAGGAAAAGCAGGATCTCCAAATCACAGGCCAGCGTGTTCAACTTGCAAGTTGAGCTTTGGCTCACACCGAATTGGTTTGACCCCTTTGGCTCCACTTTGAGTGAAGTTTGGTTAAAATTTACCGGCTGGGCCCTGTATTATATTGCAGGGTTCTGGTCAGCTTCAAACCATGGCAGTATGAAGAATGTATTCAGAGTCTTTCTCGCATGAGGGCTTATGAAACATGTGTAGAGGCACTTACCTCATTGTCACCGGGTTCCGAAGTGGTGATCCCAGCCAGCAGCATTGTGATCCTGCACTCCCCGCCGGCTCTGATTGGCTAGCTACCCACAGGTAGCTAGCCAATCAGAGCCAGTGGCCCATGCAGATGCACAGAGCCACCGCCTGCGCCGGACACTTTGGAACCTCATGTGTCACTCATCCCTGCATAGACTCATACCTGGGGGGTTCCTGTCGGCTGTGGGGGACATGATCCAGTCCCCTAGGGCCTGCGGGAACCGGAGAAGGGACTGGACAGGTCTGCCCGCCCCTGGGCTAGGCCATGCGAGGATGGATTCCCTTTTCACACGTGTTCCTTACCTGCCTAGGTGTGAATGGGGAATCCATCCCCACGTGTCCCAGCCTTATTGCACTACAGCCATTTTGGGGTGGGTGGGTTCCACCCACGTTTCAGAACTTGGTTGGAGTGAATGCAGATCCTAAACCTACCTGCTCTCAATCAGACTGCAGGGATGGCAAGAGGAGGGCATTCAAGGTCAGAGGAAGCCAGAGGGCACCAAAGCTTTAAGTGCAGAGATCTTGTGATCCTTAAGTGACTGCAGAAACTGCAGCTGTTAGCCTGTTGCTCTAAGCCGAGAGATGAATTAATTACCCGGAATTGCCTGCTGCAGTTAATTAATTAAAAGCATGACTCCACCCAATTTTTTAAAGCTAGAATGCTTCCAGGAATAGTTTGCAAGATCAGTAGTTGGGCAGCCATGAGGTTACAATCTGGAAGAAGTTTGCAGGCCACAGTTCATAAAGGTATAGTTGTTACTCCAGACATCCACCAGTCTTATCAATGTGAAACTTTGGCCATCTTGGAGGAGCAGGGAAGGATGTTATATCACTACCCAGGACCTTTTTCCACTAGGGCTTAGGACCCTTCTAAGATCCCATTAGGAGCCCAATTAGTATCTGATTGGTACCAATTGGGAAGACCCTGGCCTCCCTTGGACCCCGTTGAAGGTCCCATCTGCAGGGCCCTGTCCCCATGTGGGCAGGGGAAATCTGGATTTAATGGGTCATTCAGGGCCTTCAATCTGGATTTCATGTGGACCTGATTAAAGGTGTCCACAATGAGGTCTTCAAGATCCAGATCTCCAGGAGGAGCCCATCTCAAAGATCTGGATCTTGAAGATCCAGATCTTTGACTGCGCATGGAAAAAGGGGGACAGTTCGGATCAGGGGAGAAGTTACGGTTTCTGAAAGAGGACGGGAAAGGATTTCTCCCATCACTCAGTCTTTTCCTCCAACCACTGTCTTGCAGCAAGCTGGCCTCCTCCAATTTATTTCGGTGCAATTAATCCTTTTCATAGGCTGCCCTTCAGACTGGATGTCTCCCAAAGTAGTGCATAATGGACACAGCTTAAAATGACTCACAACTAGGATCTGTTAAGTAATACTATAAAATGACAGTGTCAGCAGAAGGCAATAACTAGAAACACATTTTCTCAGTATTGAATCAAATGTAAGGAAATTCATATTTTAATAGATCCCCTTCAAAGCTGGTAGGATTCTATTCAATATGAATGTATTTTTATGAACTCGTCCGAATATCCGATATAAATGCATATGAATCCCATATGTAACGGATACGTATCAGATACGTAACCATATGTATCGATACATTTCTGATACTTATCCTGTAACATATCCAATCTGGAAGCATCAAATCTGCCCTGAATCTGCTTCTAATCTGTTCTCAATCCATGTTGAATGCACTCTGGGTCCATTGCAGATGTGACTGGCGTGGCCGCTTTCCTGCCTCCTCGGTTCATGAAAGTTCTGAACCATTTGTACGAATGGGAAAGTCAGTGTACGAATGTTGTAACATTCAGCGCAGCTATGAATGTCCAAATTCGTACGGACATCAAATGTTGCGAATATTTGTCCGCGTCCCTAGTTCGCATTCAAAAATTTGATCACGCAAGTTGACATTCACAAATGTTCACAATGAACTGAACACATGGGTGTTCCAAGTGGTCCAGAAATTTATTTGAAGACCCCAATGAAAATGTTGATGTAACAGATTGTGTCTGTTCTGTTTTCCACTTGAGACATTGTCCTGTGATAGGAAGGGGTCTAGAGGCCTCCATTCCACATGTCAATGTGGATTATAGGTGGCCCCACCATCCTAGCATGCCCAGGATGGAGTGTAGACTAGCCTTGGGCGCCCATTATGGTTCTCTTGTCCAGTTTCCTGGTGTCCTAGAGATTCAGATGGCATGCCTTTGTGGTCCAGTATGCCCAGAGGACCCTTTTTGGTGGTGCCAACAGGGCGCACTGCCAAAATTGTGAACTGTCAGTGGGGCTTGCATGGAACAGGCCGTCCCAATGTGGACGATGTTCTCACACGTCTGAAGCAGCCTGTCCCAGCTTGGTAGAAGTTGCTCATCCTGGGATGGGTAAGACTGGGATAAAAGGTGTTAATGCAGATACAGTCCAGGGCTGAACATTTACCCATCAACCATCCTTGTTAACTGTGTTTAGGTGCACCACTACTATTAGCCAGCCAGGAGGATCCTTTATCCTCAGCCAGACTTTCTGGGTGATTGGGACAATTGGGGTATGTTCAGACATATTGAAAGGGGCATATTTCAGACATATTTAAGGGGACTCGAAGTGGCTGACAAACCTTCTGTTCTTCTCCCCACAACAGACACCCTTTGAGGTAAGAGGGGCTGTGAGAGCTCAGAAGAGAGCTGTGGCTAGCCCAAGGTCACCCAGCTGGCTTCCTGGAGGAGGGCGGAATCAAACCTAGTATTCCCAGATAAGAGTCTGGCTCCCTAATCACTAGACCAGTGGTTCTCAACCTGGGGGTCGAGACCCCTTTGGGGGTCGAACTACCCTTTCAGAGGGGTCACGACGAGTCTCCCACCACGCTTCCCTCCCACCTCCCAGCTGCTCTGCCCCCACGGTTGGGTGTCTCCACAACATGAGGAACTCCATTAAGGGGTCGCGGCCTTAGGAAGGTTGAGAACCACTGCACTAGACCAAACTGGCTCTAGAGACAGTCTATGGCTCTCATATTCCCAACTCTCCTTTGACCCACCTTTCTAGCATAGAATATTCATGAGAGGTGCAGGCTGGTGTGTGAACAAGTCCCACCTTGAAGCCATCTTGAAGCTGCCTCAGGCTACAGGCCTATTCACGCTACGACCTCTAGTCAAGAATTAGTGAACATCTGGTGAACAGCATCGGCACTTTGCCCTGGATGCTCTCACCAGAAGTTCACTCATTCCTGCTCCACACCTTAACCAGCCTTCACCAGGAACGTCCAGCACTGCGATCATCCGCACCTCTTCCAGTGCTCCGGGGTCATCTGAGATGAATGACCATAGATGCGACCGCGTGTGTGCAGAGTGTCTGCCTCATCATGGTGACGGCGCTGACTCACGTACAGTCACGGAGGGTGCCACAGCCAAAATGGTGGCACCCAGAGGAGGACTGGCCCCACAATTGAATTTGGTTACACTCCTGTTGTGTCTCTGTGCGTGTGAGGAACAGCCAAAGTTGACTAGCACTCCTAGTGCGAGTGAAAGGGAAGTGCAAAATGACCCAAGGGCCAGACACGACAAAAGGGGCACCACAGAGGTACGTCCAAGAGGCGGTGTGTGTCCCTCACGCCCCCAACCCTTCTCTGATCCACCTTTTCTAGCACAGAGAGTTCAGGAGAGGAGGGGGCAGACTGGTCTGGGGGGGCGGAAATGCTGTGTCTGATCACAGCCTAAGTCCTTTCTGCTGACTACATCTTAGTTGGGAAGAGCTGGTGCTTTTCAGCTGGCGGCTGAGGGTCTTCACGCTCCAGCAGCGCGTGTCTGGCGGGCGGAGGCCTTGTGGTCTTCTTCCCCAGACTCTTAGAAGAAGCCAGGGGAGGACCGAAGGCGCGCAGTTTCTCCGGAGTGGATCAAATGACACGCCGAAGGGCCTTCCACCGCTGAGCGGGGATGAATGGAAAATCGCCCCAGAGGAGCATCTTCTAGGCCAGAACTAATCGCAGTGTATTGGCATGCAAATTATCATGCCACACAGCAATTCCTTTCAGCATCCTCCTCCTCCTCCTCCGAAACTAGATCGGCTTCTCTGTGGTTGCTTCCTTATTTATTCGCTCTTCTTTCCTTCCTCACCCCCCACTCCCAAACCGCTTTCTGGAGCCAAGTTGATGTTTCCAACAGGCCCTCCTCTGTGACTCTGGTATTCCAGCTCCTCTTTTTGAGCGATGTCCACGAATATGTGGAACGTTTGTTATTTGCACAAATTCGTAAGAATTCGGACGTTCGTAAACAAATCAAACATTACAGTATTCATACATTGACATTCATGCGAATAGGGATGTTTCAGACATTCGTACAAATAGCTCGGACGTTCGATAACTGGGGAGGTGGGAAGGTGGCTGCACAAGTCACATCTACAGTGGGTCCAGATTGCATTCAACATGGATTCAGGGCGGATTAAAAGCGGATTCAGGTCGGGTTTGACATTTCAGAGTAGAGACGTGCACTAATGTTTTTTTTAGTTTTCTCTTCGAATCGAATCCCTGAATATCTGAAAATCCGATTCAGTTTGAATAGTTTAAATTTGAATTTAACAAGATCTGATTCGTATTTACCAAATTCAAAACTATTTGTTCAAATTTTTGATTTGAATCTGCACATATGAATGTCAACAACATGTATGCATCTTTGTGTCTGGTCCAGTGGTTAGGGAGCTGGACTCTTATCTGGGAATACTGGGTTTGATTACACCCTCCCCCATGAAGCCAGCTGGGTGACCTTGGGCTAGTCACAGCTCTCTGCTGAGCTCTCACAGCCTCACCCACCTCACAGGGTGTCTGTTGTGGGGAGTAGAATAGAAAGCTTCGTCAGGCGCTTTGAGTCCCCTTAAGTGGGTGAGAAAAACGGGGTAGAAAAGCCAACTCTTCTTCTTCTCCGCATCTGTATGCATCTGTACACATCTGTACGCATCCTGTAGTTATCCCGTATGCAACCCATTTTTGTTCCGTACGGATCCGTACAAATGCATACGGATGCGGGAAGGATGTGCATACGAATGTCTGGATAATTTAAACAAATACATCTGAAGTTTGAAATTTGATTCTAATGTTTACGTTCAAATTTGGGACATTCTGTTTGAGTTCGAATGTCAAAATTTGGCACATTTGATCTGATTTTGAATTCCTGCGAATATTCGTCCACATCAGAGCGGATTTGTTATGGGATATGTATCAGATATGTATCTCAGATATGTATCAGATCCGTATTCTTTCATCTCCATTTGTGTCAGATATCCATATGAATGTGATCAAATCGAGTAGGATTTTACGACATTCGAAAGGGTCTCTTTGTACGAATATGAATTTCCAAACATCGAATTGAGGGTCAAAAAGACATTTGGGCACATCTCTACCCTTTTTACCCAAAGCTTCCAGATTATTCAAAGGGTTTTTTTTCCTTTTAATTTTGCCTTTTGCCTCTCAGCAAAACGCTCCACTGAAGCAGGCAACGGGACAGAAATAGCGCCAGAGGCGAAGCCCTCTAGCCGCCCTCGCTCCGAAATCTGTCAGAGCTACTTAATTTTGGAAAGCTGCTTTTCAAAAAGAAAGGTTATTTAACGAACAACAACAAAAAAAATCTCTGAAAAAAAATTAAAAATGCTTTTTTAATGAGGTGGAAATAAAGCAGTTAAAGTCTTTAAGAAGGCCAGCGGGATGTTTCACTTTAGCCGGGGGAGAAGGCCGGGTTTTCAATGGGTCCGGCTCTTTCATTGTCTGGGTGGTCAAACTCACTTTTTGGGGCCCACGGAAGATGGGTCGTTTCTGGAGGGGGCCCCGTCGAGAAATTCTTCCCGGGCTGGAGACCACGCGGCTTGTGAAAATCGAGACCTGAAGAAGGCACTGAGTTTTGTGTTGTGTGTAAGATCCTTTCCTCACAAGCTTAGGACAAGGGAGTTGTAGGGGTGTGTGCATGTGTCCATGCTATTTGGAATTTGTATGAATTCGTCCAAATTTCGACATTCACGGGTAGACCTTTTGCCCGCAAATCAAATAGATCCGGCTTCAGTAAAGGCCAGTTTGGTCTAGTCGGTTAGGGAGCCAGTCTCTTATCTGGGAATACCAGGTTTGGTTCTGCCCTCCTCCATGAAGCCAGCTGGGTGACCTTGGGCTAGTCACGGCTCTCTTTCTTAATGCTCCCAGCCCCACCTACCTCAGAGGGTGTTCTGCTGTGGGGAGAAGAATAGAAGCTTTGTCAGCCGCTTTGAGTCCCCTTAAATGGGTGAGAAGAGTGGGGTAGAAAAGCCAACCCTTCTCCTCCTCCACCTCCCTCCACTTGCCAAGAAGAGATGGGAGTAGATTGATCACTTTCTTGCGGGTTATTTTACATGGTCTCCCTAGGCCATAGATGAGGAAGTCTTGAGTCCTTCCAAAGTGGGGTAGAAAAGCCAACTCTTCTTCTTCTTCTTCTTCTTCTTCTTCTTCTTCTTCTTCTTCTTCTTCTTCTTCTTCTTCTTCTTCTTCTTCTTCTTCTTCTTCTTCTTCTTCTTCTTCTTCTTCTTCTTCTTCTTCTTCTTCTTCTTCTTCTTCTTCTTCTTCTTCTTCTTGTGCTGAAGTAGATGAACTGTCAAGCAAATGTTGCCTTCCCAGCAATGTAAATGGAGGTAACGTTACCGGCAGAGCGAGCGAGTAAGCGAGCGAGCGAGGTTATTTTCCCATTCATCCCCTCCGTGTCCATGGCCAGCAGGGGAGGAGGGGATGAATGGGAAAAGTAACCTTGCTCGCTTGCTCTGCCGGCGGGCGGATGAGGGGATACTTCAATGCTCCTGTCGCCGCTGCCACCCTTCCTGCTGTCCCATGGGGACAGGCATTTACGGTTTGGATCCACGTTGCCGCAGACCACATGGGGATGCTTTATTCCATGTTACAATGCGGATTTTTATCACACGTGTCCATATCGCATCAGCTGGCTTGCATGTGGACGCGCCTAAGGAGATTTGTCGCCTTTAACCAAAATGAACAAGACGTGATTTTTCTTTTTATAAATGGTTATATTCTTATCTTCCTTTGGCGACGCGCGTGTGTTCTTGCGCATGGGCATGCGTTAAGTTCTTTTGTTAAGTGGAAATCAATTTGCAGCTGTTAATTTCGGCTCCTGTCACCTCCAGCATGGGGACATGTTTCTGGTTCCCCCATCCAAGAATGTAATTCAAATCAGAAGGGAAAGATATTAATCCAGCTTTTTTTGCCAGGCGCTTGCGGATTCTGTCCCACGTTTGGAAGCGTCATTAGGACGCCAAGTCCTGGCTAACCTGGATTTCATTGGGAGTAACAATAGAGGCGTATGGGGTCCCCGTTTAAATGAATACAGTGTTTGGATTAAAAATACCCAGTGTCAGTTTATGCAAAGAAAAAACAGACGTGAAGGACTTCCTAGATAAACATTCCTTCCCTTTCCAAGAGTAGAATTTCATTCCTCTGGAGCTGGTATTCCCTAACCCCCTGCAATGTTTAATTTTTATTATTTTTTCCAAACCGAGTTGGGGAGCTGTTTGGCTCTGGATTTCACAAAGGCTTTAAAGAAAGAAAGGCAAAGAAAGAAAAGAAGCAAATTTGAGCTCTTCGGCGAAATGATTTAATCCTACGGATTAATCCTAAACACATGCAAAAGGCGGCTTGTCTTCAGTGTAACCCTTCTCTCCTGCACAGGGGGTGGGACGGGGCGGGGGGGGGGAACCCTCAGAGGAATTAAGACCATGCGCTTGAGCAATGTCATCAGCTTTGCTGGAGGCAACAGCTGGGAACACGAAAAATCAGGACCAGTTGAGGATGCGGGCCAGACCTCGCCGGGCTGGTGCCTTCCAGATGTGGAACGGAACTCCCGTCGGCCCTGGCAAATGCTCCCAGGGCACAAGGCTGGCCTGCCCGCTGGCCTGAACATCTGGAGGGGATTGGCCTGATGAGGGCCGACACAGGCGTAGAGTTTGTGGAGAACGCTGCTTTTGACTTAGCTGAATTGCACAACCAAAGAGGAAGCAGACAGGCAGGCGAGAAGGCGACCGAAAAAAGTGTGGGGACTTCCCAGTGCGGCACGTATGTTGATCTTCACTGATACCTCTGATCATCCTAGATCTTTGGGAAGGATCCGGTGCTCAGAGCATCAAACTGGTCATAAACATTTACAAGATTATCCTCCTCCTCCTCCTCCTCTTCCTTTCTTCTCTTCCTCCTCCCCTCCTCCTCTCCCTTCCTTCCCCTCCCCTTCCTCTTCCCCTCCCCCTCCCTTTAATCTCTTCCTCTTCCCCTCCCCTCCCCCTCCCCTCCCCCTCCCCCTCCCCTCCTTGTCCTCCTCCCCTCATCCTTACTCCTCTCCCCTTCCCTCCCCTTAATCTCTTCTTCTTCCCCTCCCCTCCTCATCCCCCTCCCCTCCTCTTTTCCTCCTACCCCTCCCCTGCATCCCTCTTTCCTCTCCCCTCCCCTCCCCCTTACTCCTCTCCCCCTTCCCCTCCCCTTCTACTTCCCCTTTCCTCCCCTCCCCTCCTCTTTTTTCCCTCCTCCCTCCTTCCCTGCATCCCTCTTCCCCCTCCCCTCCCCCTCCCCTTCTCCTCCCCTCCTCTTTTCTTCCTCCCCCTCCCCCTCCCCCTCCCCTGACTCTTCTTCTTCCCCTCCCCTCCTCTTTTTTTCCTCCCCCCTTCCCTGCATACCTCTTCCCCCTCCCCTCCCCCTCCCCTCCTCTTTTCTTCCTCCCCCTCCCCTCCCTCCCTCTTCTTCCTCCCCTCCCCTCCCTCCCCTCCCTCCCCTCCCTCCCCTTTTGAAGTTCAAAATGGAGACACTATGGCCCAAGCCAGCCGTTCTCTTTCCGGCGATTATCTGCGCACAGGGTGCCCTGCCAAAGATCCTCACTCGGCCACGGGGACATCTGCATATTGGCAAGATCTCTGCCGGCCAACTGCGAAAGGCCTCACTGCTCGCATCCGCACACATCTCATGCCCGTGCGTTATGTCATCCTGAGTTCTTGGGAATAACTCGGTGCGAAACGAAGGCCGCGCCAGCCAAAGGAACGGCAGCTGCGACATTGCACTGCGCATATAATACTCATAATACGGCACTGATGGCCCTAGTTCTCCTGGGTCGTCGGGAAGGACCCAGTGGTCAGGGTACCAGAGCCACCAGGTTGGAAGCAGTCAGACGTTTGCCCTTTGCTACTTAGCTTGACCGAGTGCAGCAGCGGTTCCAGTTTCCCTCTCTCCCCCCCCACCCTCCCTTTTACCTTCTGGGGACAGGGGGTTGTTTACTTTGGGAATTTGGCCTCCTGCACCAGACCCACGTCATCAGGCTGCAGCTCTCTGCACGTCTCCCTCCTACTCTCTTAACTGTAATTGTTTGGGTCAATATTGGCGTCCAGTCCCTTTGGCTCCGAGTTTGCGTCTTGATTATCAAGCTTGGCTTCGGTTTTCCTTCCTCCCCCCCTCCCCACTCCATTTCCTTGCTGGCCCAACTCCTCCTTCCTTCCTTTCTCTCTCTCTCTCCTTCTTTCCCTCCCGCCCTTCCTCCTGACTGATTGGATTTGTACAATGCAGCCCAGCACTCACTTTTGGGGGTTGTTGTTTTGTTTAAGAGAGTGGTCTGTGGGCGCGTCCCCATAGGGGCTAAAATCCGGGGTGGATCCAGAGTCGGCATGGGGGGGGTTCCCATTAAATCCCCCAATGCTCTGAACCCACCCCCGATTTTCCAGCCCTGTCCCCCCAGTTTTCTTTTCCCGGGTTTTCCAGGGAAAATCTGGGGAAAGAAAACCCCTGTTTAAACAGGGGTTTTCCAGCTGACTCAGATTAAAGGCGAGTGAAGGACAGCTGGTGGCCAGGTAAGTGAGAGAGGGAGTCCTCCTTTGCTAGTTTTTAATCCAAGCCAGGGGGATGCAAAAGGAAGGAAGGAAGGAAGGAAGGAAGGCTACCAGCTTCCTCCTTCCAAGATCCTCAGCCTTCCTTCCTTTTCCCTCCCACTGTTTCAACAGGGGGTGCATGGAGGGGGGAGGTTGCTGCCCGGATGTGACACCCCCTTGCTCACTTACCTGGCCGCCAGCTGTCCTCCTTTGCTTGACTTAGGGTGTCAGGAGGAAGAGGCTGGCAGCGGCGGCTCACCGCACCGTGGTGCTTGCCAGTGGGCTTATGTGCACCTGCGGGTTCTATGGGAACAGCCCAACGTGCGCTCGGTGCTGTTCCCGGCCTCCAACCCAACGCACATCGGAACCCGGAGCAAACCCGGATCAGAGTAATCTGGGTTTGCTCCGCGTTCGCACTAGGTGGGAATGCGGCCTGTGTTGGTGAAAACCCTGGAGGGGGAAGAAGGGGGGAAGATGTACCAGGAACCTTTCCGAAATGTGAGGCTTTGAGTCTCAAACTCTCCCAGGTAACAATGGTGACAGAAGAGCAATTTGATGCCTTCTAAAAGCTCTCCATGGTTCAAGGCATTTTGGCCTTGTGGTTAGAGGGCCAACTCATATCTCGTAGTCACGGAGTTTGATTCCACACTCCTCCACAAAGCCAGCTGGGTGACCTTGGGCTAGTCACAGCTCTCTTTCTGAGCTCTCGCAGACCTCACATGGTGTCTAAAGCAGGGAGAAGAACAGAAGGTTTGTCAGCCACTCTGAGTCTCCTTAAATGGACAAGAAAAGTGAAGCCAGCTGGGTGGCCTTGGGCTAGTCACAGCTCTCTTCTGAGCTCTCACAACCCCACCTACCTCACAGGGTGTCTGTTGTGGGGAAAAGAACAGAAGGTTTGTCAGCCGCTTTGAGTCTTCTTAAATGGGCAAGAAAAGTGGGGTAGAAATGCCAACTCTCCTTCCTTCCTTCCAAAGAGCCTAATTTGACAGACACCACCCCCTTGCCCATCAGGACAACCCTGCGAGGTAGGCTTCAGCTCAGACACAGCGACTGAGGGGAAGGCCCTCCTGGTTGTCCCACCGCCCTCAGTAGTGAGATCGGTGGGCACCCAGGAAAGGGCATTTTCGGTAATGGCCCCCAGGTTGTGGAATAGTCTCCCCCTCAGTGTGTGTCACACCCCTTCTCTGTATGTATTCAGGAAGGTGGTGAAGACGCATCTCTTTTGCCCTGGCCTTTGGCTGATGTGTTTATATTTCCCCCCATTCTGCAGACACTATTATTTTAATTTGTAGGATATTGTTTTAAATACGCTGAATTTTTAAAAAATGTTTTTATGTTTATTGCCTTAATACAGTATGTACTGGTTTGTAATTTTGTTGTTTTAAAGGTGGTTACCCACCCTGAGTACTTTGGGTACAGGGCGGGATAAAAAGATGGATGGATGGATGGGTGGGTGGGTGGATGGATGGATGGATGGAAGGATGGATGGATGGATGGATTCACTTGCTGAGGCGCTTATGATACAGAGGTTAGATTCTGCTTTTTCTCTGCTGCGAGCATGCGGCTGCTTTGATTGTATATCATGCTGTGATCTTTTAATGTGCCCTCAAGTGCTTTCTGGAGATAGAAAACCCAGATACAGATCAAGAAATGCCTTGGGCTAGAGCCTTAAAAGATGCCCGGCTTTCCCAGGGAGGAAGACATCATGAACGCTCCTTAATTGTCTTGCAAAGAACAGATTAGAAAGTGCAATGGTTTCCACCGTCTGCAGAATGAGGGAGACATCTGCTGTTGATTCTCTTTTTCTTCACTTCCATCTAACGCTTGCTACTTTGTAAAGGTTTTGCATTTGTGTGCTCTTTTTTGCTTTATATGCAAGTTTGTTTCTTCTGTTCCAGGGCGCTCGAGGTCCTGATGGGTTAGTGGGTGAGCCCGGGCCACGAGGTGCCAAGGTAAGACCCCTCCCACCCCGAACCTTCCCGTAGGGAGCACTTCAAAGAGAGTTACTCAAAGGAGATTGTATGGGGCAGGCTTTGAACTTTGGCCAGGGCTTTGTGGGAAAATGGGGAGCTGGCATTTTCCAAGTTTCCTGAACTGTGCAAGGCAGATAGGAGACCAGGGTGGGTTGAATTTGTGCAGCTCTTTCAACTGGTAGCAGAGATGAAGCCCTGTGGATATGAGCACATTTTCTCCTGCAGGGATGGATGGAATTTCGTTCCAAGATTTCAAAAACAGAGCATCGCTGTAGCAAGCGTCCTGAGGCACGTTTACAAGAATAATTAGGATAAACTGAGATGTATCCGATAACACTTCTTCTTTTAAATAATAATTATTTCTGTGTTAAAGCACACACACAAGAAGTAGCAATGCTAAAAGCATAGGCAAGAGCAAAGAAACATGATCTGATAATTCTGGAAAGCAGCAGTTTCAAACAGTGGTAATTGAATTAACGCATGGGGTTTTTTCCCACTTACCTCCCTTAATCCGGATCTAAGATGATCCGGATCTAAGTAATGGGTCCTTCAACTAATCTTGACTTAAAAGATCTGGATCTAAGGAAGTACCTGATGCATCTCCACCGGCAGCGTGGCACCCAATAGCAATGGACGCTAGGCAAGCTCACAGTGGAAATGCCGGAACACCCATGTGGAGCATCTGTCTGTACCCAAATGGGAGATGTCCATCACACCACTTTTTTTTTGGGGGGGGGAGGGTGACGTGTCTAATCCAGATTTGATGCCTGAAAATTGGATTGTAGACCGCTTTAATGGGGTCCACGGGAAATCTGGATTATAAAGGACCCATTTAATCTGGATTTCCCTGGTAGAGGTGTGAACAAATCAGGTTCTAATGGGGTCTGCAGTGGAAATAGGGTCTTGCTCTGAGCCTAATGGATCCTTAATGGGTTCCTAATGGGTACTTAGTACTGATGGAAACTCCCTAAAAAGAGCTGAGATACCTGTCCACAGACATGAATGGTTCAATCAAACCACTGTGCTTTTGGCCTTTCGAAGGGCTATTTTTTAAATAATTTTTTTTATCACCTTTGATTTTTGAGCTGAATGTACCAGATGTTCAGTTAACTATTTTGCCTGTCGAACCAGGCAGCAATTTCACATTCGTGCAGAACTCTAGATTGGACACTTGAGTGAGTGAATGAATTGAATGAATGAATGAATCTCACTGATTGGCCATATTAACGTAGAAATTTGACAGCAAAAACAGAGGTAAAGATCACTGAACAGTAAACAGTGCAATAAAATACAATGCACCAAACAGTACCAATAAAAAGCGCAGAAGTTCTGATCGTGTAAAAATTAGTTGATTTGAAGGAGGCGAGCCCTTAATTGGTTTCACAGGTATCTTTCGCCTTTTGGGCCAATTCATTTCAACTGATGACAGATAATGGAGTCTCTCTCCATCTCTTGGCACCGGACTTAAGTTACTGGATTGTGGAAGAAAGGGTGGAGAAAGGGGAGTGTACCAGCAGCCTTTCCATTTTGAATTTTTCACTCCAGGTCTCGAACACTCCTTTCTTGTCTTTTCCTGTTTTCCAAGAACGCTTGGCAATATCTAGGAAGGTTTCTGGGGCTCTTGGTCACTTCTTGGATTGGACGGCAATAAATTCACTCCAGATGAAAGAACGCCTCGCCCTTTCTAAAAGAGCAGAAGGCCACTTTGGCTCTGGTGGAAAAATGAAGATATCAAAGGCGCAGAAACCTTTTTCTCGCCCGCCCCCCCCCCCCCCGCCCATAAACGAAGAGAAGAGCAAACTCCATTGTGAGCAACAGAATTTCAGAATTAGGATCCGGGCACCCACTTCTCAGCACTGATTTCATTTGCCTTTGCCGTCTTTGCAAAGGGTTGGATTTGGTGAAACGTGGCCTCCCCTTCCACACCACAGCTGTATGATTGTATGATTCTACTACACATATTTAGTAAGAAGAAGAGTTGCTTTGTATACCCCACTTTTCTCACCTTTGAGGTGACTCAAAGCAGCTGACGAGCCTTCTGTTCTTCACCCTACCGCAGTAGAGACGTGCACGAATATTCGTAGACATCCAAAATCCTATTTGAACCCGAATAGAATGTCCGGAAATTTGAAAGTAAACATTAGAATCACGTTTCAAATTTTGGATCTATTCGTTCAGATTATCCGGACATTCGTACGTGTACGGGTTCATACGCGATGACTACTTGAAGATCCGCATCTTTCCCGCATCTATATGCGTTTGTACAGATCCGTTTGGGACAAAAACGGGTTCCGTACGGGATAACCACGGGATGTTGTTTATGTGCATGTATGCATCTTCCCCTGATCCATACACAGGCATACAGGTCAGCAAGCACCCCATAGTTATCTTGTATCATCCCTTTGGGGCCAGGATCTATCATATCTATTATTTCTAAACTCCAGGTGCATAGGTAAGCAGGTACTGAGATTTTCTTCATTTTGCTTTCCCATTATAGGGCTTTCAAGGAGATCCAGGAGCTCCAGGACCAGATGGGCAGCAGGCAAGTCTTATGTTTTGAAACAGTTCGTGGTGTGAAACTTTGCTGCGGAACTGCTTCTAAGCCTGACCATTCACTAACATTGTTGCCCAATTAGAGACGCAAGCAGAGCACAGGCTGAATGTGGATGGTCCTGTGTCATTCCGGTGGCAACCTGTCCCGGCTTGGGATGGGGCGAATGTTCTATAATAGGGGGGCCACCCTGTCCCAAAACATCACATATAAATGTGGAAAGTGCCTGAGGGGGGAAAAAGCAGCATTGAACTACTTGTTATTATTGGCAACAAAATTATATAGATGCATCCAGTGAGCCAGTTTGGCCTAGGGCAGTGGTGGTGAACCTTTTGAGCTCGGGGTGTCAAAATTCACAAGAAAATCTAGCTTAACTCGAGTGCTGTGTCACATCTAGAAGTATCCATAATTTTGTGATATTTTAGGGGGGGGGTACTGCTGAAATGAAACCCTGCAAGTCACTCCTTGGGTTGTTGTTATGGATTTTGGATATGTCTCTAATTGTGTATTTGCAGGGGAAAATTGGAGAGACCGGAGAGGCAGGTTCTCGTGGCTACCCAGTAAGTCCTTACCGCCTTTTGATTCATAGCATGTATTTTGTGGTTGCAAATTGTTTTAAAACTTGTACCTAGTGCTTGCTTGTGTAAGGATTCCAAATGCAACAAAATCCAATCTGAATCGAATACATTCAAATCTGTTTGTATGAACGTTAGATTCAGATCTGAAGATACGACTGTCGACAACACTCGCGTGTGTTATACGTATCTGTACGCATTTTGTTTGCATCCCGTTTTATCCCGTATGCATCCTGTTTCCATCCCATAGTATCAGCGCGAATGCGTACAGGTACATATGAGATTTGTACAGATACGTATGTATCTCACTTCAAACAGGGGAGCTCCGCATGACTCTCATGATGATCAGTCCCTTTTCACCACATTTGCAGAAATTTATCAAGGGGTCAGGGATTAAGAAACATGAAGCCTATCACTCCATCCATGAACTCTGTGTATATCTTTCTATGTTGCAGGGCCTCCCAGGACCTTCTGGATCCCAAGGAGCTAAAGGGCCACCAGGAGACCCGGCAAGTATATCATAGCATTTCCTCCCTCCCCTTTTCATCCTTTCCCCCTAAACAGTTGTACCACCTATTTCTTCCTTTGATCCATGATTTGAGAGGAATTGCCATTAGCAGATCTCGCTCTGAGCAGAATGTCATCCATATATACGATAACAAGGAATGTGATCTAAAAGGTAACTGAACAAAATCATATCTATTAGGAAGGAGATAGGTAAGGTGGGCTACTTTGTCCCACACCTTTTGTCACTTGCTGCCTCTCAGCTTCATTTAACTCATGGGAGTTTGGTGAGGATCATATGGAGAGGATGGGAATAATGTGTCCCCTCTTGAGTTTGTTGGAGGAAAGGCAGAATCATCATTTTAGAAGCCATCCAGATGGTGATGAACTCTAAATTCCATCAGCCCCTGCTGGTAAGACCATTGGCCAACACCTTTCAGATCTGCAGTAGAGGTCTTCCTAGTTGCAGCAGTAAGTGAGCCAGTTTGGCCTAGTGATTAGGGAGCCAGATTCTTATCTGGGAATACTGGGTTCGGTTCCGCCCTCCCCCAGGAAGCCAGCTGGGTAACCTTGGGCTAGTCACAGCTCTCTTCTGAGCTCTCGCACCCCCACCCACCTCACAGGGTGTCTGTTGTGGGGAGAAGAATAGAAAAGCTTGGTCAGCCATTTTGAGTCCTCTTAAATGGGTGAGAAAAGCTGGGTAGAAAAGCCTTCTCCTTTTCCTCCTCCTCCTCCTCCAGGGGTGGGGATGTAGGACAGGGCCTTCTTGGTGGTAGTCTCCAGTCTATGAAATAGTTTAGAAGATTAGTGAAGACACACTTATTGCCATGTCTTGAGCGGACAGCAGCAACAAAGCACCCACACACCCACCTACTGGCAGCGAGAAACAAAATCAGTCAAAAGAGTTTAGTTGGATAGCCAGAGAGTCAAACGTCGTCAGAGCAAGTCAGGAGTCAGATTATCAGGAATCTGTCTTAGGCCAGTCCAAGGGTCAGAGATCTGAAGAGAAGCAGGACCCAAGGGGTTCCCCAGAAATACCTTTGTTTGCAACAGGAGATGCCAGGCTAGGAGTCCTTATGAGGGCTAGGGCTCTCCCTCCCGCTCCTGCACAGCTGTTTGGCATGAAGGCAGGCAGATCATCGCACCTGTGCTTTCTCTTGCTGGAGTGAACTTGCCCCTGAGTGTGGCTCAGAGTCTGAGTGTGAACCGTCATGTCTGGGCAGACAGAAGCAGGTTCCAGGGTGGACCCCTGTGGCATGGATCCCACACCTGAGATTGCAGGAGAGGTGAACTTCTCATCTGAGGAGTCAGACAGGGCATGGGGCATGGCACCTATTTACTCTGGCTTTTGGCTGAGGAAACAGTTTCCCCCTCCCCTTGTTAGTGGGTTCATTTTAAATCCTGTTTCTACTTCCATAATCTGGACTGAGACCTTCGGGTACGGGGCAGGATAAAAATCCAAACAATTAAATACCTGCAGATCCACAAGTCCATCATCCTATAGGTAGCTCTGAAAAGCAGAGAGTAGGATGATCGCTACGTGTGGGCAGGTGGGCATCACAGTGTCCTTCCAGGATTCTGGGAGGGGTGGGCTAGGCTCTCTGAAGTCTGTTGCAACTTGGAGGAGCTGCTCTGGAACATTTGAAATTCCCCAACGCATAGCTAGGATCAGCTCCCATCATCTTGATTTATTCAGAAGGTGCTGTTCTGCCAGTGACAGTAGGAGGTAGGAAAGATTATACTTTCAGTGTGTTTTAATCTTTTATATATTTCTTTTTCTTTTTCTTTTTTGCTATTGTGGCCCACGCTGAGACCTTTGGGTGAAGGGCGGGATAAAGATTTCTCGAATGAATAAAATAAAACAAACCCCGAGTCTTGGGCTCTGTGACAATTGGTACATTATTTATCTGCATGCCTACTCTTATCTATTCTATCCATTTGATCTTCTCTGTGGGTCAGAAGAATGCAGAGAGAGCATTTAGTTTCCTATCTGGTTCCTGGCCATTTCCGGAAACATTTGATTTACCTTTGATGGTCTGCCGGATGATTATGGGTGGATTGTTGATGGAAGCCTTAAAGCTGCAGAGTCTGAATTTTGGGCATCTGTCTTTGCAGGGACCTCAGGGAGTCCAAGGCCCGCAAGGATCCTTGGGAGAAATTGGACATAAGGTAGGAGATGTGTTCTGTGACAACTTGATCTCTGCAGGATTTTGTCCCTGGGATCCCCGGGGAATCTGTAAACGGTGTGTGCAGGAATACAATTTTCAACATTAGATTTGAATCGAATATTCAAATATCCAAATTCATATGAATAGACAGAAAATGAATGTGTTAAAATTCGAACCAATTCAAATACATTTGTATCTGTTCTTACGAATATTTGATTCATAATTGTAATTTGTATCCTGTTTTAATCTGTTGTTACCCACCCAGAGACCTTCGGGTATGGGGCGGGATAGAAATGTACACATTTGCACGCATTCACACCTATCCTGTTTTTATCTCGTATAGATCCCATTTTGTTCCATATCTATCCGTACGAATGCGTACAGATACGAATATGATGCATACGAATACAGATGTAATGCTACATATCTGTACACATCCGAATGTCCTACTCAGAGCATCACAGGTTCAGGATGAAGAAAGGCAAGGAAGCATTTCTTAAGCACAGGAGGGGAAATGCGTCTTCCTTTCTAACAGCTTTTCTGTGGTTTGCTTTGGAGAAAATGCACATTTCCCTTGTAATGAAGCCACTTGTTGAGAGAATTCTGCTTGGCTTCCTTGCAATAGTGCTACTGTTTACACAGTGTTTTTATTTTTTGCTTAAAACGATCCTATACGTTCTCAAAGCTGACTGCATTGAACAAACAAGACAATAATTGGGGAAAGTCAAAAGATCCAGTTCCTACGACCCTCGGCCAAGGCGGGAATTTTTCACAAAAGGAATATGGAAAATTCAGGTTGAGACATTTTTACTTGAAACAGACCATTGTGAATGTTTTGAGCAGTAAGCATCTGTTTTCAGTTGCAAATGCTATTTTAGATGCCTATCCACCCACCCACCCTTGCTGATTGGTTTTCTAGGACCTGGGGTGGCAGTGTCTGATTAGCTTGTGATTTTTCTCGTTTCTCGCTTTTGCGAAACCAGTTTTGTTCGTGGCAACGGTGTTTCTATTGGCTGTGAGCACAGGAAGTGGGAAAGCCTTAGAAGGGGGAAGTTCCACACGTATTTAAAGGAAAGCAGAATGTTCCTTTGGGGATTCTGGGGAAAGATGGTTTGGGATGTTGGATATTGCTAGATAGTTCCTTTCCTTTGGAGACTGGATGGCCAGGCAGGATGCCCCTAAGGCCATTTGCTGGAAGTCGAGAGCAGTTGAAGGTTTTGCCTTGGTCTTCTGTTTGGGATGCCCATGAGCAGTTGATGGGCCATTGTGTGGGACAGGATACTGGACTCGATCCAACAGGGCTCCTCTTAGGTTCCTATTTAAAATGGGTGCCCAAGCGTTGCCTTTATGTAAGTGAGAGACAGACAGGATGCCTCTAAGGCCGAGAGCAGGCGAAGGTTTGCCCTTGTTTCTTCTTGAAATGCCCATGGGCAGTTGATGGTCCACTGTGTGCGACAGGATGCTGGACTAGATGGGCTGAGGCCTGATCCAGCAAAGCTTCTCTTAGGATCTGAGGTTCTTATGGGTCTCTAGCAGCAACCCAGGGGAATTTGAGTTTCCCCATTGTTTTGTATAACTGATGTGCTCAGAATATTTCAAATTTGGGACTCAGCTCTCTTTACAAACTGAGGGGAGGGCTGGGAAGCATTTTGGAAAGGTAGTGTTCTGAAGGTGCATTGCTAGCAACAAACAATGAACTTAAACCTTCTCTTGGGGAAAAAGCCACATGCCTAGATGTTCAGGGAATATTTCAGCTAGGGCGGCCCTTTCCACACTAGGTATGTGCACCAATGTATTTTTTGCAATTGAATTCTATTTGAAGGTTTGCCCTTGTCTCTGCTTGAGATGCCCATCAACATTTGACGGACCACTGTGTGCAACAGGAAGCTGGACTAGATGGGCTGTTGCCTGATCCAGCAGGGCTCCCCTTAGGTTCTTTTGGACTAGATGGGCTGTGGCCTGATCCAACAGGGTTCCTCTTAGGTTCTTATGGCCTAGATGGACTGTGGCCTGATCCAGCAGGGCTCCTCTTAGGTTCTTATGGACTAGATGGGCTGTGGCCTGATCCAGCAGGGCTGTTCTTAGGTTCTTATGGACTAGATGGGCTATGACCTGATCCAGCGGGGCTCCTCTTAGGTTCTTATGGACTAGATGGGCTGTGGCCTGATCCAACAGGCCTCCTCTTTGGTTCTTATGGACTAGATGGGCTGTGGCCTGATCCAGCAGGGCTCCTCTGAGGTTCTTATGGACTAGATGGGCTGTGGCCTGATTCAGCAGGGCTCTTCTTAGGTTCTTATGGACTAGATGGCCTGTGGCCTGATCCAGCAGGGCTCCTCTTAGGTTCTTATGGACTAGATGGGCTGTGGCCTGATCCAGCAGGGCTCTTCTCAGGTTCTTATGGACTAGATGGGCTATGACCTGATTCAGCAGGGCTCCTCTTAGGTTCTTATGGATTAGATGGGCTGTGGCCTGATCCAGCAGGGCTTCTCTTATGTTCTTATGTGAGCTTTGTCTCAGTCGAGTAGGGCAGCAGAAGAAGCTCCAAGAAGGCCGGGGATCACTTCTTTTATGGTGTCCTGTTTGCATCACTTAAGGGCTCTTGGGAGAGCTTCTTTGGCCTTGTGTTTTGTCAGTGGGGAAAGAGGGTGAACTGTCTCTGCCCTTTCTTATGGGGTTACCAGAGGGGTTTTCCTGTATGAGATCTTCATTTGCAATGGTGCTGTCGGCTGTGTTGACGCCAAAAAAATATCTTCTGATGATTGCCAGCGGTCAGCTGCTACCTTGGTTGGATGTGCCAGTTTCTTGCTCCTGTGCGAAAATTGTAACACCGCATAGGAGTCATGGGATGAATAAGCAAGAACAATGGTTGGGAAATGCTGAGTCTGCAGTGATTCACATTTCCTGAACTGGAGGAGTTTCTCTGGAATTGCTAATGAATGATTATGAATTACGAAGAGGTTATGAATTTCGTAAGCCTTTATGAAATTGTGTGTTAGGAGGGGAATATCTCCTGCTGCCTAGAGAAAGAACTGAAGATCATTTGACAAAACTGATGGGAGAGCAATGCAAGTTGGACTAAAGGACAAAGACGTTCCTGTGCTCTGTAGATTATGGAACATGTGGGAATATGGTCTAGTATTAGACAGTTTCAGACATGTATGCACTCCGGAGGTGCACAAATTATTTTTGAGGGGGTTCAGTTCATCTCAAATCAAATGCAATAAAATCAATATTTGTTTGAATAGATCCCCTTCGAATGTGCTAGCATTTGAATTCGATACAAATGTTTGATATGAATTCAATTTGAATCTCCACTATGTATCTGCCCTGAATGCATCCAATCTGCCCTCAATCCACTTTGAATCCACTCTGGATCCGTTGCAGATGTGACTAGTGCTGCTGCTTTCCCACCTCCCAGGGTTCCTGAATGTAACAAAGCTTTGTACAAATCCTCCAAAGCGAATTCGAATGTCAGTCTTTGAATGTGCTAGTTGCCTTTGGAGATTAGCACAGGCTCCGAAGAGAACCCCTTGCGAGAGCAACGCCGCTGTCAGAGGCTCCGGAGGATCTTCAAAGTTACCGGCAGATTCCTCCGGAGATTCTCTGTAGCCGCTCCGGGGGATTGTCGAAGATTCTCCGGAGCGTCTATGGAGAGTGCAACCCCTGTCCCCCCAAACACCTGGGGTGACAGGCGGGCCCCATGTGGGTAGATTTGGATTTGCACATGGGTGCTCTGGCATTTCCACAGCAGCCAGGCTAGCACCCATTGTTATTGGGTGCTAGACCACCCGAGGAAACGCACTAGGTACTTCCCTTAATCCGTATCTACTAGATCCGGATTAAGGGAAGTACCCATTCTTTAGATCTGGATCTTCTTAGATCCGGATTAAAGGAGCTCAGTGGAAAAACACACCTGGTCATCGCTGGAGTGCAGCTGGGTTAACAGGAGCCATTTGACTGCCTCCCATAGAAACAGAATGCTCCTGGAGAGATCTGGAAGGGTTCTTGACGAGTTAGAAGGGAAGACCCTTTCACAAGGAACAAGAGCCCTTAGAGAATCAGAAGGGAGAAGGAGGGCAAAGACCTGAATGGGCTAATAACAGGTGAATGCATTCAGAGCAGAATATACCTGCTCCTTAGCTCTTGTTTATCCTCCTGCCAAGTTAGGGGAAGTAATTACTCCATCACTTTCCCCTCCCTGCACAGGCACTGCTATAGAAATGCCCGGCTTTCATCTCCAATCTCCATTTCATTAACAATAGCTTTTCTTTATCTCTTTCCTCCCCCTCTCCCGCCACCCTTCCAGGGACCGCCAGGCCCCGTAGGGCTGCGTGGCCTTCCAGGTGAACCAGGAATGAAGGTAAAAGTGATGGAGATCACCTCCTCTGCCCATCACACGTTCGTTCTTTCCCATTTGCTAAAGCACGTTTGCCTTTGTTACTGCACGCTGGTGGCCACATCCATGCTGGGGGAACGTCTTTTGCAATCGCGTTTAGTTTCCTCACTGTTTGTTCTACCTTTTTCTTCCACGGTTGTGTTTCCTTTGGCAGGCCTTCCAACACTGAGTTATAGCTACCATGTCTTTGGCCCCCTGGGTTTCCCGCTAAGGTTTCAGACCCACTGTTTCTGCCTGCCATTTGGCAAGCTCTCTGGGCTTCCCTGGGAACAAAACCCCATTCATGGGCCCAACCGGTCCTGCCTGCTCGACTCGCAGGAAAGCAAAAATTCGTCTTGCAAGCAGGAAGGGAAATGGGAGAATCTGAAAGGCTGGCCTCAGTCGGCTTGGTTTAAAGGGTCCAGGATGCTATTGGAGTGCATCCTTGCTCCTTCAAGGAAGTGTGCTTCTTGGGAAACAGACATCCAGAGACTATGCTTACTATTACTATATTGCTATTACTATTACTCCTCCTCCTCCTCCTCCTGTTTATTATTATTATGTAAAAACAGCAGTTACACACAGCAAATGAGATCACTATGCTGGATTTCGTATTATATCACTAGTCGAGCACTTCTATTATTATTATTATTAATTATTAAATCTCCACCCATTAATTTCACTGCATCCCATCTCTGGCCTCCAACGTTTCCCTCTCTGGGTCCATCTCTTAAGGCACATCCCTCCTCTGAAGCACTGAGAACATTAAAACCCTTTCTGCTTTTATCCCGTCTTTGTGTCCCAGTACGATGGCATGCCATCAGCAATTGGGCAGCATCATACCCTGACTTCATTGGGGCGGGAAATTCAAACTGCACCCTCTATATAAACCTGGTCCCAGAGATCATGGAGACCTCTTTCTCATGTTAAAAAGGCAGTAGAAGATTAAAGATCACTTTCCCTTTGTTTTACGTGAGACGGATAGATCAGAATGGTGTGAAACGGCTGGGGTGACGTAAAAGGAGGTGATTGAAGAGGCGATGGTGGAAGGGAGAGATCAGGCAGGCTTTTGCACAAAAGCCAACAGCTTTGTGTCTTTCATGACCGCTCATCTCTTTGTAAAATCAGACACTTCACTCAATACTTCTGATCTCTTCTTACATCTCTCTCTCTCTCTCTCTCTCTCTCTCACACACACACACACACACACACAAACAAAATACATGTCTCTCTTGGTATACCTCACTCCTGGATACATGTATCACTTGTTAGCTGCTGCAAGCCCTTAAATCTCCACCTCCTCCACCCCGCCTCCCTTTCAGCTGGCCCAATCCCCTTGGCATGTAATGCCAGACAACCCAGGGAAGAGGGGATGAGGACAGGGGAAATCATGGCTTCTCATTGGGTCAGGGGAAACTGAGGAGAACATCCCTAAAGCATGGCTCCCTCCCCGAAAACACCACCTGTGTTCCCATTGCTAAATAGTGAGGATTGTTTCTAAATCCAGCAGTGAGACCCTGTTTAATCCAAATAGGGATTCTCCACATTTTAGGACCTTTAATCTGCAGAAATGAGGGAAACTGTCAGGATGGGGAGAACTCAAGTTGACTTCAAGCCTGACTAAATCCTGTATCAGAATGGGGCCTCGGTGCTACTCCAAAGGCTCTTCTGGGGCGGCAGCCAGGCCTATAGGGGGATGGGACATACAAATGTGGACAGTCCTCTCTTGCTCCAGCCGTGACCCATCATAACGTGGGACAGATTGCTTGACCGATGACAGATCGGTCATTCCTAGGCCTCAGAACAACAGGGGTAAGCGTCCAGAAGGCCAAAGAGGCTTGCATTGTTGCACAACCAAGAGTTTACCTACTGTGCGTTCGGTAACAACTTTTGAAATCACTTCTCACTGTATTTATCTATTTAGGGAGATCTTGGACCACATGGGATTCCTGGCGAGCAAGGCCTCATTGGTCAACGGGTAAGGACCAGTTCCATTCCTCCAAATGCTTGAGGTTAGAGAGGTCGCTTGTTGTCCAGGGGGTTGAATTGCGACGCTGAACCGAATGTCTTGCTTCCACTCTTGCTGCATTCTGCTTGCAAGTCCATGTGGCATGGGCATGGATATTCATAGGCAATCGACATCCGATCGAATATGCTGGATTTTGACATTCGAATCCAAATAGAGTGTCCCGAAATTTGAATTTAAACATTCAAATAGAATTTTGAATTTCAGATCTATTTTGTTCGAAATTATCTGGCCGTTCGTATGTGTACGGGCTTGAATATCTGCATCTGTCCTGCGTCCGTATGCATTTGTATGGATTCGTACGGGATGAAAACGGGTTGCGTGCGGGATGACTACGGGATGCATACGGACGTATACAGATGTGTACAGATGTGGGTAAGATGCGTACAGGCATCTACGAGTGTTGCCGACATTTGTATGTGCAGATTCGAATAAAAAATTCAAACAAATAGATTCAAATTTGCTTAATTGAATGAATGAATTTTATTGATTAGTCATTTGACTATATCATATTTTATTATTTATTTATTGTTTATATTTATACCCTGCCTTATACCTGTAGGTCTCAGGGCGGGTTACAAGTTTTAGAACAGCAGGTTAAAACAATAATATCCATAAAAACACTTAAAAGCATATCAAGTTCCGATATTCAAATTTGCTTAATTGAATGAATGAGTGAATTTTATTGATTAGTCATTTAACTATATCATATTTTATTATTTATTTATTATTTATATTTATACCCTGCCCTATACCTGTAGGTCTCAGGGCGGGTTACAAGTTTTAGAACAGCAGGTTAAAACAATAATATCCATAAAAACACTTAAAAGCATATCAAGTTCCAATATTCAAATTTGCTTAATTGAATGAATGAGTGAATTTTATTGATTAGTCATTTAACTATATCATATTTTATTATTTATTTACTATTTATATTTATACCCTGCCCTATACCTGTAGGTCTCAGGGCGGGTTACAAGTTTTAGAACAGCAGGTTAAAACAATAATATCCATAAAAACACTTAAAAGCATATCAAGTTCCGATATTCAAATTTGCTTAATTGAATGAATGAGTGAATTTTATTGATTAGTCATTTAACTATATCATATTTTATTATTTATTTATTATTTATATTTATACCCTGCCCTATACCTGTAGGTCTCAGGGCGGGTTACAAGTTTTAGAACAGCAGGTTAAAACAATAATATCCATAAAAACACTTAAAAGCATATCAAGTTCCGATATTCAAATTTGCTTAATTGAATTAATGAATGAATGAACAAATGAGCGAATGAATGAACTTTATTGATGAGTCATTTGCCTATATCATATCAAGTTTCAAATATTCAAAAGATTAAAAAAAATCATGTAAAACATACAGGAATAAAACCTACAGAATTCGGATCGAATCTTGTTAAATTTGAATTTAAAAGATTCGAATCAAATTGGGTTTTCGAGTATTCAATTTGATTCTAATAGAATGTCAAAAAACTCCCAAGAACATCCCTGCGCATTCCTGCTGGAGAGGTAAAAGTGTCCAAGTGAGTTTATGGTTGCTGCTCTTCTTGTGTTCCATAGGGTGATCCGGGTTTTGAAGGTGATGGAGGCCCTCAGGGTCCAGATGGACTGAAGGTAAAATAGCACCATTCATGGTCTCTGTCCCTGGATTGCTCCATTTTGTGGATCCTTCCTTTGTCTTTCTCCTACATTGGTCTTGCAAGAACGTGAATCACTCACCATGCGCTGCTGCTTTTCCCTTTAAGCCCCGGGGTCGCCTGAGCCAAATGCTTCCATTCCAGGAAAATGTCAGTCTAGAAGGCCCCGGCCAGCAGAACAGAAGTAAAACTCAACTTATTATGTCAGGCCAGTAATATAATTTGCTGGTTTGTCCGGTCGCTGCCTGTCATCAGATGCCAGGCCCAAGAGGCCTTTCTTAAGAGAGGATCCTTCTTTCTCCCAGCCGCTCTTAATTCTCCGGACTGTTTTCTTCTTCTTCTGAAAGCTTCATTTGGATGTGGGCAGCAAAAGAACTAATGAAATGGTACAAGGAGTAATTCTTTCTCCAGTACACCGATTCTGGATCTGTAGTAAGGCTAGGAACAGAGTGGGAAATAGCATCACCATGCCGGATTTCACCCTATCTGTAAACCAGGGTTTTCTACAGGATAGGGTGCAAGCAAGATGGATGGCAAAACGTGTGAAGGCTCAGTAGGACTTGAGAACATGTGAGCCAGTTTGGTCTAGTGGTTAGGGAGCCGGACTCTTATCTGGGAATACCGGGTTTGATTCCGCCCTCCCCCATGAAGCCAGCTGGGTGACCTTGGGCTAGTCACAGTTCTTCTGAGCTCCCACAGCCCCACCTACCTCACCGGGTGGTCTGTGGTGGGGAGAAGAACAGAAGTTTTTTCAGCCACTTTGAGTCCTCTTAAATGGGTGAGAAAAGCGGGGTAGAAAAGCCAACTCTCCTCCTCCTCCTCCTCCCTATCTGGAAGCTGTCTGAACGCCAGCAGCTTTGCAACCTATGAAATGGTGTTTCATGGAGAGAGCGCTACTGGGTACAATATTCAGGGCAAGACGCAGACACTCGTATCCACCACCACTTCAGTTATTAGTCACCAATGTTTGGGAAAGCCAACTGAAGACCATCTGTATAAGAGTTATAGAATCATTGAGTTGGAAGGGACCTCCATGGTCACTGAGCCCAATGCAGGATTCCCTAAACCATCCCAGGAAGATGTCTGTCCAACCTCTGCTTGAAGACCTCCAGCTAAGGAGAACCCACCATCTCTCATGCCAACCTATTCCACTGACTGATCACCCTCATTGTCAGGAGGTTTTTTTCTAATATCTAATCTGCATTGACTCCTTTGAAGTTTCATACTATTGTTTCTAGTCTTCCTATCTTGATCCATCCACCCATCCACCCACCCACCCACCCATCCACCCACCCATCCATCCACCCACCCATCCATCCATCCACCCACCCATCCACCCACCCATCCATCCATCCACCCACCCATCCATCCATCCATCCATCCATCCATCCATCCATCCATCCATCCATCCATCCATCCATCCACCCACCCATCCATCCACCCACCCACCCACCCATCCATCCATCCATCCATCCATCCACCCATCCACCCATCCATCCACCCATCCACCCACCCACCCACCCATCCATCCATCCACCCACCCACCCATCCATCCATCCATCCATCCATCCATCCACCCACCCATCCATCCATCCATCCATCCATCCACCCACCCACCCACCCACTCACCCACCCATCCATCCATCCATCCATCCATCCATCCACCCACCCACCCATCTTCCTTAAACCTTCCAGGGGGACAGAGGAGACCCAGGTCCAGAAGGGGCAATGGGAGACAAGGGCCAAGAAGGCACCAAAGGAAAAGAAGGACCTCTTGGATTTCCTGGCCCCACCGGTGTCCGAGTGAGTTTATTGTTGTTGTTGTGGGGATGTGCAAAAAATGTCCATCACTTTGGCAATTTGAACAAACTGTGAAGCTTGAAATGTTCACATCTGAATCAAATATCGGTGATAGTAGAAACTATCATACCCAGGACTGTAGTTTCCGTAATGCTGATCCGTCAGCTTATTGATTGACTAACTGAGGACAATGCTAGGATTGCCGCAGATATGGGTGATGATCCCTTTCTGTAACCCTGAGTCCATAGCTCTGCGTAACCATTGCTGCTCTGAAATACCAGGATGTTGGCAAATGGGAGGAAACAATCAAAGGGAAGTAGGTGGACACTCGCCAAGATCTGGGGTGGGTGGGTTTCGAACAGCAAACATCTGCAGAGAGCCAGCCGATGAGGTGAGAGGCTGAGGTTGCCTCCTGAGAACAAATGGAACATTATTACTTTAAATCAAAACAGCCAACAATAATAACTATAATGTGCTCAATGGCTGTATGACGCCAATCGATTGTGCTTCTTTTATGCAAAATAGTATTATTGGGTCCTATCCAGTATTTCAGTGGGCTGTAATTAGGCCTATTTGAACCAGTTTGGTCTAGTGGTTAGGGAGCTGGACTCTTGTCTGGGAATACCGGGTTCGATTCTGCCCTCCCCCATGAAGCCAGCTGGGTGACCTTGGGCGAGTCACAGCTCTCTTCCGAGTCCCCTTAAATGGGTGAGAAAAGTGGGGTATGAAAGCCAACTCTTCTTCTTCTGTATCATCTGCCAGTCCCTTCATTCTCTGATCTTCCCCCTTATGTTTCTCAGATACTTGTGCAGTAGAGATGGGCACAAATGTTCAGTGATTCACGTGAATTCAGACATTCCTATATGAACAGAACGGTACAAAATTGTACACTGACATTCGTATTCGTACGAATGTTTTGTAGCATTTGTGAACCGGGGAGGTGGGAAAGCGGCTGCGCCAGTCACACCGGCAGGGGATCCAGAGTGCATTCAACATGGTTTGAGGGCGGATTCATAGTGTATTCAGGGTGGATTTGGTGCTTTCAGAGTGCATATGTTGCAGAACATGTATCAGATACATACGTGTTCATATCAGATATCCGTACGACTTCGTATGAATGCATTCATATCGAATAGAATCCTACCACAGTTGAAGGGAATCTATGATTCAATACGAACCAAATGCAACCCCCCCCCCCGAATTCATGCACCTCCCTATATTCAAGGCGTCCCTCATTCTTATGTGTTCTCCTGAGTTATGCACCTGGAATCCATGGCGAGGAAGCAAGTTGGGGTCCATGCTTTAAGCTGCTCCCCGTCTTTATTTTACGCGTCAGCCGCCCCTGGAGCAGCTCGCCTGAGCCTCCTTCACAAGGGTGCCTGTATTCATCCTAATTCAGCCTCGGCAGCCCCCCCGCTGCTCTTCCAGCCTCCCTTCCAAGGTCGACATGAACCAAAGGTTCCATTATATAACTCTCTCTCTCCTGCCAGCACCAGAATCCTCCCAGCCAGGAGCCAAACGCAGCTCCTCAGCCTTCCCAGTAGATGTACCTCTATAAATCCTCCCTCCCTTTTCGGCCCTTGCAAGAGACGAGAGATTTCGCCTCCCCCACCCTTTTCATCGCACGATCAGGGAGCCAGAGGCCACAAGGAGACCCATGCCAATTGGCGGCAAGCCGGCTGACTTTCTTCCCCCCCCCCTTTTCCTTTTCGGTTGCGTTCCGTTGCCGAGCGCTGTGGGTTCTCATCACACGCCACTCTTTGTGTGCTGAAGATACAACATTGCAGGCTTTTTGCCGTTCCAGGAAAGCAATTGCAGAGCCCCATAGGTGGTGAAGTTTAACGGGCTCGAGGGTACAGGAAAAGCCACTGTTTTTATGGCAGAGTCAGGGATCTCAGCTCTTCCTCTTTTGGTTACTTCTCGGGGTTTAATAGTAGCTGTCGTGCAACATTCGTTTTTTAATACTTGAATGTTTCAAATCATTCGTTCAGATTATTTGGACGTGCATATGGGTGCGGAAACATATGCATTGCATACGTATCCATGCACATGAAAATGGCATGCATACGGGGTAAAAATGGGATGCGTATGGACCCGTACGGACCCATACGAATGTTGTTGACATTTGTTATCTTCAGATACAGACCCATACAAAGCTTCATATGAACCTATCAAAACATTCAATTGGGATGTCATTCTTGGAAAGTGCCAACATTCGAATCGAAAACACACGTCCGAATCTGGCCATATTCGTATGAATTTCGAATGTTCGGAACATTTGTGCACATCCCTAGATGGGAAAAGTGCATCTCCACTGGTGCGCACTAGCATTCACGCTTGTGAACACTAGTGCAAGCCAAACCAACCACCAGTGTGTTCACAGACCTACCTTGGTCCGGGTGTGTGCCCGGGCACTGCCATCTTCAGTATGGAGCCTGGCACAACTGCACATGGGCCAGCACCATCGACACAAGGACGGCGATATGCGACACATGCACGGTTGCCATTGGGGTCCTCTGAGTTGTCAGTGCACTTGCAAGGTGCGAATGGTCACTCCTCTGGTTGGAACAGGTAAGGAAAGGGATGCGTGTGGCACACACCTTCATGTGCCACCACTAGTAGCTGCTGGGAAGGAAGGAGGACAGATGTGCATGAATGTTCTAAACGTTTGAAATTCGATTGAATTCGATTGAATGTCGACATTCAAATTCGAATAGAATGTGTTCACGTTTGAATTTAAACATTCAAATGAATGTCAAATTGTTCCAAAACTGTGTCCTGAACTTGGCCCCCTCCCCTCCTAGGCTGCCTCCAGACTAGCGGAATAAATCCGCAGTTAAAGGTAAAAGCGCAGCATGCTTACTGCGTAGCAATGACTGGTCATCCCGACTCGAAGCAGCTCCATAGCTTCCCCACTGGAAGCTGTGAGAGCTGAGTCGGCGTGCACCGTCACATGGGTGGAGGCGGCCAATCCCCTTTGAGCTGCCCTTCCTACTCTCGTCCTGTTCTCACCGTTCTGCCTGGACTGGAGGGAAACTTTGGACTTCGTTTATACTGTGCAGCAGGTGCCGTTAAATCAGCATTAGGGTAAGTGCATGGTCCCCATCGAATAATGCCACACCGTGACGATCCATCAATTGTCGTGTGTGACGCCACGATTGCGACTGTGCATTCCACTGCGCAGTATAAACGAGCCAGGTTGAAGCCCTAGTCTCTCAGCTCCTTTTTCCTGCCTGGATCTCCCACTTTGCTCCTTGTTCTTGCGATTTCTCGTGTCTACAGCCCTGTTTTTCTTCCCAGTCTGGTATTTTTGCCCATCTGACTCAGCCCACTGAGTCTGCCATGACCCACTGACTGGTGCCCAGTCTTCCCTTCCCCTGCTCCTCAGTGTGGTCAACATCCTGCAAAAGGATTTGTGGGGGTCCCTTGGGGGGGGGGCTCCAAGTCTTCCATGGGGGAGGTTTAAAACTGGGTCGGTGGGTCTTGGGGAACATCACTGGACTCCGTGGCTCTGTCCTGCAGCGCGAAGTTGCCGTGTTCTTTCATGGCTGAAGTCTCCCTCCAAGAGGGAGGTGAGTGGGTGGAAAAAAGCCGCTGCCAGCTGGTATTTGTATTTTTTTTTTCTGTTAATAGGAGTTCAGAGCTGCCAAAAAAATAATTGAATCCCTGTTTCTTGGCTTCTCTCTGCTCCTGACTCAGATTTATACTTTTTACCCAATTTCTGACTTGGTTAAGGAGATTCCAGGAGTAAAGTCACCTGGAACCGAGGCAGAAAATACAGCTCAGCTCAGTAGTAAGCCATTTGCAGCAGGCAGGGTACGACCCAAGCTCTTCATTGCCTGGAAAAGCGATGAACCCTGGGGGAAAGCGTCAGTTAAAAAGAAGGAGCCAGAGGCCTATTCACACTACAGCCTCTAATGCATGATTAGTGAACTTCCGGTGAAGAGCATCCGCACATAGAGGAAGCCGTTACAGTCTCCACGTGTGGCCGCCCTCCCCAGAAGTTCACTGATCTTTGATTCAGTGTGGACCACAAAATCACGCTCCATGTTTTAACCAGCGTTTACCAGGGACGTACCTCCAGCGTCCGGGCCATGGCCGTTTGCATTTCTTCCGGCGCTCTGGGGTCGTTTGAGTTGCTGCGCAAGCGCGTTGGCACATTAGACGACCATAGACGCGACTGAGTGTGTGCAGAGTGTCTGCATCATCAAGGCAACAGCGCTGACGCACACAAAGTCGCGGGGGGGGGGGGCACCGCGGCCAAAATGGTGGTCCCCAGAGGAGGACCGGGCCGGAGATCGAATAAGGTAAGATCACTGGGTGAGGGAAGAGCATGAATATTCTATTCGAGTAGATGTGAATCTATTTGTTCTCATTTTCTATTTGAATTTGCACATACAGATGTCGACAACATTCGCATGTGCCCGTACGCATCGTTACGCATGCCGTACACATCTGTACGCGTCCCGTAGGCATCCCATTTTCATCCCGTATGCATGTGGATGTGGGAAAGATGCGTAGGCGCAAGTGCGCATCATGTATGTACCGATACACATACGGATGTCTGAATAATTTGAACAAATAGATTAAAAATCCGAAATTCGTTTGAATGTTTAAGTTTGACTTTATAGACATTCAATTCGAACTCGAATGTCCAAATTCAAACGGATTCAGTTTTATTTTGAATGTTTTGAATATCCATGCGTATCCCTGGTTTATATTCCATCTTTAACACATTGGGGGTGCTTTTCCACTGTCACTTGAAGTACTCATTATGTACCCATTAATGGGTACTTAATGGGTACTTCTAGTGACAGTGGGAAAACACCCTGGGTCTTAGTCTGGATTATATTCTGGAATCGAATCTTGCTGTCTGCATGCTAAAGAAGGCGACGGAATCCCTCTGCAGCTCTGTCCTGTCGCTGTGTGTAATGCTTTGTGGCTTTCTTCACTTTTATTTTGATCCATGTGGCATGTGTTATGTAATTGTATCCATGTGTGACTGATTATAATGAAGCGCTGGCGATTCTAGGGCAATTTAGATCTTGTCCCCTCCCCATTCCACATAAGAACCTAAGAGGAGCCCTGCTGGATCAGGCCAAAGCCCATCCAGTCCATAAGAAGCTAAGAGGAGCCCTGCTGGATCAGGCCACAGCCCATCTGGTCCATAAGAACCTCAGAGGAGCCCTGCTGGATCAGGCCACAGCCCACCTAGTCCATAAGAACCTCAGAGGAGCCCTGCTGGATCAGGCCACAGCCCATCTAGTCCATAAGAACCTCAGAGGAGCCCCGCTGGATCAGGCCACAGCCCATCTGGTCCATAAGAACCTAAGAGGAGCCCTGCTGGATCAGGCCACAACCCATCTATTCCATAAGAACTTAAGAGGAGCCCCACTGGATCAGGCCACAGCCCATCTGGTCCATAAGAACTTAAGAGGAGCCCTGCTGGATCAGGCCACAGCCCATCTAGTCCATAAGAACTTAAGAGGAGCCCTGCTGGATCAGGCCACAGCCCATCTAGTCCATAAGAACCTAAGAGGAGCCCTGCTGGATCAGGCCACAGCCCATCTGGTCCATAAGAACCTAAGAGGAGCCCTGCTGGATCAGGCCACAACCCATCTAGTCCATAAGAACTTAAGAGGAGCCCCGCTGGATCAGGCCACTGCCCATCTAGTCCATAAGAACCTCAGAGGAGCCCTGCTGGATCAGGCCACAGCCCATCTAGTCCATAAGAACTTAAGAGGAGCCCTGCTGGATCATACCACAGCCCATCTATTCCAGCATCCTGTTGCACTCAGTGGCCCATGGGCATCTCAAGCAGAGACAAGGGCAAACCTTCTCCTGCTCTCAAATCCCAGCAAATGGCCTTAGAGGCATCCAGCTTGTCCACCATCCTGAGAGATGTACCTAGGCATCCATTCTAGGAGCCATTGATACATCTGTTGTCCATAAATTTGTCTGACCCTACCTTAAGACCATCTAGGCTGGTAGTTGTTACCACCTCTTCTGGCAGCAAATTCCATCTGTCTGACCTAGTGTCCCTCACTGCATTTCAGCCTAACTTACCTTTCAGAGAGATGGCGCATAATAGTCTCCACAAAGCCTTTGGGGAAAAGGTGAGATATAAATATGCTGCCAGTTTTGACTCAGCCAGTTTGGTTGGGGTACTGAACTGTTATCAGGTAGTTTACTGGCTCGATTCTGCCAGTTTGGTGTAATAGTTAGGGAGCTGGGCTTTTACCTGGGTGTAGTAGGTTTGATTCCACTCCTATTCATGAATGCAGTTTGGGTGACCCTCGGGTTAATCACAGCTCTCTTCTGAGCTCTCACAGCCCCACCTACCTCACAGGGTGTTTGTGGTGGGGAGAAGAACAGAAGGGTTGTCAGCCACTTTGAGTCCCCTTAAGGGTGAGCAAATTGGCATATAGAAGTCAACTATTCTTCATCATCATCATCAGTAAAGAAGCTCTGCAAGCCATCCAGATGTGTAGGGGTTTTCCTGTTTTTACGCAACAGAAACCTACAGCTCTTCTGGGTCCAACTCAAGATTCCAGCGGCCCCTTGCCCTACAAACGGAGAGCGAAATGTCCCACGCGTTAGAGCTTTAGACTTTCATATGAGACAGTGGAATGGGGAAGAGGAGAACCTGACGAAAACTTGCACTCCTTGCTGCCAGAATGTAGTACAATTTCTTTTTCTTTCTTTCTCCTTTCATCTGTGCTTCTGCAGCTGTTCTATTCTGTCCCTCCGATTCCTTGGCCTACAGCCTGTGAGCTGCAAGTCTCATCATAAAACAGGGTCCCTTGGCTTCCGTTCTCCAAGAGTGCTGAAATGCTGATGACTCACCAGCATCCCTGGGAAAATACCTAATAGCTCTACACTCCCCTTCCTTCTGTGCTTCCTTCCATCTGTGCACAGGTGCATACAACGCAGGAAATTTGCCTCCTTTGCACTATAAAATACATCTTCATTATAAAATGACAATAAAATAAGGAAAACAATTCCTAAGAAATTCCTCCTGACTCCCCAGCGGAACGGAAGCACACTTTAAAAGGGGGATTGATTCCTGGACCCCAACCCACTCCACCCCGGGGACAGGAAGGTTCTAAGAGGGATCTTTTACTTGAAGGCACAAAGGTTCTAAAAAGGTTCTAAGAGGGATCTTTTACTTAAAAGCACAAAGGTTCTAAAAAGGTACGAAGAGGGATGTTTTACTTAAAGGCACAAAGGTTCTAAAAAGGTTCCAAAGGGATCTTTTACTTAAAGGGGCAATAGGGATATGCACAAATACTTGTAGCATTCAAAATTCTTACAAATTTGGCCGAATTCGGACGTTCAGATGTTGGCACATTCAAAGATTGACATTCCAATTTAATTGGATGTTTTGATACATTCGTATAGAGCTTCATTATAGATTCATATGGGATTTGTATGCATTCGTATGGGACTGAACATTTTTATTGAATTCCAATACCACTAGGGATCTCCATTTGAAATTGAATTGAATTGAATGTCCTTAAATTCAACATTTTAACATTCAAATTCGAATAGAATGCCCTTAAATTCAAATTTAAAGGTTTGATTCAAAATTCAAATTTTGGATCTGTTCGTTCAAATTATTCAAACCAAACCAAACAAATCCCTAAAGCGGGAAACCCAAAGTACAAAACCAAAGCTAAACAGAAGGGGTTTTGCAAGAGGAAAAAAAACCAATAGGGTAAAAGTAAAAAAGTCAATGTCTGCCCCAATCACCAATGTGAATAGTAACACAAAATTTAAAACTGTAGGAAAACTCATGGTCTGTAGGAAATTACGGTGATTTTGGAGATTCAATGGAGATTCCTACAGTGAGGTCTGTAGATCCTGTAATGTAGCTCCACATCGAACAGTGTTTTTCTGGAACTGAACTTTTGTGTATTAGAAGGACATAATGTTTCTTCTTTGGAAGTTGTTGTACACTGATGAGGAAATCTCTCTCTCTCTTTCTCTGCCCTTCCAGGGACCTGAAGGGAAGCCAGGCCGGCAAGGCGAAAAGGGGAAAAATGGACCAAAGGTATGAATGCCTCTGTCTTCCTGAGCTTTGGTTCCTGATTCCATCTTTGGCTTCATTCTCACTGACATCTTAAATGTGGCCCAGTCTGGTCTTGTGGTTAGAGTGTTGAAGTCTTATCTGGCAGTTTCACAATCTGATTCCACACTCCTCCATGAAACCAGCCAGGTGACTTTGGGCTAGTCCCAGCTCACTCTCTGAGCTCTCACAACCCCTGTCACAGAGGGTGTCTCTTGTGGGGAGAAGATCAGAATGTTTGTCAGCGGCTTCCAGTCCCCTTAAAGGTTGAGAATAGTGGGGTATAAAAGCCTCCTCCTCCTCCTCCTCTTCTTCTACAAAGCCAGCTGGCTGGTCTTGGGCTAGCCACAGCACTCTTTCTGAACTGTCATAGCCCCGTTTGCTTCAGAGGGTTTCTATTGTGGGGAGAAGATCAGAATGTTTGTCAATGGCTTTTGAGTCCCCTTAAAGGGTGAGAATAGCAGGTATAAAAGCCATCTCTTCTTAAATCTCAGCCATTTCAGAATGGGATGAAGTTATGTGTTTTCTATCACCCTAGAAAGCATGACCAGAAAGTAATGAAACTTATGTGCTCCACACATTAACCAATGTTTACCAGACCTTACCTTAAGCATCCAGCGGCACGACCATCCGCACCTCTTCTGGTGCTCCAGGGTTGTCGCAAGTGCGCAGGTGCAGAGGGTTCCCCAGCCAGAAAGACCGGGCTCCAGATCGCAAGTTGATTGTGAAGACGTGTTTCGTTATTTTCCATTGCTGACGGATGGTCCATGTTTGTCTTCAGGGAAGCAAGGGTCAGCAGGGACAACTTGGAGAGAGCGGCCCTCCAGGAAAGACGGGCTCCAAGGGTGCCCAAGGCCCGAAAGGATCCAGAGGTACCCTCGGACCTATGGTAAGAGAAAAGAGCATCTAGACATTTATTGGGGAGTGCCATGGGGATGGAATGATAAAACCACTTCTTGGGATGTGCACAAATGGTTATTTTTTTATTTGATCCATATCAAGTCAAGTGCAAAAATACCTCCTGTTCAAATAGATCCCCTATGAGTCTGGTAGGATTAAAATTTGATGTTTATGTTCGATACAATTCTGATTCAGATCCCTGCTATAAATCGCCTACGAATCCCTGATGTATCCCCTACCTAGCCACCCTGAATGTATCGAATCCACTCTCAGTCCAATTGAAGGAATGGAATAAGCTGATTTTCCCATCTTCCCCTAGGGCGCTCCAGGACGCATGGGTATCCAAGGGGAGCCTGGCCTAAAGGGTTATCAGGTGAGGCTTTATCTTCAACTTTCTGTGCCCTGGGAATCCGTCTTGCTCTGTGATTTTATGCCAAATGTGCCTTGTACTGATGGCTTAGTTGCATTTATACAGCTGTCCCCTTTTGACATATTTCCTTGCTCCTTCAGTCCTCAAGAGTTTCACCGAGCTACCAAGGACCCAGGAGCTGAGGAGAAGTGCATCAGGTTGGCCCAACTTTTGAGCCCCTGGAACGGGGCTGCTTGAAGACCTCTCCTTCGCTGGAGGTCTTCAAGCAGAGGTTGGAGCTACATCTCTCTGGGATGGTTTAGGGAATCCTGCTTTGAACAGGGGGTTGGACTTGATAACCCTGGAGAGGTCCCTTCATTTGAACTTGAATCAGATTTTCAAAAATTCAAATTTGCATATTCGAAGTGGAATACGGATTTTTGAAAATCCGATAACGGTTTTTCAAATGATTCGAATGCGTAGATTTGTATCAATCATATTGAAGATCCATTTTGAAGGTCCACCTGCTATATGGATTTTGAAGGAATCTCATGGGCCTTCATTTAGCAGGGGAAGAGACTTCTGGTTGTGCTGAAGGTCCCCTTGAACATCCATTTTGAAGGTCCACCTGCCATGTGGACTTTGAAGGAATCTCATGGACTTCTTTTAGCGGGGGAAGAGACTTCTGGTTGTTTCAGGGCAAACTTGACTTTTCTTATGCACCATATTTTAATAGTCTGTTGAAGACCTTTGTTTCTGTCATTTGACTTTTTCCACCAGGGACATAAAGGATCTCCTGGGCCAATTGGACCACCTGGACCTAAAGGTGAAAAGGTAAAAGACCATATTTTTGTGTAGCCCCAGGAAAGGTTTTAGCAGGAAGGGGGATAGCTTTCTCCCAGAAGTGAGCATGGGTACGTTTTGTTCCTCTCACCCAAGGCCGTGAACGGTTTTCACTGTAATGGCGAAGGTCCATTGGTTTTAAGGTAAAAGAGCCAACCAGTTAACCCTGGGACCATTTGGTGAAGGGCAGAATATACATTCCCTAAATAAATAAAATCAACTTGTGCCATTGCCTTTATCCCACATCCCTGGGATTTCCTAGTAGTCTCTCAAAAGAAGTTAAGGAGGAGCCTTGCTGGATCAGGCCACTGGCCATCCAGTCCAGCAGCGTGACTCACAACAGTGCCCCAGAAATTGCCCATGGGCATCTCAAGCAGAAGATGAGGGTGAAACCTTCACTCTTGATTCCCTGTAAATGGCGTTGCGTGGCCTCCTGCCTGTCTCTCCAACTTGGAGGTGGTACCTGGGCATCTATTCTAGTAGGCATTGATACACCTGTCCTCTGTGAATTGAAAGAAACCTGCTGGATCAGGTCACAGCCCATCTAGTTCAGGATCCCATCTCACACAGTGGCCACCAGTTGCTTCTGGGCATCTCAAGCAGAAGACAAAGGCAAAATCTTCACCTGCTCTCGACTCCCTGCAAAAGGCCTTTAAAGGCCTCTTGCCTATCTCTCTATAACCAAAAGGCAGTACCTAGTTATCCATCCTAGTAGCCATTGATACACCTGTCCTCCATGGATTTATCTAATAGTTTCTTCAAGCTATCTGGGCCGGGTGCTGTCACCACTAGGGGAGTGCATGAATGCAATTTTTGGGATTCGATTCAAATAGAATATCTGAAAATTTGAATCGATTAGAATGTTTAAAATTTGGATGTTTTCACATTCGATTCGATTTGAATACATTAAAAATCTATTTGTGCGAATTTTTCAATCCGTATTTGCAAATACGAACGTCGACAACATTCGTACGTGCCCGTACACACCTGTACGCATAGCATATTTATCCCATATGCATTCCGTTCCCGTCATGTGCAGATCTGTACAAATGCGTACAGATGCGGGAAAGATGCCAACGGGCAAGTATCCGCACGCGTACAGATGTCTGAATAATTTGAATGAATAGATTCAAAAATTCCAAAATTTGTTTGAGTGTTTAAATTTGAATTTATAGGCATTCAATTCGAATTCGAATGCCCAAATTTGGACGAATTCCATTGAATTTCGAATGTTTGGAATATTCATGCTCGTCTCTTCTGGTCGTAAATTCTGTTCTTTTAATGCTGGATTTTTAGACTTTGTACTGGTTTTAGGATTGATTTAGTTTTTGATATGATGTTTTTAAACGTTGTGAGCCACCCAGAGACCCTTGGGTATGGGGCGGGATATAAATAAATAGATAAATAAATAAATAGATAAATAAAAAGTCTTGCCATACCTGATGCTGCAAATTTGGACAGGATCCGTGAGAAAGAAGCCTTAAACTGTGGCCACTTACCCCCAATAGAAGCAACCGAAGTTTTTTTCAGATGTACGCAGACAAGTTAGCAAAGTTGTCCAAATTGCCTCGTCAGAAAGACGAAATAATTTTCCCTTCCTGCCCAATGGAAGGAGCAGAACTGTCTGTTTTGCAAGTAACCCAAAAGGATACTTTAAAATTACCAGGGCATGACCCACATCAGGCTTTTATTAAGTCTGCCTCTGCACACAGTTCTCTGTGATTTTGACCCTAATTTTACAAATTCACTGCTTGGAAATCTTCACTCCAAGGCATGAAACATAATCTGCTATTACTTTTCAATTCAGTAGGCTTCATAGAGCCCAGTCACTGACCATCTGTTAAAAATCTCAATTGTTTATAAGAAGAACCGTCATCTGAGTAGAATTCATATATTATTAGTTCAGTCTGTGAATGTTAATGCTGACCGAAGCTGTTTTTCAAGAGCACGTTCCTAATGTGAATTTGACTGGCTGGTCTATGTGTGTGGGTAAATTTATTCTTACTTATCTTAGTGAGTTTATTTATATTAGTTAATTGCCCCTTAATCATCCCTTAAACATGTGCTCTTTGGATTATACATAAGAACGTAAGAGAAGCCCTGCTGGATCAGGCCACAGCCCATCTAGTCCAGTGTTCTGTTGCACACAGTGGCCCACCAAATGCCCATGGGCATCTCAAGCAGAGACAAGGACAAACCTTCTCCTGCTCTTGAATCCCAGCAAATGGCCTTAGAAGGATCCTGCTTGTCCCCCAGGCTGAAAGATGTACTTAGGCATTCATTCTAGTAGCCATTGATACATCTGTCGTCCATGTATTGGTCTAACCCTTCCTTAAAGCCATCTAGGCTGGTTGCTTTCACCACCTCTTCTGGCAGCCAATTCCATGGACGGATGACCCTCTGGGTGAAGAAATCCTTCCCCTTGTCTGATCTGACTCTCCTGCCCCTCACCTTCATAGATGCCCCCTGGTTTTAGGGTTGTGTGATAGAGAAAAGAAATGTTCTCTATCCACCTTTTTTATACCATACATAATTTTATATACAGAATGAGTAATGGTTGAATTTATTTTAAAAACATAAAATACAAATTAGCAGTGTTGGTAAACTCCAAAAATCCAGAAGGAAGATGTAAGCTGTGGTCACCCCTAAGGTTTAATCCAGCTTCAGTCCACTTTCAGAGCGAGAGGACACCTCAGCAAAGTTACCAGTAATTTTCTTTCCACATTATTTGTTCCAATGCTGAATTTTCTGATTTATTTAACACTGATTTATTTAACACTTTGCTGATGTATTCCCTTGCTCTAAAAGTGGACTGAAGCCGGATTAAACCTTAAGTGTTGACCACAGGTCTAGACAGAAGGAGAAAATCAGCCCCTTGGAAAAGGGCTGACCGTAACCAAGAACCTCACTGTAAAAGTAATGCTCTTTCTCATAATTATGTCTTCCTCTTTTTTTGCAAATGTTAATAGCTAGGAATATGAAAATGATACCAAGGCTGCCGTCCGACTGGCCATTTAGTCTGGCTTGAATTTGGCTCAAGACCACCCCCCATCCTGACAGTTTCTGCGGGCTAAAGGTCCCCAAATCTGGGGAATCTCTATTCTGATTAGAGATTATGACAAGACTTATTCCTGCTGGATCCTGGAATAATCCTAATATTTATCAATGGGAATACAGTGGGTTTGTTTGTGGCAGAACCATGCTTTGTGGGCATTCCCCATGGCCCTGCTCCTTGATCTCCCGGAGCAGGTTTATATAAGGGGTGTGGTGTGGGATGCCTGCCCTATGAAGCCAGGTTGTCCAATTGTTGACTGCGTGGAGATCCTGCTGAGCACATAAGGCATCCTGGGGGTAACAGCTGGGCTTGGTCCAGGGTTGCCTCCACCTGCCGTGTGGCAAAGAGCAGCGAGAGGTGATTGTGGGACCCAAACAAGGCCCCACAATTTCCTCTCACCATCCAAAACCCCCCCCCCCCACAGTGCCAAATGCTTTCCTTCTTCCTTTGCAAACATGCACCTCCATCCACCCCCACATCCAGCTGCAGTGAGTAATCCAAGACATTATTCTTTGCCAGGTCTTTCTCTCCCCCCCCCATCCAACCTCGCAACTGCCCCCCCCCATTCCCAGCCAGTCCAGAGACTTTGCTTAGTCAGCAGCGTAAAGATAACTAGTTTAAGCTGGAGGAATGACTCATGTTTTTTAAATAGTCTGCAAAAGATTATTTTGTGTGTGTGTGTGTGTGGGGGGGGGGTTGGATAGATGAGAATTTCCAGCTGATATTTGGTTTCCATTCATGCTGTCTGTAGTGAAGCTGGTCACATGAGCTCTGGTATTCCCAGGGTTTTCTGTTTTGTTTTCTTTGCTGGGCAGAGAGGGGAAGGCTGTGAAAAGGACTTTAGTGTTGGATTTCTCTAGGCAAAAGCCCCTTCCTCGGTTCTTATCTGATGCCCGATGTCAGTTAAATGCATGCCTTTCCATAATGTGTGGCCCTTTCCAGAGAATGTGGTTAAAAATGCAGAATGAATCATCATTCAGAGCAAAATCCACATCTTACATAGACTTGTGTGTTGCTAGGACCACTTATATAATTGCCACGGCTCCTGGCTCAGCCGCCAAATCTGTGTTATGCAAGTAATCGCTGCTAATGGGAAACTGGGGTTAGAGGAACAGCGGCATCCTAAGATTCATCCTCGGAGGCACTTATTTAAGCCGAATTGTTTGGATAATCTGGAGTGAAGCAGACCCGGATACATTTGACTCCAGATCAGATGGGTCTTCCAGGCTGGGGAGACAGGCAGGATGCTTCTAAAGGCCATTTGCTGGGGTCAGAGAGCAGGTGAAGGTTTTGCCCTTGTCTTCTGTTTTAAGATGCCCATGGGCAATTGGTGGGCCACTGTATGGGATGGGATGCTGGACTAGATGGGCTGTGGCCTGATCCAGCAGGGCTCCTCTGAGGTTCTTATGGACTAGATGGGTTGTGGCTGATCCAGCAGGGCTCCTCTTAGGTTCTCATGGACTAGATGAACTGTGGCCTGATCCAGCAGGGCTCCTCTTAGGTTCTTAGGAACTAGATGGGCTGTGGCCTGATCCAGCAGGGCTCCTCTTAGGTTCTTATGGACTAGATGGGTTGTGGCTGATCCAGCAGGGCTCCTCTTAGGTTCTCATGGACTAGATGGACTGTGGCCTGATCCAGCAGGGCTCCTCTGAGGTTCTTATGCACTAGATGGGCTGTGGCCTGATCCAGCATGGCTCCTCTGAGGTTCTTATGGACTAGATGGACTGTGGCCTGATCCAGCAGGGCTCCTCTTAGGTTCTCATGGACTAGATGGACTGTGGCCTGATCCAGCAGGGCTCCTCTGAGGTTCTTATGGACTGTATGGGCCGTGGCCTGATCCAGCAGGGCTCCTCTTAGGTTCTCATGGACTAGATGGACTGTGGCCTGATCTAGCAGGGCTCCTCTGAGGTTCTTATGGACTGTATGGGCCGTGGCCTGGTCCAGCAGGGCTTTGCTCTTAATCTGCTGTAGAGCAGCTTCTCTGCAACCTCCCCACCTTCACGAGTATAACGAAGCTGTGAACAAAAGTACAAAAGCATTTGATTCCCATTTGAATGCCAATCTTCAAGTATAGCCGATAGGAACGGGCACGAATATTCGTTCAAAAGTTGTGGAAATTTGGACATTCGGATTTGAATAGGACGTTTGTACATTTGAAGGATCGACATTCGAATATGAATCCAATGTTTCTGAACATTCGTACGAAGCTTTGTTACATGTATGAACTCGAGGAGCATCTGTGCGTGCGCGCTGTCCAAAGAGGACCCGAAGCACCCTCTGACTTTAAAAGTGTAGCGTCCAGACAGCTGCGCCCAACTTCCAGGGAGCGAACGGTGCGAAAGAATCCGTGGTGCAGCCGTGGCAGCTTTCCCTCAATCGGCGGTTAGTCCGGCGATCTCTATAAAATTGGCAGGACTCCCCCCAGTCAATTATCCTTCTCCATTTAGTACATTTACAGCCCTTCAAAGAGCCTTTTTGCAGAGCCAAGAGCCGTCCAGCTGGAAGGCCTTTCAGAATCACAAACCACCGCTTCCCAGTCCAGGACAGCAGCCAAAAAAACAGAAGCTTTTCTTGGGCCCTGCATTTTCCATTTGCAATTCTAGCATATTGGAGGTGCTGTAGGGTTGTTTTTTTAGAAAGTGTTTTCCACTTCCTATTTTTATTTGAGGCTCGCTTGATCCAAGGGGTGGCTGAGAACATGGCCAGGGGTAGGTGGTGGAACAGGCCTGGCCTCCGGGGGCCCAAATGAAACCCCATCAGAATTAAAAGAGGTGACTTCTCACCACCTCCGAGCCATTCTCCTCTCTGACACTGGCTGTATTTCTTTATTACTTAATGTATAATCTATGCATTTCAAAAGGAAGCCAGTTCCCTGTTTTTAGAAGAGCAAACTAACAGGATTGGTGCATTGAAAGACCTAGCTCTTCCTCGAAGCCACGTTTGGCCACTGAGGGATGTTCTTAGGAACTCAAATTGGCCCCAAGGAAGCCTCTTTAAGTGTGTCTTCTTCTTCTTCTTCTTCTTCTTCTTCTTCTTCTTCTTCTTCTTCTTCTTCTTCTTCTTCTTCTTCTTCTTCTTCTTCTCCTTCTCCTTCTCCTTCTCCTTCTCCTTCTCCTTCTCCTTCTCCTTCTCCTTCTCCTTCTCCTCCTTCCCCCCATGTGCCATTTGGTAACCAAATTTCCCATCCTAGGATGGGTCCTCTTTCACTATACATCTTTGGGAGGCCTGTTTTCAATGCAAGAGCTCAACATCACATAGGAAGCTAGAATACGTGACCTCTGAGGTCTTCTCCAGCTCTAAAGATCAGTGATTCCATTTATTTTGTCAAGTAACGGGTCATTTTTTTTAATTCCGCTCCTTACCTTTTCAGGGAGAACAAGGTGATGACGGGATACTGGAGGGACCCCCTGGACCCCCTGGGGACAGAGTAAGCAATCTACATTGCTCATTGTTGGTTCATAAAATGATGTGCCCCCCCCCAAAAAAAAACCCAGTCAGATGTCATTCTGCTTGGCCGCACCTATATGAGTAGCACACTGATGGGATGAGAGTTGCTCCTCTGGGTTTATTCACTTGTCCATTTTAGTTTAACATTTTGCAACAAGGGTCTTTCCACACTGGTCAATAGTCCAGTCCAGGAACTAGATCCCTTCTGGGCTCTTTGTTCCATGCTTTGGGAGCAGAAGAGAAGAGGGCCTGTTCCCTATGCACTGTTCCGTCTACTCTGGATGGGATGTAGGCTGGCCTAGCCAAAATGGCCACCTTGGCTGGGGTACCACTGGAGGCCCAGAACCTGCTAGAACAGGCCGGGAAGGGATATGAGGTCTTTTCGCACTTACCTGATTAGGCCGCCGTGAACGAAGGCTGATAATCTTCAGGTAAAGGTGGACCATTCGCGTTTGCCATGAGGAAAGTGTCCCATTTGCCTGAAAGTCCATTACTGTCCAGATATGAGAATGGTCCTCCCATTTACCAGCCCAAGCCAATGCCTCTGAAACCGGATGTTTTCCACTTCCCCGCTGCTGCGATTGGCTGCTTGGATGCCGTTGCGCGAGGGGCGCGATCGATCACTCACCCATGCCGCGATCGAACACCCCTCTCGTGATTCTACGGTCGATCGCCACTCCCAGGGATCTGAGGTTCGATCACGGCATGGGTGAGCAAACCGATCACGGCTGCCACCGCCACCTCACCCCGTTCCTCACCCGCCAAATGCGGGGAACAGGGCGCAGAGCAAATGGTTGTGCCACTGGGCACGTCGGGTAAGCTTTTCATTTCATGCTCCCCACCTGAACAACCATTAGTGAACGTCTGGTGAGGGCTGGCACTCTTGTACGCTGTAGCAGCCTAGTTGACATATGTGTGCTTTTCACCAGACGTTCACTACTGGCCTAAGTGTGAATAGGTCTGTGGAAAGAACAGTCAGTGGGAAGTCCAGGTTTTGCCAAGAACTGCCACTTGGCTTCTGTCCTCCTCCTTGCCTTGGTTTTGCATTCACAGCCTGGTGCATTTCCCCCTTCTTTCCTTTCCTTAGGGTCCAACTGGTGACAGAGGGGATCGTGGGGATGCTGGAGACCCTGGTTATCCTGTGAGTCCTTCTCCAAATGCCTGGTTAGGACATTAACCATCTTGGGAAAAGTTCATTTCCTCACTTGAATGTGTCTTCTTGATGCTGAGCAAGGAGGTCTTCTGCTTCTTCAAACTGATGGGCAAGGGTAGACAGTCGATTGGCTTGCCGAAGAGCAGACGGGGGCTGAACTGTATCTTTACAGAAGTCACAGCTCCCATCATGCTCTGCCGTTCAGTAGACTGGCTGAGGGTTCATGGGAAGATCTGGACTGCTGGCTCGATGCGAACATTCACCGATTCAAAACAGCCGATTGAGTTTGTGAACGCGGATGCGGTTTTGCACATCCCTGCATGCTAGAGCCAGTTTGGTCTAGTGGTTAGGGAGCCGGTCGCTTATCTGGGAATTTCAGGTTTGATTCTGCCCTCCTCTGTGAAGCCAGCTGGGTGACCTTGGGCTAGCCACAGCTCTCTCCTGAGCTCTCACGGCCCCACCTACCTCACAGGGTGTTCTGTTGTGGGGAGAAGAACAGAAGGTTTGTCGGCCGCTTTGAGTCCCCTTAAATGGGTGAGAAAAGCCAACTCTTCTTCTCCTTCATGGGTTTCCCGGTGTAACCTTGGGAAAGTCACAGTTCTTCAATGGTGCCCTTTGTTCTGTGAAGGTTGCCAAGTGATGGGGCCGCAGAGGTTGAGCAAACTGTGTGGTTTATTTAATTTCATTAATTAATTTTATTTATATCCCACCTTTTTCTCAAAAAAGGGACTCAAGATTGAAGAACAGTGGAATAGATTATGAAATAAAACTTATAATTAAAACAATACAGAAAGGCAAAAGACAAAGTTAAAAAGGCATCCGGAATAAAAATGTTTTTACCTGCTCACGGAAAGCAGGAAGAGATAGGTCTGTCCTAGCCTCCATGGGCGGGGCGGGGGGGGGGAGTTCCAAGTTTAGAGGCAGCCACTGGAAAGGCCCGGCCAATTGGATCTGAGAAAGATGTGGGACACATACAGGACAAAACGATCATATGGATATCTTGGTCCCAAGTATTGGTGGGCACGAATGCAATTTTGGGGATTCTGTTTGATTTGAATTGAATATCCGAAAATTTGATTCAGTTTAAACTTACCCGAATTCAATTCAAATTAAGCCAATTTGAATCTATTCTTTCAAATTTTCAATTCGAATTTGCACTTACGAATGTCAGCAACATTCGCATGTGCCCGTACGGCATCATTAATGCATTTCGTAGTTATCCCATATGCAACTTGTTTTCATCCCGTACGGATCCGTACAAATGCATACCGAATCGGATTCGAATCCAAAAAATGCATTCGTGCACGTCTCTACCTCGTCCCATCAGGGATGTTCATCAGAAGGACAATCCATGACCTCCCCCTCAGAGGATGGGTACAAACAGAGGCAAGACGGACACCAGATGGACATGGCATTAATTTGAATCCTTGAATGGAGCAGGATATTTGAACTCGGGGGTTCTAGGTTCCTGTGGAGATGTACCATGGAATAAATGAATGGCCTTCAGATGACCATTTCCCATTGAAATGGAGCAGAATATTGGTCGGACGGCCCTGGCTCGTTTCGAACTCGGGGGTTCTAGGTTCCTTGTCTTGGAATGAAATAGGTTCTTCACTTTGCCTCCAGGTGGAAGGCATCTGTGATCATACATTAACGTAGATCTTCTGTCTCACTTCCTTTAGGGCCAGGAAGGTCTTGATGGAGAAAGAGGGAAACCTGGGCAGCAAGGCCTACCTGTAAGTTTTTTTAAATTTCATCCCCAATTTGAAAGGGATTCTAGGTGTGTAGAAAGGTGCGTGGGAGAGTGAAAGAGAGAATGGACATAATAATGGATGACTGAGCCAGCAAACAATGTAATGCTACTCTACCTTGGTCAGACCACATCTAGAGTCCTGTGTCCAGTTCTGGGCACATTGGCAAACTAGAGCAAGTCCAAAGGAGGGCTACTAAAATGGTGAGTGGTCTGGAAACCACATCCTACGAGGAAAGGTTGAAGGATCTAGGAATGTTCAGCCCACAGAAGAGAAGACTGAGAGGAGACACGATCACGGTCTTCAAGTATCTGAAGGACCATCACAGTGCAGAGGGATCATCCCTATTCTCACTTGCCCAAGATGGGAGAAGTAGAAACAACAGGATGAAACTTCAAGGGGAGTCAATGCAGATTAGATATTAGGAAAAAACTCCTGACAGTGGGGGCGATCAGTCAATGGAAAAGGTTGCCAAGGTTGGTGGTGGGTTCTCCTTGGCTGGAGGTCTTCAAGCAGAGGCTGGACCTACATCTGTCTGGGATGGTTTAGAGGTCCCTCCCAACTCTATGATTCTATGATAAGATCACAACAAAATGGGAACTGGTTCCCATCTGGTCCATCTCTCCCAATGGCCACCCAGCTGCCTAAGGAAAACCTCAGCAGGGCATGAGCACACAACCTCTTCTGGTTGCAGTCCCCCATCTCTTGGCCTTCAGGGACAGGCCACCTAACTACTACCATCAGGGCTAAAAGTCACTGATAGCCCTGATTTCCATGAATATCAAAACCTAAGCTATGCCCCTCTGGCTCAGATCCATGGCTCATCTAGCCCGTCAACCTATTCTCACAACAGCTGCCCAGCTGCCCGAGGAAGCCTGCTGGTGGGACTTGACCACACAGTTTGCCCTACTTGCACTCTCCCAGCATGCTTAGCGTTTAGAAAGACCTGAAACCTCAGAGTTTGCTTTTGCATCAAAATCTGTGCCCTCCTTATTTGGTGGGAAGGTGTTTCTCAGGGCTTCGTCTCTAGTCCATAGGTTTGGCACAGCAAGCTAAATGTCTTACCGAGGATCAAGGTCATCTGGTGGCACTTAGGAAGAGTGTTTGCCATGGCAACCACTGGACTAGCCCAACTGGAAGTTGTTGGCAAGAGGGGCACCTGCTATGGGCCAGAGACAGAGCCCGCCTCCCTTTTCACTCCACCTCCTTGCTTGCCACGCTGCAGAGCCCTCCATAACTGGGTACCATCAGCTTCTTCCTCTCACCCTCTATTCTTCTTCTAGGGGCACCCTGGACCTCCAGGAAGACCTGGCCTGAAAGGATCCAAAGGCAATTCGGTAGGTTTCAAAAGTCACTTTGCAACAGTGTCGTCTTTGCTGGTGGCTGGAAAAAGTGACAGGCAGGAATCATGTGGGTCTTGGTCTCCCAGAAGGCATCAAGTGACCTGCCTGCCTGCGTATTCCTTCCTTCCTTCCTTCCTTCCTTCCTTCCTTCCTTCCTTCCTTCCTTCCTTCCTTCCTTCCTTCCTTCCATCCATCCATCCATCCATCCATCCATCCATCCATCCATCCATCCATCCATCCATCATCAATAGCTCTTTGAACGCTATTCAAATCCCTGCCGCCAGTCACGCTATTGAATCTGTTCCGAATCCACTTTGAATCTGTTCCCGAATCCTCTCTGAATCTGCTGCAGGTGTGACTGGGCAGCCATTCCACCGCTTCATGAATATAGCAAACCTTGGGCTGATGGACGAAAGCATTCCCTCCACATTCGAACGTCAGCCTTCAAGTATAGCCAATATTCTATTTGAATGCGAATATTTGAATTCGATCTATGCACATCCTTAGCCAAGACCTTGGAAACAAGAGCTTTAAGAGACCCACCCCATAGCCTACCTGCCCCTCGTTTCTCTCCCCATCTTAACGGTGGCAGGTGGCACTCCTATGCCCTCCGACCACCGGCAGCTCATTTCCCATGCTTTGGGCTGAATTCCAAGGATTGCAGATGGGAAGCAACGCACAGAACGCCTTCCGTGTTTCATAAAAACAAATGTGCTAGAACACACCGAAGGCTGGCGGCTTCCAGAGGTCCCTGTGGAGGGGCTTACATAAGAGTTGGTCCTTTCCCAGTGTTTTTCTATTTCTTCTTTTACTCCTAAAGATTTTTTTTTACTACGTGAGAACTTCATTGCTTATTTTATCTTCGTGGAGCTGCAGTTTCAGCATAGGCTGGAGGATCGAATAAAGGTTTTCTACTAGGGATGCGCTTGGATATCTTTTTTGTATCCGATTCGTATTGCATTCGTTTGGATAGACGCCCTTCAGATGTCTTGGGATTCAGGTTCTATACGAAAGTTCAATCCCATACGAATCCTATATGGATCCCAAAAGAAGCTTCATACAAATGTATTGAAACATTTTATTTGAATTCCAGTGCCCAAACTCAGCCAAGTTTCGTTCAAGTTTTGAATGTGATGAATAATTGTGCAATTCAAAATATCCGTATTTTGAATGAAATGTTGGGACATTCAAAGATTGACATTTGGATTCGAACTGAATGTTTCAATACGTTCCTACAAAGCTCTGTTACATTAGTGATCCTGTGGAGGTGGGGAAATGGCTGCGCCAGTCACATCTGCAGTGGATCCGGAGTGGGTTCAAAGTGGATTGAGAGCAGAGCGGACACATTCAGAGCGGACGCGTAGGGACTCACTGGGGATATGTAGGGACTTGTAGGCAATTCGTAGTGGAGATTTGAATCAGATTTGTATCTAATTAGAGTAGAATGTGGAAAAATGGCTCCGTGTGACCCCCTAGCCTGGACACTCGGCTGTCCTAACAAATCGCCGGCTTCCCGAACCTTTCTGTGGAATAAATTGATGAAATTGGGACTAATCTGCATTTTAGGTTTAGTGAGTTCTCAGCCTGGTTCAGATCTTTAGTCTGTTTTAGTTTGGAAAGTGACACTGTTGTGATATTTGACCTATTTTCTTAAGTGTACGTTTGTTTGTTCTTTGAAGGGTCAGAAAGGCAAGCAAGGCTCACCGGGTGCTCGGGGCAGCAGAGGCTCGCCGGTAAGTGTTGAGTTTGTTGCTGTCCTGAGCTGGTGGCTCCATAAAAGGCTTCTTTTTGGGACTGGCACCAGCCCTGTGTAGGGTTTGCGGTCATTTACTTCCAGAGCGGGGATGCAGTCCCGCCACTCGGCTAGGAGCTAAGCTGCATCTGATGATTTTCATCTGCAGATGTCTTTGTATCCACAGGGCCTTGTTGGTCTGCCAGGTCCTAGAGGCGTGGTTGGAAGGCAGGGGCAGGAAGGCGCACCTGGGGCTGATGGAATCCCTGGTAAAGATGGCAGCATTGGGCAAAAGGTAAGGGTAAGAGTCACTAGTTCTTCTCCAATCTCTGTGGAAAATGTAGTACAGCTGGACCTCTGTATCTGCTGATCTGGTAACTGCAGTTTAGTCATAATCCTGCAGTTGCCTAAGCCTAAGCCTAAGCCTAAGCCTAAGACTAAGACTAAGACTAAGACTAAGACTAAGACAGCAGTTCTCATCCTATGTCTAATCTTGCTTTTCTAGCTTAGAACGTTCACAGGAAGGAGAGCAGGCCGGGAACTGTTTTTAAGTCACTTTCTGAGCCTTTGTCCACTATTTTTCATAGAATCATAGAGCTGGAAGGGCCCTCTCGGGTCATCTAGTCAAACTCCCTGTTCACCATTTCCATCCATCTCTGAGATGCCTTTTTTCATACTGCGTGTGAATGCAGCCTGATTCACCGCATGACACAAAAATACACGTAGAATCCGTAACGTGCAAGGAGAAGAAGAGTTGGCTTTTCTACCCCGCTTTTCTCACCCTTTTAAGGGGACACCCTGTGGGATAGGTGGGGCTGTGAGAGCTTAGAAGAGAGCCGTGACTTGCCCAAGGTCACCCAGCTGGCTTCATGGAGAAGAGCGGAATGAAACCCAGTATTCCCGGATAAGAGTCTGGCTCCCTAACCACTAGACCAAATTGGCTACCTTAAGGACATCCCTTGCTGTAGAAAGAAAAGTGGGAAGATGGTTCATGGGTGAAAAAGAAATTCCCACAATGCTCTGGGCTTGCGCTCTGACCCTGCTGCTTTGGCCCATAGGAAACTCTGAAATGTTTTCTAAGAGGGAGGGGAAAATGCTGCCAAATGCACCAAAAACTGTGCATAAGAAGTGACAACACCTGAGCATTGCTCTTCACCGGCTTTTAAGAATCAATTTTCTTTCTTTTCAAAAGTGCCGTCTCTTTTTTTTTCTTCCGTACCACACTTAGGGAGAACAAGGGGAAGATGGAGAAGAAGGCGTCCCGGGAACGTTGGGAAACAGAGGGAGCCCCGGCGTCGTCGGACATCCAGGAGCTCAGGGACCCCCAGGATATAAGGTTTGCTCTTCTCTCCTTCTACCCCTTGCTCTCCAGGCTGCTGTGCCCTGAATGAATTATTTACAACTCTTGATGAGCTGACGGGATTTGCAGTGACACCCAGGCTCCAGCTGAGGAAGGAAGGGCATCTTCGTTTGGTGTTGCTTTTGGCAAAAAACGTGCATGGTTGGGATTATAGACCCGCGGCGATGGGACGCAGAAGCCAAAATCAGATGCTGATGTTCAAGGCTCACCTTTGGGGAGAGAAACTGAGAGTAGGCCTGTCTGCTTCCTGGAAATGGTCCAGGGGTCTTATGGCAAGATACTGAGAGGCCGTGTTAGGGTTAGGGTTAGGGTTAGGGTTACAGTTAGGGTTAGGGTTACAGTTAAGGCTAGGGTTCCGTTAGGGTCACGGTTAAGGTTCGGGTTGGGTTCAGGTTCGGGTTCAGGTTCAGGTTATGGTAAGGTTACAGTTAAGGTTAGGGTTAGGGTTACAGTTACAGTTAAGGCTAGGGTTACTCTTAGGGTTACGGTTAAGGTTTGGGTTGGGTTGGGTTGGGTTTGGGTTTGGGTTTGGGTTACGGTAAGGTTACGGTTAGGGTTAGGGTTAGGGTTAGGGTTAGGGTTAGGGTTAGGGTAAGCTTAAGGTTAAGGTTGGGTTAGGGTTACAGTAAGGTTAGGGTTATGGTAAGGTTAAGGTTAGGGTTAGGATTAGGGTTGTGGTTAAGGTTAGGGCTAGGGCTAGGGTTAAACTTAACCCTAACCCTAACCCTACAATTATCCATGTTGGGATTACATACTTATCTGTACTTTCAGATGTTTTGAATCATTCAAACGAATGTTTTGGAATATTTGAAATTCATTTGAATGTTTAAATTCAAATGTGTAGACATTCTGTTCGAATTTGAATGTCCACATTCGATCGAAGTTGATTGAATTTCAAATGTTTAGAACATTCGTCCACATCCCTAGTCCAGAGGTTTTAGTCCTTATCTTTCTAAATGGAAGGATGAATTGAGACAGAGATTAGGGGACTTCCTAGCCCAACGGCAACGACTCCCCGTTGCTCTTTGGCATTGCAAAGAAGGCGTAAAAAAGCCAAGTTAATTGCAAACAGACTGCAACTAGCTTGCAAGCCCGTACATACATAGAGAAGTTTGACTGCATGAAAGAGGGAATTGCAGGGCTCCTGCACCTTTAATACTTGCATACAAGGGGTGATTGCAAGGCTCCTACACCTTTAATAATTGCATAGAAGAAGGAACTGCATGGGTCTTGCATGGAAGACGAAATTGCAGGGCTCCTGCACCTTTAATAGTGGCATACAAGTGGCTCTTACACCTTTCACAGTTGCATAGAAGAAGGAATTGCATGGGTCTTGCATAAAAGATGAAATTGCAGGGCTCCTACACCTTTAATAGTGGCATACAAGTGGCTCTTACACCTTTAACAGTTGCATAGAAGAAGCAATTGTGTGGGTCTTGCACGGAAGTTTGACTGCATGAAAGAGGGAATTACATCCAAGAGGTGATTGCAAGGCTCCTACACCTTTAACAGCTGCATAGAAGAAGGAACTGCATGGGTCTTGCACTGTAATACTTGCATGAAGCAGGAAATTGCACCTGGAATCCATACCTGATGGTCAGCCTAACCTGGTAATGGCAGTCCTGCATCCAGGCAGATGTTCTACCTCCATCCAGAGCGAAGAATCCTTCCCTGAACCTCAGCGAAGGGGGCGATGCTTCGTGCTACGCCCGTACCCCTTTCGCGGTGGCCAAGCTCTGACCTGCCAGATGTTCTTGGACTCCAGCTCCCATGACTCCAAGCCAGCCTGGCCAGTTGCAAAGGATGATGGGGATTGCTCATTCAGAAATATCCATGGGACGAACGTCTGGCCGTCTCTGCACTAAGCTTTGCAAACGCTGCGAGCTAATGGGATCGCGCTTGGCAGCCGGGGCAGAGAAATCTGTGATACATAGACTATTTTTGTTTGCTTGCTCGTGGGCTGGCTTTTTCTTTCCAAGAAGAAGACGAAGATGAAGAGGAGGGATTCCAAGAAAGGTGGGGGCTGGGTGAATAAGGATTCAATTATCACTTGATGGGCCGAAGGAGTCTTTGTTTGATGGTCACTGCCCTCTACTGCCCACAGCCGGGATGGCAGGCTGACTGTTAGGGGTAGTATATGCAAAACATACACCCAGTTATCTGCTCTCCCAAATGGTCTCGTTTGTTCGATAACGGGCTTCTTGCTTTGGGGGATCTGTCTCTCTCCTCAAAGGGAAAAGCTAGAGAAATAGGAGAAGTCAACAGGCATCCTTTTACTGATGCTGCTGTTCAGCTCTGTAATTAGGGTGATTGGATAGAAATGCAAACAGGACAGCTGGAATTGTCAGAACTCCCTCTTATATGCAACTATTAAAGGTGCAGGAGCCCTGAAACTCCCTCTTAAATGCAACTATTAAAGGTGCAAGAGCCCCGCATTCCCTCTTGTATGCAACCATTAAAGGTGTAAGAGCCCTGAAACTCCCTTATATACAATTATTAAAGGCATCAGAGCCCTGAAACTCCCTCTTATATGCAACTATTAAAGGTGCAGGAGCCCTGAAACTCCCTCTTAAATGCAACTATTAAAGGTGCAAGAGCCCCGCATTCCCTCTTGTATGCAACCATTAAAGGTGTAAGAGCCCTGAAACTCCCTTATATACAATTATTAAAGGCATCAGAGCCCTGAAACTCCCTCTTATATGCAACTATTAAAGGTGCAGGAGCCCTGAAACTCCCTCTTATATGCAACTATTAAAGGTGCAGGAGCCCTGAAACTCCCTCTTATATGCAACTATTAAAGGTGTAAGAGCCCTGATATACAATTATTAAAGGCATCAGAGCCCTGAAACTCCCTCTTATATGCAACTATTAAAGGTGCAAGAGCCCTGAAACTCCATTATATACAATTATTAAAGGCATCAGAGCCCTGAAACTCCCTTTTATATGCAACTATTAAAGGCATAGGATCTCTGCAATTCTCCCTTCTGTGCAACTCCCTCTTCTATGCTATTATTGAAGGTACAAGAGATCTGCAATTCTCTCTTATATGCAACGATTAAAGCTGTTAAGTGCCTGGCAATTTCCCCTTCTATGCAACTACTCAAGGTGTAAGAACCCTACAATTTCCTCTTTTGTGCAGCTATTAAAGGTCCAGGGAACCTATCCACTTTCTCCTCTGGCCACCTGATATTCCATAGGCATTGGAAGTGTTAAATTCTGGCCCACTGGCAGCTCACGGGAGCCCTGGCCGGTCTAGCTAACAGTATGGAATGATGAGATGTGGCTAATCTTGTCTGCAAAACATGGGAGCTTGGCTGTTCTTTTAAACTATATTGACAGGGTTGGTTGTTGTTCTTGTTTCTCATTGTAAGGGAGAAAGGGGATTATCAGGGCAGGTTGGCCCACCGGGGAAACGAGGACCCCAAGGCGGAATGGGACTCCCTGGGCCCCCCGGTGAACCAGGACAGAAGGGACAACCGGTAAGTAGATGGGTCACTCTTGACTTCAGATCTTGGCTGGGTTGAAGAAAGGAGAGCAGCTGTATATTGAGCCAGACATTTCACAAATGTCACTTAGATCTCAAGGAGAAGAACTTTTTGTGGTTCCTTTTCTTGCAAAGATGCTGCAAAGGGGCAGGGATGCACAACGAGGCCTTGTCCGTGGTGGCCCCTGTGGTGGAGCAGCTGTCCTCTTGAAGCTCACCAGGCACCGACATTGTATAGTTTTCAGCAGGGGTGTGCATGAGTGGGTTTTTTTGACATTCTATTCAAATCAAATCAAATACCCGAAAAATCGATTCGAATCGAATCTTTTAAATTCGAATTTAACAAGATTCGATTCACTTTTACCAAATTCGAATCTATTTGTTCAGATTTTTTATTTGAATCTGCCCGTACGCATCTTCCCCACGTCCGTACACATCCGAACACGTCCATATGCATCCCGTAGTAATCCTGTATGCAACCCGTTTTCGTCCCGTACGGATCTAAATTTGGCCAAGTTTGCGCAAATCTTGAATATTATGAATTTTCGTGCACGTCTGTAGTGCTAGGCTGTGAATTCTGTTCGAATCCCAGCCGCGCCTCCGAATCAGACCCCAGTCCTGTTGAATCTGATCAAAACGGATCCCGATCTGATCTGATCTGATGCCAGTCCTGTCCGAATCCACTCTGGAGGCCACTGGGCAGCAGTTCTGAATGCACCAAAGCTTCGGACGAAGGCGCGAAAGCTTTCGCTTTGCACGCGGAGGGCAGTATTCGATTAGAGCCAGTATTTGTTTTGAATGCAAAGGTTCCAACATTTGCAGTTTTGTACAAATTGCGAAGGCAACAAGTATATTTCGCCCATCCCATACTTCATCAGCTGCAGCGTTTTGACCATTTCCGGAGGCACCTCGAAGCTCAGGATCTTTGCTTTCTGTTCCGACGTCTTTTCAAGTGAAGAAGAATGAGCTTTAAGAAATCCTCGCTGCTACTTCCCTCTCTCTCGTTTATGGGACCTTGGAAAGCCGCCCTGGCTCTTTTCATTCCAAGCAGGCCCCGTTGTGCCAAAACATGTCTGATGAACATGGCAGGAAAAGTTTCCCAAAAGCCAAGGCATGTTCAGGGTTTTGGAATGGCCTTGTGCTAGCAGTGGTAGAAATCCCAGCGTCTGAGTCATTTACAGCCAGGCTGAACAAGACCCATTGGAATATTTTCTGCCGAATGTGGTTGGAGGCGAAAGGTTGCACAGGCCATAAAAGGGTTTTTCCATCGGCCGTAGTGCGGTGACTCACCAAGGGTCTCTCTGGCCTTCGTTACCCCCTCAAATGTTCCAGCAGAGTTTCCCATTTTTCTTGTGGAAAGGTCAGGGGATGCTAAAACTGCGTCCTGTGGATACAGAACAGAGGGTGTGTTTTGCTTTGCTTTTTCTAAAATGTTCTTTCTGGAACTGGTTAAGGGTGTGTGTGTGTCAGAAACCAAAAGGGAGGGCTGATTGTTTCGTACATTGGCCATCACCCAACAGGGAGAGGAAATGAGGGTCTTGTTTAGATGAGGCAATGGCCCCTCATTGTGGGCATGAATACAGTTGGAACCCTGGATCCACTGGGGATACGTTCCGGCTCCTACCATGGTTATCTGAAACCATAGATAATCACGAAAAGGACTTCCGGTTCGGGGGTCATGCAACCCCGGAAATGGAAGTGCTTTTCTGGCCTCCTTAAGACCTATTTTGGCCTCTGGAGAAGGAGAAGCGTTGGCTTTTCTACCTTGCTTTTCTCACCCAAAAGCTTCCTATTCTTCTCTCTACAACAGAACATCCTGTGAGGTAGGTGGGGCTGTGGGAGCTCAGAAGAGAGCTGTGACTCGCCCAAGGTCACCCAGCTGGCTTCATGGGGGAGGGTGGAATTGAACCTAGTATTCCCAGATAAGAGTACGGCTCCCTAACCACTAGACCAAACTGGCTCACAAAGTGGAGAGTGTTAGAATAGGTGTGAAATGCCACTGGACGCCTCCCACCCACCTCCCATGTGCCCCCCATAATTTTGGGATGGGCTCTGGTGGTGTCATGCACCTCTTCTAATCCATACGGATCCGTACGGGATGAAAACGGGTTGCATACGGGATAACTACAGGATGCCCACAGTTGTGTGTAGATGCATACGGATGCATAATGATGCATACAGGCACATACAAAGGTCGACATTCGTAAGTACAAATTCGGATGGAGAATTTGAACTAATAGATTCAGATTTGCTTAATTCGAATTGAATTTGGTTAAGTTTGAATTTTAAAGATTTGAATCAAATTGAATTTTTGGATATTCAATTCAAATCAAAACCCGAAAATTGCATTTGGGCACACCTCTAGCCCCGGGCTTTAGGCCCTGTTTGGAGCTGGACACTGGCACATGCTTGGAACGTGTGAACTTGTGAACATGGCGGGCTCCTGTTCACATGTGCAAAAGGATGGCAGAAAGAGAGCATGGGAAGGCGCCAAAAGACTCCAAGGCTGTGTTCATACTTAAGTTTCAATCCACTTTCAGTTCAATTTCAGCGTGAGAGACTCATCAGCAAACTGGCTAAGCATTTTCTTTCTATGTCATCGCACCCAGCGGTGAATCTTCAGAGTGAGATAATGCGGACTGAAAACAGCTCGTCACTTTGTTTACATGTTCTCCTATTCTAAAAGTGGACCGAACGCGAATTAAAACTTAGGTGTGGATGTGGCCCAGTGCTGCTAGAAAACCACTTTGCCTCTCTCAAACCATCTGAAATATTCTGCAGAAAGATTAAAAAACTGTGTGTGTTTGCAGGATGATACAATTTCTTTCATATTCTTCTCTTTCTCTCTCTCTATTTTTTTAAAAATAAACTACCAGGGCGACTTTGGTGAATCAGGATTTCCAGGGATCGCAGGACTTTTTGGTCCAAAGGTGAGCTCATTCTCTGAATAAATACGACGTTGCTAAAGCTGTTTCTCCTTTCGGTGTTACCTTAACAATGTAGGAAGTTGTGGCTGCCAAATGGCATCACGTTTATGAGAGACGTTCTTTGTGAATCTGGATCCACGGGGGAAGAAGGAACCATCTCGCAGTCAGCTGCTGTCCAGCCGTTTGGCTCACTGGAACGGGATCTCAGCTGTGTGCGATCAGCCTCCAGAATGGTGACTCACACATCACAAGGGAAACATTTAATAGTCTTCTGAAGCAGAAGGGATACAGGACAGAGAGGACTTGATTGAAGAATATACAATTATGCATGGTGTAGAAAAGATGGATAGAGAACATTTTTTTCTCTATTGCACCATGGAGCCGATGGGCAGGAGAGTCAGATCAGACAAGGGGAAGTATCTCTGCACCCTGAGGGTCATCGGTCTATGGAATTGGCTGCCAGAAGAGGTGGTGACAGCTACCAGCCTAGATGGCTTTAAGGAAGGGTTAGACCAGTGGTTCTCAACCTGGGGGTCGGAACCCCTTTGGGGGTCGAACACCCTTTCAGAGGGGTCGCGACAAGTCTCCTGCCACCCTTCCCTCCCGCTTCCCACTTGCTCTACCCCCGAGGTTGGGGGTCTCCACAACATGAGGAACTCCATTAAGGGGTCATGGCATTAGGAAGGTTGAGAACCTCTGGGTTAGACCAATACATGGACGACATATGTATCAATGGCTCCTAGAATGAATGCCTAAGTACATCTGTCAGGCTTCAGGGGACAAGCAGGATCCTTCTAAGGCCATGTGCTGGGATTCAAGAGCAGGAAAAGGTTTGTCCTTGTCTCTGCTTGAGATGCCCATGGGCATTTGGTGGGCCACTGTGTGCGACAGGGCGCTGGATTAGATGGGCTGTGGCCTGGTCCAGCAGGGGTCCTCTTATGTCCTTATGGCTTCTCTTTAACGATGGTTGAAGAATGTTCATCACAAATTGAAAAATCGGATTTTCATGCACAATATTTCTATACACAGGGACCTCCAGGAGATCACGGGTTCAAAGGCATCCAGGGGCCCAAAGGTCCGCAGGGCCTCATGGTGAGTTGCAGAAACTGAGTTCCCTTCATAAGGGTTGCCCGGCGTCTCACCTTTCTTTGAAATGCAAGTTTACAACAGCTGGGATTCACATGAAGGATCTACACCGGATGAACTTTCGGGCGACGAAAGAGGGACAAGGGACATGGCTGTCCATTAAGGAAGCACTCAGAACCCTGTCTTTGCTTGCTTAGGTTTCTATTCCCAAAGCAGCTCCAAAAAGACAGCAGGGATATGGACGAATATTCTAAACATTTGAAATCCGATTGAATTTGTTCGAATGTGGACATTCAAACTCGAATAGAATGTCTTCACATTCGAATTTAGACATTCGAATGAATTTTGAATGTTCCAAAACACTCGTTCGAATCATTCAAATCATTTGAATGTACAGATACGTATGTATTACATACGTATCTGTACAGATATCATACGTATCTGTATGCATTTCCTCTTATAATATGGAACACAAATGAGACGTGTACAGGATAAAATGGGATGCATATGACACGCGTACAGATACGTATAACACATATGAATGTTGTATTTCAAATTCGTATCTAATATTCATACGAAATAGATTTGAATGTTTCAGATTCGAATCGGTTTTTGCTGCATTCGGATTTTAAGCACTTGAATTGAACGGGATGTTTTGACGTTCGATTTGACTTGAATTTGAATGCAAAAAACCCAACAACAAACATTCATGCACACTCCTAAAAGACAGAACACCACCACACCTGATTGCAGGTTAGGGATGAACACAATTTTTTTTTTTTTGCATTAGAATTTGAGTCAAATCAAATTTGAGTCAATTTGATTTGAGTGTTTGGAGTCCAAATGCAAGAAAATCCAATTTAAATAGAATAAATTAGAAACTGTTCATTCAAATGTCAGATTCGAATCTGAAGATACAGATGTCGACAACATTTGTAGGTGTTATACATATCTGTACGCATTTCGCACGCATCTCGTTTTATCCTGTATGCATCCCGTTTTCATCCCGTACTATAAGCGGAAATGCGTACAGATACGCATGAGATTGCTTTGAATGCTCTGAATCATTCAAACAAATGTTTTGGAACATTTGAAATTTCTTTGAATGTTTTAAATTTGAATGTGAAGACGTTCTATTTTAATCCAAATGTCCACATTCGATCGAATTCGACCAAATTTTGAATGTTCAGAATATTCGTGCACGTGTCTATTATAGGTCCATGGCAGCACCCATCAAGTGCTGCGTTCAGATCTGTTGATCTTCTTTATGAATTGTGTGTTTTCAGCTTCGCCGCTGAGTCTGTGGGGATATAAGTCCCTCCATTACTTGGGCCCCGAATATCTGAAGGGGCTCCTTCTCTCATATAGACCTGCTTGTGTCCTAAGGTGTGAGAGGTTGCAGCATGTGACATGGCCTGTTCTTTGGTGGCCCCCAGATTCTGGAACCCTTGTGGTTAGGGAGCCGGACTTGTATCTGGGAATACTGGGTTTGATTCCGCGTTCCTCCATGAAGCCAGTTGGGGGGGACGTTGGGCTAGTCATAGCTCTCTTTCTGAGCTCTCACAGGGTGTCTCTGGTGGGGGGAAGAACAGAAGGTTTGTCAGCCACTTTGAGTCCCTTTAAGAGTGAGAAAAGCAGGGTCGAAAAGCCAACTCTTCTTCTTCTATTGACAAATGCCTTTGTTCTCTGTAGGGGAAGGAAGGCGTTATTGGTCCACTTGGAATTCTGGGCCCGACAGGAAGTCCTGTAAGTTTTTCCCATCCTCATTTTGCAAGCCTTTCCCTATGTCTAAGACCTTTACTGGACATCCTTAGATGGAAGTCCTCAGCAGTGTGGAGATGAAGGCTAGATGGGCGCTAGTCACTGGAAGGTAAACCCCAATCAAATGAAAATATCAGTCGGGTGTTTCTCAGGTCCTGAAGGGAGGTAGGTTCTATATCCATGAAGCCAGCCAGGTGTCCTCGGGCTAGTCCCAGCTCTCTTTCTGAGTTCTCATGGCCTCACCTATCTCACAGGGTGTCTGTTGTGGAGAGAAGAACAGAACTTTTGTTGGTGAGAAAAGGTGTCACCAGAAGTGACGTGGTTCTTTTACTCTGTAAGAGCATCCTGGTCTAGTGCAGGAAGAAAAGGAATTCACCAATGTTGGTTTTAGTTAATCACAATTTATGTAACTTTTATTGTTATAGACAAAATATTACATATGAAAAATGACAAATACAATCAAACCACATTCATTCCTTTATACACATAATCTCCCTTTCTCACTCATTTTTCCCTCTTTTCTTCCATCCATTCTTCCGTCCCCAGATTGATCACTTCCTTGCGGGTTATTTTACATGGTCTCGTAGGCCATAGATGAGGAGGTCTTCAGTCCTTCCAAAGTGGAGTAGAAAAGCCAACTCCTCCTCCTCCTCCTCCTCCTCCTCCTCCTCCTCCTCCTCCTTCTTCTTCTTCCTTTTCTCCTCCTCCTCCTCCTCCTCCTCCTCCCCCCTCCGTATTGGCCGGTATTCAATTAGAATGCAGATGTACGTCTTCACTGCCTTCCTGAACATAAATAGAGAAGGGACCATTCCACAGCCTGGGGGCCACTACTGAGAAGGCCCTCTCCCGGGTGCCCACCCGCCTAGGTGCTGATGGCGGTGGGACAACCAGGAGGGCCTCCCCACCAGATCTTAAGACGCGGTTTGAGACTCCTGGATTTTGTAATAACCTGTGTGTATGTCTTTACTCCCCCTTTTTACAGGGACCCAAAGGAGAGAAAGGCAGTCGTGGAGAGACGGTGAGTGTCTGCGTGGAAGATTGCATTGAGAGACGGGTTATCATGGCCCTTCCGGTGGGCATGAAAATCTATTTCTGCTTTTCGGTTTCAGCTTCCTAACGTTCAAAATTTGTATGTATTTGACAAATTTGGAGATTCGTATTCGAATCAAATGTTGGCATATTGAAACGGAATGTTTTGATACATTCATATGAAGCTTCGTAAGGGGTTTGTATGGGATTGAACATTTGTATCGAATTTGTATTGATAAATGGGATACAAATGAGCATTTGGATCAATAAATTTGCTCTTCTGGCTGGTAATGGACGCTTTGGGGGAGCTTTTCTCATGACAAGAGAGAATGGTCCACCTTTACCAGAAGTTTACGAGCCCTAGTTCATGGCAGCCTAATCAGGAAAGTGCGGAAAGGCCTCAGAACACCCAAGATGGCACTGTAGTTCAGTCTGCCAGTAGGCTGGTAGGCCTAAGTGGTGGTTTGGCATACCACGGGATCTGTTGTACTGCAGTAACAAGTGCAGTCAGACCCTTGTGCCTTTGGAGCTAGCACAGGGTTTGGATTGGAACAGGCTGACTTATTATAGCTGATGCAGTCTACTTGGTCTAGTCTACCAAAGATAAGTGTGGAAGGGCCTTGATTTCCACCTTGGGAAATGTCAACATAGGTCAGTCATTTCTGGGATGTTTTGAGGACAATGAAAAATAACACAGAACCCTGACCTTCTCCCATTTCATTGTTCCAGGGACTGCAAGGCCCAAAGGTGAGTATTGTAGGACATAACCCTAACCCTAACAACCTTAATCCTAACCCTAACAAGGATCCTTTTTCTGCCTGTTTCTGCTTTCACCCAAAGGGTCATTGGTCTAGGGTATTTACTACCAGAAGAGGTGGTGACAGCAACCAGTCTGAACAGGATGCGACAGGATGCTGGACTAGAAGGGCTATGGCCTGATCCAGCATGGCTCCTCTTGTGTTCTTATGTTCTAACGGCTTTAAAGAAGGATTAGATAAATTTGTGGTGGACAGGTGTATCAAGGGCTACTGGAATGGATGCCTAGATACCACCTCCAGGTTGGAAAGGCAGTCAGGATGCCTCTAAAAGCTAATTGCAGGGAGTCAAGAGCAGGGGAAATTTTTTCCCTTTTTTCCATCCATGGGTTTTTTAGTAAACAAACAAGCTAGAGACGAATGATTACTTTATTGCAGTACAGGAAACTTGCCTTCCAGACATCCCTTCAGGACAAGTTCGAACTCTCTCACATCACAGCATGACTTTTAACTCTATCCAGGTTGAAGGTTTCCCTCCCTGAATTTCGTTATTGGCTAAAAGGAAACCCCAGGTTACAGCCTTCCTGATGCACCTCTTCACACTAGGGATGCGCGCAAATATGTGTAACATTCATTTTTTGTATGGATTTGGATGGATTCGGACATTCCTATAGAAATTGAATGTTATGACTTTCGTACATTGACATTCATAGGAAGTTCTGGAAAATTGGTGAAACAGGGAGGTGGGAAAGCAGCTGCACCAGTTACATCTGTAATGGATCCAGAGTGCATTTGACGTGGATTGACAGCAGATTCAAAGTGGATTCAGGGTGGATTTGACACTTTCAGAGTGGATATGTTTGGGATATTTATTACAGAATTTCTACACTGCCTTTCATCATAACCTCAGGGCGGTGTATTGAAATGCTAAAAACACTAACACTATAACAAACAAACAAACAAAGGATATTAAAACAATAAAACACTGAAACAATAGTAAGATACTAGGGCTCCTAATTTCTAGGGAATCTTTTCTATGCACTTCGTGCATTGCTGACTCAGTGGTTCGTTTAATTAATCACCTCGTACATTGCCTTCTCAGGGTCCCCCTGGGCCTCAAGGACCCCCTGGACTTCCGGTAGGTTTTTAGACAATTGTTCCATCTGAGAACGAAAGGAATGCGTGTCGGGTGGGAATAAAAGGAACAGGTGTCAGGTGGGAATAAAAGGAACAGGTGTCAGGTGGGAATAAAAGGAGCGAGGGTCAGGTGGGAGGAAAGAAACGGGTGTTGGGTGGGAATAAAAGGAGCGAGGGTCAGGTGGGAGGAAAGAAACGGGCGTTGGGTGGGAATAAAAGGAGCGAGGGTCAGGTGGGAGGAAAGAAACGGGCGTTGGGTGGGAATAAAAGGAGCGAGGGTCAGGTGGGAGGAAAGAAACGGGTGTTGGGTGGGAATAAAAGGAGCGAGGGTCAGGTGGGAGGAAAGAAACGGGCGTTGGGTGGGAATAAAAGGAGCGAGGGTCAGGTGGGAGGAAAGAAACGGGCGTTGGGTGGGAATAAAAGGAGCGAGGGTCAGGTGGGAGGAAAGAAACGGGCGTTGGGTGGGAATAAAAGGAGCGAGGGTCAGGTGGGAGGAAAGAAACGGGTGTTGGGTGGGAATAAAAGGAGCGAGGGTCAGGTGGGAGGAAAGAAACGGGCGTTGGGTGGGAATAAAAGGAGCGAGGGTCAGGTGGGAGGAAAGAAACGGGCGTTGGGTGGGAATAAAAGGAGCGAGGGTCAGGTGGGAGGAAAGAAACGGGCGTTGGGTGGGAATAAAAGGAGCGAGGGTCAGGTGGGAGGAAAGAAACGGGCGTTGGGTGGGAATAAAAGGAGCGAGGGTCAGGTGGGAGGAAAGAAACGGGTGTTGGGTGGGAATAAAAGGAGCGAGGGTCAGGTGGGAGGAAAGAAACGGGTGTTGGGTGGGAATAAAAGGAGCGAGGGTCAGGTGGGAGGAAAGAAACGGGTGTTGGGTGGGAATAAAAGGAGCGAGGGTCAGGTGGGAGGAAAGAAACGGATGTTGGGTGGGAATAAAAGGAGCGAGGGTCAGGTGGGAGGAAAGAAACGGGTGTTGGGTGGGAATAAAAGGAGTGAGGGTCAGGTGGGAGGAAAGAAACGGGTGTTGGGTGGGAATAAAAGGAGCGAGGGTCAGGTGGGAGGAACAGGCTTTTGGGGGTGTCCCCACTGCAGGATGGGTTACAGTGGAAAAATAGAAAGTGAAATAAAACAAAATTGAAGTTACAATCCTCCCCAAATGCAATGAAAATGTTGTAAAACGTTACCTTATGTAGGGATGAAGACAGTGAGTATCTTAATATTGAGGGGGTCAACTTTGCTGTGAATTTGGGTCTGTCTTGGAGGTGGGTGCATGCCGGAAAGAAACAGCGATGGGCCAATGAAATTACTGTGTGAATTAAATGATTTACTACAAATTATTGCTCGGCATCTCCTTAACATCAAGATGTTTTCTGAATCTATAGGGTCCACCGGGAATCTTTGTCGCTTTAGTAAGTTGTCTGATTTTCCCTTCCATTCTTAGTTTTACACCCCAGAGCACGTGGGCTGCACACCATGTTATGCCTGGGTTCCCAGATTTCTGTTTTCTATTTCTACTTCTTTTTCCCATTTCCTAGGACACAGCAGCTCTTCTGTGCCGCTTTTCTCTATTTGCACAAATCAGCATGTGTTACAAATTGTGCCGAGTGAAACTATTGCACGGATTCCTTTCCCCAATTCCCCTTTTTGCTGTTATTGTCCATGTTTATAGTAGTGGTGCGCACAAATGCAGTTTTGAGATTCGATTTGATTTGAATTGAATACCTGTAAATTCAAATTCATTCAAATGTTTAAAGTTCAAATGTTTTCACGTTCAATTCGGTTCAAATAGATGCGAATCTATTTGTTCAAATTTTCTATTCAAACTGGCACATACAAATGTCGACAAGATTTGTATGTGCCCATCTGCATCTGTACGCATCCCCTTCTCTCTTTCCCCTCCATCTCTCTCTCTGTCTTTCCTTCTCCCTCGCTCTTTCTCCCTCCCTCTCTGGGGTTTTTTCCACTAGCACTAAGTACTCATTAAAGACCCATTAGGGATCCATTAGGCTCAGAGCACGCAGACCCCATTTCCACTTTAAGGTAGGGTTAGACAAATTTATGGACAAATTTATAGACAAATTAAGGATGGTGCATCCTTCAGGCTGGGGGCGGGGGGGAATGGGGTGCCCCTAAGGCCATTTGCTGGGATTCTAGAGCAGGAGAAGGTTTGCCCTTGTCTCTGCTTGAGATCCCCATGAGCATTTGGTGGGCCACTGTGTGCGACAGGATGCTGGACTAGATGGGCTGTGGCCTGATCCAGCAGGGCTTCTCTTATGTTCTTATGTTCACTGTAGACCCCATTAGAACCTGATTTGTTCATACCTGAACTAGGGAAATCAGGATTAAATGGATCCTTCAGGACCTATAATCCGGATTTCCTGTGAACCCCATTAAAGCGGTCTGCAATCCAGTTTTGAGGCATCAAATCCAGATTAGATGTATTGCCTCCCCTCCAGAAATGTGGTGTGACAGGCATCTCCCACTTGGGTACAAAGAGATGGTCCACATGGGTGTTCCGGTGTTCCCATTGAGAGCTTGCCTAGCACCCATTGCTATTGGGTGCTACACTGCCTGTGGAGACACATCAGGTACTTCCTTAGATCCAGAACTTCTAAATCCGGATCATCTTAGACCTGGATTAAGGGACGTAAGTGGAAACACCCCCCCTTTCTCTCTCTCTCTCTCTCTCTCTTTCTCACGTACACACACATTTGACCCCCCTTTTCACCTTCGCTTTAGTAATGCTGGCCTTTTCTTTTCTTAACCTGAACCAGCAGCAGGATGGATTTGGTGCGGCTTTCCAAATGGCAATGAGTTCCAGCGCTGCTTTCAAGGCTGAGGTACGTGGTGAGGAGCTGGGCAGGCGGCCGGCCCGGGCTCTGTGGGTTCAGGTCGCCATGAGGGTTGGCACCCTGTGGGTGCTCTGGGACAGTCCATGCTTCTCACCCTGGCCTCACTCACCGGGCTACTGTGAGGATAAAATGCGGGGGAGGGGAAAGAATCATGTACAAATCCGGCACACTCGCAATTCGTACAAATTTGTATGAGTTTGAAAATCCACGGGTGAACCAAAGGGGAGTGAAGAATCAGGCATATCCACAAAGCACTGATAAGAGCTGGATCTGCCCATCCCTGGCTTCCTCTCCTCCTCTCCCCACAGCCTTGTCTCTTTACCTGGAAATGTATTTATGTACTTATTGACTTATTTTTATTCACTTATTTATTTACTTATTCAATTACTTACTTAATTAATATTCCGCCTTTGAGCCAGTTTGGTCTAGTGGTTAGGGAGCCGGACTCTTATCTCAGAATACTGGGTTCATTTCCACCCTCCCCCATGAAGCCAGCTGGGTGACCTTGGGCTAGTCACAGCTCTCTTCCTGAGCTCTCACGGCCCGACCTACCTCACAGAGTGTCTGCTGTGGGGAGAAGAACAGAATGTGTGTCAGCCGCTTTGAGTCTCCTTAAGGGTGAGAAAAGCGGAGTAGAAAAGCCAACTCTCCTTCTTCCTATCTATTAGTGTCCCAGTTCAATTCCTCACTCCTTCTCCTCCTTCCATTCCAGAGCCATCAGTATGCAGATCTACCAGTGATGGACCAGGGAGGGGAGATTTTTAAGACTCTGCGCTACCTCAGCACCCTTATACAGAGCATCAAAAGACCCCTGGGAACAAAGGAGAACCCTGCCCGCATCTGCAGAGACCTAATGAACTGTGAACAGAAGATGAAGGATGGTAGGTCCTGATCCAGCCTGGGTACATCATGGGGAAGATGCTCATACTCTAAGAACAAGGTCTACCATGATGGCTTCCTGGAAGAGGAAGGATGGACAGACATGGTGGATCAAAGTTCTCGTGATCTTTCTACTTGCCGTATCTAATGTCCGGTCTTTCCTTTCCTAAGACCCCAGAGTGACTCACAGCGTTCCATTCCATTTGACACTGGGCTTTCCTGTGCCTATCTCTCTTTAATCCAGATCAGTGGATCTGGAATAACCAGAACTCCTGATTTGGATCATGGGGAGGAGTTGCCTCCCTTTGACTGCGAAGTTTGTGTGAACAAAGTTTCCTAGCCTGGTGAGCCAGTTTGGCCTAGTGGTTAGGGAGCCGGACTCTTATCTGGGAATACAGCCCATCTAGTCCAGCATCCTGGTTCACACAGTGACCCACCTACTGGTTCTGGGTCTCTCAAGCAGAAGACCAAGGCAATAACTTCACCTGCTCTCGATTCCATGCCAATGGCCTTTGGAAGAATCCTGCCTGTCTCTCCAACCTGGAGGTGGTACTTAGGCATCCATTCTAGAAGCCATTGATGCACCTGTCCTTGAGGAATAAAAAGAGCCCTGATGGATGAGGCCACAGCCCATCTCACACAGCAGCCACCAATTGCTTCTGAGCATTCTCCGGCAGAAGACAAACCATTCCCTTCACACTAATGGTGGGTGGGATCTCCTGTATCCTGCACTAATGTGGACCTAGCTGACATAGAAGTGCTTGCAGATGCAGCCCTCAGACTGACATAGATGGTCTCGGTGCATGATGGGTGTAGACTGACTCTCTTGTCCAACCAAGAGAAAACTGTGGGGCTTCTGAATGATAACAACATGGGGGATGTTCTCTCATACCCAGTTCCTTCTCTTCTTTCTCCAGGTGTGTACTGGATTGATCCAAACCTCGGCTGTTCTTCAGATAGCATTCAGGTCACCTGTAATTTTACCCAGGGGGGACAGACATGCATCAGCCCCATCACTGCCTCAAAGGTATGTTAAGAGAGCAGTCTGCAACAGCCCGCCTTGCATCTCTTCATCTGACTTTCTTTCCCTTTCCTTTCTTCCATTGTGGATCATCTAAACTAAGGAACATCACCCTACTTGCAGAAGGTGGAAGGCTTGCTGGAATATCCATGGAGAAAGAGGGTGCACACATTTTTTTTGGGGGGGGGGCGGGTTGATTTGTATCAAATTGATTGTAAGAAAATTCATATTGATTTGAATAGATCCCCTTCAAATGTGGTAGGATTCGAATTTGATACGAATAGGGACGTGCATGAATGGGGTTTTGACATTTGATTTGCAATAAATCGAATGTTAGAAAATTTGTATTCATTCAAATAGATCCCCTTTGAATGTGGCAGGATTCTATTCGGTATGAGTGTATTTGTATGAATTGGTATGAATATCCAATACATATTGGATATGAACCAGTATGTATCTGATACAAACAAATATGTATCCAATACAAACAAATATGTATCTGATGTAAACAAATATGTAACTGATACAAATATGTATCCAATGTAAACAAATATGTATCTGAGACAAATATGTATCCGATACAAACAAATATGTATCCAATACAAATATGTATCTGATACAAACAAATATGTATCTAATACAAACAAATATGTAACTGATACAAATATGTATCCAATGTAAACAAATATGTATCTGAGACAAATATGTATCCGATACAAACAAATATGTATCCAATACAAATATGTATCCGATACAAATATGTATCCGATGCAAACAAATATGTATCCAATACAAATATGTATCCGATACAAATATGTATCCGATGCAAACAAATATGTATCCAATACAAATATGTATCTGATACATATCCCGTAACAAATCCGTGCTCTGAAATAATCAAATCTGACCTGAATCCACCTTTAATCCACTCCCAATCCATGTCGAATGTAATCTGTATCTGTTGCAGATGTGTGGCTCGGTGGCTTTCCCACCTCTGCAGTATGTCAGATGTCCAAACTATTTGGACGAATGTCCTAAACCAGAGGTGTCAAACTCAATCCGGCCGAGGGCCGGATTAAAAAAAAAAATACTGTGAGGGCCAGGGGGCGTGACCGGGGGCATGACCGGGGCACAGAGGAGGGGCGGGGGGCGTGGCTGGGGGCGTGGCTGGGGGCGTGGCTAGGGAGGGGCTGGCTGTCCATGGCGGCGCCCGGGCAATGGAGGGTCCCGCTGCGCGCTCGCTCGCCTCGCCTCGCCTCCTTTGCGCCCAAGGAGGACGGCGGTGGTGGGCGGCGGTGGCGGCGACGGCGGGCGTGGGCCGTATCTTTGACATGCCTGTCCTAAACTTTTCTATGAATGCCATAACATTCTGTTCATGTACAAATGTCTGAATTCGTCTGAATTTGTACAAATAATGTTCTGAATATTTGTGCACATCCCTAGATATGAATGTTCAATACAAATCACATACGAATCCCCTACATATCCGATATGTATCCCCTGAGTATCTGCTCTGAAGGTTGAAGGACCCATTCCTTAGATCTGGATCATCTTAGATCCGGATTAAGGGAGGTCAGTGGAAACACTCGCCCTTGAATAATCCCGGGTTTTACACCCTGCCTGGTGGCCGCCCGAGACCCAAACATCATGGGTGCTTCTGTTAACTTCTCATCCATGCCACACCGCAGCTTTTCATTACGATCCCAAACCATTTTCCATGCTTGACCCTCAGTATAAACCTCTTATTTCCTTCCAACCAGCTGGATTTTGACATTGGGAAAGTGCAACTCAATTTTCTTCATCTCCTGAGCTCCGAAGCCGTTCAGAACATCACTTTCCACTGCCTGAACACCCCTGTGTGGCCGGAAGGGCCGTCGGAGACCACCACGCGTTTCAAAGCCTGGAATGGACAGATCTTCGAAGCCGGAGGGCAGCTCAGACCGGAAGTAGTGGTGAATGACTGTAAGGTATGGAGAAACCTCTGGAATTGTGAGGCCTTGCCTTTCACGAGTGAATGCATCTTCTCAGCCCTTGGCCTTGGAAGGGAAGAATGTGCACAAATGTTTTTTTTCATGTTTGATTTAAATAGAATATGAGGAAATTCTCATTCATTCAAATAAAGCCCCTTCGAATGTGGTAGGATTGGAATTCAATACAAATGTTCTTAGAATGCTGTTCGAATCCAACTCGAATCCCTGCTGCTGGCCGCACCTACGAATTCGTTATGAAACTGCTCTGAATGCATAAAATCCACTCCGAATCTGCTTTGAATCCGCTCTGTGGAGTCTGCGGATGTTTATTTCCCACCTCCCCAGGTTGTAACGAATGTAACGAAGCTTCGTACAAATGTACAGAAAGATTAGATTTGCATTCAAATGTCAATCTTTGAATATAGCAACTAGGGATTAAGGATGTGCAAAATAGCTCCGGAGTGTCTTTGAAGTCTATGCTGATCTTCAGAGTGAACTCCGAAGTGGCTCCGAAGTGACTCCGAAGTCACTTCGAAGTTCACTCCGAAGATTAGCACAGACTTCAATGGAGCTGTTTTGCACAGACTTTGAAGTGACTTCGAAGTGACTTCGAAATGACTTTGAAGCCACTTTGGAGATTGCACCCCCTGTCCCCCCAAACAGCTGGGGTGACAAGCAGACCCCTCATGGGTAGATCCGGATGTTCAAATGGGTGCTCTGGTGTTTCCAGGGCAGGGAGGCTAGCACCCTTGCTAATGGGTGCTAGACTACCCATGGAAACACATTGGGTACTCCCCTTAACCCGGATCTACTAGATCCGGATTAAGGAATGTATCCATTCCTTAGATCCGGATCTTCTTAGATCTGGATTAAAGGAGCGTGGTGGAAAAACACCCTTAGATTTCCCCCCACCCTATACCTGAAGGTCTCGGGACAGGTTGCAATGAAGCCACAACAAAAGGAGAATAAAAGGGATCCATGCTGTGTTAGGATGCTAAAGTTCCAAAAGGCAAGACTGCCACCTGTTGGTGATTAGAGTAAACGGAAGATTCTGAATTGCCAGAACTAGGAAAAGTGCACAAAGCAATTCACATTTGAATAGGGGTGCGCACGAATGCAGTTTTCCACGTTCGATTTGATTTGAATTGAATATTCGAATGTCCAAATTAGTACAAATGGGGAAAAAAAATGAATGTATTAAAATTCGAACCGATTTAAATACATTTGTATCTATTCGTACGAATATTCAATACGAATTTGATGATACAAATGTCTCTCTCTCCCCCTCAATCCTTCCTCCCTTCCCCTTCAGATCCAAGACGGGCAGTGGCACCAGGCACATTTCACCTTCCGCTCCCAAGACCTCCACCAGCTCCCCATCGTGAACATCTTGAACCTCCCACCTTCTGAGCCGGGGAGTCAGTACCTTCTCGAAGTTGGCCCCGTATGCTTCCTCTAAGTGGCGCCCCCCGCAGCGCATTCGAGCGTTGAGTTCGATCCCTTTTGGAGACGTTGTATCTTTGAGCAAAGGGTCCTCCGCCGCCCGTGTTTCCAGCCGACCCCGGAACTTCTCGGCCTCTGGGGGTCTCCGGGGCAGGGAGGAGCGAGCAAGCGAGCGAGGGCGTCCGTTGAGAGACACACTTTTGACCACCGCGGAGCTTTGAGGGGGGCCGGTGGCGGACGCGGCCAAAGATGTTTCTTCGTCCCAACGTTTTCCGCCGAGAGGCATCCCGTTTCCATTTTTGTGTGACCAAACGCGGCTTTCCCGGGGGCGCGATGTAACCAGGCAGAGCTTTTGCAGAACAAGATGGGGCGCTGGTGAGGAGGAAAGGCGGCCGTGCAAACCATTTTCATCTGCTTGTTGTTCTAGAACAGGAAGCATTTTGATGTGCAATATGAAGAAAGACAGAGAAAGAGAGGAAATATATATAGAGATATATATTATTTAAAGCAGAAAAAAAAAGAGAGAGAGAGAGCTATCTCCTTCTTCCCTTTTGGAAAGAAGACTTCCCTTTCAAGACCGTGTGAGGAGGAAGAAAGGCCTGAATTAGGGAAAACGGAGGGAGAAAAGATGGTGCTAAACAACAAACGAAACAAACGAGAGAGACAGATAAAGAAAGAAAGAATGAAAGAAAGAGAGGAGACAGTTTGGTTCACGTGATTCTACCTCTCATTGTGAAATATCTGGTGCTCTTTTATTTTTTAAAAAAAGAAGTGTGTTATTATATATATATATATATATATATGACTAAAAGTATTTAAGGTTCTAAGAGGTGCTATGGTGTGGGGCTCACGGAAGCCCCCCCCCCTGAATCCCTCCATTTTGAGGCAGTTGTTCCTTCTGAGGAGAACGCCGGAGGGCCAGGGGAGCACGGGGGCCGCCAGCACAAAATGGCGGCCGACGGACTTTTAACTTAAAAGCGCATGGAAAAGAAAAGAAAAGAAAAAGAATCTCGCTATGTGCTTTGGAATCCAGGTTTTGTGAACAAGTCACTTGTCCAGCGGGTGTGAAGCTAGATCCACCCCTTTGGATTTTATTTTATTTTATTTTTTTAAGAGCAAGGATCCAGCTCACCAGAAGACGGGTGCGAAACCGTGTCCACCCTTTGGATTTTTATTTTTTTTAAGGGCAAGAATCCAGCTTACCAAAAGGAAAAGAAAAAAAAAAAGCACATTTCTCTTCTTGGATAGATATAAATATATATATGTATATGTATGTGTGTCTGTGTGTGTATATGTGTGGTTCTAATTTTGCAGCTTGCTCACCCAAGAGTCTGTCCTGCAGCAGAACTGTGAGAATACCAAGGAAATGAGAGAGAAGGCTGTTGTGTATTTTTCTCCCCTCCACATACACACGCATCTGCACACACAAACACCCATAAATTGTTCGGTTATATTGCCGATTTCACCCTGGGGGCCTTTACTGTCTACGTCTTCGTGATTCCCAGTTCGCCCAGGCCTGGCTTCTCGCACGTCAACAACAGGACGGAAGCGTCGAGGAGTCGATCCGGCGCGTTCGGTCCGAGCCGCGGACGGTTCCGTGCCGTTCCGTTGTTCCGATTTGTCCTGTTTTGGTTCTCTTGTTCTATTTTTGTAGAAACCTAGACTCTATATGTAAATTTGGAGTTTCGAAGAGAAATGAGGATTTATATTATGGTTATTTGTTTTTATTCTATATAAGGAATGTAATATTGATGTAATCAGGGCTGTACTGTAAAGAACCGCTTCGGCGCGTGGTGTTTTTTTTTTTAGTTTTCCGTGTTCCGTAAAAATATAAGCGAGTCTTCGCTCGGTGTACTCTGTTCTGGGGGCGTGTACCGCCTTCCGTCGGCTTGTAACTGGCTTAAATATAACAAGATCTCTCCCAGCTACTCGCTTCTCCTGCCTTCTCTAGCGACCTTCTTGGTACTTCTAGTCCGGAGACCTCAATGTAACCCAAAAGGGGTGTTTCCGCCAGGCGCTGGTCCGTTCCCCAAGTACCATCTTTGCTGAACTCACAGGATCTGGCCTTCCTCAGCCTGCTCTTTGCATCACACTGGTTCAGCTTTGGCCCCCTTTCTTGACCCCTTCGTATCTCTTTGTTGGTGATGGTGCTGGTTCATGGAGTTAACAGGCCTCCATGACATGAGAGTTTCTTTTCTTTACAGCACCATGTTCCTTCCTTCCTTCTTTCCTTCCTTCCTTCTTTTAGGGCCTGTTGAAAAATGACGACTTTGAAATAAATATTTAAAGCTGAGGCAGTAAAAGAAGGCCTTGTCTGGTGTCCTTATTTCTTTAACCTGGTGGAGAAGAGAGCAGAGGGAGGAAAGAGGAGAGCTGGGCTGGAGAGGAGACAACCTGGTCCACAAACGCTTTGCTGATGGGATTGTTTTGGTTGGACCAGCGCTTTCAGCACTGGTCCTGGGTGAATTGGCGCTGGGTATCTCGCCAATGGTATACCGGACGAGCAGCTCATGTGTCGTCTGCACACAAGCCAATGATCTGGAACATTCATGGATCACTTTCAAGTTGGATCGAACTAAAGCACCGTGGTCTGCTCCATTGGACATAAGAACATAAGAGAAGCCCTGCTGGATCTGCTCCATTGCCTCATCCAATGCAGAGGGAGTGGCTTCCAGGAGGCATGGCCTCCCACTGGACAGGTCTGGAGTGTGGACAAGATGTCCCAGGAAGGTCACTAGGCTGGTCTACCAACCCAATGTGGATACAGCCCTTGATTCCTTGGTTTTAAAATCCAGCTCCCTGAACAAAGGACCGTGGCCCTTTGTTGGTGTGGGAGCCATGCCCAATTCTGAAACAGCAAGAAGAGACATTCATAAATGTTTGCTCCAATGTGAAGGCCCTTTCTTCTCCCCCTCTGACTTACGCCCAGCGTATGTAGCCAGAGGGACACATCCATCTTCACTGGGGACTCTGGACTTGGAAGATGGAACTTCTAGTAACCAGGAAGCATTGCCTCTTGGCTTGATCTTCCATGACAAAATGGCGGTGAGAGAGACTTCAGCACTTCGACTGAGTTCAAAGGGGAGGCATCGACTGCACATTTGGGTTTCTCTGTAGCCCACAGGACAGGACCTCCTCGTCTCCAGGAAGGTGGTAGATCTGACTTCAGACTGGAGATACAGAAGATGAATTTTGACAGATCCAGCAATGTTCTCTTATGATGATGATGATAATAATAATAATTTTTAATAGAAAGCAGCTTGGGCTTTTTCTAATTATAGCCCATAAGAGAATGCTGTCCCAGTGGAAGAGAATGAAATTTAATCTGCAATTTTCTCCCTTCCTTTTGAATGTGGGGATGGGAGGAAGGTCAAGATTCTAGCTTTAGCATCGCCTACCACACTCTTCTTCCCTATTTGTGTGAATTTCATAAGCAAGACACCCATGGGCTTGGTGTCTCAGAATGTGGGAACAGGATGTACCATGTCTGATGTGAGCGCAGCAAGCAATGGCTGTGCATCTTTCTTTCTTTCTTTCTTTCTTTCTCAATGGAAATCATATTATTGCCACTTAAACCTCCTCCCCCCTTCCAGTCACAACAAATGGAAGCCATATGTTGCTTTATTGTGGCTTCTCAACGCCCCCCGCCCCCCCATGTGTCTGCATGTGTGGTTCAAAACACCATTGATGATTTAGAGACGAGGGTGTTGCACTCAGAAAGTGGAAGAGAGACCAGAAAGCAATGCCCAGATGTAGCAAAGTTTACTAATGCCCACCGTGTTTAGGATGTGTAAATTGTGAAATTCATGGACAATCTTCTGTACTGACACCACACTTGACTCTTGTCTTCCTTCATAGTGGGTGAGGTAGGAGATCAGAGATCAAATTACTCCTCCTTTTGCATTTCTGTCACCAATAACTAGAAGGAAAGCCTTCATGTTCTTGACTCTATCACAGAAGAAGAAGAAGAAGAAGAGTAGGCTTTTCTACCCTGCTTTTCTCACCCATTTAAGGGGACTCAAAGTGGTTGACAAACCTCCTGTTCTTCTCCCCACAACAGAACACCCTGAAAGAGCTCAGAAGAGAGCTGTGACTAGCCCAAGGTCACCCAGCTGGTTTCATGGGGAGGGCAGAATCAAACCCAATATTCCCAGATAAGAGTCCAACTTCCTAACCACTAGACCAAACTGGATCAAGCAAACAGTGCTTTGGGGATGCCTCTGGGATTTCTCCTGCCTCTTGCCTCTCGGTCCAGCAGAGGTTCTGGAAGGAGGTCCAGTTTGATTCCTGTTGTAAAACACTCCATTTCCACCACTTCTGGGAAATGGCTCAAGATGGAGACAGCCATAACCCAGGGTCAGGGGACAGGACACTCTGGAGTAGACATCCATGGACTGATACATATTGGTGCGGATACAGGCCAGATGCAACATGTTCCCAGGAGCCTGATCTGACATTGCTGACTCATTATTTCAAGGAGTGACTCTGGCATTTTTAAAAAACCCAATGGTTCTCAGTGCCATCTGTTGCCACTCTTTGAAGCCATCGCAACCCTTGTGTTTGTCCTCAAAAAGCCTGTTTTGTTTTTGCATTGCCAGGTGTGTCCGACAGGTGGCGGTAAAAGCATGACAGCATCTCTGCTCTGAAAGGAGAGATGGGTCTCCCCCTCCTCCTTCCCTCTCCTTTTGTCCCCAAAAGCAGACCACCACCAGTTCCACAGGCCCCCCAAATGCCAAAGGTCTTGTGGTCAGAGCGCCGGAGTCTTATCTATCAGACTCCTGGTTCGATTCTGCACTCCTCCACAGAGCCAACTGGGTAACCCTGGGCTGCTCACAGCTCTTTTTCTGAGCTCTCACAGGGTGTCTGTGGTGGGGAGAGGAACAGGAGGTTTGCCAGCAGCTTTGAGTCCCCTTAAATGAGTGAGAAAAGCATGGTAGAAAAGCCAGCTCTTCCTCCTCCCCCCCCCCACCCCACAAAGGCAGCTGCGTGACCTTGGGCTAGTCACACTCTCTTTCTGCGCTCTCACAGCTCCACCTACCTCACAGGGTGTCTGTAGTGGGGAGAAGAACAGAAGGTTTGTCAGCAGCTTTGAGTCCTCTTAAAGGGTGAGAAAAGCGGGGTATTGAAACCAACTCTTCTTCTTCTAGCCTAGGGGGACGTAAAGGACACCCAGGTGAGCGAACCGCCAAAGGAGATAAACCTGGCTTAGGGTACTTGCCTTCTGGCAGCTGCACCCGAACAATTGCCATCTGAAATGATGGTGGGTGATTCAACCCTCATCTTCAATTCTAATTCTGAAGTGAATATGCCCTGAAAACTCCCGCTCTCCACACACACATCCCTACGAAACTCATTGCAGCTGAACACAAGTACATCTGGTTGTGATTTGCTCTGGATTTCATCTTGTCTACTCATTCATGGTCAGAAAATTATCCCACTAGGGCCGCCAGATGCCCAAACCCTTCTAAAAAGAAGAAGAATGGGCTTTTCTACTGTACCCTGCTTTTCTCACCCATTTAAGAGGACTCAAAGCAGCTGACAAGCCTTCTGATCTCCCCACAACAGACACCCTGAGAGGCAGCTGGGGCTGCGAGAGCTCAGAAGAGAGCTGTGACTAGCCCAAGGTCACCCAGCTGGCTTTGTGGAGGAGTGCCAACTCTCTTCTTCTTCTTCTTCTTCTTCTCCTCCTCCTCCTCCTCCTCCTCGGAAGGCCCTTTTGGGGACAGTTCCCACCCTGGCTGTGAAAATCACATGGTCTTCAGACCACCTTCCAGGTTCTTCAATGGCTGGGGCCTTTAGTTCCTCGCATCGGAGCCCCACCAAGTATGATGGGCCACCAAAATGGCTCTCCATTCTAAACCAGAACCACCCTTCTGCATGCCTCCCATTCCAGAACCGGGTCTACCTGGACCTGGGTCTGCCAGCTTCCCTGCACAGGTGGACATTTTGGCTAATTTTACTGGGTGCCACTCTGTCCGATGTAGATGACTCATACTAAAAGGTGGCGGGGCCTCTCTGTGAACCGCACCACATGCGGAAGGAGGGATTCAACCCGGTCCAAGGCAAGTGCAGAAACATGTATATGCAATGGATGGGGTGGCAGAGAGGACCTCTGTCTAGGGCACATGTTCTGGCACCATTCGGAGCTCCATTGGGTCTCCCTTTTCACTCAGCCCTGGGCAGATCCAACCCTTGCTGTTGCTGATGCGTTTGACACTGGGAGCGGTAAAAATTATATCAGAGAGTGGTTTTCTCAAACAACCTGCGGTCAGCCCACGGCCACAAAAGTCCCACCATCCAAATAACCCTACATTTCTGCAGCCTTAATTGCATCCTGTCCTGGAGTAATTATTCTGCTTGGAAACATTCTCCTGGCCTCCTAAATGGTGGCTGCATTTGTCAATAATGGGAGCCAGGAGCCTCGAATCTTCCTGCCTTCTGCCCGGAATGGGTTTCCGTCGGCCTTGGGAAGGGAACCCCTGACCACAGAACTCTGTGTTTAAGTCTGGCCGTCTGGCCCTTCCGGCCAATGGAAAGGGAGGCAGGGAACCAGCCGACCACATTTTGTTTTGATATGATGGTCGTGAAAATGCGTCGCTGTCTATCTGACCATCTGCTACAGCAGCTTTCTGCCAGGGGAATAGGGAGACCCATGACAAACCTTTTGCAGGAATAATAATAATAATAATAATAATAATAATAATAATAATAATAATAATAATAATAATAATAATAATAATAATAATAATAATAATAGCTAATTATTTTATTTTATTTTATTATTTATTATTTACATTTCTATCCCGCCCCATACCCAAAGGTCTCTGGGCAGGTAACAACAGATTAAAATAGAATATACATTAAAAGACATTAAAAATTCAACAAGTATAAAACAATATACAATACGTTTAAAATGACAGTGTCTGTACTGTAGGGGGACCCATTTAGGGGGACTCAAAGTGGCCGACAAACCTTCTGTTCTTCTCCCCACCACAGAACACCCTGTGAGGTAGTTGGGGCTGTGAGAGCTCAGAAGAGAGCTGTGACTAGCCCAAGGTCACCCAGCTTGGCTTTGTGGGGGGAGGGCAGAATCAAAGCCGGTATTCCCAGAGAAGAGTCTGGCTCCCTAACCACTAGACCAAACTGCCTTACCAAAGGCTGCCATTTGGTGCAAAATTCAGGCAACCTTCCTGCTCTGGTTGCACATTTCACCCCTGGTGTTTCCCCAGAAACAAGACAAGCCAAAAAGCGCTTCTGTATCATCTTCATGCATCCTGCAAGCTCCACCTGGACTCAACGGTTCCAAATGACAATAAATCATCATAAAACCAGGGGAATTCAGGCTGCATTTTGGTCTTCTAATTTAACATATTGTACTCTTGACTTCCTGGCAACGAGTAATTTGCTGGCAGACATCTGATGTCTGCTTAATTAATTCTGCTCCTCATTTTCTATCTTTTATTTTTTAACTGTTTTGCTTCCAGTACTTGCCAACTTATCCCCCCTATTTTTATTTTGCTTTGTGCAACTGTTTCCCCTGTGATGCAGCAAGAATATTTATAATTGATATTTAGTTGTTGCTGCAGCTCCAAAGCCATACTTTTCTCACCGTCAAGGGGACTCAAAGCAGCTGACAAACCTTCTGTTCTTCTCTCCACAACAGACACCTGGTGACATAGACGGTGATGGGATTGATCAGAAAGGGAGCTGGGACTAGCCCAAGGTCACCCAATTGGATTGGTGGAGGAAGAAGATGAGCTGGCTCTTATACCCCGCTTTTCTTACGCTTAAGGGGATTGAAAGTAGCTGACAAACCTTCGGTTCTTCTCCCCACCACAGTCACCTGCTGAGGCAGGTAGGGCTGTGAGGGCTCAGAAGGAGAGCCGTGACTAGCCCAAGGTCACCCATCCGACTTTGTGGAGGATTGCATAATTGAACCGGGAGACTAGGAGATAAGAGAGCAACACTTTGAATTCCAATTTTTAAAAATATTCTTGCATATCCTTATTCATTGCACACTGCTGAGCTAATCTTGGGAGGCGAGTCACCATCTACTGATACCCAAGAGAAGTCAAATACAGAATAATTGTGCTTGCCCTCCATGCTTCATGCCCATTCTTTAGGTTGGTGTTCTGCTATCTTACCTTCAGGCACGACTCTGGGCATGGCACCCGCTGGGTGAGTTCCTCATCTAATCTTTGGCTGTGTTCTTTTGGAAGAACCTCCCGCTAACTCCACCTAGCTTCCCTTCCTGCCAAGGGCGTGTCTCTTTTATCTGAGCCAGTTCCTGGCACGCCCCGGCATCTCTGCCTCTGCCCACGTGCCTTGGAGCTTATCACACGGATGTTTCCCTTGACAGCAACAAAGGCAGGAAGAAATGGCTCATGTCTCAATGACTCTCAGCCACGGGCCTTAAAAGTGATATACTATTTTCTTACCATCAGCGTAAGCAGAGCCCTGCCGGATCGGGCCACAACCCATCTTGTCCAGCAGCCTGTCTCACGCAGTGGCATCTCAAGCAGAAGACAAGGGCAAAACCTTCTCCTGCTCTCAAATCCCAGCAAATGGCCTTGGAGACATCCTAAGAACCTAAGAACTTAAAGAGCAGCCCCACTGGATCAGGCCACAGCCCATCTAGTCCAGCATCCTGTCCCACACAGTGATCCATCAGTTGTTTCTGGGCATCTCCTGGAGAAGACGAAGGCAAAACCTTCACCTGCTCTCAAATCCCAGCAAATGGCCTTTAGATACAAGGATAGTGCATAATTTGAAATATGCCAAAGTGTGGAAACTTAGGATGAATGAATATCTTTCAGTGAAATATTTGAGAATGGAGGGAACTGATAACATTTAACAATTCAGACTGATTTGGAACCTGTGCATTGAAGGACTGAACAGGAGATCTTTCCCAGATTTGGCTGGGAAGATATTTCCAAATCGATGGCTTACATAAGGATGGTGTTTAAAGCCTTAAAATAAAAAATAAAATAGGGCACAGGTGACCAAGTAGAAGGAGACACTTAGATAAGAATGTTTTTTCTTTTCTTTTGGTTGTACTTTGGTTGTACCTGCCAATCAGAGCTAGCGGCGCCTGCAAACGCACAGCTCTGCCGGCCACGCTGGCCACTTCGGAATCTGGTGAGCACAAAGTCAGTGCCTCTTGCATGCCTCTCAGTGTAGGCTGAACCCCTTGGGGGTTCCTGGGGGCCCTTGGGGACCCGATCCAGTCCCCTATACCCTGCGGGAACTGGGGAAGGAACGCGACAGGCCTGCCCACCTCTGGGTTGAATTCAACCCAATGGCGGGCGGTCTAGGAGGGGCCTCCCACCCCTGCGCCGGCCTTTTCAGGCTAGGACACTTTGGGACGGGTTCCCCTTTCACACATAGGCAGGTAAGAACGTGTGCTCACGCTGCCTTTACCTGCCCAGGTGTGAATAGGGGATCCGTCCCCACGTCTCCTAGCTTTACTGCACTACAGCCATTCCACGGAAAGGCCTCAGGTCTCCGGTTTCCTGTTTATTTTCGAAGCCAAATGCAGCCTGTTGAATTTCTTTCTGCTGAATTTTAGGCTGTTAACTCGGTTCTTTCTGAAGTCCTTTGCAACTGCATTTTTGTCTTAAAAGACAAGTCAATTCTCAGTCCTCTGCAGTCCTTAAATCTGCCTATGTATCTTCCTCCAGATTTTGTATTTTGAGTTACTTAGAAAACAACAGCAAAAGGTGAGTCATGTAATGGGACCTGTTTCAGACTGAGCACACATGTGTGTTTGTATGTTTATACAAAAATCTCTGCATGCTTTTATTATCTATCTATCTATCTATCTATCTATCTATCTATCTATCTATCTATCTATCTATCTATCTATCTATCTATCTATCTATCCATCCATCCATCCATCCATCCATCCATCCATCCATCCATCCATCCACCTACCTACCTACCTACCTACCCATCCATCCATCCATCTAACCATCTACCTACCTACCTACCCATCCATCCATCCATCCATCCATCTAACCATCTACCTACCTACCTACCTACCTACCCATCCATCCATCCATCTAACCATCTACCTACCTACCTACCTACCTACCTACCCATCCATCCATCCATCCATCCATCCATTATATATAATGAGCTATATAATGAGCTCAGGGAACTATAATCCTGAACCAGAGAACAAGTTTCCTTCTGCTTTGCCAGCTTTTCTCTGTCTCAGCAGGACTGATTCCTCGGCTGCAAAAAATAAATAAAATAAATAAGCTGGGATGTTTCCCATGTCTGGTATTTTTATCTGAATGTATCCAGAAAGGGGGAAAGTATTGCAAATACTATAACCCCCCAAAAAAATCAAACGGCTGGCAACGTTGTTATTTCAGGATGACTTTTCTTTTTGATTGTTAAAGCTCTAAATTAAATATAGCGCTGAAACTGGAAACATTCTTTCTTTTGCATTTTCTTCTGCGATTGTATGATTTTGATGGTGAGTTGTTCCCAATTAGGTATGTGTATGATTACGATTATTTTTGTATTTGATTCGTATTGAATATAATGCAAGAAAATTCTTATCTATCTCTGATTTTAAATGTTGTTACCCACCCTGAGATCTTTGGCTATAGAACCCAGCTGGCTTCATGCGTTAGGGCGGAATCCATAGCTTCCATAGCTTCATCCATGTTGCTTGAGGGAGGCGTTTATTTCCCACCTGGCCTTCTGAGGTAGGCTCTCAGGCCTGCCCAAAGGTGGGGATCCTTCCGTCTCAGGAAGGACTCCAAGAGGCTCAGCTGTTGCATCGCCTGGCTCTCCTCTGAGCATGTGCAGAGCAGCTGGCAGCAATGAAGAGGAAAGCAGGGGACGTTTTTCCAAACAAGGCTGAGATTCCTTCCCCTCCCTCCCCCCCCCCCCGCTTGGAGGTTTGGCCCTTTGTCTGGTGCCCCAGACAGGCAGCAGCAAGGCAAGGCAGAACAGAACAGATCAGAGCAAAGCAGAGCAAGACCGAGCAGATTGGAACAGGGCAACGCAAAGCAAGGCTGGCTGCTTGGGGGCTCGGCCCTTTGTCTGGCAGACGGGCCGCAGCAAGGCAAAGCAGAAACAGAGCATATCAGAGCAAGGCAAAGCAGAGCAAGGCAGAACAGAGCAGGGCAAAGCAAGGCAGAGTAGATCAGAGCAAAGCAGAGCGAGACAAGGCAGAGTAGATTGGAACAGGGCTGAGAAAGGCAAAGCAAGGCCAGCTGCTTGGGGGCTCGGCCCTTTGTCTGGTGGCCCAGAGGGCAGTGGCAAGGCAAGGCAGAACAGAACAGAGCAGAGCAAGGCAAATCAGAGCAAGGCAGAGCAGAACAGGGCTGAGCAAGGCAAAACGAAGTGGGCTGCTTGGAGGCTCGGCCCTTTGTCTGGCAGCCAGGCAGCAGCAAGGCAAGGCGGAAACAGAGCATATCAGAGCAAGGCAAAGCAGAGCAAGGCAGGACAAAGCAAGGCAAATCAGAGCAGATCGGAACAGGGCTGAGGAAGACCAAGTGAGGCAGGCTGCTTGGAGGCTCGGCCCTTTGTCTGGCAGCCGGGCAGCAGCAGCAGGGCGAGGCGGAAACAGAGCATATTAGAGCAAGGCAGAGCAGATCGGAGCAGGGCAGAGCAAGGCGAAGCAAGCCAACCGGCAGGGCGCACAAAGCCAGCGCCCTCCGCCCACGCCTCCGTTCCGTTCCGTTCACTGACCGAGCCGAACCGAGCCGAGCCGAGCCAGCAGCAGCGACGGCCTCCCCGGGAGCGCTCCCGTTGGCTGGCGGCCTCACAAAGGCTGGCCAATGGGCCCGGCTCACGTGATGCCGGGCCCCCGCCGATTGGCTAAGGCGCACGGCCCCCAGTCTCGCGCTGTCCGGACGGTCCGGAGTGCTATCGCGCTCTCGCTCTCCTCCCTCCTCCCTGGGTTCCACCCGCGCGCCGCCCCCTCCCTCCTCCTCCGCCCCCTCCCTCCCTTTTCATTGCGATTCATTATTATTTTAGTTCCGACGCCGCTCGGTTGCAGCAGCAGCAGCAGCAGGCCGGGCGGGGGAGGAGGAGGAGGAGAGATCGGAGGAAGAGGAGGAGGAGGAAGAAGAGGAGGAGGAGGAGGAGAACCGGCTGCTGCTAAGTCTGCGAGCGCAAGAGGCAGCGAGATCGGCGCCCGAGCAAAGGGCAGGCAGGCGACGGAGGGGCTGATCCTTGCTCCCTTCAGACGAGACGCAGCCCTTGCGCGTCCGCCGGGGATGCTGCGCAGGGGGGGCTCCTCCCCGTAGCCGCCGCCGCCGCCGCCGCCAGGTGCTCCCCCCTCCTCTTCCTCCTCCTCCTCCTCGATGGAGCTGCGCGTGCCATGCTGCTGCCCCCCCGCCGTGGCGCGCCGGGACCCGCTGCCGCTCCTGCCGCTGCCGCGCGCGTAAAAGGGCCGATCGGGACGCGGCCGACGGCGGAGGAGCGCTGATGCCCGGGCCGCGCCGGCTGCCCGCTGCCGCCTCCGCCCCCATGAATGGCGCGCCCGTAGCCCGATGGCTGGATGGCGGCGGCGCCCCGGCGGCGCTCTGAGGATGGCTTCGCTGCGCCCCGGCTCCGCCTCGACGACGCTCCGGTTGCTGCTGCTGCTGGTGCCGCTGCTGGCGGCCGGGGCGTCGGAGGGGAGCCGGCCCGGGGCCGATCTCGCCACCGCCGCCGCCGGCCCCGGGGAGCCCGCAGGCGGCGGTGGGGGCGGCGGCGGAGGGACACCCCCCTGGGCATCGCCGCCGCCACCGTCCACCTCCCCGCCGGGGGTGGCGGCCCCGTCGCCGGCCTGGCCCGCCTCGCCCTCCTCCGGGCAGCCGCCCGCGCCGACGGCCCCCTCCTCGGCCCCGCCGCCCGGCCCCCCCAGGGGGGAGGAGGAGGAGGAGGAAGGCGAGGAGGCCACTCGGACGGCCCCGGCCCCCGGCCCTCTGCCCAGCTGGAGCGCCCCCGCCGCGGGGGCTGAGCAGAAGGAAGAGGCGGACGGCGGGGCCTCGACGGTGGCGGCGCCCTACCTGCCTCCACAAGCTTCTACGGCCGGCCCCCCTGCCGCCGCCGCCGCCGCCGCCAGCAGCCCCGCGTGTCCCCACCTCGAGGCCACAGCCACAGCCAGCGCCGGCCGCATCCCCGCCACGAGCCATCAGCAGCGGCCCTCCGCACCTGTGCAGGGCGGGGAGGAGGAGGAGGAAGAGGAGGCCGAGGCGGTGGTCCACAGCGGGACAGGTGAGCTGCGGCCGGAATGGGGAGGGTGGTCGGGGGTTAGGGGGTAAGGGCAGCCGCCCGGGGTAGCCTTTCCCTCCCTCCCTCCCTTCCTTCGGGGAAAGGGAGAGGGTTACCTGTCCGCCCACCTGGGAAGGCGTGGCAGCCGCCGGCGCGTGGCTGGGGTTGGGTGGGGTGGCGTGGGGTGAGGCGGGGAGGGCACTGGGGAGCGTGCCAGGCTTCCTGGGCATTAAGCGAGGGCTCGGTGGTGTGTGTGTCTCTCTGTGTGTGTCGTTGCCAGGTGTGTGAGCGCAAAGGGCCGCGGCGGGAGGGAGGGAAGAGGCAGCGCCTCCCTTCGCCGGTGGCGGATCCGTCACCCTGGACTTGGGGAGCCCTTCCAGGGGCAGGCCGGGCTTTGGCGAAAGATGCACCCCGGGCGCTGGTCGGTGCTGCTCTGGGGTCCCCTCTGTACCTGCAACAGGAGGAAGCCCTGGGGGTGCCTTGGGTCCAGCCCTGCCCCCCCCCCAGCACTGGAGAGTGCGGCTGAGTGGGCGCCCAGGTCCTGCTGCGCCAGGCCGAAGGCACCATCTGGCAATGCCCGGCCGGGTCTGGAGACTGTTGGGTGGGCCTCCTCGGTTCACGTCGCCGCACCGGATTCTGAAGGCCAGGGGCCCCCTCAGCTTTTGGGTTCAGCTAGGCCTGGTTCCTGCAGGGCTCCGCATCCAGGCCCCTCCAAGTGGTTGCTGTCCAGGTTCGGCTTCAAGGCATCCCCCCCCCCCCCGCCATGCTATCCCTAGGTGTAGAGTCCTCTGGCCCTGAACACACCTAAGGCTTAATCCAGCTTCAGTCCACTTTCGGAGTGACAGGGTCACGCTTAAGGTTTAATCCACTTGCAGTGAGAAGGTCACCTTTAAGATTGAATGCAGCTTCAGTCCACTTCCTGAGTGACAGGGTCATGCTTGAGGTTTAATCCACTTTCAGTCCACTTTCAGAGTGCGAGAACACATCAGCAAAGGGACAAGCTGCTTTCTTTCAGGGTTGAATAACTCAGAAAATTCACCTTTGTGCAAGATAATGTGTGAGGAAAATTCCTGGTCCGCTTGGCTGATGGGTTCCCACGCTCTGAAGATGGACTGAAGCCGGATTAAACCTTAGGTGTGACCGTGGTCTCTGACTTTCCAGGAAAAGTGAAGCTGAGTCTCCCTTCTTCTCTTCCATTGGGTGGCCAAATTCATCCTAGGTGCCGTGGGCAGAATTCTCCCCCCCCCAATGTGTGTGCTCCCCACCCCGACCTGACAATGAGGGCGGCATATAGAGGCGCCTATAAGTGGCCTGTGTAGGGCACATCTGCTGGCAAACCTGATCTTCTCCCCACCACAGACACCCTGGGAGGTTGGTGGGTCTGGGGGAGCTCGGAAAGAGAGCTGTGACTAGCCCAAGGCTACCCAGCTGGCTTCATGGAGGAAGAAGAATATGCCATATTTCTCAACCTTAAGGGGACTGAAAGCTGCTGGCAAACCTCCTGATCTTCTCTCTACCACAAACACTCTTCTAAGCTCCCACAGCCCCACCCAGCTCACAGGGTGTTCTGTTGTGGGGAGAAGAATAGAAGCTTTGTCAGCTGCTTTGAGTCCCCTTAAATGGGTGAGGAAAGCGGAGTAGAAAAGCCAGCTCTTTTTTTTTCCAATGCATGGTAATAGCAAGGGGGGGTCTATCTTGCTGAATGATCTTTTGGTATCTTCCAGAGGCCTCTGAATTATCTAGACTGGCTTGTTTTTTGGCATTCCATGGCCTGCAGCTGGTTCCCCCCCCCCCCCCCCCCCCGCTGCTTTTAATCATGAAGCTTTGGGATGACCTGATAACCCCACGTCCACACCGGCTTGCTCTTGGGCAGTTCTGCTCAGAACAAGGCCTGGTTCTTAATTCTGCTTCCATGCCCTTCCCCAGTTCCAATAATTACTCCTTTTGGGTGATGTGTGCATGAAACCTAAAGGTAGTTTTTGCACTTATCTTCCTTAATCCAGATTTCGAAGATACGTTTTCACCAGGTGCCAAAAAATATTCAGTGTAGGCGTGTGGCGAACCTCAAGAGGGAGGCTGTTCCAGAGTCTAGGGGCCACCACAGAAAAGGCCCTCCTGCAAGTCCCTATGACCCGTACCTCTGCAAGAGAAGGAACTCCAAGAAGGGCCTCTCCTTGAGATCTCAGTGCATGGGCAGGTCTTTATGGGAGAAGGCGCTCCTTCAGATACCCAGGACCCAAGCCATTTAGGCCTTTATATGTTCTTGTCAACACCTTGAACTGGGCTTGGCAGCGAATAGGCGAAATTCCCACCAGCATTTGAGCTGCTCTGCACCAGTTCCAACTTCCAAACAGTTTCCAAGGGTAGCCCCACACAGAGTGCATTACAGTAGTCTAACCTGGAAGTGGCTCCGTTTGCATGGATGCGAAGCGAACGGGGAAAAAAATAAATTTTTGCTCATCTCTCCTTTTGTCCTCGCTGGCCACCTGCACTCCGTCCTTTCTTGGCCGAGCTGGGCTCAAGGTGACCCATCAGGACAAACCGCTGACTCTCAGGCTGGAGATCTGGCCGCAGCTTGGTGTAGGTGTTGTTTATTTATTTATGTGGATTTTTATCCCGCCCTGCACCCAAAGGTCTCGCGTTAAGAGCCAAGTCTAAAATGAAAACCACAACACTGACTCAAAGTGGGGAGGGAAAGCCGTTTCCTTAATAAGCCAAAGTCCAGAGCAAAGAGAGGCATCTCCACTACTCTGCTGAACATGTAAAAGGGGGAAAACGTTCCTCAATGTGGGAGCCACCACTGAGAAGGCCCTAACCTAGGGGTCTGCCCCTTTTGCTACTGACTAAGGGTGGTGATTGTTAGACATGGGCAGGTCAATATGGAAGAGGGTGTGTTCCTTTAGATATTTGTCCTTTTCTGCCTGGCTTGATGTCTTAAATGGGGTTGCGTGTGAATATTTGTAATATTTGAAATTCATCTGAATTTGGGCATTTGAATTCGAAGCCAATGTTGGCACATTTGAATTCCGAAATACTTTGGTACATTTGTGAACCTGGGGAGGTGGGAAAGCGGCTGCAACGGACCCAGAGTGAATTCAAAGTGGATTGAGAGCGGAATCATAGTGGACTCAAGGTGGATTTGACATGTTCAGGGCAGATACATAGGGGATACATATCAAACATGCAGGGGATTTGTATGTGATCTGGATCAAATTCGTATCAAACGTTTCTACTCAATTCGAATCCTACCACACTCAAAGGGGATCTATTTGAATGAATATGAATTTTCTTGCATTGGATGCAATTCAAATCAACCCCCCCCCTCAAAAAAAATTGTGGACATCTCTTGTCTTGGAAAATCTAGGGTGCAACACACTTGCGTGACGAATGAGGAGTAAAAATATTCCAAGGATTTTGGATGCTGCTTGAACTTGGCTGTCTGGAGAAGCTCAGAAATGTCAGGCAACTCATGCTGTGGAAGGAACAAAAAAATGCCTTTTTGAAAGGGGAACATCCAAACCACCCACCTCCCCGAAATAAAAAGCAGCGGGGAGAAAGACGATAAGAGAAAGAGAAGCCCACCTGTTCCGAATTGCTTGCGAAGACTTGGCTCCCATGAAAGAGACCATATGCTGGAAGGAACATTTTACTTTTCAGCAGGAGCCTGGGAACGGCAGGTTATATTTAGGGCCAGAGCCAGATTGTGGTGGGTGTCCCTCGAATAAGGGAGGCTGGGGAAAGAGCTTCTTGTTCTGAGCGGAACAGCTACGGAAAGGCAACCGAGCCAACCAGGGCCGCCTCCGAGATGGCAAAAGGCGCGTTCAGATCCCACGGTTCCCCTTGGCAGCCCCTTGCCAGACGCAGAAGGGAACTCCTTGGACACTTGGACTCTGCGCTGACCCTTGGAGTTCAGGCCAAGAGTGTCTATTCCCAACTAGGCCTGAAGTCCCTTTTGGGCAGAGATGACTTGGCCACAGATATCTATGCCCTGGGAACCTCCGGGTTGGACTACTGTAATGCGCTCTACATGGGGCTGCCCTTGAAGATGGTTTGGAAGCTGAAGCTGGGGGGGGGGGCAGAATGCAGCAGCTAGATTTCTGACTGGGACCGCTGGCTGGACACACATCACTCCGGTCTTAAAAGAGCTGGATTGGCTGCCGATTCGCTACTGAGCCCAATTCAAGGTGTTAACTCTGACTTATAAGGCCCTAAATGACTTGGGCCCCAAGTATCTAAAGGAATGCCTTCCCCCATACTGACCTGCCCATGCCTTAAGATCTGGTGGTGAGGCCCTTTTGGCCGTCCCATCGCCTTCAGTAGTAAGCGATCCGGGGCCCGGTCCTTCTCTGGGTGCCGCCATTTGGGCTGTAGCGCCTTCTGCGACTGCGCATGTGTCAGTGCCACGGCCCTGAGGATGCTGACACTCTGAGCACGTGTAGTCGCATCTATGGTTGTCCAAGGTGCCAGTGCGCTTGCACGGTGCCTCAAACAACTCCAGAGTGCCGGAAGAAAGAGCGAATGTTCCTGCCCCAGGTGCTTCAGGTAAGTACCTGTGGTAAAGGTTGGTTAACGTGTGGAGCACAATTTAGTGCTCCATACCTAATCAATGATTAGTGAACTTCTGGTGAGGGTGGGCGCTCTTGGAGCTGTAACAACCTACTCCACATGAAGGTGCTGTTCCCCAGAGGTTCACTACTTCTTCACTAGAGGCTGTAGTGCAAATAGGCCTCAGGTTTGGATCACCACTTGGTCATGAAAACGAACTCTCCTGCACTACGGCTGGCTGATCAAACTGCAGGGACCAGTGGAGAGGAACAGTTGAGGAAACACGAACAGAACCAAGCTGTCTTTGTTGTGTTGGATTTTTGTTATTTTTAGTAATTTTTAAAAGAATTTTTATAAGCCCACGTTGGGCAGGAAAGTGGGATACATGTTGAACGAGTGAATGAAATAATGAAGTGAATGAATGAAGTAAATAAGTAAACAAATGAATAAATAAGTAAATAAAGTGAATGAGTGGGGATTTGGCCTGGAGGTGGTATATACATTGATTGAATGAATGAAGTCAATGAATGAATGAATAAAGTAAATAAGTAAATAGATGAGTAGATAAATAAAGTGAAAGTATGAATAAAGATTTGGCAGGATGTTGGGGTAAATACTGATTGATTGAATGAATTAATGAATGAATAAAATAAATAAACAGAGGAGTAAATAAAGTGAAAGAATGAATAAAAATTTGGCAGGAAGTTGGGGTAAATATTGATTGATTGATTGAATGAATGAATAAAATAAATAAGTAAATAGATGAGTAAATAAATAAAGTGAATGATTGAGGTAAATAAGTAAATAATGTGAATGAATGAATGAATGAATGAATGAATGAAGATTTGGCGGGAAGGTGGGATATATATTGAATGATTGACTGAATAAATGAATGAAAGTAAATAATGGCCCATAACAGAGGAAGTGTTAAGATTCTTCCTGTGTGGATTGATACAATTTAAAGCATGGATGATCTACCCAAGTATTCAAACCTCAGCCATGGAGAAACTTCCTGGATGGTGGAAGGCAGATGACACCTACTTTCTGTTGCACTTGGAAAGCAAATGGATGCTGCATGTGGTTCTTTCAGCATTGTGAAATGGGCTCATAGCAGAAAGTCCTTTTTATTCATCTGATAATAACTTGCTTGTAACGTTTTATGAGCTGTCTAAATTGCCAGTCTGAGTCCCAAAAGCTGTTTATACTGTGGGAGTCCCAAGTTTCTCTGGACACAGGGCTGACCGTATTATTAGGATTTAATGAGCTTCTCTGCCTGGACAGCAAAAAAGGTACTATTAAAGGGCAGCAACCTGGTAATTTGCTCATGAGGCTGATGGACTAAAACTGCTTGAAAATCTACTTTCAGGGGGTGGAGTTTAAGGCTGTCTGAAAATCCAGTTTTATAAAAGCCCGTTGGAAGTGACTTGGAAACAGTTTGAGGGTGGGATCTTTCATAAGCCGGCTTGCTCCTTCTCCCATGGATATTTTGGGCTAGGGAGAGGGATTAGAGATGGAATGAGAACATCACAGTAATCTCAGAGGTACTTTTTCAACTGCTTTTTGTTTTTCTTCCTATGAATCTATACCAAAGGTGGAAGGAACAGTGATGGATTGCAATGGAAGACCATGATTGGTCCTTACGGTAGCTCTCTAGGTGGATGCAGGCCTCCTCTGCCTAGATTCATGGACCCGGAGAAATATGATCATATTGCAATTATATTATTTAGAGAAGAAAAAGAAGAAGAGTTGGCTTTTCTACCCAACTTTTCTCACCCATTTAAGGGGACTCAAAGTGGCTGACAAGCTTTCTGTTCTTCTCCTCCCAACAGACACCCTGTGAGGCAGGTGGGGCTTTGAGAGCTCAGAAGTGAGCGGTGACTAGCCCAAGGTCACCCAGCTGGCTTCGTGGAGGAGGAAAAAGTGTTGGCTTTTCTAGCCTCCTTTTCTCCCCCATTTCAGGGGACTCAAAGCTGCTGACAAGCTTTCTGTTCTTCTCCTCCCAACAGACACCCTGTGAGGCAGGTGGGGGTTTGAGAGCTCAGAGGAGATCTGTGACTAGCCCAAGGTCACCCAGCTGGCTTCATGGAGACGGGCAGAATCAAAGGGTGGTTTTCCATGACCAGTCCATGTATCAGACCAGCCAGTGCTCTAGGAATCTCCCTTCTAGACACTGGTGGGGTCTAAGGAAGACCACCCCCTCTTAGGCCCTGTGCCTTACACACCTCCCTCTGGGGGCTGGGGGCTCTCTTAGATTGCTCCAGCATGCTGTACTTGCCAGCACAGAGTCACCCATAGTCCTTCCTTCCTTCCTTCCTTCCTTCCTTCCTTCCTTCCTTCCTTCCTTCCTTCCTTCCATTTCTCTACATTCATCTTCTTTTATTTTTTTGCTATCTCCATTTTTCCTTTTTCCTTCTCTCTTTCTAATTTTACTGAATGCCCACTGCAGGATTACATATATAGGTCAAAATGCATATAAAATACAAAATTTTAAAGCCCAGCATTGCAGTATCAAGCAAAACGTGGTAATGAAAATTCCAAAAGGAAAATGAACGGTGCAACTGATTTTACGAAATCACTTTGCCCTTCCTTCTTTCGGTTAACAAGCCCAGATCTTGGCTTTTACAAGGGTATGCTTGGACAAACCTTGGATGAAAGAGAACTGAATAAGAACCGAATCCTGGGGGAAAATAGTGAAACCAGCTCATCAATAAGGGCATTTTCTACAACGGTTACAGTTGGGAATTTGACTTTTGACACATTTTGTCTCTTTTTCTGTCTTGCCTGCTGGGCATATTTGAAGGGTTCTGAGGAAGTGAATTCATCTTTTCCAAGGGGTACCAAAAGACTTGTTTGGTTTCTTAGGCCTAGCTTGGCTGGAATGCAGTGAGATTGCCTTATGCGCCTGGTGTTCAACACTGCCTTTATCTACATAAGAACCGAAGAGGGGCCCTGCTGAATCAGGCCACAGCCCATCTAGTCCATAAGAACCTAAGGAGAGCCCTCCTGGATCAGACCACAGTCCATCTAGTCCATAAGAACCTAAAGGGAGCCCTGCTGGATCAGGCCACAGCCCATCTAGTCCAGAAGAACCTCAGAGGAGCTCTGCTGGTTCAGGCCACAGCCCATCTGGTCCATAAGAACCTCAGAGGAGCCCTGCTGGATCAGGCCACAGCCCATCCAGTCCATAAGAACCTAAAAGGAGCCCTGCTGGATCAGGCCACAGCCCATCTAGTCCAGAAGAACCTCAGGGGAGCCCTGCTGGATCAGGCCACAGCCCATCCAGTCCATAAGAACCTAAAAGGAGCCCTGCTGAATCAGGCCACAGCCCATCTGGTCCATAAGAACCTCAGAGGAGCCCTGCTGGATCAGGCCACAGCCCATCTAGTCCAGAAGAACCTCAGAGGAGCCCTGCTGGATCAGGCCACAGCCCGTCTAGTCCAGCATCCCATCTCACCCATTGGCCCACCATTTGCTAATTCATCTTGGCTATTTCCATTTTGCTGCTCATTCCAACTGGCTCCTTCTCTCTGGCTGCTGTTTCTGACCGCCGTGTTCTGAGTGGCTGATTCAGTTTGGCTCCTTCTCTTTGGCAGCTTGTTCTGGAGTTGCAACTCTGGTGTGTGGCCTAAAGGCACAAAATGGCTGCCCCTACGCGCTGACCTAGGCCACATCATTTTCTCCAGCCTTGTGGAAGTTCAAGCCTTCCGTGGGCTGCTCTTACACGCATGTGGTTTCCCTCCTGCCCCAGGTGTGGAAGGAAGGAGCCCCCTTTCCGTATCTGGGTGATGAAGACCTCCCAGGTGTTTCCAAACCAAGTTCCCCTTCTCCTCCTGTGCACCTTTTCTGAAATGATGGTTCCTCCGTACCTTCGTGGAGAGGTTGCTCCAATTTTCTTTTTCTGCAAGCTTCTACGGTTTCCTGTGGCTGGAGGTTGGGAAATCACTTTCCTGCCTTTAAATAGCTTCCCGTGAGGCTTCAGAAATGTCCTGACTGAAGCAATTTTTCTTCCTGATGGTGAGGCAAGAAAGCCCTCGTGGGTTCTGGCCACCCTTGGAGAGGGTTGCAAAAGTAAGGCGAGGAAAAAACATTTGTCATAAGCAGTGTGCAGGCTGATCTGTGGGGATCCTGAATGCAGGGCGGAAGCCATCTCTACAAGACAACTATTTGAGTTCCTAAATTTGAATCGGACCCATGGGCGGCCTGGTCCAGCCGCTGGTTGTCCCAGGGACCGGCAGCTGCACGGGGAAGTCTGCGTGCAGAACATGGTCCGAAAGATGCTGTCTCCCAGCCACTGAGCGTAAGGGGGTTGCTGTTGGTTCCTATTACCAGTGAGGGCTGTGTCCAGTGGTTAGGGAGCCGGACTCTTATCTGAGGATACCGGGTTTGATTCCACCCTCCCCCATGAAGCCAGCTGGGTGACCTTGGGCTAGTCACAGCTCTCCTCTGTGCTCCCACAGCCCCACCTACCTCGTAGAGTGTTCCATTGTGGGGGGAAGAACAGAAGCTTTGTCAGCCACATGGAGTCCCCTTAAATGGGTGAGAAAACTCTTCTTCCCCTCCTTCTTCTTCCCTCTAAGGGAAGATAGCTGGTGGAAATGAGTTCTGGAGCTGGAAAGGGTGCAGAAAAGAGTAGCCAAACTGGTCAAGGGGCTGCAACACCTTCCCTACGAAACCAGATTTCAACGTTTAGGTCTTTTCAGCCTTGGATGGCTGATTGATGCACATAAACTCATGCAAGGTGTGGAAAAGGAGAGACAGCGAAATCATTTTCTCTGTTATACGACACTGGAACTGGGAACTCACCCGAGGAAGCTGAGGGGCAGGAGAGTTTTTCACCCAGAGGGCCACTGGTCTGTGGAATTTACTGCCAGAAGAAGTGGCGGCAGCGACCAGTCTGAATGGCTTTAAGAAAAGGTTGGATGGATTTGTGAAAGACAGGTGTATCAATAGCTACTAGAATGGATGCCTAGGTACCTTCTCTAGGTTGGAGGAGGAAGTGGAGAGCAGGTGAAGGTTTTTCCCTTGTCTTCTGCTAAAGATGCCCAGGAGCAATTGGCGAACCACTGTGTGAGACAGGATGGTGGACCACCTGGCCTACTGGCCTGATCCAACAAGGGCTCCTTTTATGTTTTTAAATATCAGCCAGCAAGTTATTGTTCAACCATCTCTTTTCTTAGAGAAATAGTTCTCTGCAGCCTGAGTCATGTCCCATCTGAAGTACCTTAAAGCAAAGATCCAGATCCATTGAAGCAAGAATCATTGAAGCAAAGACCAGAGATAAGGTCCTATGAGGACAAATTCAGAGAACCAGCAGCATTTCACCTGATGTAGAGGTGGGATGGAGAGAGCTCTTTTCAAATACTGAACAAGTTGTTGCCTGTTCCTGATCATCCCAAAAGACAGAATAATGTACTCGAGGTTCCCAGGCAAATTCCCACTGAGCATTGGGGGTGGAAAAAGAAGAAACGTTTCCTTAGAAGGAGAGGAGTTGGATGATAGATCATGTTTCCTAGGAAGGTAGTCTTCTGCTTAATGGATGTTCAAGGGTAGGGGTGTGTGCGCAAATGGGGGGGTGGTGTTGCATTCAAATCCGAGTCAAATCGAATGTCGAAACGTTCAGTTCGAGTGTTTAGAATCCGAATGTGACAAAACCCAATTTGAACCGAATACGTTCAAATCTATTCGTTCGAATGTTAGATTCGAATCTGAAGATATGAATGTCGACAACATTCGTATGTGTTATATTTATATGTGTGTGTTACGTGTTATATGTACCTGTGCACATTTCGTACGCATCCCGTTTTATCCCGTGCGCATCGCGTTTCTGTCCCGTACTATCAGCGCAAATGTGTACAGCTGCGTGTGAGATCCATGCACCTATGTATCTGTACTTTCAGATTTTTTTAAAAAAAGTGAGGAGCCTTACCTTCATATTTTAGGTTATTTTCAAGTTTAATTCAGTAGGCTATTGGGTCTGCTGTATATCCCTCTGGATCACAGGGTTGTTCCAATACTAAGTCTAAAGATGGCTCCAACAAGAGTTAGGGTGCTTGTTTATGGGTGTCTTTCCACTGGCAGTAAGCACCCATTTTAGCTCCCATTAAGGACCCGTTTGTTTGAGAGCCGAATTACCCCATTTCCACTATGGACCCCATTAGGGGTATATCTGTTGCCAACACAGCTAGGGAAATCTGGATCATATGGGTCCTTCAGGACCTATAATCTGGATTTCGTGTAGACCCCATTTAAGGGGTCTACAATGGGGTCTTCAGCCTTAAAATCCGGATTGTAGGGAGCCTGTTTCCACTGCAATTGGGCAATGGGGTCTAGAGGAGGCTTGGGGGAGGGGGAACCCATGGGGGGTGCCCCAAAATCAAAACTCCGAAGTCCCTCCGAAGTCATTCCAAAGTTGCCTTTGGAGATTACCAAAGGCTCCGAAGGGGTTTTTCTGCAGAGCCTGTGCTAACCTCCAAAGGCAACTTTGGAATGACTTCAAAATGACTTCGGAGGGACTTGGGAGCCTTTTCTAATCTCCAAAGACAACTTCAGAGATTGAACCCCCTGTCCCCCAAAACACCTGGGGTGACAGGCAGACCCCTTGTGGGTATATCTGGATTTGCAAATGGGTGCTTCAGTGTTTCCACAGCAGGCAGGCTAGCACTCATTGCTACTGGGTGCTAGACCACTCATGGAAACACATTGGATACTTCCCTTAATCCAGATCTACTAGATCCGGATTAAGGGAAGTACCCATTCCTTAGATCCGGATTAAAGGAGCGCGGTGAAAAAACACCCTATAACTGTTCTTGCCTCACCTGTATCAGGTGGGACCCAAGGGAATAAAGCAAATGGCCACTTCAGCACCTTGGAGAGCTCCAGATGGCTTGGAAATGTACAGTCAGAGCTGTGTTCACACCTAAATTTTAATCCGGCTAGAGGCCGCCTTCATAGAGGAAGAACACATCAGCAAAATGACCTGTCATTTTCTTCCTTGGTGTAACACTCGGGTCGCTGAGTGAATATGGGAATTCAGGTAGTCTGTAACTTCTAGCCTGGTGCTTTAGAATTAAATCTGTTGCCTTCCTGGGAAGCAAAATGGTTTTTCAGTGAGATGCCATTAAGGAAACTGATCAACCCTTCCTCTGTTGCTGTGGTTGGAAGATGGCAGGCCTGGGTGTTTTCAGCACGTTTTAGCCTCTGTGTTTTATCATTTGCTGTGATCTGTCATGGGGCTTCCAGCCGAAGGGTGGGAAGCAAAGGTTGTAAACAAACGGACAAACAAACAACTTCTGAGTTTTAGTGGAAGGCCTCTTTTACAGCCATGTGCTCAGCTTCAGAGACAGGGCACAATATAGAGGCGTTAACCTTAAGGGCCCTGAGTCTAAATCCACACTGCAGGGTCGTTGTGAAGGTCAAATTGAAGGAAGGAGACCAACGGCGGTCCCCAGGAGATCTTTGGCCACCTTCTTGACAAAGAACCTGTGATGATAAACTATTTGAGTGAGCCAGTTTGGTCTAGTGGTTAGGGAGCTGGACTCTTATCTGGGAATACCGGGTTCAATTCTGCCCTCCCCCATGAAGCCAGCTGGGTGACCTTGGGCTAGTCACAGCTCTCCTCTGAGCTCTCACAGCCCCACCCACCTCACAGGGTGTTCTGTTGTGGGGAGAAGAATGGAAGCTTTGTCAGCCGCTTTGAGTCCCCTCAAATGGGTGAGAAAAGTGGGGTAGAAAAGCCAACTCTTCTTCTTCTACCACATTTGAAGGAGAGCTATTCGAATGAATAAAACATTTTTTTTTTGCATTCGATTAGATATGAATCGAACATGAAAAAAAAACATCAGCATAAATTCCTAGCTCGAACCTCTTACAGCTGGAGCCCCAGGGGTTAACCAACACGCTCTTTGAACGTAGGGTCGGGTTGCAGATCTTGGAAACCTCTAGAAGGTCAGTGAGCGGAAGGGAGACGTCGCCACCAGAACAGTCTGGCAGCTTTGGAAAGATTAAGACCGAATCCGTGTTCCAAAAGGGTGTTTGCTTGAGCCATTGTTGGATGAACGAGGTGTGATTTTAGGGGAGGGCGGAAAAACCAGGGCTCTTTTTGGTTTCCTACAGCAGATATATTGACTGTGAATGACCCAGCATGCAAGAAGGAGGCGAATCAGAGGTGTAGCTACCACTGGGTTGGAGTTTGGTTTTGGGGTTGGAGTGTTGGGCTCTTATCTGCTTGGCTTCTGGTTTGATCCTGCACTCCTGCACAAAGCCAGCAGGGTGACCTTGGGCTAGTTGCGGCTCTCTTTCTGAGCTCTCACGGTCCCACCCACCCCACCTGAAGGTTCGTCAGCCGCTTTGAGTCCCCTTAAATGGGTGAGAAAAGTGGGGTATAAAGCCAACTCTTCCTCCTCCTCCTCCTCCATGAAGCCAGCTGGGTGGTCTTGGACTAGTTACAGCTCTCTTCTGAGCTCTCACAGCCCCACCTACCTCACAGGGTGTCTGTAGTGGGGAGAAGAACAGAAGGTTTGTCAGCCTCTTTGAGTCCTCTTGAGGGTGAGAAAAGCAGGGTATAAAAACCAACTCTTCTTCTTCTTAGAGACTTGCACTGTCTGTCCATCTGGTAGTCTGTGGATCTTACCTATGACCTTTATGTTAGGAGTGGATTTCTGTTGCGTTGGAAAAATACTGTATGGTTGATATTCCCTCCGGCAAGCCAGCTTTTTTGGATGATAAGAGGGGTCATAAGCATTCCTCGGTTTATCTTTCAAGAGTTGAATGTACTCATTTTTCTAGATCAGTGCCTGCAGGCTGAATTGAACTTCCTTATGTTTATGTAGGTTGGCTTTGTCTAGATGGTTTGTTCCACTGATATCCAGCACAGGGTCCCTTGGGGTACGGAGGCCAGAACTTTCCTTCCTTCACACCAGAGTTTGCAAGAGTTCATGTGAGCTTCAGGAATGGCATGGTAGTTGTCCTGCAACAGCCAACTAAATCTGGAGACTGACACGGACCTGTCTATGGGCCGCTCCAGTTGGCCTGTGCCCCTTCTGCACTGGGCCTGATTCTGGATTATATTCCAGAACAGTGATCTGCCATCCACACACTGGCTTAGACTAGGGCAAGGCCTGCTCAGTGCTTGCTGCTGTCTGCACTAGCATGTGGCTAGCAAGTCTTTACCCTGGTCTGTCTGACCCAACTTCAGATGGATTGCTTATTCCAGTACGGAGCAACCATGCTATACCACAAAGTTAAATGCGGAAGCGGCCGGTGCTGTCTGTCCATCCATCTGCCACGCCTGACCGGACCTCCAGGGTCCCTCTCGTTCTAGGTGGCAATTCCGTGCACTTCAGGGTTTGGTGCTTTCCGGAAACCAGGCCATAGGGCTGTCAAAAGGGTGATTGTAAGTGCCTGTTTTTTAAAAAAGATATATTTTGCGCCCAAACGAAGGACGTGAGGTCTGAAAGCTGGTGATGAAAGGTGAAACTGAAGAGGGAAATTTTGAATGGAAGGCGGCAGAACGAGACAGCGGAGTTGCTGGTGACAAAACGTACCACAGGCCTACTTAAGCAATGATCACACGGTGCAAAAGAGGAGCGCATTAAAAATGGATATGACATTAATCAGCTATGCAGCATTTCCATAAATAATATAGGATGAAAAGGCGCTGCTTTCATGGTGTTATCAATTAGTATTAGGCAGGGAGTAATCAAAGGACAGACATCGGGGGAAAAAACTGCTTAAATAAAGCTACAACAAGGAAAAGGGGGGTTTACACTATTGTCAGGGGAGGGGGTACATAATCCCCCTGCAGCAGAACATGGGTAGGAGATCTTCAGCTCTTGAGTGCTGAATTTAACAGGTTTGCTGCCAATGAACCCCAGGTCCCTCCATTTTGTAATGCTAACGGGCGGGGTAATTTAACGCCAGCTGGTTTTGCTAATCAACAGGGCTCTTTGCTTCACGGTGGTCCAGTTCTTGGCACCTTCATTGGAAAGGGCATCTGGGAAATTTCTGCCCTTATCTAGGGGGAAATGGATACGAAGGCTGGAGAACACAAGAGGAGCAGAAATGTGCGTGCTTTTTTATTTTCTTGTATTGAATTGGATGCAAGAAAATTTGCATTTGTTCAGATACTAGGCCCCCTTCGAATGTAGTGGATTCGAATTTGACGCGAATGTTCAATCTCACATGAAGCTTCATACAAATGCATCAAAACATTCCATCGGAATTCAAATGTCCGTCTTTGAATGTGCCGGATCCCGATTTGAACACGAATTTCGATGGAGCAATTTTGTGCATTGCTGAAATGGATCTCCCTGCTAACCTGGCGCATGGAGACATAAGATGCCTTTCTGCATGCTTTCCTGAGCTGGTTTATAGGCCTACCACTATTCTGGGATGCCTGGTTGATACGTGCTCCATCCAATGTAGTTGGAGCAGTCTAGCAAAGGCCATGTGGTTCCACTTCACATTGTACTAGGATAGTGGTAAATGTGGAAAGACCCATTTATTTCAGCCTTCAGCTCTTAACTCCCGTCTGCTGTGCTCATTGGCACATTTGCCAGGCTGCAGGGTGGTTTTGAATCCCTTTGAAGAGTGAAAAAATTGGGATATAAAAACCAACTCCCCTCCTCCTCCTCCTTCTTTCACCCTGGCCTTCAGCTGAGAAAACAGCATCCCCTCCCATTCAGCCACTATTAATGTTATAGCTATCTGAGACATCCAGGAATAAGGCCGGATAGAACAATAAACAAATACATTTTATGTGCAAACAAGTTGTGGTTGGAAGATACCTGTCAGAGATCCCTGCCCTCGAAAGGCGTTGTTTCTGTTCTGTTTTCTCTTTGCGTCCCTTGCCTAAGCCGGGGCATTATCAACCGCTGTAATTACAGCGCTTTTGATGACATCAGGTGGCGTAGGACAAGCGGCTAATGGTACCCCACGTCTTTCAGAACCATCGGCCCATCTTCGCAGCCGATGATTATGCTTTCTGAGTCAGTCTTCTATTTCTATGCTTCTGTGGGAGGAAGACGAACTAGAGTCGTGAACTTTCGGTTTTGCAATGTCTGTTGGCTGATTTCATGGAGGCATCTATGCGTTTTTTTTGGCGTGGTTTGCCGGACAATCTCCCTGGCAGATGGCAAGACTCAAACCTGTGGCTCTGGCTTCCGGGGCAGGCCAGAAATTAGGACACACACAAAAAAATACAAATGAAGCCCTCAATGCAGCCTCTGGCCCAGATTTTTTGGAAGCAGAATTCATGCCAAGTCAACAGGAGAAAATGGACGTGCTTTAGGCACACTTGGAACCATCTGTCTTCAAGGACAAACGGAGCACCCAAGCATTTAAAGAGCGCATCATTTTTGCACCACTCTGGTTCATGATTGCTGCTGAGAAATCTAAGGCTGGCTCTGATTCACAAGCACCCAGGGTTTTCACCATTTTCTCGGTTTCCTTCTGGTCTGAATTCAGGGGGCTTTCTGCACTTTCTGCTTCCGGTTGGCGGGACGGTGAAAGCGCACGTCCACAGATACCTGTGGCAGCCCCACCAGAGCCCAGACATAATATCACTATATAACCTTTGCTCTGGATGGGGCCATAAGTCCCTTTGTGCACTAGAAGAAGAAGAGTTGGCTTTTATACTCCACTTTTCTCACCCATTTAAGGGGAGTCAAAGTGGCTGACAAACCTTCTGTTCTTCTCGCCAGTGAGGTAGGTGGGGCTGTGAGAGCTCAGAAAGAGAGCTGTGACTAGCCCAAGGTCATCCAGCTGGATTCATGGAGGAGAACAAGAGTCAGGTTTTTTAATATCTGACTTTTCTCACCCCTAAAGGGACTCAAAGCGGCTGACGAATGTTCTTCTCCCCACCAGAGACACCTTGTGGGGCAGATGGGGCTGTGAGAGCTCAGAAAAAGATCTGTGACCAGCCCAAGGTCACCCAGCTGGCTTCATGGAGGAGTGCGAAATTGAACCAGGAAACTATGAGATATGTGTCCAGCACTCTAACCACAAGACCAAACTGGCTCACTAGGCCTTATTCCAGATTATATCCTAGAATAAGGACTTGCCCTTCACAGGCTGGTACATCAGGCCCTAAACGACTTGGGCCCCAAATATCTAAAGAAATGCCTCCTTCCATATTGACCGGCCCGTGCCTTAAGATCTGCAGGGGAGGCCCTCCTTGTTGTCCCACCATCCGCAGTAGCAAAAGGGGCAGGCACAAGGGATAGGGCCTTTTCAGTGGTGGCTCCCAGATTGTGGAACAGTCTGAAAAGATCCCTGTTCCAGGATCTAATCCAGAATAAGGCCCGGTGTGGAAAGGTCCTCAGTCAACCGTCTGGTTAGCTCTATACCTTTCCCATCAGGCCATGGGAACAAAGTCCGGATTGGGTACAAAATTCACAACGGATCACACTGAGAACTCCCTTCCTTCCTTCCTTCCTTCCTTCCTTCCTTCCTTCCTTCCTTCCTTCCTTCCTTCCTTCCTTCCTTCCTTCCTTCCTTCTCCCTCTTTGAAAAATACGAACTGGGATGAACCCAGATGCCGCCGCGCCTCAGCGGGGAGGAGATTTTATCTTCCGCTCTTGCCAAGGGTTTGATGGATCTCCCCGGGAAGCCCTGGCAGCGTTCATGTGTCGTTGGCACGGGTTGTCCTTCAAGCCGTGACCAAGCACAAAGGGCGGCGGCGGAGGAAGGCAAGGCCGCCGTGGGAGCCACATGGGGCTGTCCTTGTCACCCAGCCAACGGGCGACGTCAGCAGGGCAGCCCCGTGCACCTCATCACTTAGTGGATGCCCAGTCCGCCTCCCCAAACATGTGGGCCGGATGGCGTGAGCAGCGCCAAGCACACGGCGGCTGAGAGTCAGTGGCACGTTGTGCAAAAGTCACGTGGACGGCTGGCTGGCCGGCCGGCAGGGAACCGGCATGACTGGTTTCCCCGCCGCTCGGCTGTGTTTGCTCATCGCTTCAGCTTCACAGAGGGTAAACATGTTTTCCGTGGGTGGACGCAGCGGAGGATTAATTGCCAGGCTCTCGCTTTATTCTAGGCGGCGGTGCCCTTCTCCCGAGGCAGGCGCAGGGGAAACAGGGCCGGGCAGGTTTTGGAGGTGCATGGGGAGGAAAAACACCAGCGGGGAACAGTGGAATCTTGGCCCGGGGATTTCTACCTGGATTTATGCAGAAAGGAGCTCTCTCTGTGTACATGTGTGTGATCACAGACACACACTTTCCCTTTGCTCTAGTCTGCACACACACATGCACATACACATACTCAGCACACACAGACAGATGCACACACACTTTCCCTTTGCTCTAGTCTGCACACACAGAGACATGCACACACACATACACATGCATACACATGCACACACTTTTCCTTTGCTCTAGTCTGTATGCACAGACACATGCACACACACAGACACATGCACACACACAGACACATGCACACACACTTTCCCTTTGCTCTAGTCTGCACGCATCGACACCTGCACACACACTTTCCCTTTGCTCTAGTCTGCCCACACAGAGACATGCACACACACATGCACACACATACACGTGCACGCACATGCACACACACTTTCCCTTTGCTCTAGTCTGCACACAGAGAGACATGCACACACAGAGAGACATGCACACACATACACATGCACACACAGACACGTGCACACACTTTTCCTTTGCTCTAGTCTGCACACACAGACACATGCACACACACAGATGGGTATTACAGATTCTGAAGGAGATCTACTGTAAGTCAACATTATTGGAATGCAACCCACTTTCCAGAAATCACCCATTCATTAAATTATGAAATCAACAAATGTATATCCCAGCATTAACTCATAGCTCAATAGTGCAGCAAATCACTGGGAAAGCAGAGGGTTTCTGGTTCGATTAATGGCCTCTTCCTGGAAGTAGGGAAGAGCAAACCACTTCTGTACATTTGCCAGGAAAACTGCGTAAAGGAGTATGGGAACAGCTGTAGGTCAGTGGATGAGCAAACTGTCTGAAAAACAGATCATCGGCCTCTCCATGCAGATAAGCAACGGCAAACTACTTCTGTGTCTCTGTGTGTCTGCCAGAGGGGTGCCCGTAGAGTCTGGGAGTGGCTGTAGGTCAGTGGTAGAATAAACTGCATGGAAAACAGGCTTGCCAGTTCAATCCCTAACCTCTCTCTGGATATAGGCAATGACAAACCACTTCTGTATCCCTGCCAAGAAAACAGTACAAAGCAATCCGTGGAGCCTGGGAGTAGCTATGGCCCAGTGGTAGATCAAATTGCCCAAAGAGCGAATGGTTAAACAGTTTGATGCCCATCCTCTTCCTGGAGGCGAGCAATGGCAAACCACTTCTGTATTCCTGCCAAGAACACTGCATAAAGGTGCTCAAGGAGTCAGCCATGACTCAACAGTAACTAACAACAGGATTCCCGGGCATGATATCACAGGTTGCATAAGATGTTTGCCATAAATCTCCCCGGTGGGAGGAAACCAGAATTGATTTTTGTCCCTGCCATTGTCAACACGTGTCGGGCTTCTAAGACGTGTTAACACATGAAATGTTTGTAAGCATTCCGTGTCGCCCAGCCAGCCAGCCAGCCAGAGACCTCATGGCATCCATCACAATGGAACACAAGCAGGATTGATTAGGGTTGGCACATGCTCATTTTCTTTCTGCCCAGCGGGCGACCGGGGCAACGTTTTGCCCTCCGTCCGCACAGACTTGGAGGCGAAAGATTCACGAGGGCTTAAAATAGTCGGTAGCAACTTCATCAATAAAGCGAGAGGGCAGGTGAGGCTGAGAGCAAAATCCTGCACGAAGGAAGGAAGGAAGAATGTGGGAGTTGGAAACCAAAGAATTCCTTCCGCGTCGCTTCCTTTCATTTCTCCGCTCAGGACAAGGCGACCCTGAAGAAGCGGAGTGAAAACAGAACGACTCTGAATTTTCAGGCCATATTTCCATCCCTCTCCTTTCAAAGCAAGCTTGGGAACACGCCGGCGTGTTCGGTGGAGCGCATTCTGCGGCGAACCTCGCTGCTGCCGCAGACAGACAGCAGCGTTGCATGGTTGCAGAAAGGTTTCTGTACTGGGGTTGCGCAAGAATATTCTAAACGTTTGAATTTGTTCAAATTTGGATGTTCAAATTCAAATCGAATGTCCATTCATTTTTTAATATTCAAACAAATTTGAATGTTTTGGTTCATTTGTGCGAATTATTCAGGTCATTCCTGAATACGCATTATATATGTGTCCATACCCATCTTATTGGTATCCGTACTCATTTGTACAGATGCGTATGGGACAAAAAATGGGATTCAAAGTGGATTCAAAGTGGATTGAGAGCCGATTCAGCATGCTCTGAGCAGATGCGTAGGGGATACACGGGGGATATGGATTTGCAGACCATTCGTAGCAGGGATTTCAGTCTGATTTGTGTTGAACTTTTGTATCAAATTCGGACCCTACCACAATTGAGGGGGATCTTGAACGAATATGAATATTGTTTTTGCTTTTGATTCGATACAAATTGAACACAGGCAAAATTCATCCACATCCCTAGTTCTAATGGTGAAGAAAAAGAGGAAGAGGAGTTGGCTTTTCTACCCCGCTTTCCTCACCCATTTAAGGGGACTCAAAGCTGCTGACAAGCCTTCTGTTCTTCTCCCCACAACAGAAAAACCCTGTGAGGTAGGTGGGGCTGTGAGAGCTCAGAAAAGAGCTGTGACTTGCCCAAGGTCACCCAGCTGGCTTCATGGGGGAGGGTGGAATCAAACCTGGTATTCCCAGATAAGGGTCCGGCTCCCTAACCACTAGACCAAACTGGCTCAGTTTCTTGGTTTGTGAATAGCCATTGCACCGCGTGAGTAACGTTTTCAAAGCACATTGGGAGCCTCTCCTTCCTTGAATGGCTGAAAATGCCTTTTTAAATAAGATAAACACCTCACAGTTTGCTGCAGCGGAGCATTTCTCTGTGCTCTGCTGTATCCAGCTGGAAGAGCTTTGGAGAGCCGGTCTTACGTTCGGCTGAGTTCTCCTTCTCTGTTGATGTGAGCGATTCCTCCAATTATTTTTGCTCCACGCGGCTTCTTTATCGCGCTGCTTATAAGTAACGGCTCCTTATCGCGTTCGCTGGGCTTTCTCTCTCCAGCGGCGCGGCTGCATTAATTATGTCTGGGATGGCACAGCGAGGCTTAAAATTCCATATTTAATTTAGTTCAGGCACATCCAACAGATTATCCCTTCCCCATTCTTTTGCAAATGTGCCAACCTGGCCTTAGTGGGGTTCTTAAGCCAGGGAGCGGAGGGGAATGTTCATCACCTTCACAGTTTGTACGAATTGCAAAGGCTTGGAACTCTGCATTTGAACTGAATATTTTGAGTGCATCTGGAGACTGACCTTCACATGCAAAGCAAAAGCTGTTGGGGCTTTCGACATGGGGCTGCCCTTGAAGACGGTTCGGGAGCTGCAGCTGGTGCAGAATGCAGCTGCTGGACTGATGGCCGGGCGCACGTCACGCCGGTCTTAAAAGAGTTGCACTGGCTGCCGATTTGCTACCGAGCGCCATTCAAGGTGTTAACTTTGACTTATAAGGCCCTAAATGACTTGGGCCCCAAACATCTGAAGGAAGGCCTTCTTCCGTACTGACCTGCCCATGCCCTTAGATCTTTAGGAGAGGCCCTCCTGGTTGTATCACCATCCTCGGTAGCAAAAGGAGTGGACACACGGATTAGGGCCTTTTCAGTGGTGGCTCCCAGATTGTGGAATAACACCGCACGACAGGTTCATATGATCAGCCCAGTTTATTGGTGGGGTATAGTGAGGGCTGTGTTTACTCCGGAGCAACACCTGGGACACTAAGAAGCGGTCATTTTTACTGACCATGTTTCCCTTACAAGCTGTTGTAAGTAACACCTAACGGTTCCCTGGTTCCCACCTTGATTTCTAGTCTTCCTCCCTCTTGCTAGCTGGCTGAGGTTCTGTCGTGCTTCTGAATTTGGTACCTAGAAGCTTGTGATGGAAGGAAAGAGGTGGAGCTGTTCAAGGTGCTGGAGCCCCTACGATGGGAGGAGCTGGAGCTGTCCCGAGATTCTGGAGCCCCACAATTGGAGATGCTGGAGCTATCCAAGATGCTGGAGCCACCCACAGAGGGAGGAGGGAGTTGGAGCTGTCCAAGGTTCTGGAGCCCCACAATGAGAGGAGATGGAGCTGTCCCGAGATTCTGGAGCCCCACAATTGGAGAAGCTGGAGCTATCCAAGATGCTGGAGCCCCACAATGAGAGGAGCTGGAGCTGTCCAAGGTGCAAGAGCACCACAGTGTGAGCAACTGGAGCTGTCCAAGGTGCCGGAGCCCCCAAATGGGAGAACTTAGAACTGTCCTAGGTGCTGGAGCCCACAGCAATAGTTAGGGTGAATGACAACCACACCTCTGGTGGCAAATGCTGCCCTATAGATGCATTGATGCCCTTGAGGCAACACTTGATTTCTGGTGACATTTCCATGCAGTTTTCCTGGCAACACTGTGGACGTGGTTTGCTATTTGCTCTTTCAGGGAGATGCTGTGAAGTGACCTTTGGACCAGATGGTGTGGAAAGCAGGACAAGATTCTTGGACATCTTAACAGTTGCATAGAGGAGAGAATGTCAGCAAATGTGGCTTGTCAGATGGATGACAATTTCTGAAATCCCCTATTAAAGGTGTGGGAGCCCGGAGATCCTGCTGCCTGTGAGAAAGCAGATGTTATTCTACAGTGGTTCTGGAATGTGGGCCTCCAGATGTTACAAAACTACATCACCCATCATTCCTTACCTTGGCCACCAGGACTAGTAGTCCACATTTGAGAACTACTGCTGTATCGTGCTTAGGATGGCAGATACATGCAGAATTTGGGGAAGGTCATTTGTCTGACCTTTAGGCAGCATATCTGAACCTTAGACAGAGCCTCCATCAGTGAATGGCACTTTGGAGGGAGCAGATTTCAAAGCCTATTTGAAACCAAATCATACACAGTATAGAGAATGTGGATAGAAAAAAATTATTTTCCTCTATCACACAACACTAGAACCAAGGGGCATCTACGCAGCTGATGGGTAGGAGAGTCAGATCAGCCAGAGGGTCATCGGTCTATGGAATTGGCTGCCAGAGGAGGTGGGGACAGCAACCAGCTGGATGGTTTAAGGAAGAGTTAGACAAATTTATGGACGACAGATGTATCAATGGCTACTAGCATGGATCTTTCACGCTGGGAGGACAAGCAGTGAGCCGGACTCTTATCTGGGAATACCGGGTTCGATTCCGCCCTCCCTCACGAAGCCAGCAGGGTGACCTTGGGCTAGTCACAGCTCTCTTCTGTGCTCTCACAGCCCCACCTACCTCCCAGGGTGTCTGTTGTGGGGAGAAGAGCGGGCTAGAAACTTCTTCTCCTTCTCCTCCTTCTTTGGCCATTTGTTGGGATTTGAGGGCAGGAGGTTTGCCCTTGTCTCTGCTTGGGATGCCCACGGGCAATTGGTAGCCACTGTGTGAAAGACGGGATGCCGGACTAGATGGGCAGCGGTCCTCTTAGTTTTCTATGTTCTTAAGTCCCTCAGACACTGAAACAGGGATGAAGGTCTTTCTCCCTTCCCTTTCCCCTCGACTTGCCTCCTCCCATTGGAGATCAAAGCAACGACGGCCCTGTGAAATCTGAGCCCTGCTGTTAGGAATCGAGGATTATCCGCATATTTTAATTTTCATTTGCAGCAAAGCAGAATCAACCTCTCTGTGACACCTCTCAGGTTCATTTCCCTTTCAGCTCGCTGCCTGGATTACGGTTGGCAGGGCCCTGAGAGGATGGTTTGCCAAACGACGTCTGCTTTGCATAGCGTTGCCTTTCTTCCTGTCTTTTTTTTTTTTTTTGCTGAGTGTGGATTTTTAGCTCATCAGTTTTATTTTTGGTGCTTCCTTTTGTGCGTGCAATAAATAAATGCCATAACATAACATCATAATAGAAGTTTGCTGATTTGCGTGCAGAAGGAATTATAGGCAGGGTATAAGTATGTAGGGGAAAGCTGGTGTCAGCTGATAGGATTGCAGGCCCCTTTCCCACATGTGGCTTATTTGCAAAATGATCATCAGATTGAAGGCTGGGGTAGTGAGGAGGAGGGTTCTTTAGGGTGGGTGGGAGGGTGGATGTGTGTGTGCAGTGTGATGAATGGGTGGGTGCACCGTCTCTCCCAGTTGGTGCACCCTCTCTCCCGATTGGTACACCCTCACTCTTGATTGGCACACCCTCTCTCCCGATTGGCGCACCCTCACTCTTGACTGGCGCACCCTCTCTCCCGATTGGCGCACCCTCTCTCTTGATTGGCACACCCTCTCTCTTGATTGGCGCACCCTCTCTCCCGATTGGTGCACCCTCTCTCCCGATTGGCGCACACTCTCTCCCGATTGGTGCACACTCTCTCTCTTGATTGGCGCACCCTCTCTCTTGATTGGCACACCCTCTCTCTTGATTGGCACACCCTCTCTCCCGATTGGTGCACCCTCACTCTTGATTGGCGCACCCTCTCTCCCAATTGGTGCACCCTCACTCTTGATTGGCGCACCCTCTCTCCTGATTGGCGCACCCTCTCTCCCGATTGGCGCACCCTCTCTCTTGATTGGCGCACCCTCTCTCTTGATTGGCGCACCCTCTCTCTTGATTGGCACACCCTCTCTCCCAATTGGTGCACCCTCACTCTTGATTGGCGCACCCTCTCTCCCGATTGGCGCACCCTCTCTCCCGATTGGCGCACCCTCTCTCTTGATTGGCACACCCTCTCTCCCGATTGGTGCACCCTCACTCTTGATTGGCACACCCTCTCTCCTGATTGGTGCACCCTCACTCTTGACTGGCGCACCCTCTCTCCCGATTGGTGCACCCTCACTCTTGACTGGCGCACCCTCTCTCCTGATTGGCACACCCTCTCTCCTGATTGGTGCACCTTCTCTCCCCATTGGCTCACCCTCTCTCCCAATGTGGCCTGTTGGGACCTGAAATGCGTCACATGGCTGGTGGTGTAGGATGCTGTGGAAGTTGAAATTCATGCATATCTGGAGAGATGTAGCTTGAACACCCAACACCCCAGCGTAATACTCTAACCACCCCACTCTACCCCACTGGCATTATGCTGTGCTTTTTGTTTTTGCATTTTCCAGTCTCATGATTAAAATTGACAGTGCTGGGGTTCATGGACCCCTCCATTGCAACAATTGGCACCATCTTATATATATCCACAAGCGCACACGCGCATAATGAAAATGGAAGATATAGTGTCTTTAAGACTTCAACACTTGGAGGCTTTCTTTAGCTTTCATTGTTGCAGAGGGAAACCTAATAAAAAATGTACTGCAGAAGTTACTTTTTTTTTTTAAGCTGTGGGCGGATAAAAATTGACTCTGTTCAGCTAAGAAGACGACGACGTGTAGATAATGCATTTGCGGAACTCAGGAGAATTGCTGTTATTTTCTGAAGTACCTAATTGACTCGTGCAATAGGGCATTTTAGTCACTTTCTAAAAACTGCCAGTATTGTAACTGCCAGATAATATTCTTGCAATACTCTGTTGCAGAAGAGAACAGAAACACTGCTACTTTCTGATTTCATGAACTTGTATGTGGGATTTGGGGTGAGCCTGTATTTTGTTCGGGTCTCATTCCTTTGTTCTCCTTTGAGTATTGGTGGATAATAAACCAGCTGTGTAACCAAGAGAGAGAAAGTAATGAGCAAACCAAAGTAGGCAAATTTACCAGTGTGATGGATGCACGAATCACAGGAATTTGTAAGTTCAAGGTACAGTAGCCCCCTCCTTTACATGGGCTTAGCCTGTGTGTTTTTGTAACTGTGCATTTTCCGTCTGCTTCATCCAAGCAATCATTCTCTATAGCCAGATGGGGATTGGGAAAACCACACTTAAAAATGCATCTGCCCTAGTACTACTGGTTGGCTGACTCCACTCTTGTACTTTGGAAGACTTGGGGTGGGTTTACGCATCCCAGGCTAGCCTTGTAAAGTCCCAGGGTGGTAGCGACCATTCACACTTTGAGTGCTGGAAAAGCCCTGTCCTGGGCCAGCAGCATGCAAAGTGTGAATGGCCAGGCCAGGTCAGATTGCTATGGCAAGTAGGGGTGGGCAGGAATGCAATTTTCAGATTCGATTCGAATTGAATATTCGACTCTTGTTTTCGATCTTCCTGACCTCTGTAACTAATTCCAGCTTTTCCCTGTTTGATTTTTCTCTCCCTCCTGTAGACATTTTCTGTAACTGCAGTTCCATTGGGAGTACGAATCCGAGCAACTGCGATATCAGAACGGGACAGTGTGAATGCCGGGCCGGTTATGCAGGCCACGTGTGCGACCAGTGTGAGGATGGCTATTACCCGGATCACGGCAGTGGGCATTGCCTGCCATGCGGCTGCCACCCTGATGGCGCCGTTTCATCATCCTGCAACAAGTAAGGAAATGAAGTGTGTGGTTCTTCCTCCGTCCATTGGGCAGGCGGTGGATGCCACGATGCCCAGCGTTCCAGTAAGTGCCTGCCCTCTCTGAGGAGTACCTTGGCCCTGTTAGGATGCTGGGTTCGTGCAATGGCCAAGTGAATACTACAGTGTGGACACAAAACACTGGTAGCAAGCGTTTCAACAGTAAACTAAAACAAGTTTATTATTATACACAAGCAATACTAGAAAGGTAATAAGGTTCAGGTAGTTGTTAGTTTAAATTTGCAAGTCTCTTAAGGCTAGGAGCTACCCCTTTTTCTAAAGGAAAATAGTCCCACTTTTAAAAGACAAACCTCTCCACGTTCCTCCCTCTGACTTGCTCAGCCACAGCTCAAGCCCAGCCAGTGTACCAGAACGTGGCCCTAGATGATCACAAGGCCCAGTCCGTCCTTGCTTCTCCGATCATCCAGCCTGGTCAGTTGCTGGCGAAGTCTCCCTCGGAGCCCCAATCTTCCTCGATTGTCCCCTTCTGAAATCGCTCAGCCAACAGCCCAATGGTCAGCTACTGGTCCCAGCTCCCTCAGGATTCAGCTCTTTTCCTTTCAGCTCTTGTCCCAGCATGAAGACCCCTGGTCAACTACTGGTCTGGCTCCCTCAGGTTCAGCTCTTCTGTTCCTTTCAGCTCTTCTCCCAGCATGAAGACCTAGTCTGCTGTGTTCTCAGTTCCTTTATACACACACCCCTGACCCTGATTGGCTGTAACCGCAATAAAATGCTGCTGGAGATTCCTAACAAAGGTTGCTGTCCCTCCAGCCTGATTGGTGCGAACTCCTTCTCTAGCCCCTCCAGCACTCAGATCCCCGGACAGCTTTTCCCTCCAAAACCTTACTCCAGCCAATCACTGCAACAGGGCCCGCACAGGATTTCCCGCTCTTTTTGCAGCCCAAATCCCAGGGTTTGCAACAAGCTGTTTGCACCAAGGCTGGCTATTGCAGCTTGCAAGAAGCCTGCAAAGCCAGGAAGCAAAACAGTTTGCAGCCTGTACCCTGAAACCGTCACAGTGGAAGTCAAGACTCTGTGCGTATCTCTGACGACAGATCTGTGAAGCCTGCAAGCTTTTCATTTTGCATTCTATCACTTCGAAGAATTAGTAACCAACTCACTAGGGATGGGCACGGATATCCGAAAATCCAAAAATCGATTCGAACTCAACGAATATCAACATTCGATTCCGAATCAGATTTTCAAAAGTATGAATTTCCAAATTCAGATTGAATAAGGACTTTTGAAAATCTGATACGGATTTTCAAATGATTCGACTGAATTTGATGTTGTATATCACACCTGAATATCAGGTCTATTTGCACATATAACACGGGATGCAAACGTGATAAAAACAGGATACAAACGGATTTGAAAATCAGATATGAATGTTCCGAATAATCTGGATTTGAATCCGGATTTTCGAACGATTTGACCGAATTCAACATCAAATATCACATCCAGATATCTGGTCTGTTTGCTCATATAATGCGGGATGCAAACTGCCATACTCAATCTTGCTTGCCCGTTGACTGCACTCTCTCTCTCTCTCTCCATGTGCATATTCATGTACGCGCATGCATGTGTGCTTGTGAGCGCATGGAAAGCGTTAGGAGCCCGGCGTGAACCTCTGGAGGGTGGCAACTTTCCTGCCTGGAACGTTGGCCGGTTAAAATCGGTTCGCTTTTGTTGACGCAGCTGTGGGTTGGAGCAACAAGATCCGGGTGATGACCAAGGCTCCGGAGACGCAGGGCGGCGGAGCTGGCGAGCTTTGGCCTCTGTAAACATGGAGACCTTTTTTCTCCTTGCGCCCCTTTGACCAAACGGTCTGTCACCCAGGCCGGCCAGACGGGCTAATTATTAATGGAGCTGCTCCGGGGGAAGCCTAATCCCTCCCTGGTTGATTTCTGGAATGAACATTGACCTGACAAGCTATTGTGATGAATGGGAGGCTGTGGATACAATAATCAAAGGCCTGTTTCCACAAGCCAATTATTACTGGGAGAGAGAGAAGGGGAGCCGTCTGCGCCAGCGTCGGCACATGTCTCCTTTCTGTCAACATCGTGTTCAGTGGCCAAAACGGGCCTCGGTTTGGCACCTTTCGGATTTGCTGATGCAGCCCCTAAGATCATCTCAAAAGAGAACAATGACAGTGACAAATTTTCTTTAGACTGTAAGCCTGAGGGCAGGGACCTGTCTAAGATCTTTATAATATTATAACCCGCCCTGAGACCTCCAGGTATAGGGCGGGGTAGAAATACGGATGGATGGATGGATGGGTGGGTGGGTGGGTGGGTGGATGGATGGATGGATGGATGGATGGATGGATGGATGGATGGATGGGTGGATGGATGGATGGATGGGTGGGTGGGTGGGTGGGTGGGTGGATGGATGGGTGGGTGGGTGGGTGGATGGATGGATGGATGGATGGATGGATGGATGGGTGGGTGGGTGGGTGGGTGGATGGATGGATGGATGGATGGATGGATGGATGGATGGGTGGGTGGGTGGGTGGATGGATGGATGGATGGATGGATGGATGGATGGATGGATGGATGGATGGATGGGTGGATGGATGGGTGGGTGGGTGGGTGGGTGGGTGGGTGGGTGGATGGGTGTGTGGGTGGATGGATGGATGGATGGATGGATGGATGGGTGGGTGGGTGGGTGGGTGGGTGGCTGGATATGGGCACTAGGGTGTGAATGGATATTCACAGCCTTCAATATTTGTACAAATTTGGCCAAATTCAGACATTCGTATACAAACCAAATGTTACGACATTCGTACAGTAACATTGGTATGTGTATGACTGTTTTGGAGCATTCGTGAACCTGGGGAGGTGGGAAAGCGGCTGCGCCAGTCACACCTGCAAAGGATCCAGAGTGCATTCAACATGGATTGAGAGTGGATTCAAAGTGGATTCAGGGCAGGTTTGACACTTTCAGAGTGGATACGTTACGGGATACTTATTGGATAAGGTTGGTCTAGTGGTTAGGGAGCCTGGATCTTATCTGGGATCGCTGGGTCTGATTCCGCCCTCCCCCATGAGGTCAGCTGGGTGACCTTGGGCGAGTCACAGCTCTCTTCTGAGTTCTCACAGCCCCACCTACCTCACAGGGTGTTCTGTTGTGGGGAGAAGAACAGAAGGTTTGTCAGCTGCTTTGAGTCCCCTTCAATGAATGAGAAAAGCAGGGTAGAAAAGTCCTGCACCTTTTCCTGCGTTTGGAAGTTCAATCAAACAGTTTGCATCTAACCAAACCTGCCATGTTCCACGTATCCAAAAACTGGATCAAAGCAAACCACAGATATGAAGGATTTGGTCAAACCTTTTATATTTGCTGTGGTTTTGCCCATGAAAAGGGCTTTTTCAATGGGGAAAAAAAGATGGAATTTTTTTTTCCAAACAAGTTTGGAATCGACTGGGAACAGTCGTTTCTTCGATTACGTGGTTCATGTCCCTGCTCCTGACCTTGTCTAACGGGGCAGAAATGCTCATTGGTGGGAGCAACTTTAGCCCCAGCAGCTTGTATCAGCTGAGTTGCCAGGGAAAGCATGGAGAAAATGATGTTTTTTCTACTCCGGTTTTATTTTGGATGCGGGAATACCCCGGGGGCCCGTAGACCAGACAGCGATGGAGGCGAGAGGCAGTTCTGTTGACCCAAATCCCTGCTGCAAGGAGGAGCATCTTTGGTGCACTCTAGACAGGGCCCTGATCTGTTTATTTACGTGAAAGAGACATTTTGCACAACACACGTTTTTTTAAAATCGCTTTTAATTTTGCAAAACGTTAACTACATGGTCTCCCACTGTGAGAAACAAAAGCAAGCGATAACATATAAATCCATAGCCTCTATTCATTTCTCCCCTCCAGAGCTCAATCGATACTTTATTTCCCACCCACCCCCAGCCCATGCATGCAAATAGGTCATTTCCCAGGCCAGTGTCAGGCTTTGTCAGCATGAAGCCTATGTCAGCTTTTCCCAGCCTCGGCTTCTATGCGTCTTTGGATCTGGGCTTCCCCTTGGCCTCAGTCACCCTTTCTAAGCAGACCTGGTGTGTGTGTGTGTGTGTGTGTGTGTGTGTGTGTTATTGCTTGCATGCGTGACCTTAATGGTATCTTGCCCCATTTGCATTGCATATTGGACTTCTCCCCCCCTTCTAAGGACTGAAGATGGTGAACCCTTCTCCTTTTTTTCCATGTGGTGCCCACAACGGCCCTGCGAGGTAGGCTGTGAGAGGCGGCAGGGGCTTGAAACCTGGGAGCCTTCCGCATTAGGGATGTGCAGGCATATTCGAAACATTCGAAATTCAATAGAATTCATTCAGATTTGGACATTCAATTTCAAACTGAATGTTTGTACATCAGTTTTTCAACATTCGAACGAATTCAGATGTTTCGAATCCTTCATATGAATTATTCAGACATTTGTATGTGTATGGATGTATACGCATTACATATGTATCCGCGTGCATCTTATTCGTACCTCTATGCATTTGCACGGAAATGTACAGGATGAAAACGAGATGCGTACGGGATAAAAACGGGACGTGTGTGGATGCATACGGACACAATGTCGTCGACATTCGTATCTTCAAAGTGGTTAGGGAGCCGGACTCTTATCTGGGAATTCTGGGTTTGATTCCGCTCTCCTCCATGAAGCCAGCTGGGTGACCTTGGGCAAGCTACAGCTCTCTTCTGAGCAATCACAGCCACGAATATTGGTATGAATAGATGCAAATGTTCAAATCGGTTCTAATTTGAATACATTCGTTTTTGATCTATCCGTACAAATTTGAACGAGTCGTGAAGACCAGATCAGAGGTCACGTGTTTGCACTGCCACCGGAACAACGGGGTCCCAGGGTGGGCTCGGTGTAGCCTGTAGCCTGTTCGTTTTTCAGCGTTGCACGCCGCCCAGGGAAGCTCAGCTATATATAGGTCTGCCAGGGAACCTTTGCCAATGAAATAAAAATTCGGCCAAAATGATTGACCAGAGACATTTGGCATTTTGACATTTCTGCAGAACGCCTCTTCAGAGTTCTGGAGTATTTCGTCTCTCTCCGGCGGGTTTCACGAAGAGAGGTCCCATTCAGCGGCATAAAGGGAGGAATGTTGTGCGTCTACAAAGCACCAGTGTTTTCTGGGAAGAAAGCCGCCCTTTCTCGTCCCTCGCTTCTTCACCCCTGTCCCCACAAAGGGGGCTTTGCTGGGATTGCATAATGCGGGGGCCCCGCCACAGAGAGCCGGAGGCGACTTCCTTCGGACACAGAAGGTGTTATTAAACTCAGATGGTTTCAGATCACCAGGAAAGAGGGAAGGGGGGGGGGCGCGACGTGAAATCGAGCCGCTTTTAGAAACAGGTATTTCTGCCTCGTGCTTTCTCTGCATCTCCTGGGGTACAGATGAACTGACCTGAAAACCAGCGTAGTTTATGATGCCTCCATTAAAGGCCTGCAGAGAGGCCCCAGAATATGCATGGTGGCTTTTCCCTACGGAATCACCTGGGACAATCGCTGCTTTGTAGCTTAACAGGCTGTTATGTGAGGCTGCAGGGAAGAAAAAATAAAAATCTGTTTTAGATGTTAAATTTTATTGGGTTTCCACCTTCTTTCTTTCTTTCCTCCCTCTTTTCAGTTTGGTCGGGTGGTTAGGGAGCCAGACTCTTATCTGGGAATTCTGTATTTGATTCTGCTCTCCTCCATGAAGTCAGCTGGGTGACCTTGGGCGAGTCATAGCTCCCTTCTGAGCTCTCACAGCCCCACCTACCTCACAGGGTCTCTTTGGTGGGGAGAAGAACAGAAGGTTTGCCAGCAGCTTTGAGTCCCCTTAAATGGGTGAGGAAAATGGGGTAGAAAAGCCAACTCTTCTTCTTTTTCTTCCTCCTCCACCTTCTTTCCTTCTTTCCCCCTTTCCTTCCTTTGAATAATGAGCTTTGGGGCACAACCAGCTATCCCTGAACGCCGGACATAAGTCTATATCTTCTACTCAAAGCAGTGCTGAAGAATCACAACAAAGGAGGAGAAAAGTTTGTTGCAGTGGAAGGATTACATATAAATCCAGTGTTATGCTGAGTTAGCTGCTCTTCATCAGGATGCTTTAACCTCTCTTGTTGGTACCACCCTGGTTGACTTCTTTGTGCAGTTTTTTGGGCAGTGATACAGCAGTGGTTTGCAATTACCTACTTCCGTGGAGAGGCTAGAAACCCTCTGCTCTGCAGGAAAATGTGCATCCATTTGAATGGATCCCCTTTGAATGTGGTGGGATTCTATTTGTTCTGAAAGTATTTGTACGAATCCATACGAATATCTAATACATATCCCATAACATATCCCACTCTGAAAGTGTCAAATCTGCCCTGAATCCACTTTGAATCTGCTCTCAAACAGTGTTGAATGCAACCCTCGGTGGAAAAACAGCGCCTTCAGAGACATCTCTGCAGTTCCTTTTCCTCTGGTTCATGCTGTTTCCTCCTGATTCCTCTTTTCCGACAGGTCGGGACGATGCCACTGTAAAACTGGGGCGGGAGGTCCCAAGTGCGCCCAGTGCCAGGAAGGCTATTCCAGGTTCAACGGGACCGCCTGCGAACCATGTAGGTGCAATAACCGCTCTGCCAGATGCGATCCCCAAACAGGTAAAGTGCCTGGGGGCCTCTGGGTTTTTTCTTAGGGATCCCCTGTGAAGCCAGAGGGGGACGTTGCTTTGTGGTTTTGTGAGGATTTGCAATCAGGTGTGGTGAGCCAAAATGCATCAGTGGCTTGCCAATCTTGGCTTCATTGCCTCTCCTACAACAGGGCACTGCAGCCCTCCACCCACCCACCCACCCACCCACCCATCCATCCACCCATCCATCCATCCATCCATCCATCCATCCATCCATCCATCCATCCATCCATCCATCCATCCATCCATCCATCCTGCCCTATACCCAAGGGGCTCAGGGCAGGTTACAACAAATAAATCGAGCACATTAAGGCCAATAACATATTAAATATATTAAAACCATGGCAGCGTCTGGATGTGGGGAGGAAAAGGCTGTCCATCGGAATGGCAGCCGATGGTGCTAAATCACGCTGTTGGACGTTCCCAGGGTTTCACGAAAGCCACAAAACCACATTCTGTTAACTGTGTAAAAAAGCAGAACCCTGTGGTTCAGCACTTGCTCTTGACTGAGGTGACATCTGCCACATAAAAGCAAAACTGCGCTTCACGTAGCTGCATTATACGTCGGGTGAATACCTTGCAAAACATACAAATGGCCCTCGTGATGCAAATCTGAAATCAAAACTGAACAATATTTTATTTTTAATTTATTCCTCTGAGTAATTGTATCCTTCCTTTCAACGGAAGCTCCCAGAATGGGGAACAACAGTAAAAAGAGAGAAAGAGGAACCCTCTGAAACAGTATAAAACATGCATTAAAATATAACATGGCACCCACCAGAATGCAAGATGCAAATGTAATGAATTCAGAGGAGTTTATTTTTATTCTATTATTCTATTATTATTATTATTATTATTATTATTATTATTATTATTATTCTAAAGGACTGTGGGTTGAGCGCGCCCTCTGGTGGATACCAATGGCATGGTCTTTGGGTCAGGTAGGCTGAAGCCAGAACAAGCTGAAGATGTTCTATTCGAATCGAATACCTGAAAATCGGATTTGAATTCGAATCTTTTAAATTCAGATTTAACAAGATTATTTCTTCAAAATTTTGATTCGAATTTTGCACTTACGAATGTCAACAAAATGCGTAGATGCCCGTATGCGTCTTCCCCAGGTCCATATGCAGCCATACACATCCGTATGCATCCCGTAGGTATCCCGTATTCAACCCGTTTTCGTCCCGTACAGATCCCTACAAATGCGTACGGATGCGGGAAAGATGTGGATCTTCAAGTACGCACGGTGTACGAACCCGTACAGATGAGAGAATGCCCGGATAATCCCAATGAATAGATCCGAAATTGAATTCGAATGTTTACATTCGAATCTCGGGACGTTCGATTCAAGTTCGAATGTCAAAATTCGGCACATTCGATCAGATTTTGAATGCCTACAAATATTTGTGCACATCCTAGAACAGACATAAGAGAATCTGATTAAAATGGATTTGACGCAGGAATGCAGAGCGGTAGATATTTCCAGAGGAAAAGGCTGTAGCTGGTGTTTTTCACTTGCCAGGTCAGTTTCTCCCAGATCTGGTTCATGTCAGAAGTGGCTGTAGGAAGCTGCTCTGACGCCAAAGATCATCTCTGTAGCATGCGCCCAGCATGGATCTCTGAATCCGTCCCACTGTGTCTGAGAGCAGGTGTAGGCTTACCTTCTCACCCAGTTAGTATTCAGAAGTATTCCATGCTTTATGGAGGTATCCTAGGTATCTGAAAGAGCACTTTTGCCCATATAGACCTGCCCAGGCACTGAGGTCTCAAGGAGAATGCCTTCTTGTAGTTCCTTCTCTTGCAGAGCTACAAGGCATAGGGTCTTGCAAGAGGGCCTTTTCTGTGGTGGCCCCTAGACTCCGGAACAACCTCCCTCTTGAGATTCGCCAGGCCGCCTACATTGCATACTTTACGATGCCTGATGAAAACATATCTTTTCACCCAAGCTTTTACTGTTTAAATAGCTCCCTCAGGATGCTGTTAGGGAGGTACGGAGGGAGAGGGTTATATTTTTAATTATGTTTGACCATTTGATATGTTTTTAATCTCATTGGGCGGGATATACATTTTGTAAATAAGTAAATAACAATAAATGAATTTCCCCCTTTCTAGAAATGCAGCCTGTGGAGTGGGGTGTATTGTGAATTCAGGTGGACGGGCTTCAACACATGCATTGCGTTTTATAGTAGCCTGAGTCAGCAGGGGCCCATTGGAATAACAGTGTGGCCGCCACATTGTGTGGCATTTGCCATTCTACAAATCCAAACGCACATGTGATTATTCACAATCAGCCTTTCTGGGTCCCCTCCCCTCCTCTCCTCCCTCCCTTCTTCTCCTCCCTCCCTTCCTCCCTCTCTCCCTGCCTCCCCTCCCTCCCTCCCTGCCTTTTGTTGCATGCGTACAGAAAACCTCACAGCTGCGGTTATGGCACTATTTATACCTAACTCAGGCCTGGCTGGAGGGGAAATGCAGGCGGTGGAGGCAAGAAAGAGGGAAGGAGCTGTTTGTGGAACAGAGAATAGAAGAGGAAGCCAAATGAAGGTGCAGAGGAAGGAAAGAGAGGGGCAGTTAGGCGTTGAGAAACTAGAGCAAGTCCAGAGGAGGGCTACCAAGATGGTTTGCGGTCTGGACACCATGTCCTAGCAGGAAAGGTTGAAGGATCTAGGAACCCTTAGCCTGAAGAAGAGAAGAGACATGATCAGGGTCTTCAAGTCTCTGAAGGGCCGTCACAGTGCAGAGGGATCGCCCCTATTCTCACTTGCACAAGATGGGAGGACTAGAAACAAGGGGATGAAACTTCAAGGGAGTCAATGCAGATTAGCAATAGAAATAACTTCCTGACAGTGGGGGCGATCGGTCAGTGGAACAGGTTGCCACTGGAGGTGGTGGGTTCTCCTTGGCTGGAGGTCTTCAAGCAGAGGCTGGAGCTACATCTGCCTGGGACAGTTTAGGAAATTACGGGGCACTCTGTTCAAATTCGAGTGCCAAAATTTGGCACATTCAATTGAATTTCGAATGCCTACGAATATTCGTCCACATCCCTAGCGCCGTTCTATCGGGGGTGTATACGTGCGCGGATGAGCGCATACTGTCTTAACCTTTTCTTTTGAAAGATGTTGAAGTTCTGCATTTCTTCCCTAGGCCTCTGTCTGGACTGTCAAGGAAACACCGAAGGCGCTTTCTGCGAAAAGTGTAAAGTGCAGTTCTACGAAAACAGCTCACGCCACGAATGTCTCCTCTGCCCATGTTCCACGGTGGTTTCCACTGGCAGCTGTCAATTAAGTAAGATGCTTTTCCCACAGGGGTTTAATTAAAAACTTACCTGTAGGTTGGGACCCCAGTGTCTTGTGCATTTTTTTCTTTTTCCTCTTTCTTATTCTCCTAGTTTTATTTATTGGTTGGTATTTTTTTATTCCATGCTGTGCCCGGAGGTCTCAGGGTGGGTTACGGTGGTAGACGATAAAAACAAAATTTTAAATAAAAATGATGATTGGTGTCTGCACACACTGAATATACTTTCACGTAGTATGAAGATACTGTTATTGGATCAGAATGGTGAAATTGACCCAAAGCTGAGAGAGGCAGGCGTGTTTTCGCTATGTGCAAAACAAGCCGAGTTTCTGAAACGGGACGTCTGCGTGGTAACCCCAGCAAAGGAAATAGCCAACATCAAGAGAAGTATAGAGTCAAGGTCATGAGAAGTAATTATTCCTCTTTACTCTACCGTGGTCAGGCCTCATCTAGAGTCCTGTGCCCCCCCCCATTCAAAACAGACATTGACAAACTAGACCGGTGATGGCCAACCTATGACACACGTGTCACAGGTGACACGCCAAGCCCTTTTGGGTGACACACCTGGTCACCCTGGCACCTGGATATGTAGTGCTTGCTTGTTCTTGAAGTGTATGAAATACCAACTTTCAATTGAAGATTTAGCAACAAAAGTCACTAATGTAAAGAATTCTTTGTTTTTGCTTTTAATAAAATACATATATCAAAAATATAACTTTTTTACTAGAGCTACAAATATCACAAAATTATGGATATTTCTAGAAGTGACACAGCACCTGAGTTTAGCTAGGTTTTCTTGTGAAGTTTGACACACCGAGCTCAAAAGGTTCGCCATCACTGAACTAGACCAAGTCCAAAGGAGGGCTACCAAAATGGCTAGTGGTCTGGAAACCATGTCCTGCAAGGAACGGTTGAAGGATCTAGGAATGTTTAGCCTGCAGAAGAGAAGACAGAGAGGAGACAAGTCTCTGAAGGGCTGTCACACTGCAGAGAAATCTAGGGCTGTGCACAAATGTATTTTTTGCATTCGAATGCGAGTCGATTCGAATATTCAAAAGTTCAATTTGTTTCAAATTTTAAAAATCCAGATTCACAAAAATCTGATGCGAAGCCGGATTATTTAAATCCACACATTCGAACGTTTGATCTGTGTTCAAAAATATGAATGTTGATAACATTTGTATCCTTTTTTAAATTTGTGTGCAACCGTATTCATCCCGTACGCATCCTGTTTTTATGCCATATGCGTTCTGTGTTCATCCTGCATTATCAGCACAAACACACATAATTTTCACGCATATTCGTATACAATAAATATGGATCTGTTCATTCGAATTATTCAATTGTCCGTATCGGATTTTCGAAAATCCGAAATTCATCCAAACGTCGAAATTTGAATATTTTTAAATCCAATTTGAATCAGATTTTTTAATTTTTGAAAATTCATGCACATCCCTAGATTTATCTTCATCTTCATTCCTGGAGGTCTTCAAGCAGAGGCTGGACCTATATCTGTCTGGGATGGTTTAGGAAATCCTGCATTGAGCAGGTGGGTGGACTAGATGACCGTGGAGGTCCCTTCCAACTCTATGATTCTGTTTCTCCCCCTTCTTTTCTAGAACCAGGCCACCCCACGCCAGTCTGTGACAAGTGTCGGCCCGGATATACTGGTGCTCATTGCAACCAGTGCGACAAAGGCTTTTACAGCTCGGACAGCATCTGTGTGCCGTGTCAGTGCAATGGCAATGTGGACCCGATACTTTCGCCGCAGATCTGCAAGCCAGACACAGGCGAATGCCTCGGTTGCCTCTATCACACAGCTGGGCGCCACTGTGAGAAGTGTCAAGAAGGTTACGTCAAACATTTGGAAGGTGGAAACTGTACCAAAAAAGGTAACAGTATCATTCTCTCTTGTTAGCCCAATTCTCTGTGTGCTGCGCTTTGAGGCTCATACGTGGTACTGGAGGAAGTCAAGGCTGGAGATGAACTTCCGGAGGGGACTGATACTTGACATGCCTTCTGGATGAACTTCTGCAGGGGGCGTGAGGCCTTGACATGCCCTGGGGCAAGAGGCGAGCGAGCCACTGCACGGACTTCTATGTGTTGGCCCCGGGGGTTGAGGCCCCACAGTGACAATACAGCAGCAAATGTGTTGGCCCCGGGGTTTGAGGCCCCACAGTGACAATACAGCAGCAAGGATACTGGTTAGAGGCCGTGTCTCTACATAGAGGGAGATAGAGCCCAGGGTGGGAGCCCAGGGTACGTGCTGGAGGGGTGTGGAAGTGTGCGGACGCCTCCCCCTTGGTCATTCAGGAGATGTGTAGATGCAGTTTTAGTCCAGGGTGCTGACTTTAGTGCTCTTGACCAATTCTGTGTCTTACGCAAAATCTCTGTGAATTATCTTCACACTGTACCAAAAGATATCAACCAATACAGGCTTGAAGAAATTGCTTTGGGCGGAGTGAAACCACAGTGCTGAATAAACTGAGTAGCTTTTTTTAGACAGAAAGATGGAGAAAGCAAAAATACCGGTTAACTGGTAAATGTACAGCCTTTGCCATCTACCGTAAAATACCTCCCTGAACAGCCACGGCTAACCCAATGCCCTCCGTACGTTTCAAACTACTAACTCTCACATGCCCAAACTAGGGATGTGCAAAAATGGTGGGGTTTTTTTGTATTCGATTCATACTGAATTGAATGTAAGAAAATTAATATTCATTCAAATAGTTCCCCTTTGAATGTGGTAGGAGAGACAGGCAGGATGCCTCTCAAGGCCATGTGCGGGGAACTGAGATCTGGTGAAGGGTTTGCCTTTGTCTTCTGCTTGAGATGCCCAGAAGCAAATGGCGGACCACTGGGTAAGACGGGATGCTGGACCAGATGGGCTGTGGCCTGATCCAGCAGGGCTCCTCTTATGTTCTTATGGTCTTAGGTACGTTCACTTGATATGTTGTGACCTTGCATGGCTAAATTTACTTCACGGTATGCTCATTCTACCATATTCTTGTGTGTGTGTTGTGTGTGTTTTCAATTGATTGTAGAACATATTCCTGGTCCACAGAGCAGAGGGCTCACCCCTTTGGCTCCAAACGCCAGTGTCCCGACGTCGCTTTCCCCAACCACCATCAACAGTACATTCCCGTCGACAACCACGCACCCTCTTTCCCCCGTGAGCTCCTCTGACAACAGTACGTCAGCGCTGGCCGATGTCTCATGGACTCAGTTCAACATCATCATCCTCACCGTCATCATCATCTTGGTGGTCCTGCTGATGGGCTTTGTGGGTGCCGTCTACATGTACCGAGAGTATCAGAACAGGAAACTGAATGCCCCCTTTTGGACCATTGAACTCAAGGAAGACAACATCAGTTTTAGCAGCTACCACGACAGCATCCCCAACGCAGATGTGTCGGGCTTACTGGAAGACGACGGCAATGAGGTGGCACCGAATGGACAGTTGACATTGGCGCCGCCCATGCATAGCTACAAACCATAGCGGCATCAGAGTTGCGAGTTTATTTCAAAGGGCTGAAGTGGAGCAAGCCAAGTTGGTGTTTCTTGAGGAGACGGGCCAATCGATGAAACCGATATGGTATTCTTTCTACCTTTGTCTTTGGAAGAGGATGTAAAAGAATTCTTGGCTTCTTGTGATATAACAGAAGCCCAGTTGCAACTCACGGATTGTATTCAACCCATCGCTTTCCATCAAAATACTTAGACACCGTCATGGATATGAACTTGTATTTAATAATAGTGATGATGATGATGATGATGATAAATGGAGGTGCTTTGAGATATATTTTTGTATGAAGTGATGGAGGGGTACCAAGGAATTCATATCCACAGGAATCATAAGCTATTTAATTTTGACACTTTGACTCGGTATTAAAAAAAAAGCCAGTGATGTCCAATGAGGAACCGGACAGGAAGTGAACCAACTCTTCATAGAGTTAAAAAAATTATCGAAACGGCGTTTGGCGTTATGAAAGTTTTTTGCTATTTTTTGAACGAAAGTCAGATTAAAAACGAAGCAGGCAAAACGTAACAAGAGGAGCTGTGCCGATAGGAACCAAGAACATGAAAAAGATTTTGTTGTTTATCTGATTGAAGGAGTAATGGAAAATATACTTTGTTGTTTTGGGGGTTTGTGGGGATGGAGACAAGATAGGAAACATCCGTTTTTGGAGACCTTCCTTCCAAGGTGATGATGTGGTTTATAATACAGGAATCTGTTTATTAGCTTTATATGGAACTTGGATTCTGTAATGGGGTTTTTAAGGAGCCTTTGCCAGGGTCTCGTTCGGGTACCTCCTTATCTGGACCCGAGGCCGTGGGTACACGGAACGTCCTCAGCACTGCGTTTGTAACTACTTGTACAAAAATCTCTCGTGTCATATTTTATTTGTTAATTTTATCTGTACAGCAGCTTGTGACATTGTAAAAAAAGAAAAGAAAAGAAAAGAAGGAAACCCAAACCACGACCCCACAGTGGAAAAGCAAGTAATGTATTAAAAGTGATGTAAATTTAGATGGCAATACTGTTGGAGCTGGGTCTCTGGCAAATGTTTGTTGCTGACTTTATTCCTCTTTGGACAATATGGACTTAACTTTTTGTCTCAAGCTGAGCGTTTCCTTTGCTTGCTTGCTTTAAACCTCAGCCGCCTTCTCCTTGCTCTGTTACCCCCTGAACAAATTTGTCTGTAAGGCACTTGTGAATAATGGCACTTGGATCTAATGCTTTGGACAGGTTTATTTGGGCTCTGGCCAGTAGGGAATGTTAGTGTGCATCTCTAAATAAGAAGAGTCTAATATAATGTTTTTGCATCCCTCTGGAGACTTTTGAGTTAATTTCTTTCACCCTACTAGGAACGGCACTTAACCAATTTTTGGAAATTTCCCATCAGTTCTGGGCTGGGGAAAATTCTGTTGCTTATCCTTTCAGTTAGGGGTGCACTGAGAAGGTGGGTTTGTCTACATGGGTACTTAATGGGTACTTCTAGTGACAGTGGAAAAACAACCCTAATGGATCATCATAGCTAGAAATAGGTGTATGGAGCTTAACTTTAGGGAAACAGTGTAAGCTCTGTGGTCACAGTTAGATCAGACAAAACACTGTATTTTTGCCATATAAAACCAAAATCATTACTTACCAAATCGCCCTGTGTTCTTTTCTTTTTAAATTTAATTTTTCCGAAATGTTCCTTGGCACAAAATTATGGTAATGTGCTAAATTTATCAAGGGTGTGTAATGAAAAATAAGCATTTCCACAGGATGATCAGCTGAGAGTTCTTTCTCCTGCATGTTTACCCCAATTCTAGCATATTAGGGAGACCGCTAGTATTAGCTTGAAGATAAAAACTAAAGAACCTATGATTTAAACCGGAATCCAGATTTACTGAATGTAGCAATGGCAACTCCAAAAAGCACTCTGAATTTTTTTTAAAAAAATCTGTTATTTATGACTTTGGAATTGTAAAACAAAAGATATCTGTGCTGATAATTCCAATATTAAGTTGATTTCACTCGTTGGTATAATGATCCACGTGCTAAATTTTGTGCCCCTCGTTGCAAGCATAAAATCAGCCAGTGTGAAATTCAGTGTTTTGAGAAATTGGGGGCAGGGAAGGGAATCTATGTCGGAATTTATACTGAAGTTACGTTATTTAAAGTGAATTAAAATAAAGTGTATATAATTTGTATCAACCGACGTTTGTTCTTTTGGGTGCTTTTAACAATAAAAGAGATGAAATGCTGTGTTAGGCTTTACAGGTGTTTTGAATGGGTTAAGCATTTTGTACTGGGGGGGCTAATATAGGGTGTTTTTCCACTGTCACTAGAAGTACCCATTAAGTACCCATTAATGGGTACAAAAATGGGTACTTAATGGGTACTTTTAGTGACAGTGGAAAAACACCCATAGTCACGGATCACTGACCATCCAAGAGGATCAGAGATAACTTTGGTAGGCATGGGTGTTGCAGGCACTGATTTTATTGTTACTTATTTATTTATTGTTTCAATAAGATTTAATACATGAGTAAATGAAACTCTTACATTAAAAAATTAAAAAGAAAAGTCTGTTTTGTAGAATACATTTGAAGGTATGTAGATAGACAGTAGCTCCAACAGAAAAATACAGCTCTGTTCTTCCTTACTTATATTGATGAAGGTATTTAGAGGTGTTTTTCCACTAGCACTAGAGTACCCATTAAGGACCCTGAAGTCAATTATGTGCACATACATTCCGACCTGTTCACATCATTCTAAGATACTCACAGTAGAATCAAGCTTAAGGTTAGCGTGAAAAGGCCATAAGAGTGGGAGGGAAAAGAAAGGTAACTTTGGGGGCTTCAGATCATCTTAAATCCATACATGCATGGCTTTCAAGAAGAGTAAGCTAGATTTATTGTTTTGGGGCATTGCTAAAAATCAGTTGTTCTGAAACGAGTTGTTCCAAGTTAATTTTATTTACTTAAGTATTTTTATCTTGCCCTTCACCCAAAGCTCTCAGGAAAGGCCACAAGACTGAAGAAGAGTTGGCTTTTCTACCCGCTTTTCTCACCAATTTAAGGGAACTCAAAGTGGCTGACAAATCTTCTGTTCTTCTCCCCACACCAGTCACCCTGTGAGGTGGGTGGGAATGTGAGGACTCAGAAGAGAGCTGTGACTAGCCCAAGGACACCCAGTTTGCTTCATGGAGGAAGAAGAGTTGGCTTTTCTGCCCTACTTTTCTCACCCATTTAAGGGGACTCAAAGCAGCTGACAAACCTTCTGTTCCTCTCCCCACAGCAGACACCCTGTGAGATAGGTGGGGCTGTGAGAGCTCAGAGAAAGAGAGCTGTGACTAGCCCAAGGGCACCCAGCTGGCTTTCTGGAGGAAGGAGAGTTGACTTGTATACCCTTCCTTTCTCACCCATTCAAGGGGACTCAAAGCGACTGACAGCTTTCTATTTTTCGCCCCACACCAAACACCCTCTGAGGTATAAATAAATAAATAAAAAAGGAAAGGGAGAATGGGCTATTTATCACCCATCCCAGTCTAGGAGCGTCTGCCCTGTGTACCTTCACTTATTTAACTGCGCAGGCGCGCCCGAAGTAAAAATGGCGGCGCGCCGCCCCTCCTTTTTTCAGACGCTCCCTTCGGCCACTGCTGCTGCTGCTCCTCCTCCCTCCGCAGCGCGCGCAGCGCCTTGCCACATCTTTCCCTACCCAAAGATGGCGCCCTTGCTGCCCTCGCCGGCTTCCTTCCCTTCCCAATGATGGCGGCCCGCCCTAGGAGTACGTCCCAGCTTTCCCCTTTACCCGAACGGTGCCCGTCTTCGGGCGGCTTCGGCGGCTTCACCAACATGGCGGCGCCAGCGCCGTTTTGAATTCCCAGCCGCCAGAGCAGCGCAGCGCAGAGCAGCAGCCGGGACAATAACAGCCGCCTGACGGGCGCGACAGAGCGAGAGTCTCCCGGCGCCTCCGCCTCCTTCCCCTCGGGCCCGCCATGGACTCGCTGCCGGGAGAAGACCCCACCTTGCCCCTGGAGCTCAACGGCAGGTACAGGCCGCGGGGGGAGGCGGGGGGGCTTTTCTCTTTCTGAAGGGAGTTAACCCCTTCCCGCCGGGCGCCGACTGAGAGAACAACCGACGCCAGCAGCCGCACGAGGGTCTGCAGTGCGCATGCTCGGGCAGGTGGGGCTCTGCTGCCGGCCCCGCCCCTCTCCGTGGAGGAGAGCCTCCACTCGCAGGAGCAGTGTACCTGCAGGGGAAGGGAAATCTAGAGATGCTTGGGTTTCCCCCCCTTATGATTATGAGTTATAGACAATTATAGCTATAGAGTTAGAAAACTTATATACCGCCCTTCGCTGGACGGTCCCAGGGCAGGTTACAGTGAAATTAAAACATATTGGATAGTAAGCATAATTAAAAATCTAATGGGTCCAGTGGTTAGGGAGCCAGACTCTTATCTGGGAATACCGGGTTCGATTCTGCACTCCCCTGCAAAGCCAGCTGGGTGACCTTGGGCAAGTCACAGCTCTCTTCTGAGCGCTCACAGCCCCACCCACCTCACAGGGTGTTCTTTTGTGAGGAGAAGAACAGAAGGTTTGTCAGCCGCTTTGCATCCTCTTAAATGGGTGAGAAAAGTGGGGTAGAAAAGCCAACTCTTCTTCTTTTTGAGCTCTCACAGCCCCAACTACCTCACAAGGTGTCTGTGGTGGGCAGAAGAACAGAAGGTTTGTCAGCCGCTTTGAGTCCTCTTAAAGGGTGAGAAAAGCAGGGTAGAAAAGCCAACTCTTCTTCTTCCTCCTCCATGAAGCCAGCCTAGTGGCCTTGGGCTAATCACAGCTCTCTTCCGAGCTCTCACAGCCCTACCTACTTCACAAGGGTGTCTGTTCTGTGGAGAAGAACAGAAGGTTTGTCAGCCCCTTTGAGTCCCCTTAAACGGGTGAGAAAATCCTCACGATAACACTGTGAGGTAGGTTTGCCAGAAGTGTTGACCTTGCTGCTGGTTACTAGCTAGATGTCATTACGTAAGAACCTAAGAGGAACCCTGCTGGATCAGGCCACAGTCCGTCTAGTCCAGCATCCTCTCGCACCCAGTGGCCCACCCAACTAAGTGCTGGTATTGTTATGCTTTCACCGTTTATGTGGCCCTTGATTCTGTGGAAGAATTTGTCCTTAAATGGACCTCCAGCCTCTTCTGATGCTTAATCTTCAAATACTGAGACTTTGCAGAAAATGCCAGTCAGTTGCATGTATGTTTATTCAGGAATAAATTGCATTCTCACTGGGCAACCCCTACAGGGTACGTTTGCTTCTGGTATTTTAGCATCACTCTGAATTTCTGCTTCTTCCCCGTCTTTACATTCTGGAATTCACTATCCTAAGTCGGTTTTCTGAGAAAACAAAATTATGTAATTGGAGACTGTTAGTCTAAAATGTTTTAGCCCAAACATTTCCCCCCATTCCTTCACTTTATTGCTAATCTTAAGGGAAGGACAGACTTTAAGGCTATTTTCCAGTGATTAATGTTTTCCTCCCAGCTTGGTGGAATCTGCGGAGAGAAGAATCTCTCCTTTCAGCAAGCAGAGGCAGATTCTAGCCTGGAGTTAAAGATGAGTAGCCAACTAATCACCTTCAAGTCAAGTACTATTTGGGTACTAAGAGTCAGTATAAAAGCAAAAAAATGGTGGCATCTTTAGAGATATTTTATGAGGCTTAGACTTAAGGATCTTGATAAGCTTTGCCTGGCTAGAGGAAAGAGACAGCTAGGATCTTGTTTATCTATTAATTAATATTTATATCCCACCCTATATTCTAAGATCTCTGGGTGGCATCTTCCTCGGATTTGTACAGATCCGTACGGGACAAAAACGGGATGCATACGGGACAAATACAGGATGCATATGGCTGCGTACAGGATGCGTAACCATGTGTATGGGCACATATGAATGTTGTCGACACGCGTCAGTGCAAATTCGAATGGGAAATTAGAACGAAGAGATTCAAATTTGCTTAATTCGAATCGGATTTGGTTCAATTAGAATTTTAAAGATTCGAATCGAATGAAATTTTCGGATATTCGAATTGAATCCCAACAATCGCATTCACGCGCACCCCTCGCCTAGTTTTTATGCACGAGAAGGCATAAATGGACTTCTTCCAACTCTTCTTCATCGGTGAATTGTCTTCCTTTGTTTCTAGTGTCACCGTCCCCCGGTTGCCGGATCTCTCAGGAGATGAAGTTCAGGTTCGCCTGGCAGGTGGTGGAGGTAAAGTCAGCCTGGGAATGCTTCTCTGCTTCGCTTTTTAAACGGTTACATTTTTGTGTGTTTGTATTCACATTGGCTCCTTTGATACATCTAAATTCCTTTGGATATGAAATTGGATAGGCTGGCGGCTTCTAGGGACCCGCATGAATATTTGAAGCGTTCGTAATTCGATCGAATTTGGACACTCGAATTCGGATCAAATATCAATAAATTTGAATTTAACATTCAAACGAATTATTCCGACATTTGTATGCGTATGGATACGTATGCTTTACATATGTATCTGTATGCATCTTATCCGTATCCATGCACATTTGTACAGATACGTATGGGATGGAAATGGGATGGAAATGGGATGCGTACGGGATGCGTACGGGTTGCATACGGATGCTTACGGTCACTTTCAAATGTTGTTGACATTCGTATCTTCAGATATGAATTAAACATTTGTACAAATGGATTCAAATGGATTCGATTTGAATGGATTGTGAATACATTTGAATTTTAAACATTCCAAATCGATTCAAATCTTCTGATATTTGATTCGAGTTGCATCCTGAAAATTGCATTTGTGCACTCCCCTACCGGCTCCCTATATCTAACAAGGTCTGAGTCTACTAAATTTTTGGTCCAGTGAACCCTTGGGAACTGCATGTATATTGTCTTGGTTCTTGAATGGGTGAAAAGGGGAATAAACATTTAAATATGTAGTTAGAGAATTTAACATTTATTCTGTGTATGGCCCTTTTTGAGGCTCTTGAGAGAGATTCAGCAGGTTTTCTTTGTGCTTGGAGGGTCTTTCAGCTTGGCTTTCTAACGCAGCATTTCTCTCTCACGTTGCACAATTAAAATCACAACAACACAGAAGCGAAGGGTTCATAAAAACAGCTTCTGTCATGCCGTCTGAGTTTGCTATAAAGGGGAGGAAAGACTCCAACGCTGTTACCTTACCAAGCGGTTGAAAACTCTTGCAATTGCTCTTCAGCTCTGTTGCAATAAAAAAAACCTCACAAATATGATTCCTTCATTCTGAGACTGACATCCTTTGAAATGTGGCTTCTCAAATGTGCAGCATTACCAGATGTGGCGGAAGACACCCTTTCACCAACCCGAGCGCGGACCATGAAGGACTTTGAAAACGTACGTTTGTTGCTTTCATTTCTTTGCAATTTGTCACTGTGGCCTCCCTGCTGTTTGCAACTTTCTTCCAACCAGGACCTGAGTGGTTCCCTCGCTGATTTAACGAAATGCATCTCCTCACCCACAGCTTTAGAACTGCCGTACTTAGTTGCACGGCCGTGATTAATTCTGTGTCCTGTGTTTTCCTTCCCCACCTGTCTTCGATATATTGTTTATTTCTGTTACTCTTATCCAGCTGCATTCCCAGACTTCATCCACCATAAGAACATAGAACATAAGAGGAGCCCTGCTGGATCAGGTCACAGCCCGTCGAGTCCAGCATCCCACCAGTTGCCCATAGGCATCTCAAGCAGAGGCAAGGGCAAACCTTCTCCTGCTCTCCGATCCCAGCAGATGGTCTTAGAGGCATCCTGCCTGTCCTCCCAGCCTGAAAGATGTACTTAGGCATCCATTCTAGTAGCCATTAATACATCTGTCATCCATACATTTGTACAACCCTTTCTTAAAAGCCATCTAGGCTGGTTGCTGTCACTGCCTCTTCTGGAAGCGAATTCCAAACCCAATGACCTTCGGGGTGAATAAATGCTTCCCCTTGTCTGATCCGACTCTCCTACCCATCAGCTTCATAGATGCCCCCTGGTTCTAGTGTTATGTGATAGAGAAAAGAAATTTTCTCCATCCACCTTTTCTATACCATGCATGATTTTATAGCCTAAAGCTTCATCCAGAGAGCAGTTTCTTAATCCGGATTATAATGTGGAATAAGCAAGCTCTGTCTGGATGTGCCTTTAATCCCTTTGTGTCCAGGGGTCTCCCCATGCCCAGGTATGGTGTAACATGTCGGCTGCTTTCTGCAGACAAGCCTTGTTTCCTTTTCATACCTGTCCCTTAGCCCTTCGTTAGACAAAGACACTGACATCCATATTTTATGAGGCCCATATTGGATTTCTTGGTGGAGAAAGCGTCTGACGAGCGCCGATGGCCTGGCAGTGGGGAATGGGGTAGTTTATTTGTATGAATGATTCACAGTTTCTCTCTTTAAAAATTGAAGAGGCCGTTCCTTATCTCCGGGACGCTTTCCTTGGGCCATTGTCCTCCTTCCCTTTGGGAAAGTATCGTTGCAAGTGGTGAAAGGTTAGCAGCCCAGAGAGGCCTTTTCTGGGAACCTGCCCATTTCTGCAAGCTATTAAAAATTAAATATCTTTCTGGGTTCTCTCTCTGCCTCCTCCCTGCCCCCCCCCCCCCCGGCCGTTTGGTTTGGTTGCAGCATCTTCAAGTACTTTTGTCTCCTAGAAACTGCCTTTTTGCCTGCCTTATAAATTAGTTGTGGGAATTATGGATTTTCTTTTCTGTTTTGCATTGATGTCCTTATTTTGCATTCATGTAAAGAACATAGATCAGCCCACAGCCCATCTAGTCCATAAGAACCTCAGAGGAGCCCTGCTGGGTCAGGCCACAGCCCATCCAGTCCATAAGAACCTCAGAGGAGCCCTGGTGGATCAGGCCAAAGCCCATCCAGTCCATAAGAACCTCAGAGGAGCCCTACTGGATCAGGCCACAGCCCATCTAGTCCATAAGAACCTAAGAGGAGCCCTGCTGGGTCAGGCCACAGCCCATCTAGTCCATAAGAACCTAAGAGGAGCCCTGCTGGGTCAGGCCACAGCCCATCTAGTCCATAAGAACCTAAGAGGAGCCCTGCTGTGTCAGGCCACAGCCCATCTAGTCCATAAGAACCTAAGAGGAGCCCTGCTGGGTCAGGCCACAGCCCATCTAGTCCATAAGAACCTCAGAGGAGCCCTGCTGGATCAGGCCACAGCCCATCTAGTCCATAAGAACCTAAGAGGAGCCCTGCTGGGTCAGGCCACAGCCCATCTAGTCCATAAGAACCTCAGAGGAGCCCTGCTGGATCAGGCCACAGCCCATCTAGTCCATAAGAACCTAAGAGGAGCCCAGCTGGATCATGCCACAGCCTATCTAGTCCATACGATCCTCAGAGGAGCCCTGCTGGATCAGGCCAAAGCCCATCCAGTCCATAAGAACCTCAGAGGAGCCCTGCTGGATCAGGCCACAGCCCATCCAGTCCATAAGAACCTCAGAGGAGCCCTGCTGGATCAGGCCAAAGCCCATCTAGTCCATAAGAACCTAAGAGGAGCCCAGCTGGATCAGGCCACAGCCCATCTAGTCCATAAGAACCTAAGAAGAGCCCTGCTGGGTCAGGCCACAGCCCATCTAGTCCATACGATCCTCAGAGGAGCCCTACTGGATCAGGCCACAGCCCATCTAGTCCATAAGAACCTAAGAGGAGCCCTGCTGGGTCAGGCCACAGCCCATCTAGTCCATAAGAACCTCAGAGGAGCCCTGCTGGATCAGGCCACAGCCCATCTAGTCCATAAGAACCTAAGAGGAGCCCAGCTGGATCATGCCACAGCCCATCTAGTCCATACGAACCTCAGAGGAGCCCTGCTGGATCAGGCCGCAGGCCATCTGGTCCATAAGAACCTAAGAGGAGCCCCGCTGGGTCAGGCCACAGCCCATCTAGTCCATAAGAACCTAAGAGGAGCCCTGCTGGATCAGGCCACAGCCCATCTAGTCCATAAGAACCTCAGAGAAGCCCTGCTGGATCAGGCCACAGCCCATCTAGTCCATAAGAACCTCAGAGGAGCCCAGCTGGATAAGGCCACAGCCCATCTAGTCCATAAGAACCTCAGAGGAGCCCAGCTGGATCAGGCCACAGCCCATCTAGTCCATAAGAACCTAAGAGGAGCCCAGCTGGATCAGGCCACAGCCCATCTAGTCCATAAGAACCTAAGAGGAGCCCAGCTGGATCATGCCACAGCCCATCCAGTCCATAAGAACCAAAGAGGAGCCCTGCTGGATCAGGCCACAGCCCATCCAGTCCATAAGAACCAAAGAGGAGCCCTGCTGGATCAGGCCACAGCCCATCCAGTCCATAAGAACCTAAGAGGAGCCCAGCTGGATCATGCCACAGCCCATCCAGTCCATAAGAACCAAAGAGGAGCCCTGCTGGATCAGGCCACAGCCCATCCAGTCCATAAGAACCTAAGAGGAGCCCAGCTGGATCATGCGACAGCCCATCTAGTCCATAAGAACCTCAGAGAAGCCCTGCTGGATCAGGCCACAGCCCATCTAGTCCATAAGAACCTCAGAGGAGCCCAGCTGGATCAGGCCACAGCCCATCTAGTCCATAAGAACCAAAGAGGAGCCCTGCTGGATCAGGCCACAGCCCATCTAGTCCATAAGAACCTGAGAGGAGCCCTGCTGGATCAGGCCACAGCCCATCCAGTCCATAAGAACCAAAGAGGAGCCCTGCTGGATCAGGCCACAGCCCATCCAGTCCATAAGAACCTAAGAGGAGCCCTGCTGGATCAGGCCACAGCCCATCCAGTCCATAAGAACCTCAGAGGAGCCCTGCTGGATCAGGCCACAGGCCATCTAGTCCATGAGAACCTAAGAGGAGCCCTGCTGGATCAGGCCACAGCCCATCTAGTCCATAAGAACCTAAGAGGAGCTCTGCTGGATCAGGCCACAGCCCATTTAGTCCATAAGAACCTAAGAGGAGCCCTGCTGGATCAGACCACAGCCCATCTAGTCCATAAGAACCTAAGAGGAGCCCAGCTGGATCAGGCCACAGCCCATCCAGTCCATAAGAACCAAAGAGGAGCCCTGCTGGATCAGGCCACAGCCCATCCAGTCCATAAGAACCAAAGAGGAGCCCTGCTGGATCAGGCCACAGCCCATCCAGTCCATAAGAACCAAAGAGGAGCCCTGCTGGATCAGGCCACAGCCCATCCAGTCCATAAGAACCTAAGAGGAGCCCAGCTGGATCATGCCACAGCCCATCCAGTCCATAAGAACCAAAGAGGAGCCCTGCTGGATCAGGCCACAGCCCATCCAGTCCATAAGAACCCAAGAGGAGCCCTGCTGGATCAGGCCACAGCCCATCTAGTCCGTAAGAACCTCAGAGGAGCCCTCCTGGATCAGGCCACAGCCCATCTGGTCCATAAGAACCTCAGAGGAGCCCTGCTGGATCAGGCCACAGCCCATCTAGTCCACAAGAACCTAAGAGGAGCCCTGCTGGATCAGGCCACAGCCCATCTAGTCCATAAGAACCAAAGAGGAGCCCTGCTGGATCAGGCCACAGCCCATCAAGTCCATAAGAACCTAAGAGGAGCCCAGCTGGATCAGGCCACAGCCCACCTAGTCCATAAGAACCTAAGAGGAGCCCTGCTGGATCAGGCCACAGCCCATCTAGCCCATAAGAACCTAAGAGGAGCCCAGCTGGATCAGGCCACAGCCCACCTAGTCCATAAGAACCTAAGAGGAGCCCTGCTGGATCAGGCCACAGCCCATCTAGTCCATAAGAACCTAAGAGGAGCCCTGCTGTATCAGGCCACAGCCCATCCAGTCCATAAGAACCTAAGAGGAGCCCTGCTGGATCAGGCCACAGCCCATCTAGTCCATAAGAACCTAAGAGGAGCCCTGCTGTATCAGGCCACAGCCCATCCAGTCCATAAGAACCTAAGAGGAGCCCAGCTGGATCAATCCAGGGTTAAATTTCAAGTGTTTCTTTTTCTCCTGCAAATATGGTGAAGTTGAATTTAGGATGGTTTTTTTTTTCTCTAAAGTCCGGCTTTTTTCTTTTGACACAGCAAATCATTGAGCTGAGGAAGGAGAACTTCAACTTGAAGCTGCGCATATATTTCCTAGAAGAGCGTATTCAGCAGAAATGTGAAGGTCCCGCTGAAGACATCTATCGCCTTGTAAGACTTTGCGTGTGCCGTTTGTTTACCTCTTAACGAATAGCTTCTTGCTGTATTCGGTGATTTGGCTAAATGTAGAAATGAGGGGACAGTGACATGGAAGAGGGGCTTTTTTTGTGGTGGCCCCCAGAATTTGGAACAGCCTCCCTTTGGAGGTATGTCACATGGCTTATACTTCTTCCCCCAGGCTTAGCTTCCTCTGGGTTTAGCCTTGTGCTTAGCATGTCAGACTCTTCTCTAGTAAAGAGAATAGGAAAATTCCAGCAATAAGAAACGAACAAAGGAATTGGAACTGAAGACCTCACATGCTTGCTTTTTGCTGTTCCCTGTTCCCTCCCACGCCATTTTCCTTTTGTTTCTTGTCTCTTTAGATTGTAAGCCTGAGGGCAGGGACCTGTCTAAGATTAATATAATATTGTACAGCGCCGAGTACATGTACAGCGCTTTAGAAATCAACAACAACAACAACAATAGTAGTAGTAGTCTCCCAGTTTGAGGATGCATTCCTCCATGAAGCCAGCTGGGTGGCCTTGGGCTTGTCACAGATCTCCTTCTGAGCTCTCACAGCCCCACCTGCCTCACAGGATGTCTGTTATGGGGGTGAAGAACAGAAGGTTTGTCAGCCACTTTGAGTCCCCTTAAGGGAGAACAAGTCTCTGAAGGGCCATTATAGTACAGAGGGATTGTCCCTGTTTTCACTTGCCTAAGATGGGAGGACTAGAAACAACAGGATGAAACTCCAAGGGAGTCAATCCAGATTAGATATTAGGAAAAACTTCCTGACAGTGAGGGCGATCAGTCAGTGGAATAGGTTGCCATGGTTGGAAATGGGTTTTCCTTTGCTGGAGGTCTTCAAGCAGAGGCTGGAGTTGCATCTGTCTGGGATGGTTCAGGAAATCCTGCATTGAGCAGGGGGCTGGACTAGATGACCCTGGGGGTCCCTTCCATCTCTCCCCATGCTGAAAGACAGCTTTGTGGTTTCATGTCACAAACTTGAAGCTTCTCTCTGCCACTGTTTTGGAGGCAATCTTGCTCCATTCACTTTGGGTTAAGCTCCTTTGCATGCAGTGGGCCTTACCATTAAGCAGACTTTGTTTGGATCTGTTTGAACATGAGTCCTGAGCCTTGGAGCTCTGGACCGCCTCATTAGATTTCAGCCGCACGGTGTGTCTTAATAAGGGTTTTTGCAAAACCTCTATATATGAAGGGTAGGATTTCTTCTTTAATGACACTGTTTCAGTATTATAGCCGCTGCATTTCTGGGAGTCTTAATCAAAACACTTCCTTCCCGCTTAATCTAAATTGCTTGTTCAGGCCGACTCTTTTATCAGTAAAACAAAGGTTTTCAGAAATTACATTATAATCCTCTCACATCAAACCTAAGTGTGGCAGAAAGATGATTCATGTTAATATAAGCCGTCTGCCTCTTTAGTGGTTTCCTTTCGGAAGGACATCCAGAGAAGTGATCAAATGAATGTTGGAGATAATGTCCTTTTTTAAAGTCTTATTCTTTCAGTGAAAATTCATCTACTGCAACTTGGCAGGAACTACCAGTTCATAGAATCATAGAGTTGGAAGGGACCCCCAGGGTCATCCAGTCCAGCCCCCCACTCAATGCAGGATTCCCTAAACCATCCCAGACAGATGGAGGTCCAACCTCTGCTTGAAGACCTCCAGCCAAGGAGAACCCACCACCTCCCGTGGCAACCTATTCCACTGACTGATGGCCCTCACTGTCAGGAACTTTTTCCTAATATCTGATCTGTATTGACTCCCTTGGAGTTTCATCCCCTTGTTTCTAGTCCTCCCATCTTGTGCTAGTGAGAATAGGGATGATCCTTCTGCACTGTGACGGCCCTTCAGAGACTTGAAGACCACCATCGTGTCTCCTCTCAGCCTTCTCTTCTTCAGTCTAAACGTTCCTAGATCCTTCAACCTTTCCTCATAGCACATGGTTTTTCCAGAAGGACCCGAATGATCCGGGTTTCCCTAGAACAGGTGGAAACAAATGTGGCTCTAATGGGGTCTGCAGTGGAAATGGGGTCTTCCTGCTCTGAGCCGAATGGGTCCCTAATGGGTACTTAGTGCTAGTGGACAAACACCCAAGGTCTGCCTGTTACAAGCCAGTGGTTTGATGGGACTGTCGTGTTGAACGTTTCACTCTTTGGGTTCTCAGCAGACTCCTTCCTCCCTTCTTCTCTTGTTTGGCTAGAACATGGAACTCAAAATTGAACTGGAGAGCCTGAAACGAGACCTGCAGGAACGGGACCGTTTGCTCATCAAAGCCTCGTGAGTACTGACTCGTCGTGACCCCTCTGCAAGGGTACTTTGACCCCCTCCTCCAAAGGGGTTGTGACCCACAGGCTGAGAACCGCTGTTCTAAACACTTGAAATTCAATCAAATTCAATCAAATTCTGTACTAATCCTATGTGTATCTGTACGCATTTGCGCTTATAAGACGGAACGAAAACGGGATGCACACAGGATGAAACAGGATGTGTACGAAACGTGTACGGATGGGTGTAACACATCCGAACGAGTTCTGAATGTTTGGGACATCCGGGCCCATCCCTACGTTCCGTGTTTCTTCCTAGGAAAGCAATGGAGAGCTTGTCCCAGGGTGGCGATGCTGAAATCCAGCGTATAAAGGAGGAGGCGCGTAAGAGAGTCCGAGAAGTGGAAGAGAGCTTAGCAGGCAGGATCAGCCTTCTGGAGGAGGTAAGTCCTCACGTTCTGCTGAAGATCTGGTGATGGAGGTTGACGGTCTGATGTGAAGCCTTCGTGAGTTTGGAGCAGACTGAAGGGAAACCTCCACTTCGCTCCCCTGGGACAACGTGGGATGGAGGTGGGCGTTTATTTTGGATGCCTACTCCATCTCAAAGTTTCCCCAGGACTTACCTAAAACGCAAATACTGGTGTCCTGGGACATCCCACTCACCATAGGAGCAGCCATGCGCCTTGGCCGTGGCCACAGTGACTAGCTGTGCTGCCACCTCCCTTTGCCCTAGTGGTTAGGGAGCCGGACTCTTATCTAGGAATACCAGGTTCGATTCCACCCTCCCCAACGAAGCCAGCTGGGTGACCTTGGGCTAGTCACAGCTCTCTTCTGAGAGAGTAATGGGGCAGAAAATGTACGGAGAAATTGGCTTTTCTTATAGTTCGGCTGTTTCCTTAGTTGTGGAGGCTGGACCATTCCAGGGGGAACCACTCCAGCTAGAACGGGTTCTGTGGCGGAGTGGTCAAGCTGTCCTGGAACAGGGCCAGCCTCACTTGACCATGGTCAGGACCCCATGGTGCTTTGAAGCTCACACAGCCTTTGGAGGCTGTTGAGTGCTCTGATAGCAAGGAATGGAAGTTCCCTGGCCTTGGAGCCCTGGAGGGGACCCATTTGGGCAGCAGAATTTGGTGTTCTGCTGAAATAGGTCCCCCGGACTCCCTGGCCTGGCCTAGTGGCCCTTGGGCCACATTTTTGGCAGTCTACTCAGAGATATGCTGCATCCAGTGTAGACAGAACAGGGTGTGAGGCCTCTTCCACTCCAGAGTAGAGAAGGAGAGTCCAGAAGAGGTCTAGACCTTGCGTTGAGCCAGTGAGGTAAGGCCCTCTTGGCTCTTTTTCTACTTTGGAAAACAAAAGAGCCGTGAGGGGAAAGGAAAATGGCGCTTGGGAAGGCCAAATGTCATCATTCCATGTACGGCAGACAATTATCTCCCTTCTCCATGGCTGGATCATCCTTGCTTACGGATGGTAATGGGACTCAGGTTAAAAAAAAGAAAAAAAACATCATGTATTCCTGGCTTTTTATTCCTTACCGGTGCCTTTCTTGCCTGAACACAGAACCTTAAGGAGGCTCAGACAGAGGTAGAGAAAGCATTTGCCATGACGGAGCAGGAGCGGGTTCGAAGGCTGGCTGCTGAGGAGCAACTTTCCGCCATTACGAAGATGCCGCCAAAAGACCTGGCCTTAATAACAGTGCTTGAGGAAAAAGACAGGTGAGGCTCTTGCTGGGGGAGCAGCAGGATTCAGGGTTCCTCCTGCCAGTTTCCTTTGTTTTTCTTATCCTCCCAGCGTTCGATTCCGCCCTCCCCCATGAAGCCGGCTGGGGGACCTTGGGCTAGTCACAGCTCTCTTCTAGTGGTTAGGGAGCTGGACTCTTATCTGGGAATACTGGGTTCAATTCGGCCCTCCCCCATGAAGCCGGCTGGGGGACCTTGGGCTAGTCCAGTGATGGGCAACCTATGACACACGTGGCACGTGACACGCCAAGCCCTTTTGGGTGACACACCTGGTCACCCTGGCACCTGGGCGTGTAGTGCTTGCTTGTTCTTGAAGTGTGCGAAATACCAACTTTCAACTGAAGATTTAGCAAACGAAATTCAGCAACAAAAGTCACTAATGTAAAGAATTATTTGTTTTTGCTTTTAATAAAATACATATATCAAAAGTATAACTTTTTTACTAGATCTACAAATATCAAAAATTATGGATATTTCTAGAAGTGACACAGCACCCGAGTTAAGCTAGGGTTTCTTGCGAATTTTGACACACTGAGCTCAAAAGGTTCGCCATCACTGGGCTAGTCACAGCTCTCTTCTAGTGGTTAGGAAGCTGGACTCTTATCTGGGAATACCGGGTTCGATTCGGCCCTCCCCCATGAAGCCAGCTGGGTGACCTTGGGCTAGTCACAGCTGTCTCCTGTGCTCTCACAGCCCCACCAACCTCACAGGGTATCTATTGTGGGGAGAAGAATAGAAGCTTTTTCAGCCGCTTTGAGTCCCCTTAAATGGGTGGGAAAAGCGGGGTCGAAAAGCCAACTCTTCTTCTACTCTTCTTCTTACTCCATCAGTAAGTTACAACATGCCTTCCACGCTTCTCTTAGACTAGAGGTTTTCTGCTCTGCTTTCGATAAAATGGCGGTTCCTTCCATCTCCTGGTTTAGAAACTGAGAGTTCAAACTACGGTTAATAAGAAGAAGCTAGAACCTAGATTTATGGTTTGAACTGACTTTGGTTTGTTTGTTTCTATTCATATTTTTTTTCTGAATCGAAATGCAGTGAGATGGAAAATGAAAGCAGGCCCTTTTGATGGGAGGAGAAAAATGGAGGAGGGTTTTTAGGTGGCCTTGTGAGCCAGCTTGGTCTTGTGGTGAGTGTGCTGGGCTCATATCTTGTACTCAGCAAGTTTGATTCTGTACTCCTCCACAAAGCCAGCTGGGTGACCTTGGGCTAGTCACAGCTCTAGGGATGTGCACGAATATTCAAAGAGATTCAGAATTTGGACATTCGAATTCGAATCAAATGTCCAAACGTTCCTTTTTTAATATTCGAACGAATACAAATATTTCAAATCATTCGTACAAGTAATTCGGATATTTTTGTGTGTACATATCTTAATACACGTCTTATTTGTATCCGTATGCATCTGTACGGATACATCCGGGATGAAAACGGGATGCGTACGGATATATATGAACGTTGTCGACATTCGTATAATCAAACACGGATCGAATATTCGCACGAGTAGATACAAATGTATTCAAATCGGTTTAAATTTTAATATATTCGTTTTTTTTCTCTGTTCGTACAAATCCTGACATTTGAATATTCTATTCGAATCGAGTATCAAAAATTGCGTAGTGCCCTCATCTGTTGAGCCCCACCAGGGTGGCGGCTGGTCTTCCTCTCTGGCCCGAGGGTTGCTTCCTTCTGCTCTGTTGGTGTTCTGCCATTTCGATTCTGTATTTTAGATGCATTGAGCAGCTGAGTCTGTCGCTGAAAAACCAGGAGGCCGTCATCCGGCGCTTGGAAGAGGCCAAGTCTCAGAGTGTGTCGGAAGAGGAACCACAGAAAGATGCTCTTGCTTTAGTGCGCGGACGGGAGCAAGAGCTGGAGGTGAGCAAACTCTCGGAAGGAGATGTGACCTCCAGGGGTTCCTGACTAGAGGCCACTCGTGATCATTCTAGCAAAGATGAGTTAGAAATGGGAGGAGAACATGGGTTCTTGGTTTTGCTGTTGTCCTGCCATTAGAATCATAGTGTTGGAAGGAAAGAAAAATGCAAGGTTCTGCACCTGGGCAAGAAAAATGAAAAAAGCACATATACAGTGGGAGGAATTCGGCTGAGCAGCAGCACATGTGAAAAAGACTTGGGTGTCCTGGTAGATCATCAACTGAACATGAGCCAGCAGTGCGAGGCAGCTGCAAAAAAGGCAAACGCAATCCTGGGGTGTATTAGGAGAAGCATAGAGTCCAGATCACGTGAAGTTATTATCCCCCTCTACTCTACCTTGGTCAGACCTCATCTGGAGTACTGTGTCCAGTTCTGGTCACCCCAGTTTAAAAAAGACGCTGACAAGCTGGAGCAGGTTCAAAGGAGAGCTACCAAGATGGTGAACGGTCTGCAAACCATGTCCTATGAGGAACGGCTTAAGGAACTAGGAATGTTTAGTCTAACAGAAAGAAAACTGAGAGGAGACATGATAGCTGTCTACAAATACCTCAAGGGTTGTCACAAGGCAGAGGGATCAGCCCTGTTCTCACTCTCTCAAGGAAGGACTAGAAACAATGGGGTGAAACTGCAGGGGAAAAGATTTAGTTTAGATGTTAGGAAAAAATTTCTAACAGTAAGAGTGATCAACCAGTGGAACAGGCCGCCACGGGAGGTGGTTGGTTCCCCTTCGATGGAGGTCTTCAAGCAGAGACTGGACGGCCATCTGTCTGAGATGGTTTAGGAGATCCTGCCTTGAGCAGGGGGTTGGACTCGATGACCCAGGAGGTCCCCTCCAACTCTACTATTCTATGATTCTAGTCCAACCCCCTGCTCGATGCAGGATTCCCTAAACCATCCCAGACCAATGTCTGTCCAGCCTTTGCCTGAAAAACTCCATTGAAGGAGAACTCACCACCTCCTCTTCCTCTGACTGATTCCCTTTACTGTCCAAAGCTTTTCCTACTATCTAGGCTGTATTGACTCCCTCACACTTCCATCCCATTGTTTCTAGTCCTCCCATCCTGTGCAAGTGAGAATAGGGTCAATCCCTCTGCACTGTGATCGCCCTTCAGACACTCGAAGTCCCTAATCATGTCTCCTCTCAGTCTTCTCTGCTGCAGGCTAAACATGCCTAGATTCTTGTGGTTTTGCAGTTAAAGTGTGCTGGACTCATAACTCATAATCACAGGGTTTGACTCCACGCTCCTCCATGAAGCCTTTTGGGGGACCTTGGGCCAGTCACCGCTCTCTTCTGAGCTCTCACAGCCCCACCTGCTTCACAGGGTGTTCTGTTGTGGGGAGAAGAACAGAAGCTTTGTCAGCTGCTTTGAGCCCCCTTAAATGGGTGAGAAAAGCGGAGTAGAAAAGCCAACTCTTCTCCTCCTCCTCCCCCCTCTGTATCCAAAATATTTGAGACTGTTTTCTTCTTGCAGGCACTCAGAATGGAATTCAGCAATGAGAAAAGTGACCTTGAAAAAAGGATTCAGGTATAACTTTGCCTGCTTCTTCCTTTTTGTCTGTGGGTATTTCCAAAGCTTGGTGAATGGGGGGCAAGCTGAATTAAAAAGGGAGAAAAGGCCCAGTTCTGGTCAAGAGCAGCGGTGGCCCAGTACCCTTTGGCAGTTCACAAAAAGAGTTTGAAGGAATAGCTTCTCTGTGAGCCAGTTGGACTCTGATCTGGAGGTCTCCTGGTTCGATCCCACTCTCCTCCATGAAGCCAGCTGGGGGACTTGGGGGTAGATCCAGCTCTCTTTCTGAGCTCTCAGCCCCACCTTCCTCACAAAGTCTCTATGGTGGGGAGAAGAACAGAAGGTTTGTCAGATACTTTGAATCCCCTCAAGGGTGAGAAAAGCAGGAGACAAAAGTCAGCTCTTCTTCATGTTTAGTAGTTTCCCAGTTCCACGCCCCTCCCAGGAAACCGTCTAGGTGGCCTTGGGCTAGTCACAGCTCTCTTCTGAGCTATCACAGTCCCACTTTCCTCACAAGGTGTCTGTTGTGGGGAGAGGAACAGAAGCTTTCCCTGAAAATAAGACAGGGTCTTATATTAATTTTTGCTCCTAAAGATGCACTAGGGCTTATTTTCAGGGGATGTTTTATATAACACTTATATGGGGCTTATATTTCAAGCATCCTGAAAGATCATGCTAGGGCTTATTTTCAGGGTAGGCCTTATCTTCAAGGAAACAGTGTCTGTTTGTCTGTCTGTCTGTCTCTCTCTCTCTCTCTCTATATATATATATATATATACGTATCAATCTGTATCTATAGGTATAGATATGTATATATCTTTAAAAAGGCTTCACAATGTAAGTGTTATAATAATAATAATAGTAAAAAAGTTAAAATTTAAATGGTGGTAAAATTTGATGGTTTTTTTCCCTTTCAGAATTAAAAATGTGTGTTTTTATCAGCGAAATTAATTTGATTATGTATTATAATTTTTCAAACTTCTCCATTCCTCACTTGGGAGAAAGCCTTGAAGCGCTTTACCAATTTAGGCATAAAAACGATGAAATTCGGTTTGAACGGTTAACCATGAATGACGTTCCCAGAGACAAAGGTAGTAAAATTTAAAACGTGGTTTCAAACTCGAAAGTAGCGGCAGGTGTTTGTTTTTGGTCCTCAGTCGCTTCAGCAGCAGCTTCAGGATCAGGAGACAGAGCTTTCAGCCGAGAAGAGAAACGCTTTGAAAAGAGACAAAACCATCCAGGGATTAACCCTTGCTTTAAAAGTCAAGGAAAATGAGGTGCGTGGATTATACTCTTCCAAATAACTTCAAGCAAAAGGAAGCACAAAAACAAAATATGGGGAAAATAAGAAGCACGTTGAGCTAAGAGAGATGATCTCCTGTATGTTGGAAATGTGACTTTAGTTAGAAGCATAGTTGTTGTTAAGAATACAATAGCCTAAGTGGAGCCCTGCAGGATCAGGCCACAGCCCATCTTGTCCAGCATACTGTCCCACAGACTGGGCCACCAGTTGCTTCTGGGCATTTCAGGCAGAAAGTGAAGGCAAAACCTTCGCCTGCTCTCCAATCCCAGCAAATGGCCTTAAGATACATCCTGCCTGTCTGTCCAACCCAGAGGTAGTACTTGGGTATTAATCCGAGTAGCCATTGATACACCTGTCCCTCATGAATGTAAGAGGATCTCTGTTGGATCAGGCCACTGCCCTTCTAGTCCAGCATCCTACCTCATACAATGGCCCACCAATTGCTCCTGGGCACCTCAGATAGAAGACAAGGAAGAACCCTTCACCTGGCCTCAACTCCCTACAGATGCCTTCAGAGGCCTCCTACCTATCTCTCCAACCTGGAGGTGGTACCTAAGCATCCATTCTACTAGCTATTGATACACCCGTCCTCCGTGAATTTGTTAAACCCATCAGAACATATGGATCAGACCACAGCTTATCTAGCCCAGCATCCCATCTCACCCAGCAATCCAGTAATTTCTTCTGGGCATCTCAAGCAGAAGACTAAGGAGGCCTTTAGAGTCATCCCACCTGTCTCTCCAACCTGGAGGACGTACTTTGGCATCCATTCTAGTAGCCATTGATACACCTTTCCTCCATGAATGGAGCCTTGCTGGAATGCGCCATACCCCATCTAGTCCAGCATCCCATCTCACACGGTGGCCCACCAATTGCTTCTGGGCATCTCAAGCAGAAGATAAAGGCAGAACCTTCACCTGTTCTTGACTGCCTGCAGATGGCCTTCAGAGGCCTCCTGCCTGTCCTTCCAACCTGGAGGTGGTATCTGGCATCCATTCTAGTACCTGTTGAAACCCTTGTCCTTGCCTGGCTTCTGCATTTGGGTTACTCACACATGTTCCTGTTTTGTTTTAGAATGAAGAACTTACTTCTGAGATTGAAGATTTAACAGTGTCGCTGAACAAGGCCCGGGAAGCCACCCATAAAGCCCAGGTACAGAATTACAAGGTATGATGGAAGAACACCGTTACTTTCCGTATTCAGGATTTCCAGGCAGAAATATTTTTGTGGCTCTTAGACATTTCGGACAAGCAAAACGGTTAGCAGACCTGTCAAATGCTGTGTTCTGGGGTGTTGGCTGAGGACGTAACTCATTTTGTTTTCTTATTTCTTTTCCATGTTAAGAGTTCAAATTTTGGGGATCATGTATCACTCAGCTTTCCCAGTTTTGCTTTTGGGACCATTTTATTTGCTGAAAGTGACAAGCATTAGGGAAATTATGTTTTTTTTAAATGCATAGTATTTCTAATCTATTTCTAATGAAATAATCGTGGAAGGGAACGTTGCCTTCCCGGCTGCCAAACCCAGGTGGTTGTGATGCCACAGCTAGGCCGAGCAACGCTTCTCCTACCAAAATATCCCTTCTGGTTTCGTGTTGCACAATGGACTAGAGTAAAAATGTAGAATAATTTGGTTTGTTAAAAGAAAAAGGCAAAAATTGAGCCAATACATAAAATGGCAAAGAAGATACAGGTTCAAAATCATTCAAGCAAATGGAAAGATTTCTCCATGCAAAACATGGGGTTCAACTTCAAAATTCCAAAACAGATGAAAAGGACGGCATCAGGGTCAGAATCAGAACAGAATGGAACGACTCAAAATCAGGACCAAAGTCAGAATCTGAACGAATAATGCTAATGCAGGCATTACTATGTCCTAAATCATGGATACATTGCATGTTACACAGTAGCTAATAAAATGCCCACAAACACAGGTCTTCCTGGAAAGTGAGCAACTAGCCCCCCTCCCATCAGGTCCCATCTCTGCAGCCAATTAGTGTCGCTGTGTGTGGATGGTACTGCTCCAAGGCCAACTACACCTATCTCCTTCAAGACTTAGCACAACAAACTGACCTTTCCCTTGGGAAGATTTTTACTTCTGCCGTTAATCCTCTAAAGCTGAAATGGCGGTAGTTCGGTTCTCCCGTTACGGTGACTGCTTTTTCTTCCAGGGTGCCGAAGATCGTCAGACCCTCTTAATGGAAAAGGAAGCCCTCCTGGCGGACCTGCGCTCCGAGAATCTGACCAAGGAAACGGAGAACCGAAAGCTCCAGAAGAAAATCAAGAGAACCGAGCAAGAGCTGAGCGACTTACAGCTTGAAAAGGAGAAACTCCTGAAGGAACTAGAGGAAGCCCAGTTGCAGAAAAGCAGGAGTGATAAGACCATTAACGTAAGTGCTTCACTTCTCGCCCCGTATTTTGGAGGCAGGGTTGAAAATGTTGCCCGTTGTGTATTATTTCCTAAAAATGAAGGCTCGTTCCTCCCCAGCCCACCACGGATTTGGGATTTAAAAACAACATCGGTGTGGAGTGCTCTTGCAAAAATCTGGCCTTCCTCTTAGACTCTAAGGAGGAGGCTGGAGAAAAAATTGGACGGAAGGCCTGCTGCTCTTCCATCAATGACCAGGTGGTAGCGCTAGTCACTATAATGAGCCCCAGGTATTGCTTGGTCGCCCCACCTTCCCAGCTTTGCACCCCACACCCCTTCACGACTTGGTTGCCTTTTTCTTTTCCTTTTCCTGCTGCGGCCTTCCAAAGTCACGTGGTCCTTTGTGAGCCAGTTTGGGCTTGTGGTTAGTGTGTTGGATTCTCACCTGGTAGTTTCCCAGTTCGATTCTGCACTCCTCCACGAAACCAACTGGCTGACCTTGGGCTAGCCACAGCTTTTTTTCTGAGGTCTCACGGCTCCACCTGCCTCACTGGGTGTCTGTGGTGGGGAGAAGAACAGGTTCGTCAGCTGCCTTGAGTTCCCTTAAGGATGAGAAAAGTGAAGTATAGAAGCCAACTCCTCCTCTTTGTTTCCTTCCTCCTCCTCCTCCATGAAGCCAGCTGGGTGGCCTTGGGCGAGTCCCAGCTCTCTTTCTGAACTTCTACAGCCCCATCTACCTCACAGCGTGTCTGTTGTGGGGAGAAGAACAGAAGGTTTGTCAGCAGCTTGAGCCCCCTTAAAAGGGTGAGAAAAGCAGGGTATAAAAAGCGACTCTTTAGGCCTCGCCCTCTGGATTTTTTCTCACCATGATGTGATTTCAGTTTCTTATCTTTGAATTTTTATATCCTGTCCTCAGTTGTGGCAGATGGAAAATGGGGCACGTTCTCCAGCCTTGCTGCCGCTGTCCGTTCATGCGATGGCGCCGTAGGTGGGCAGCAAACATGCTCAGAGCGGGGCTTTGTGGTCTCCGTGAAGGGTGCATCCCCCCTTACTGGGGCCGCCCGCTAGCCCAATGGGTGCAGCGACTTGTAAGCACCCCATCCTTGGTCTCACCTGCATGCTGCTGAAATCAGTGGGAGGCACTTCTGTCTTCTTAAGAGAACTGCATGGATTTATTTTTGCTCTTCCTTATATCTGTTTTGTGTACGAATGGAGGGGGGAAATGGCTGGCAAAACCGGTGGCGTCTTGCCAGCTGGGCGTCCGTCCTGCAGACCTCTTGCAGTATTCCTTGCAGACAGCAGAGGGCGCCCTCTGTGTACAGATGGACACCTAAAGCCATTCCTCCCTCCGCGTAACTTACCTGTATGCTCTGAGCAAATGAGTGATGCAGAAACGATATCTGCCGTTGAAGCGGGCACGGGCAATGGGGGAAAAATATTTATAGTTGCCTGGACTTAATTCTTGTTCTCTGCAGTCACTTTAGTCTGCATGCAGATGGTTTAGCTACTGCAGCAGTAGCCGCTGGAAGATGCTGCACCAATCCAGCGCTCATTCCGCTTGCTATTCATTTCGTCCATCATCAGTGCTGCGTGTTTTCTTGATGTGCTGGTCTGGATCACGCAGTACCCTGGTCTAGAGCAGCCTTTGTGTTCAGCCCAAACCTCTCACGAACCTCCAGACCTCCAGGGGATTCATTTTGGAGGCATGTATTGTCATAGCAGCCTCTTCTCCCTGGAAAATTAGGCCTATTCGCACTATGGCCTCTAGTGAAGAAGTAGTTGTTGAGAATATTCTGTATATCTCTGGCAATGCAGACAGAGATTGTAGCAGGGGAGCAGAAAGCTCTTGCACAGAGAAGCTCGTTCTCCTGAGATCACGTCCAACAAGACAAACACTGCAGGTTCTTTCCAAAAGGAAGGTGCTTTATTCTTCAGGGCGTGCAAGTATAACACTACAAACCAAGGAGGAACAGTTGCATGTAGGTATGAAGTGAAAATATTGCACAGCTTAACATTCAGCCTCAATCTCTTGGACATAAACAGACCCGTAATGGTTACAGTAAATGTTCAGTTATCTCTGTTAACACAAACATCAGAGTAACTAGGAAGCAATTCAATAATACAGCAACTCTGCAAGACTCTAACACCCTAACACTGTAACAAAAGCATAAGGAAAACTTAGTCTTAGTTATACCAACAATGCAGGGTAGGTGTATGTTGAGCAGGTATGAGTGATTAAGCCCCAAGGGAGAAAAGCTATTCCCAGTAAGACACGTGCAATAAGACAGCTTGCATTAAATGATAGGGTAGGTATACAAGCCTCAGGTAAAAGCAGATTCTGGAAGCACATACCACGGCCTTAAAGGGGCCCGAACAGAAGTGAACGTCTGGTGAAGAGCATTTGCTGTTATCCTAAAACACGCAGCAACAACATGTTGCAGGCTGCTACAGCCTCCGAGCGTTCCTGCCCTCACCAGAAGTTCACTACTTGTTGATTAGGTGTGGATCGTGATTTCATGCTCCACGCGTTAACCGATGTCTACCAGACACTTACCTGGCATGTCCAGGCTGTGGTCGTTTGCCCCTCTTCCGGGGCCCTGGGGTTGTCCGAGGTGTGGCACGAGCCAGTTTGGTCTAATGATTAGGGAGCCGGACTCTTATCTGAGAATATCAGGTTTGATTCTGCCCTCCTCAATGAAGCCAGCTGGGTGACCTTGGGCTAGTCACAGCTCTCTTCTGAGTTCTCACAGCCCTGCCTACCTCACAGGGTGTCTGTTGTGGGGAGAAGAACAGAAGGTTTGTCAGCCACTTTGAGTCCCCTTAATGGTGAGAAAAGCAGGTTATAAAAGCCAGCTCTTCTTCTTACTCCACAAAATCAGCTGGGTGGCCTTGGGCTAGTCAACAGCTAGCGGGGTATAAAAGTCAATTCTTCTTCAGTTGGGTGACCTTGGTTGGTGAGCAGTCTTTCTGATCTCACTCAGCCTCACTTGATATCTGTTGTGGGGAGAAGACCAGAAGGTTTGTCAGCCGCCTTGAGTCCCCTTTAGGGTGAGAAAAGCGGAGTATAAAAGCCAACTCTTCTTACTCCACAAAGTCAGCTGGGTGGCCTTGGGCTAGTCACAGCTCTCTTTCGGAGTTCACAACCTTGCCTACCTGTTGCGGGGAGAAAAACAGAAGGTTTGTCAGAAGCTTTGAGTCCCCTTAAAGAGTAAGAAAAGCAGGGTGCAAAAACCAATTCTACTTCTTCTTCTTCTTCCTAGCCTGTGAAAGGCCACAGTTCATACAAGTGGGATAAAAGGCAAAGGGCTTGTAAGTTGGATTTTTAAAATCAACAGGACTGGGAGAGCAGCAAAGCCCCATATTAACCTCCAGCTTCAGTGTTGGAACCCACAGGGGTGTTTGTGACGCTTTTAATGCTTTTCAATCTCTCTCTCTCCTTCCTCCTCCCTCTTTCACTCTTAAAAGTTGTACTGTAAAACTGAATGGCCTTTACAGTTCACAGCCTCATGAATCAGGCCCTCTGCATAAAACTGTCCGGCCAAATGATGGATTTTGTCCGGCGCGCATTGCCCAGAGAAGGTTGCGCATTGCCAGTGCATCTGGCACGCTTTGGGGGTGAGTGTCAAAAGAGATGGCGAATCACCCCTGCCGTGTCCGGACCAGAATCGCAGTCGATAATGCAAGATTAAAGAGCTCTATAACTCAGCGGCAATCGTGGTTTTAGGGCAGCAATTGCTGTTCTCCTGAAACACGCAGCAGCAACAACCACATCAACAGGCCTTGAGGTTGTCACTGAAATTATGGGGTGAAAACATTTGGCTGTTGGCCACGAGGTTTAAGAGGAATGCCCATATTTAGGAGAAATAAGCTTGAACAGCGCCATGATGGTGGATGGGTGGGTGGGTGAGCGGGTTGGCTTTCCTGTCCTTTCTTGGCATACTTAGCAACATCTTGTGGGCACCTCATGGGCTCTTGCTTGGATCCACTTGCCTCCAAGTTGGAGAGACGGGCAGGAGACCTCAAAAGCAGGGAGCTGAGAGCAGGTGAAGGTTTTGCCCTTGGCTTTGGCTTGAGATGAGATGCTCATGGGCTCCACCCTGATCCAGCAGGGCTCCTCTTTATGTTCTTATAGGGCTAAATAAATTCATGGGGGACAGAAGAAGAAGAAGAGCTGGCTTTTCTACCCTGTTTTTCTCACCCATTTAAGGGGACTTAAAGCAACTGACAAAGCTTTTCTGTTCTTCTCCCCACAACAGAACACCCTTTGAGGTGTGTGGGGCTGTGAGAGCTCAGAAGAGAGCTGTGACTAGCCCAAAGTCACCCAGCTGGCTTCATGTGGGAGGGCGGAATCAAACTTGGTATTCCCAGATTCGTATACGAATGTCTGAATTCATCTGAATGAGTGCAAATATCTATTGTTAGGAATATCCGTGCACATCCCTGTAACCCATTTCTGGTATGATCCAGCAGTCCCAGAGGCTGACCAGAAGCAGGTGACTCTCTCCTGGGCGGATGTATTTGCATTATTTCCGGGTGCGTCTCAGCAAGTGGGCATGGCATGGAGTTGTGCACAGGATTCACACTATCATGGCAGTGTCTAAGCGTGCACCAGATGCTGGTTTGTGTATTGCCTTGGTGCTCCAGGCACCCCTGGATTGGCCATTCACACTTCGAGCGCTGCTGGCCAGGTAAGGAGGATGGTTAAGCGCTCGTAGTGCAAATGGCCGCCACCATGCTGGATCCTAGCTAGCCTGGTGTGGTCTGGTTATCCCAACCCAGACTGGTAAAGTGCAGACAGGCCCTAAGTCAGAATCAGAACTGCTGGTAATTGTGATTTAGTGTTGAGATGCGTTAGCTGAATTGCTTTCTGAACTTGCTGTGAAAGTCATGCAGCTTGGATTCAACCCAATTCCTCCATCTGAAGCAATATGTTTAAATCATTCCAAGCATTCGGGGTGGCCTTATTTATGTTCTCGGTGTTTTGAAGTGATACATGAGGAACTCGCCACTCCACCATCCTTCCGCACCCCGCAATAAATAAGTAAGCAAGCAAGAAATCTGCTGTGGGCCTTTCTTGGGCAGATGTTTATAGCAAAGCCAATTGAATTCTTTGCAGGCCTGTGTTCACATTTCACAGAAATCAGTAGGGTTTGCTTCCAGATAAACAGGGTTAGGTAAAGGAGGGAAGTAAAGCAGCCTTAATTCTCTTTCCTGGAAAATAGAAATAGAAATGGATACACGAAAATGTGTCAGCTGGAGCTCCTAAACGCTTGAAGTAATCTCCTTGGCAGATAAGGTTTGCGCATGAAATGCATGTTAGGTGATAGTCCTGATAGATATATCCTGCTTCTAGGCCAGGCTGACTCCATTATTTGGGTGGAGGAGACAGCCACCAATGGCCCAGAGCCCAAAAGCAGGTAGGACAATCACGAATGACTTTTAGAACCTAAGAACCTAAGAGGAGCCCTGCAGGATCAAGCCACAACCCATCTGGTCCAGCATCCTGTCCCACACAGTGGCCCACCAACTGCTCATGGGTATCTCAAGCCGAGACAAAGGCAAGCCTTGTCCAGCTCTTGAATCCCAGCAAGTGGCCTTAGGAGCATCCTGCTTGTCTAACCCCATAAGAACACAGGAGGAGCCCTGCTGGATCAGGCCACAGCCCACCTAGTCCAGCATCTCATCTCACGCGGCGGCCCACCAATTGCCCATGGGCATCTCAAGCAGAGACAGAGGCAAAACCTGTCCAGCTCTTGACACGATCGGCTGCTGATGTCTCCTTCTCCTTTCCTCCGCCAGGACCTTAGGAACCAGCTAGAGAAGCTGCACAATGAAATGAGTGAAAAAGAGAAGGTCATGGAGCTTGAGTATGGGGCTGCCTTGCATGAGAACAGCGAGAAGTTGCAAAGCCAAGAATTAGTCATCAGACGCCTCACAGACAGTGTCACTCAAAAGGATGCATTGCTACAGGTAGGAGATTCCAGGCTGAGGTTAATGGTGAACCAGAATAAGTAGAAGAAAAATCTTCTCCCATATAGACCTGCCCGACTACTGAGATGACAGGTAGAGGGGCCTCTTGTAGTTCTTCCTCTTTCAGAGATCCAAGGGGCAAGGACACGGAAGAGGGCCTTTTCTGTGGTGGCCCCCAGACTTCTGGAACAGCCTCTCCCTGGAGGTCTGCCAGGCTCCTGCATTATACAGTTTTCGGTGCCTGGTTAAAACATAACTCTTCCCCTAGGCCTTTGATGCTTAGCTTCCTCAGGGGTGGAAGGAGGGAAGGTTATATTTAAATGTTTTATATTGTTTTATGATTTGTATATTTGTATGTATATATTTGTATATATGTTGTTTCTTATTGTTTTATGATTTTATTCTTATGACCCACCCTGGAACCTTTCGATGAAAAGTGGGATATAAAAAGAAAGAAAGAAAGAACATAAACCTATACAGGGCTGTATCAAGAGGAAGATTAAGGCAAATTCCCACTAAACAGCAAAGGCCAAATTGTACAGATCACTTGAAAATATCTGTGGAGTGTGCCGGTGGAGGAAGGGTAGGGGCCACCATGAAAAAAGCCCTGCTTGTCAGTCTAAGGACTTTTGTACCCCTAAGGGGACTGGGCCACTCCAGCTGGAACTGATTCTACTAGAACAGTACCTAGTTGGAGCTGTCCAGCTGTCCTAGGACAAGGTCATCTGTACTTGGGTGACCTTTTTTTTTGGGGGGGGGGCATTCTCCGCCCTGCCCATCACCACTTTTAGGGCCCTGACAGCTGGGAATGAAAGTTCTTGGAGCCCATGGACAGGTGGGGGGCATCTGAAATGGGTCCCTTGGTCAACTGGAACAAGGAAGAAGAAGAAGAAGAAAAAATAGTTGGCTTTTATGGCCCACTTACTGGAAAGACCCAAAACAGAAACTTAGAGTAATTTATTTCCTTCCCTCCCTCCCTCTCTTCTTCCTTCCTTCCTTCATTCCTTCCTTCCTTCCTTCCTTCTCATGGGTCATTTCCCCATTATTATTCGAGATGATTGTGTTCATTTTTTAGCACGTGAATTATACGTTTGCATTGAATTTTGAATCGTTGGAGGCACCGCTGTTTGATCGAATAAGCAGGGAAATTCTCTCTCTTTTTCCCCCTGGCTAGAAACTCGACGGGGTGGTGAAGGTGAAGGACGCTGAGCTTCTCGCGTTGTCTGCTAAGCTTCAAAACCTTTTGAAAGACAAAGCCGCCGTTCAGAGGCAGCAGGAGGGCCTGTCAGAGGAGACGTCCGCTCAGCCACCTCTGAACCAAATGATCCAGACTTTAGAAGTACGTGGGGCGCTTCCTATTTTTGGATAAATGGGGCAGCTGTCTCTCTTCCTTTTGCCAAGGATGTAAAAGCCTAAAGGAGCATTTACGTTCCATCCTTGGGAGCTCGGCCTTCTTGAACTGATGTTATACTTTTATTTAGGTCAGGTTGTTTCTTTGGCTTACAGATAGGAAACACTCATCCCTGAGACGGCTCCCTGATCCGTCTTTACGGCTGATTGGGTTGGATATGGGGCCTGTGGGAGCCGCGCTGTATAGCTGGCGCTCTGTGTGAGCGTCTGGCTTGATGGGGTGGAAATGGAGCGTCCTCTGGTAGGGTCACTTCCTGCATATCCGGATGAGTGTGAAACCATTGCCGGAAAAGCTCAAGAAGCTGCCAGCCACTTACGTTTCAAATCTTGCGAGAGAGCGCAGGCGTTTCCCTGTGACGGCCACGGCAATGAATATCACCCCTCGGAGACACATTCCTTGTAGATCAAGCCGGACGGAGGTGGGGTGTCGAAACTGCATTTTCAGTGACACAAGGTTGATTTTGGTGCACGTCAACAAAAGCTGCTGTGCAGAATGTGGTGCTTTATGATAAGTGAGAACAGGGATACCTGGTTTATAAGATGCCCTATCCGTTGAGACAGCAATTCACTTATGCACGATTTGAACTGACTGACTGCATGATGAAGTATGGTAGATACCTTCAGATACCTTATCAAGATAGACTGTGCATCTGTGGGGCAACAGAGGTTGAAAATCTCTTACACATTTTGTTTACTTGCCCCTTGTACTCTCAATTAAGAACAGCATGCCTGGATCCCCTTTTGCAAAATATGACATTTTGGAATGCAGAGCAAAAAGTGAACTACCTTTTGCAGGGAGAGAATGCTCAGGCAACATATAAGGTAGCTTTGTACTTGCTTAAGGCAGCCCGGCTCAGGAAACTTTTCATTGAGACTAATGGAGTACCTTGTAAGGGTGACGAGGATTTGTAACTATAACATATGTACAGACCTGATTTTAATCTTGTTTATACTGATTTTATTTTTCTATGGTTTTATCTTTGTATACTTGATACTTGATATGGTCAAGCGACTAATCAGTAAAGTTTATTGAACAGGGAAGGTAAGTGAAACACAGGCAGGGAGGAGAAGGAGAAGAAGAGGAGAGTTGGCTTTCCTACCTCGCTTTTCTCACCCATTTAAGGGGAATCAAAGAGGCTGGCAAAGCTTTCTGTTCTTCGCCCCACAGCAGAATACCTTGTGAGGTAGGTGGCCCTGTGCGAGCTCAGAGGAGAGCTGTGACTAGCCCAAGGTCACCCAGCTGGCTTCATGGGGGAGGGCGGGATCGAAGCTGGTATTCTCAGATAAGAGAAGGCTCCAGGTTGCAGAGACAGGAAGGAAGCTTCTGAAGGCCATTTGCAGGGAGTCGAGAGCAGGTGAAGGTTTTGCCTTTGCCTTCTGCTTGAGATGCCCAGAAGCAACTGGTGGGCCACTGTGTGAGACGGGATGCTGGACTAGATGGACTGTGGCCTGATCCAGCAGGGCTCCTCTTAGTAAGTGTGCAGCAAGTTGTCAAATAAAATTGAACTGTTCCTAAAGAGAACAGGGAGCAAAGGTGTAAAAACCCCCGCTTGTGGTGCTTTGGAGTGATGGAGGACATTTGTGGTCCTTGCGGGCCATGACACCTGTCCAGCCTTCTGTCTCTTCTCCGCAGTTTTAAGTGATCCTTGAAGAATCCTACAATTGATCACGTCTTTTGTGTAATCAAAACGGAGGTCTTTCTTGTGGTCAAACGTAACAAATTTGCCTCTATTGTAGGAAGATCCTAATCATGTTCTTCATCCCTAACTGGTTTCATTCTGCAGGGGGAAAAGTCCCTGATAAGAGTTAATCGGTGGGTGTTATTTAAAATCTCTTAGCAGGTGGATTCGATTTCCCACCCGGGGATGAAACAGGTTTCAATGGGCGCCAGTGACGTCTATGGCAATTGATGCCGTTACCAGCCGTGATGTGGCCGCATTTCCTAATCATCTTGCATTGTCCCCTATGTTGGTCCCCGTATGATGCAGACAAACAGCTCATCATAGATTATTCTTCCTCTAGTGCACCAATGCTAAAGATGCTTGGCCCTTAATAACCCACTTTGGCAAGCTAATAGGTCTCCATTTGTTCACTTAGAACCTCCTGCTGCTTCCCGGTGGTTAACTAGACTTAACTGATGTTCCTGTTGTGAACCAGTTTTATCTTGTGGTAAGAGTGCCTGACTCTTGTCTGGAAGTCTCCCAGTCTGATTCCACGCTCCTCCACAAAGTGAACTGGGCAACCTTGGGCTAGTCACGGCTCTCTTTCTGAGCTCCCTCAGTCCCAGCTACCTCACAAGGGTGCCTGGTGTGGAGGGAAGAATGTTGGCGCATTTGAAGATTGACGTCCCAATTTGAATAAAATGTTTTGATACATTCGTATGAAGCTTCGTTTGGGATTCGTATGCTATTCCTCTGCATTTGTGTGGGATCCGTATGATATTATTATTTATTTATATTTCTATCCCACCCTATACCCAAAGGTCTCAGGGCAGGTAACAACCTTTAAAATCCAGCATATAAAACAATCGATAGATATTGAAACAATAAAAACCACCATAACATTTAAAATCCAGTATATTAAAAACAAAACAATTTGTATGCATTCGTATGGGATTCATACGCGATTGAACATTTGTATAGAATACGAACCCTACCACATTTAAAAGGGATCTATTCGAACGAACATGAACTTTCTTGTATTTGATTCAATACAAATCAATTTTTTTTAAAAAATTGTGCACATCCCTAGTTACAAGGTGTCTGTTGTGGGGAGAAGAACTGAAGGTTTGTCAGCCGCTTTGAGTCCTCTTAAGGGTGAGGAAAGCAGGGTATGAAAGGCAACATCTCCTCCTTCCCCTCTTTTTGGGCTAGACAGAGCTCTCTTCTAAGCTCTCATGGCCCCACCTACCTCACAGGGTGTCTGTTGTGGGGAGAAGCATAGAGGTTTTGTCAGCCACATTGAATCCCCTTAAGGGTGAGAAAAGCCGGGTAGAAAAGCCAACTCCTCCTCCTCTTCCTCCTCCTCTTCCTCCTGCTCCTTCTCTCCTTGTCCTTTAAAGATTGCTATCAGTGCAAGCAGCTTGTGAGCAAAGGTCCTTTCAGTGGAAGCATCTTGGCTGTAGAAATCAATTTCCCAAAGACTGAGCTAGCCATGGCATCCCTAGCGCCAGAATAAGCTGTCTAAGGAAGGATTCATTGACTTCCAGCAGCTGAAGTAAGACTGTGTTCTCCCAGAAATATGGGGCCACCTGTTACATCATGTTAACCATGATTAGGTTGTCATGTCCCATAGCTGATAGTGCCAGTGTCCAATATTTCCTGAGAACCAAGGTCAACGGAGCAATCATTTCTCCTGTGCTGCAGTGCCGAAACTCTCATCGGACTCTCTCAGACCAAATCACAAAGAACCTCCGGGTTGCCAAGTGCGCAGGCGTCCCGACTGCCAGGCTGAGAGGACCCCCCGCGCTTCCCCGGGGGTGGGGTGGGGGGTGGGGGTCTAAGCAGCGCCTTGAGCGAAAACGGTGGCATCAGTTTTATGACATCCCTGGCTCGCTCTTTTGTCATTCCATTGACATTGGTGCTTTGTTTGCACTTATTTGAATGACTGAAGGCCCTCATTCCGCGCGCTCGGAGTGGACATGATTTCTGCTCTCGCAGCCGGGACACTTCATTTGCTGCGGCTGGAGAATTATAGGCAAGGTGCCGGGATTTATCGATGTGGCCCGAGGCCTCGCGGAAGATGGGTCCCGGGGTTGCAAATTGGTGCCATTTGTTGTCGTTTGGAGTGCTGTAGATGCGCGGGAGTTATTGGAATGGATGGAGCTTGCCGGATGCCTGCTGAGTCATCCCGGGTGCTGAAACTTTTATGTGGGTGAAATACCTCGCTTCCTCCGGGGCAGGTTGTGGCCTTCCAATTGCCATTGGCACATCACATGGTCAGCCTCTCGCAGCTGATGGATGAGGCCTGCCTTCTTCAGGCAAGGGGTGGTGGTGAGCTTTTTTCAAAAAAAAAAAAAAAATAATCAGATTCTTCTTGCCTTCCTTCTGCTTCTCTTCCCACCCACCCATCTACGCCGCTTTCCTGTCCATGAACTGGGCAAAGAAACCTGGGCAAAGGAAATCAATCAGGCGCTGACCGATTAGGGCAGAGGTGTCAAACTCAATTGTGATGAGGGCCGGATTAAAAAAAAAAAAGTACTGTGAGGGCCAGGGAGCGTGGCTAGGGCACAGAGGAGGGGCTGGGGTGTGACCGGGGGCGTGGCTAGGGAACAGAGGAGGGGCTGGGGGCATGGCCGGGGCATGGCCAGGGCACAGGAGGGGCTGGCTGTCCATGGCGGTGCCCGCGCACTGGGTCTCACCGCTCGCCTCGCGTCGCCTCGCCTCCTTCGCGCCCAAGGAGGACAGCGGCGGCGGGCGGCGGCGGGCCGGATTAAAACACCCCGCGGGCCGCATCTTTGACGTGGCTGGATTGGGGGGCATGAACGTTCGTTCGAATTTGGACATTTGGATTTGAATCAAATGGCCACAAATTCGGATTTAAACATTCGAATGAATTTTGAATTTTCAAATCTATTAGTGCGAGTTATTCAGATCTTCGTATGTCTACGGATACGTCGATGATGTGTACTTCTCCGTACACTCTTCCCCGCATTTCTATGGATCTGTACGGGATGGAAATGGGATGCCTATGGGATAACGACGGGACGCGTATGGATGTGTCTGGATGCGTGCGGGATATGTACAGGCACATACGGGTTTGCAGATTCGGATTGAAAATTCACACTAATAGATTCTAATTGATTCAGATTGAATCAAGTGTGAATACATGTGAATTTTAAACATTCAAATTGATTCAAATTTTCTGGTATTCGATTTGAATATCACCTCTGCCCGTTGGCTCTAGTAGTTAGGGAGCTGGACTCTTATCTGGGAATACAGGGTTTGATTCTGCCCTCCTCCATGAAGCCAGCTGGGTGACCTTGGGCTAGTCACAGCTCTCTTTCTGAGAAGAACAGAAGGTTTGTCAGCTGCTTTGAGTCCCCTTAAATGGGTGAGAAAAGGGGGGTAGAAAATCCAACTCTTCTTCTTTTCTTCTTCCCCTTTCTCAGCGCTTTGGCTACATTGACTTCAGACTTCACTGATGCCAAAATGCACACGCACAATGCATGCACACACACACACACACACACACAATCTTATCTGGCTTTCTAGAATATAGGCGGCAGTATGCAATAGCTATCGCAAAGGATCAGATTAATCACACAGAGCCAGCCCACGGTAAAACTAACACAAGCACTTGGCAGCAGCTATCCATTATCTCCTGTCAGCGCAGCACCGGGTCACTTGAAACAACATTTCTGCAGGGAGAACTTCTTAAACTTCCCCTTCCAAATTCTTTGCTGAGAGGAGCACATTGCTTTCCAAGACCTTTCAGAGGAAACTTCCTGGTATAGGGCTCTTCTGAGGTTAGTTACTTGGTCATCATCATCATCATCTTCAGCATCACCACCATTTTGAAGGTTTCTGCTTCTACCTTGGTGTTCTCCCAAAAATATGGGGCCACCTTAAATGGGTGAGAAAAGTGGGGTAGAAAAGCCAAGTCTTCTACTTCTTCTTCTTCCTACACAGGGCATGGAAACTCTACATTGTGAATGAGTGTCCTGTCGTTGGATAGTGGCGAAACTCTATTTTAAATATGTCTGTTTTTAAATGCTGATACCTGCCCTGTCACCTTAGGGTGTAAGGTGGGATATAAATGTAAATATAAAATATATATATTTGCACCTCTTCCGTGTGAAGGTGCGTGGAGTGGGTCAGCACAGTCACTGTTGTGTGCCACGTTGCTTGGATGATGCACTATTTCCTGCCTGTCCCAGGTGTCCAGGGATGGTGGTGGAAATGGTTGGCTGATCCGGTCACCGTGGGAAATTGAATCCACAGTTACGGGATCAGTGGATATGGGGTTCCGACTGTAAGTAATTTCCCCAAAAGTCTGTGTCTTCTTCTTCTTCTTCTTCTTCTTATTATTATTATCATTTTTGCATGGAATACTCTTATCTTATTTCAGAAAATGAAAGCTGCGGAGTCCACAGGAATGTTTGAAGTCCTCTGGAAAGAGCAGGACACCCTTTCGAACCTGATCAAGTCTCTGAAGAATGGCATTGGGTGAGTGTCCATTGGGTACTAGAATGCCCAGGTGACACACCTGGGTCTGGGAGAAGATCAACGGCCCCTGGGCAGGAATGGCTGCTTTGCTGTGGCGATGGCCATGCGTGATGGGATGCTGCTACTGCGGACAGGTCGTGTGGCAAACGAGTGCGAAGCTGCACCCGTTCAGTGTTTGCACGGAAGCGACGCAGAGTCTGCGCGGTGGACCGTTGGCCCCAACATGGGGGAAGCTTGTTGAACCTGAAAGATCAGGGTCCGGAGCGGATCACTGCAGACAGTTTGGACACAAATAAGTTAATGTGTTTCATTCCCTGAAGTGTTGGAGGGGGGGGGGAGAGTGGGAGGGGGGGATAAAATTGTGGTCTATAATAAGAGATGTATTTACCAAATGGTTATTGTATTTAATATGTTGTGTGTTGGATAGGGGTGTGCACGGATATTTGTAAAATTCGAAATTCGGCCAAATTGGGACATTCGGTATGCTAGCTTTCAAATGAATACGGATGTTTCTGGGCATTCGTATAAACCAGGGAAATGTATCAGATACGTATTCGTTCGTATCTGACACATAATCAAATGTTCATATGAATACGCACAAATAGATTCGTATCGAATACAATTTTACGACATTTGAATGCGGTAAAATCCGTAATCGTACAAATACAGAGTTTTGAAGATTCAGTTTATTTCGAATCAAATGCCCCCCCCCCCCCCAAACTTTGTGGACATCCTTAGTGTTGGATTAATGTAAAATAATAATACTACTACCAGTCTTGTAGGCCACTTAGGTCTTGGGGCTAAAGTGCCAGACTATTATATCATAGTCTTCGGATTTGATTCAACACTCCTCCACGAAGCCAGCTGGGCGACCTTGAACTAGTCACAGCTCTCTTTCTAAGCTCTCGCAGCCCCACCTACCTCACAGGGTGTCTGTGGTGGGGAGAAGAACAGAAGGTTAGTCAGCCGCTTTGAGTCCCCTTAAAGGTGAGCAAAGCGTGTTATGAAAGCCAATTTCTTCCTCTTATTTCTTCTTCTTTTTCTTCTTATGTCGGCGCTAGTCCACATGGAAGAAAGGTTGGAGCGCTAGTTCACGTGGAGCAGGGCTTTGGATTCCGTGGAGCAATGTGTGCCGTCTTTTGGGAGTCTTGGCTGTTTCAAACCCCTCAAAAAAGGAACTTTCCCCAGCTATGAGTGTTTACATATTTTCCTTTTTTAAGAACACTCTATCATCTTGGTTTTGTTTGTTAGGGAAGCGGAGCATTTAAGAGTATTAAATCCTGCTCCTTTGAAGTTTCCTCCCTCCCCTCCCCACCCCTCCCTCCCCCCTCCCTTTGGTGGGCGCTTCCTTTTCATTCCTTCTGAAAGGGCTTTAGCATCTTCCCCCCCCCCCTCGTCCTTTTCAGCCACTCCAACGGGATCCGGATGAATTAACCGTGTTGCCGTCCCCCAACGACCTTTGCTTTCGGATGAGCTTTCGGATTCTTTCCTACTAGTGGACTTAATCTGTATTAAAATAAGTTTCATTGGTATTACAAAGGGATGGGGGAGGGAGGGCCTCCCTCCTGCCGCCCCTCCCTGCACGGCTCTGACTCAGTAAGAAAGTCAGGGGGGTCTCATAAGTAACACAGGCTAGACCTGCTCTTGGATTCCATCCAGATCAAAGAGGGGGATGTTTGTGGAAAGGAGGGTTGTACACGAATATTTGTAACATTAGAAATTCATTTCGTCTAGTGGTTAGGGAGCCGGACTCTTAGCTGGGAATACCGGGTTCAATTCCGCCCTCCCCCATGAAGCCAGCTGGGTGACCTTGGGCTAGTCACAGCTCTCTTTCTGAGAAGAACGGAAGGCTTGTCAGCACTTTCAGTCCCTTTAAATGGGTGAGAAAAGTGGGATAGAAAAGACAACTTTTTCTTCTTCCTCAATGGGGCCAGCTAGGTGACCTTGGGTTAGTCACAGCTCTCTTTCTAAGCTCTTACAGCCCCACCCACCTCACAGTGTGTGTGTTGTGGGGAGAAGAACAGAAGATTTGTCAGTCACTTTGAGCCCCTTAAAACGGGTGAGAAAAGTGGGGTAGAAAAGCCAACTCTTCTTCCATGAAGCCAGCTGGGTGACCTTGGGTTAGTCACAGCTCTCTTTCTAAGCTCTTACAGCCCCACCCACCTCACAGTGTGTGTGTTGTGGGGAGAAGAACAGAAGATTTGTCAGTCACTTTGAGCCCCTTAAAACGGGTGAGAAAAGTGGGGTAGAAAAGCCAACTCTTCTTCCATGAAGCCAGCTGGGTGACCTTGGGCTAGTCACAGCTCTCTGCTGAGCTCTCACAGCCCCTCCCACATCACAGGGTGTCTGTTGTGGGGAGAAGAACAGAAGATTTGTCAGCCACTTTGAGCCCCCTTAAAATGGGTGAGAAAAGTGGGGTAGAAAAGCCAACTCTTCTTCTTCTTCCTCCAAATTAGTCCGAATTTAGATGTTCAAATTTGAATCAAATACTTTGGAACCTTCGTATGAACCTTTGTTACATTGATGAACCTGGGAAGGTGGGAAAGCGGCTGACCTCTCAGCCACTTCTGCAATGGATCCAGAGTGGATTCAAAGTGGATTCATGGTGGATTTGATGCGTTCAGAGCAGATACATAGCGGATATGTAAGGGTTTCATTGGGGACACATATGGGATTCATATGTGATTTGTCGTGGGGATTCAGATCAAATTCATATTGAATGTTCGTATTGAATTCAAATCCTACCACATTTGGTAGCATTCAAACAAATATGACTTCTTTTGCATTCGATTTGATACAAATTGGCTTAAAAGAATATTCATGCACATCTCTAGTACAAACAAACCAATAAATAAATATTTATTATTTATATTCTATCCCGCCCTATACCTGAATGTCTCAGGGTGGGTGACAACCTTTAAAACAGCAATTTACCCTGTGACGGATTTGCTATCAAGGTTGCAAATGCGCATTTAATTTCAAGGTTGCAAAGGTGCGTTTCTTTCGAAATGCATTTATTTTTTAAATCATTTGCTTGTTGAAGGATGAGGTAATTAAGTAAGTCATTAATTAACGACCCTGCTCTCTGTTTCTGGAAGGGAGAGGCGTCTGCATTTTAGACCCATAAACATGTCTGAAAATGTCCGCCGTGGGATTTTTCCGCGCTTCCTCCCTCCTTTAAAATAAGCATCTAAAGATTTGTTTATGCTATGTCTTCAGATGAAAGGTCTCTGTGCTTTAAAGAGAATTTAGCACTTTTTGCTTTGGTGTGAATTCTTTTCTAGAAACCTTGATGTGTAGGAAGAAGATGTCAAAGATCTACTAAAAAAAAAAAAAAGGGAAAAAAGTCTCCAAGCATTTGAAAACTCTGTGCTTTTACATGTTTGCGTCACTGGCTTATTGCTTTCTCTCCCTCTTTCTCTCTTTTTCTTGGGGGAAAAAATAGCATCAGTGACTTGCAAGAGGAGTTGAACAACATTTTCCTATTGCGCAAGCAACTGGAAGATGAGATCCTGGCCAACTGGAATTTGCGGAAGGTGCTAGAAGAACAGATCAAGGCTAACAGAAAAGAAGGTATAGAATTAATACTGTATGTAAAAATGGGTCTCGTTTTCTTTCGTTTATTCATTTATTTATATATATATGTTTCTTTTTCACTTTATGCCCAAAGGTCTCAGAGTGGGTCTGAGTGGAAATTGTTATAAAACAGGTGGAATAAAATAGCTAAAAACTCTGGCATCTGTTACCAAATTCTGCTGTCGTTGCGTTTTCAAGACATTACTTCTTATTCTTCCCTTTGCTGTCTTAACCAGGGGTGTTTTTCCACCTGCTGGACGAATGAGCTTGCAACACCCTGTTTTTCCAACCCCAGTGTCTCCAGTGTTCTTAGGATTTCACTGGGAGCAGTCACAGATTGGCCACAAGAGATCTGGGGTTGGACTCAGACACTTTTCAGTTTGAAAACAGGTGCGAAGAGATTTGGCTTTGAGTGGCACATCATCCTTCAAAAATTCACCCCTTTCAAAATGCTACTTATGGGAAAGGGGTGAAGCAGAAGATAAAATTCACACACACACACACACACACACACACACACACACAAAAAAAACACCTTCTTTCCCAACATAAGAACCTAAGAGGAGCCCTGCTGGATCAGGCCACAGCCCATCTAGTCCATAAGAACCTTAGAGGAGCCCTGCTGGATCAGGCCACAGCCCATCTAGCTCATAAGAACCTAAGAGGAGCCCTGCTAGATCAGGCCACAGCCCATCTAGTCCATAAGAACCTAGGAGGAGCCCTGCTGGATCAGGCCACAGCCCATGTAGTCCAGCATTCTGTCCCACACAGCGGCCCACTAATTGCCCATGGGCATCTTAAACAGAGACCAGGGCAAACCTTCTCCTGCTCTCCAATCCCATCAAATGGCCTTAGAAGCATCCTGCTTCCTCCCCCCCCCCCCCCCGGCCTTAAAGATGTACTTAGGCATCCATTCTAGTTAGGAAGCCATACCCAAAGGGCAGAGTTAAGCACCGTCAGCCCGTTCTTTTATATTCAGGTCCTGCCTTCTGTTCTTCCAATGGCAAAAATAGCCTTTTCTGCCCTGTTATTTAACCTGTTGTCCCCCTACCCCCCCCCCCCAAGAGACCTGGGCTCATTTTCACCGGATCCCCCACTGCCGCAGACTCATTCATGATGGCTTTCTTTCCGGCACCCTGCCTTCCGCCAGCCCTCTTTGCGCGCTTGCCTGAAATGGTTTTGAAACGCAATGCTCAGTATGTAAATTCAAATTCTACATTAGGTTCACAATGCATCCCGATAGCTGGTGAAAAATCAAATACGTCTAAGATGTCAAGGAAGTACAAAGAAATCTGAGGGTGAAAATTCTTTCAATTAGGTGGAACACTGTGTAGGATGGGGCGTGGGATAGGCAGCAATTTCCTTCAGGCTTAACAGCCTGGTGCCTTTGGCTGTTAAAATATTTCCTAGTGTACTAGTTGCAGAGCAAAAGACAGAAACAAACAGCGTTCTTAGCCAGCATTCTTCAGTGTCTGAAATATAAAATGGTAAATCTTACATAAGAACATAAGAGAAGCCTTGCTGGATCAGGCCACAGCCCATCTAGTCCAGCATCCTGTCGCACGCAGTGGCCCACCAAATGCTCATGGGCATCTCAAGCAGAGACAAGGACAAACCTTCTCCTGCTCTAGAATCCCAGCAAATGGCCTTAGAAGCACCCCAGTTCCTCCCCCCCCCCAGCCTGAAAGATGCACCTAGGCATTCGTTCTAGTAGCCATTGATACATATGTCGTCCATGTATTGGCTTCCTTAAAGCCATCTAGACTGGTAGCTGTCACCACCTCTTCCGGCAGCACATTCCGTAAGCCGATGACCCTCTGGGTGAAGAAATACTTCCCCCTTTCAGACCCGACTCTCCTACCCATCAGCTTCATAGATGCCCCCTGGTTCTAGTATTGTGTGATAGAGAAAAGAAATGTTCTCTATCCACCTTTTCTGTATCATGCATAATTTTATATACTTCAATCAGGTCCCCTCTTAAACACCGTCTCTCCAGACTGAAGAGGCCTAGACATTGCAGCCTGGTTCCGTAAGGGATTTTGTTCCAGCCCCTTAATCATTCTGGTTGCCCTTTTCTGCACCTTCTCTAGTTCCACAATATCCTTTTTGAGGTGTGGTGACCAGAGAAATACATTTAGTCTTGGATCTCTGTCTGGGAAGCTTTCCCCTAGACAAGTGCAAATGGTCCACCTTTTCCACAAGTTTACCAGCCCTAGTTCACGGCAACCTAATCAAGTAAGCGCAGAAATGCCCCAGATAATGGACCAGATGGACTGTGAACCGATGCAACAGGATGTTCGTGAGCTAGTGGGCCGCAGGATGAGATAGGATGAGGTTGTTTAGATGTTCAAATAACAACGGAAGGAGTGTTAGTTGTGATTTTAATGAATCAAATTGTGTCTTCTTGTATTACATGGGTTGAATTGTAACCTTTCCAGAGAGATCGGGTTATCGGCTGGGACAGAAATACAAATTAATGAATGTTTTTTTGCAAAATAAATGACATTTGTTTTGCTTGGTTTAACATTTAGACGAAACAGTATCTTCTTGGGGTGATCAGACATCTTACATGAGCATTTGCTTAAGAGAGCAAGATTCTTTGAATGTGGAGATAGACCACCTGTCCCTGGAGGAACTGAAGAAAAAGGTACGTCTATCTTGTTACCTTACAGATGTTCAGGGGCCATTTTACATCCAAATCATGTCCTTTGGGAGGAAACGAGTCACAGGTGATCTTTGGGCTTCACTACTTACCTTATCTAGACTGGTCCAGGAATATCAGACAGAACCAAGCATCTTTTTCTTTGCTTCTAGAAATAGGGAGACAGGTTTGAAATATGCCGCTTGCTCAGATGGCGACATCCTGAAGATTGGAGAAATGGGTATCTGAGGTCCTCTGAAAGATGTTGGCCTCCTGAGGGACAATGTGCACTTAGGCCTTTGGTCAGCAATTAGTGCAGCTCTGGTGAAGAGCATGCGCACATTCTGTAGCAGCCTAGAAGCATGTCTGCCTTCAGTTGAAGTGCACTAACTGCTGATTAGGTGTCGAGCACGATTTCATACTCCACACCTTTACCAGCCTTTACCGCAGTCTTACCTACAGTGTCCAGTGGCGCCATCATTTGCACATCTTCCGGCTCGCTGCATGCAGCGGGCGGGGAGCGCGTCGTCTGCACAGGCGCCGCTGCGTTGCCGGTGCTGGTCGATTGCTGCCGTCTTCTGCAGGATGGGCATGTTGCCGCTGCTAGTCGATTGCCGACTGTTGCTGCGGTCGTGCAAGTCCCCATGAGCAGCTGCAAACTGGCCGGGGACCAATCTAGGGGGCGGTGGGTCACGTTCCCCCCCCCCAACACATTGCCAGGATTGGTCCACCTCTCTGTATCGGCCTGCCGGCGCATCACAGAACATGTGATGCAGCTGGCAGTGTCCGAGCTTGGAGGCAGGACTCCTGGCTTTCAGGGTGGCAGCACAGGCTATTCAATGGAGGACCATTTGCACTTGGGAAGCTTCCCTCCTGGCAAATGCGAATGGTCCCCCAGTCCCTAGTTCACAACAGACTAATGAGGTAAGTGCAGAATGGGCTCTGGTTCCTGTCGTCTCTAGCTCTTTAGACCTTGGAAGTGTGTAAAGGGGCCCAGATTCCTTTGGATGGCGTGCAGGAGAGTGCCCCAAATCTGAGGGTCTCCCTTTGGGTTTCGCAGGTTGTTGAGCTCATCTCCATGGTGAAGGAGCTGCACTTGGCCAATACGGACCTGAAACGCCAGCAACTCAGGTTGTCCTCCAGTCCTCTGGCAGAGGAAAGATCAGGGGTGCTTGACAATAGTGAGGTGAGAACCACATCTGTGTGCAAGGCTTATAAGAAGGGGAGTTCTTTGGTTCAGCACGACGGGAGATCTAATTTGTGTGTAGTTTTGCAACCTTTGCTCAAGAGAAATAGAAAACGTGTGTGATTCTTTTCCTGGATCCCTCAACGTCTTTCCGTATCAAGAGTCCCGATATCACTTGTGTTTTTCATTTACTTTCCCTTTCCTTGTCTTAATGTTGAGATTCCAAGAGCAGTTCCCAAAATCCCTTGAGACCATAAATGTAAAATTCATTCTACTAGAGGCCTAAAACCAGCAATTGACATGTTTTCTCATGCCGCTTTGTAATACACGTTAGATGGATATTTTGATGGGACGTTGACGATTGGCAGTGTGAAGTGGATTTTACAAGATAAATGTTTGTGCTGAAAGCATTGTGGATTTCTGGGGGTGCATTTTCCTCCCTGCAGTTTTTATTGCATCCCTCTAGAAGGTGCTGTTCCCCCATCGAAACCAGACTAGTAGGATTTCAACCAACACAGGAGGTCCCATTTAATGCACAGATTCCATTCTGGTGAGCTGTTGTTTAAAGCGAACCGCATTAAAGTGAAACCGCATTAAAGCGACACCTTTCCTTCTGACCTCCCTTTCACGGTGGGGAAGCACATTACAGTGAAACAGAAACACTTAATGCTTCTTAATACTGAAATGCTGTCTCAGTAAATTGTTGTATAGAAACTAGATGTGTTTTTTGACGTTCAATTAGTAATGAATTGAATGTTTGGATATTCATATTTGTACGAATAGACGCTTTCGAATGTGGTAAAATTCTATTTGATGTGAATGTATTAGTGCAAATTTGTAGGAATATCAGATATGAATGAATACTTATCGATACGAACAAATATGTTTTAATATGAACAAATACTTATCAATACGAGCAATACTTATAGACGCTTTTGAATGTGATATCAATACGAACAAATAACGTATCGATACGAACAAATATGTATTAATACGAACAAATACTTATTGATACGAACAGTACTTATAGACGCTTTTGAATGTGATATCAATAAGAATGAATACTTATCAATACGAACAAATACATACAGGATATGAATGAATATGTATCTGATACATACCTGAGATGTGTGTCCGATACGTGTCCCATAACAAATCCTCTCTGAAAGCATCAAATCCGAACTGAATTCACTTTTAATACACTCTTAATCCATGTTAAATGCCCTCTAGATCCGTGGCAGATGCCTGGTGCAGCTGCTTTTCCACGACCCCAGTTTAATGAATGTCCAAACTATTCATACAAGTGTCCAAAGTGTTTGTATTCGTATGAATGTCAGTGCACGAATATTGTAATATTCGATCCAAATTCGTACGAATAACGAATGTTGCGAATATTTGTGCACATCCCTAATTGAAAGTGCAAAACCCGAATTAACGTAAAATGGGGTCTTACAGTCCACCACATCTGCGTAGTAGGTTTTCAAGTTCTCGGAAAGGTGGGAAAGCAGCTGTCCCAATCACATCTGGAGTGGATCCAGAGTGGATGTGGATTGGATTGGGAGCGGATTCAAAGTGGATTCGGGGCGGAGTTGATGCATTCAGAGCAGATACATAGCAGATACATATGCGATTCATATGCAATTTGTATCGAACGTTTGGCTTGAATTTGAATCCTGCCACGTTCAAAGGGGATCTGTTTGAATGAATATCAATTTTCTCGCATTTGGCTCTGTACGGATTGAATAGAGAAATAAAAAATCGTGCCCATCCCCAGTTAGCGCTCTTCTACCATCTCTAGCATCACAGGGCTTACCTTCTGCTGCCTTTTCTGCTTGCAAACCATTCCTTCCTCCTCTCCTGGGTTAAACGCTGCATCTGCACACGTTTTTTAGAAAGCAGCTCGAAAGCACTTTAAAGGTGGTAGCATCCACATGCTAATGCATTAATCCACACATTCAAGCATCCAGTCCATGCATCCTCTGAACTGTAGGGTGAATTTGAGGTGGAGACCGGGGGTCTCTTCACACTTGACCCTCTTCTGGGATATATCTGTTGTCCACATGCTAATGCAGATTCTGGCAGGCCTCACCTGGGCCCTGCAGTAGCCTGCATTATCATGTGTGAACAGGCGCTAGGAAACTGCCTTCCTTTTAGTGTGTGTGGATGCAGCCTGACTCGTGTGATCACAGCAGTGGAGATGCGTCTGTTACGTGAGTTACAGTATGTGACCACCGTGCCTTGTGCAGACCCAAATAATGCCAGCTCCACGTTTATTACATGCGCCTTCAGGTAGACGATGTATCTTGGTAGTATCTACCAAGTATCTTGGTAGTATCTTCAGGTAGACGATGTATCTTGGTAGTATCTACCAAGTATCTTGGTAGTATCTACCAAGTATCTTGGTAGTATCTACCAAGTATCTTGGTAGTATCTTCAGGTAGATGATGTATCTTGGTTATCGGTTTTGCATGGTGTTAAATGTGTCATCGTATTGGATTTGCTGTTTCACAGGAACGGAGCTTCCTTTTGGCACACTGCCTCTGTTCGGTGCTTGAGATTTTCTTTTCTCATGCGTCTTTCAACCAGTTGCAAAATAGCCCACAGAGCTATTACCGTGGGAGCTGAGAGTGTTCAGCTTTTTTTTGGGTGTGTGTGTGTGTGTGTGTGTGCTGTCTTTCTTTCCCTGAAGAGGACAGGAAAGGTAATCCAGTTAAATATCTCCTCCTCCCCCCTCCCCACCACCAGACCGCCGGCCAAAGCATCTTAAGTCAGAATTCCCTTGGGTTCTAGCAGCTTTGAGCTGTCTGCAGTAACTTCAGACTCCAAAAGAGATAAAAAAGGTTGTTTTTCCACTGTCCTCTGAACATCTGCTTTCAGCCAGAGAGGCTGTTGTGCTGAGTCCTGCCTTTGGGGCTTCTGGGATCTTTGCAACCCAAGCATATGAGTGATTCATTTAAGGGTGGGGAGGGAGGGAGGGAGACACACTCTTTCAAGGTTTTTTCTGTCTCCGTGGGACAATCGGAAGCGCCGGCTTTATCCTCCACAGACCTTCGGCCGGCCTTGAGCCACATATCTTTTTTTTTTCGTCGTGGTCTTCTTGCATGTAATATTCCAGTGAAACAGTAATGTCGGTTCCGTGGGGGTCACATCAGTCGCTCCATCAGTCGGGAGCTGGTTTGCAAAGTCCTTCTCAAATTGATTCTGCGATTGGGGCTCCCTAAAATGAGCATAGAGGATAGGGTTGTGGTTGGCACATTTGAAGTGTGACATTCGAATCAAATGTTTTGATACATTCGTGCAAACCTTCGTTACTGATTCATGTCTAACTCATATTTAACATTCATATTGAATTCACATCCTACCACGTTTGAAGGGATTTATTCAAACGAACCACCAATTTTCTTGCATTTGCTTTGATACGAATTGAAAACTCTATGAAGGTGATGGGCAGGAAAGTCGGATAAGACAAGGGGAAGGATTTCTTCACCCAGAGGGTCATCAGTTTATGGAATTGGCTGCCAGATTCCAGCCTATATGGCTTTAAGGAAGGGTTAGACCAATACATGGACGACATACGTATCAATGGCTACTAGGATGAATGCCTAGGTACATCTTTCGGGCTGGGGTGGGTGGGAAGCAGGACGCTTCTATGGCCATTTGTTGGGATTAAAGAGCAGACAAAGGTTTGTCCTTGTGTCTTCTTGAGAGGCCCATGAGCATTCGGTGGGCCACTGTGTGTGACGGGACACAGGACTAGATGGGCTGTGGCCTGATCCAGCAGGGCTCCTCTGAGGTTCTTATGGACTAGATGGGCTGTGGCCTGATCCAGCTGGGCTCCTCTGAGGTTCTTATGGACTAGATGGGCTGTGGCCTGATCCAGTAGGGCTCCTCTGAGGTTCTTATGGACTAGATGGGCTGTGGCCTGATCCAGCTGGGCTCCTCTGAGGTTCTTATGGACTAGATGGGCTGTGGCCTGATCCAGCAGGGCTCCTCTTAGGTTCTTATGGACTAGATGGGCTGTGGCCTGATCCAGCTGGGCTCCTCTGAGGTTCTTATGGACTAGATGGGCTGTGGCCTGATCCAGCTGGGCTCCTCTGAGGTTTTTATGGACTAGATGGACTGTGACCTGATCCACCATGGCTCCTCTGAGGTTCTTATGGACTAGATGGGCTTTGGCCTGATCCAGCAGGGCTCCTCTGAGGTTCTTATGGACTAGATGGGCTTTGGCCTGATCCAGCAGGGCTCCTCTGAGGTTCTTATGGACTAGATGGGCTGTGGCCTGATCCACCAGGGCTCCTCTGAGGTTCTTATGGACTAGATGGGCTGTGGCCTGATCCAGCAGGGCTTCTCTTAGGTTTTTATGTAAAACAAAACCCATCCGTGCACATCTCTAGTAGAGAATAACACTTACAGGAAAAGATCCAGTATCTCCAAGAAACTGAGAAGTGGATCCATTGTTTTCTTACAGTGGCAGCAATTGCTTCATTTCAGAAACACTGCAGGATAGGGGAGGCATGCAGTACATTAACCTGTGGAAAAGAAGTGAGAAGAAAGGTGTGGGAAAGCCTAACAACTTTTGCCATCTTAAAAGGGGCTTCAGATGCATTAGATGAAATGGTCTCTAGTTCTTAAAAGCTTATGCTATGATAAATCCATTACCATTTGAGCCTCTGTGTTGTGGGGAGCGGAGAGCAGATCACAGTCTTGTTAGCTGCTGGAAACTTCTCACCCAGTTCCTACCTGAAAATAATGAGAAAGCACTCAGACGTATCCGATAAGAACGCGTATGTATAAGATACATGTCTGATACTAATGCATACAGAGCACATTGGTGCTGGCCCTTGGAGTAAGGCTAGGATATGTGGGCGCAGATTCCCCATTCACACCTATGTGCGAATGGGGAATCCATCCCCGCGTGGCCTAGCCTGAAAAAGCTGGCATGGGGACAGGATGTCCCTCCCAGGCCTGTCTCTATTGGGTTGAATTCGACCCAGGGGCGGGCAGGCCTGTTGGGTTCCTTCCCCTGTTCCCATGGGCCCTAGGGGACCGGATCGGGTCCCCTGGAGCCCGCAGGAACCCCCAGGCACAGGCCTACGCAGGGACACGTGTCCAAGAAAGAGTGAAACTTACCTCGTGCTCACCGGGTCTCAAAGTGGCCAGCGCAGCTGGCGGCGTTGTGCGTCTGTGTGCGCAGCCGGCTCTGATAATCAGAGCTCATATACTTTGTGCTCTACACCAGGAACACGAGTGGGCACCCTGGGACAGGCTGGGGCTGCTCCGAAGAGAACCGCCAGCCCAGCGGAGTGAATGCTTCATCCCTGGGCATCCTACACACGTTCCATAGGCCCTCGTGCAAAAAGGCCTTGGGTCTCCAATGGTAAACAAGCAAGGGACAGCCCTAAGATTATTGTTAAATGTCCATCAGCCAGCCAGAGCTTTTCTTTCCATTATCTTCTCCTATGGAGCTGTGCCTTCTGGATTATAAGCCCAAGGACAGCAATATAGTCAATATCCCATTTTGTGAGCCCTCTAGTGGTACAGTGGTTGAGAGCTCTAGACTAGAACCTCAGAACCATGAATCCCCCCCCCTGCTACCCTCCTCCTCCTCTTCCTCCTCGAGATGCCCAGAAGTGACTGATGGACCACTCTGTGAGACAGGATGCTGGACTGGGTGGACTGTGGCCTCATCCAGCGGGGCTCCTCTGATGTGCTTGTGTGATGTTTGTTGCTTTGTTGCAGGCATTTTTTAACGTTCTCCCTCTCCCTTCTTTATCTTTTTTTATTTTTCATTGAAGACATGACTTATTTGTACATAATTCATTGCCACCGAGCTTTCCTTTTATGCGTGCTGCATTGTTCATGCCATTCCATGCTCTCATGTAGTTCCTTGAAAAAACCGAAGAAAGCCGGACTCTGACGGAAGGTTTTGATGAAGAGATGAACGCGCCCAGTGGCAAGGTGGGATTTTGTGAACAGGAACTTCTTCTTCTTGTGGTTGTTCAGTCATTTAGTTCTGGCTGGTTCTCTGTGACAGCATAGACCCCAGCGCGCTAAGATCTTCTGTCCTCCGCTGGTCTTCTGAAGTTTGCCCAAGGCCATATTTGTTGCCTCTGTGGCTCTACCTGTCCATCTCAGCCTCTCCTGATCCTTTCCCCTTCCCCTTTCCATCTTTCCCAGCATCAGGGCCCTTTCCAAGTCGTCTTCTCATTCTGTGGCCAAAGTATATGAGCTTCAGCTTCAGGATTTGTCTTTCCAGTGAACGGCCAAAGTTGATCTTTAATATTGACTGATTTGATATCCTTGAAGTCCAGCGGACTCTCCGATGTCGTCCGCAGAACCACCTGTCTGGCTCCGTCTTCATTCTGTTTTAGCCACAGATCCAAATAAGCACATCAAATTGGGGCTCATTAGCTGCAGCGCTAATGAATAGCTTGCGTTGTAAGGTAGAGTCATTCCCTGCAGGATTCTTTTTTTTTAAGAAAAAGACTCATTATGCAGAAATCACGCTCCCCAAAGTAATAGGGCCCTTGGCACACCTGTCTGTGGGTTTGTTTTTTTTTTAAAGGGGGGAAATGCCAATGCTTCTTTTCTCTTTCCAGGACATACCTCCTTCAGATTCGTTGGATAGAGATGGCGGAAATCTAAATAAGCCAGGATATGCAAATGAGCTGGCTCCCGACAAAGGCTTCCTTAGCGGTTCAGTGGATAAAAATTGCCATGTTCAACCGAGGAGTTCGCCGGTGTCCCTTTTAAATGAAACTGGAGCCGCGCGGCTTGGATCGAGGTGAACGGGGCGCTGAGTTGCGGGCCACTCTTGACAGCCGTTCTGTTGGAAAAGGGAAGAAAGCCATTGCGTTGGATGTGGATTTAGATAATGGAGTGCTGTAATTTGCCTGGGCGACTGGCAAGCGGCCGTCAGAAGTTTTTGGCCCACTGTGCAATTAAGCAATTAGGAGACATAAAGCATGAGTTAAAGGATTGGCTTTTGGTGGCTGTGGAGCAGTAGATGGGGGCTGAACGTGGATGGTAGAGAGTTGGGGGGGGCACATGTGCAAAAGAAGAAGAAGAGTTGGCTTTTCTACCCTGCTTTTCTCACCCATTTAGAGGGACTCAAAGTGGCTGACAAAGCTTCTATTCTTCTCCCCACAACAGAACACCCTGTGAGGTAGGTGGGGCTGTGAGAGCTCAGAAGAGAGCCGTGACTAGCCCAAGGTCACCCAGCTGGCTTCATGGGGGAGGGCAGAATCGAACCCGGTATTCCCAGATAAGAGTCCGGCTCCCTAACCGCTAGACCAAACTGGCTCACAACAAAAGGACGTAGCAAAGACCTGAAGTCCTTCTCAGTACGGATGTGAACAAATGCCTTTTATTGTGTTTGATTCATATTGAATTGAATGCAAGAAAATTCCTATTCATTCCAGTAGATACCCAGCTGTTGTGAAAGTAACGCTGGAAGGTGCATCTTGCCATATAAGACCAGCCAAGGTGGTATTAGTGGGCCAAGCCAGTGACTTATTATGGGAGGCAGGTCCTTCTTCTAGTTTCGCAGCCAGAGATGTTTGAGAGATGACAGCTGGCTCCATGCATGGTTTGGGTGGGAACCTGGCCAGAGCATGAATATAAGAACCTCAGAGGAGCCCTGCTGGATCAGGCCACAGCCCATCCAGTCCGTAAGAACCTAAGAGGACTCTTGCTGGATCAGGCCACAGACTATCCAGTCCATAAAAACCTCAGAGGAGCCCTGCTGGATCAGACCACACCCCTAGTCCAGCATCCCCTCACATACGGTGGCCCACCAAATGCTCATAGGCATCTCAAGCAGAGACAAGGGCAAACCGTCTCATGCTCATGAATCCCTGCAGATGGCCTTAGAAGCATCCTGCTTGTCCCCCCAGCCTGAAAGATGTACTTAGGCATCCAGTCTAGTAGCCATTGATACCTCCATCATCCATGAATTTGTCTAACCCTTCCTAAAAGCCATCTAGGCTGGTTGCTGTCACCACAACTTCCGGCAGCCAATTCCATAAACCGATGACCCTCTGGGTGAAGAAATCCTTCCCCTTGTCAGATCCGACTCTCCTACCCATCAGCTTCATAGATGCCCCCTGGTTCTAGTGTTGTGTGATAGAAAAAAGAAATTTTCTCTATCCACCTTTTCTATACCGTGCATAATTTTATATACTTCAATCAGGTCCCGTCTTAAATGGGCATATTCCATAATCAAGCTGCTTTCTCCTGTCTCTCCTGACTCGACAGACCAGATGCCCATTTCTCTGAAAGTTTCTGCTTCCTGTCCCTCTTGTATCAACATCCAGCCCAGCAGAACCGTGTGAATTATTGTTAAGACGCCGTCCAAAGAGCGCCTGGTGCCAGATCGGAGCATATTTTCAAATATGAGATCTAGAGTACTGTAACCTTTCCCAGCTTTTTCCGAAGGGCTTTCGAAAGCGCCTCTCCCTTCCCCAAGCTTTTTAGCGCGGCCCTTTGCTAATGCCTCGCTGTAAATTCTCCCTGCTTGATTGGTGCCAAGGCATTAGTACTGGGTAACTTAATTCTCATGAATGGCATCAGACGCCATCGCAGAGGCATTAACAGCACTGTTAGCCTTCTCTTTCTCAAATGCCAGCCCGTTAAACGCCTCTGTTTCCCGCCACGGATTGTATTTCAAATGGCGCAAAAACATCTCTTTATTGACGTGGATGAAATTAACAACAGGATTTGTTTTGGAGCCGCTGCGTGTTTTATTTGCTTTTCCGCAGAACTGTAAATTGCATTGCAAAGGGAAGTCCACAAGGCATTAGCATGCTTGCAGGCTCTTAAGATGGAAATTTACAAAGTTTGCTGATGGCGTCTAACAAAAGATGGGCCCCGGTCTATTTTTCCAATTGGAGAGGAAGGCGTGAGATATTTGCGTTTGTGTGTGTGCCTCAATTTTCAACCAATTTCCCATCCCTTCCAACAGAATTTGCGTTCATGACTCATGCTCTCGCTGAGCATGGCTCCCACTTGCATTTGTGGGCACTTCTTGATCGTTTGTGCAATTTCACATCTGATGAACAACATTTGCCGGCATGACAGTCTGACTGCACATTTGGAATTGGGTACTCCTGAGTTCATTGGCTGCTAGGAAACAAGTCGGGCAAATCCGTAATACCTTTAGACAGTGAGCCGCTGTGGTTTTGAAGATTAGAGTGTTGGGCTCCTAACTGGTAGTCTCCTGGTTCGATTCCTCACTCGTACACGAAGCCAGGTGGATGGCCGTGGGCTAGTCCCAGCTCTCTTTCTGAGTTCTCACAGGCCCATCTACTTCACAGGGTATCTGTGTGTGTGTGTGTGTGTGTGTGGGTGGGTGGGTGGGTGGGTGGGTGGGGGAGAACAGAAGGTTTGTCAGCTGCTTTGAGTTCCCTTAAAAGGGTGAGAAAAGCGGGTAGAAAAGTCAACTCTTCTTCTCCACAAAGCCAGCTAGGTGGCCTTGGGCTAGTCACAGGTCTCTTCTGAGCTCCCAAAGCCCCACCTACCTCACAGGGTATCTGTTGTGGGAAGAAGAACAGAAGGTTTGTCAGCAGCTTTGAACTCACTTGAGGGTGAGAAATCGCAGTATAAAAAAACTTCTTCTTCTTCTGCCAGGTGTCCGCACATGTAGTACATCCATGTGTTCATGGGGGCAAAAAAGGAGCCGTGTCCCCTTTAAAGTTGTGTTCATGCAGAATTGAAAAAAAGTAGCCCAAATGGGCGTATAAATCCCTTGCGAATTGAACTGACCCGATTCATCCAGAATAGCCTGGTGCATGTGAGAGATGTCTTGTATGGTGAGGAAGGACCGGCAGGATACCTCTAGGGGTCATTTGCAGGGAGTCTAGAACAGGTAATGGTTTTGCCTTTGCCTTCTGCTTGAGGTGGTTAAAAGCAACTGCTGGCCCACTGGGACTAGATGGGCTGTGGCCTGATCCAGCAGGGCTCCTCTTAGCTTCTCTTATGTAAAGAGACATCCCCTTAATGCCAGTATCCTTTGAAATATGATTTCTGCTGTTTGCAAAGGTAGGCAAGGAAAAGAAGAAGAAGAAGAGGGCTTGTCTACCCTGCTTTTCTCACCCATTTAGGGGGACTCAAAGTGGCTGACAAACCTTCTGTTCTTCTCCCCACAACAGACACCGTGTGAGGTAGGTGGGGCTGTGAGAGCTCAGAAGAGAGCTGTGACTCACCCAAGGTCACCCAGCTGGCTTCCTGGGGGAGTGCGGGATTGAACTGGGTATTCCCAGATGAGAGTCCGGCTTCTAACCACTAGACCAAACTGGAGATTGAAAAGCCCACCATTTCCCCCTTCCCTTCAGGGTTCTGTGCTTTTCCCTAAGCTGGTCCGTGAGTTGGACACCATGCACGTTTGTTGCGTCCACATAATATTTTCCTTGGTTCTCGGAACTGTAATTTTGGGCATGTTTTGTAATTGATTTTCTAGGGCTGAATTTCCTTTCTCCCTCAGAAACTGTGACAGGCCTGCCAGAGACTGCTTTGTCTGTCGCTTGCTTTCAATTACAGCAAGCACCGGGCCTGAGATTTCTTTATCTTCCAGGATCTGAAAACAGGAATAATAAAAAAAGACAATTTGCTAATATTTTACCACGGTTCCCAAATGATACTTTGCAGGGGGAGATTTCTGCCTCCCATCCCTCTTTCTTACTTATGAACCGTATTCTTTTTTTCTCTCCCTCTCTACCCTCTGGGTAAAAAAGCAGGCAAGAAGAAACGAAAATTGCAGATAAGCTTTTAGATCATCTAAATACTTCCCTGCCAGACACTTCAAGTCACGATCTCCAGAATAAAAATGAGGAAGACCTTAAGCAGCTGATTATTCAACTGAGAACAGATCTCAAGCAGCTGAGACAAGTAAATACATTTGAAAAGCAATGCACTGAAGCCAACTCAGCTTGGTCTGAAAAAGGAGGACCGGATCTCGGGTCCCTGCGTAACGCTGAGCCAGAACTGTTGAGAGTGGGGGTGCAGGATGCAGTGGCGCAGACCATGAGTGGGGAGGGCAGCACCGGGAAGCTGAAATGCGAAGGCAAAATAGGCGCCCCCGACGCTCTGGGAACGTCTCTGAGGTTCGGGGAAGAGTGCCAGCGCCAGAGAGCTTGTGCAAAAATCGAGCAGCAGGAGACCCTTCTACAGGCCGGCAGAACGAGAAAAGTGAGTTTGCCTTAAGAGCATCAAGTTGAAACTCAAAAGGTCCAGCAAGGTGGTTAGTAGCACATGGACACTAACAGGAGAAGGGTTGGTGGCATGAGCTTTCATAGGCACATGCACTTCAACAGCAACAGCAACAAAAACAGAAACAAAACCTTTTTGGTCTGTCTGTCTGTCCGTCCGTCCGTCCGTCCGTCCGTCCGTCCGTCCGTCCGTCCGTCCGTCTGTCCGTCTATCTATCTATCTATCTATCTATCTATCTATCTATCTATCTATCTATCTATCTATCTATCTATCTATCTATCTATCTATCTATCTATCTATCTATCTATCTATCTATCTATCTATCTATCTATCTTATCATCTGTCATTCAGGGGTTTCCACCCACCCAGTACCTGGAGGTCTCCGGGTGGGTAACAACATTTAAAAATCAAACATCATTAAAGCATTAAAACAGTAACAGCATCTGCCAGTGGGGAGAGAAAAGTGTATCCCCATTTAACTGAAGACCAGGTCAAAGAGGTGTATCTTTACTGCTTTCCTAAACATATACAATGGAGGTGTTAGACGCACTGCAACGGGGAGACTAATCTGTAGCCTAGGGGCCATCACCGAGAAGCCCCTCTCATTGGTGCCCACTCCTTTTGCTGCTGAAGATGGTGGGCCAACCAGGAGGGCCTCCCCTTCAGATCTTAAGGCATGGGCAGGTTGATATGGGAGTAGATGTTCCTTCAGATATTGGGGGCCCAAGTCATTTAGGGCCTTATAGGTTCAAGTTAACACTTTGAATTCCACTCGGTAGTGAATCAGCAGCTAGTGCAACTCTGAAGACTGGTGTGATGTGCATCCGGCCAGCCGTCCTGGCCTGCAATCTAGCTGCTGCATTTTGCACCAGCTGCAGCTTCCGAACCGTCTTCAAGGGCAGCCAGGATCTGCAGGGTGTTCCACACCTGCCAGCTACAAAGGCAGGTGTTTTGGCAGCAACTGAGGAGATGGCTTTCCAAAGGGAAGGTGCCGTCACTAAGAAGGCCAGGCTGTGAAAGCAGAAGAGACCACAGAATCCAGAGAATTACCCCTTGGAAAGCAGACACCCTGGATTCTTAGCTCCCTGCAAATGTCCTTTAGAGGCATCCAACCGGGATGTAATACCTAGGCATCCATTCTGGTAGCCATTGGCGTACCTGTCCTCCATGAACTTGTCCAATAATCCTTTCTTAAAGCTATCCAGGCTGGTTATAGTCACCACATCTTCCGGGAGTAAATTCCATAGACTGTTGACCTGGCTGGATGAAAAGAAAAATGCTTCCCTTCCCATCAGCTTCACAGAGACACGTTTGGATGACTATTCCATGACGTTCTGTTGGTTGAACATGGGTTGAAGGTTCTTTACTGTGTGGAGGAGATCTGATTAAGTCATCTCCAAAGCCCTCTTCAGCTCGGTGGTTCCATGAAGATGTCTTAAGAGGCACCCAGGAAGTGAGCCATTATTTCCCATGGCTTCTATCTTACATATATTTCCAGTGGGGAATCGCACTCTAATCCAGCAAATGAATTCTTATAGCAATCTACATTATATTGCCTCTGGATAGACAGCTTCTATTCCTCACCATTAAGGCTATAATAAGCCTCTGATAGACTTTCCCCCATGTATCTGCCTCATTTTTTCCTCCATGTGCCATCAGAGTTAGCGGCTATCACAACATTTGGGTGACAGTGAATTTCCCGAGTTAATGATGCATTGCGTGAAGAAGTGCTTCCCTTCCTTTTTGTTCTTTAATGTGAACTTGCAGAGTTCTTGGAAGGATAACACCCGAGATAAGGATGTATAGAAAGCTCATTTGTGCAGCCTTTCCGCTCAAAGCCTTGATGGGACAATGGCAATGATTTTTATAACCGCTAGGGAAGTTTGATCTTCTGTCAAGCATGCCCAGAGGTTTCTCACTTGTTACAGGTCACATAGGAAAGGAAGGTGAGCCAGTTTGTTTCTGGCTGAACGTCACCAGTTGAGCTTTCATTGCCAGGATTCAAATTCAAGGATTCCTAGCTTCTAACCTGACCCCTCTAGCCACTACACTGTCCTGATTGTCATATGGAAGCCCCTGAGTAGTGGGATGTTGTTCTAGTACTCTATTGTAGATTGACTTTAAGACATCATAGAGCCAAATCAGAGTGAGGACCTGGCTTTGTGGCATCATAAAAGTCAAATTGGAGTGAAGACCCTGAATTTTGTGACATTGTAAAGCCAAATCAGAGCGAACACCTTCGCTTTGTGACATTGTAAAGCCAAATCAGAGTGAAGACCTGGCTTTATACTATCCTAAAGCCAGATTAGACGTTAGACCCTGGCTTTGCGACATCGTAAAGCCGAATCAGAGCGAAGACCTTGGCTCTACTACTTCATAAAGCCAAATCAGAGTAATAATCTTGGTTTTATGACTTCATAGAACCAAATCAGAACGAAGTCCTTCGAATCTGTGCTTTTTGAAAAATGCCTTCTATTCATTTATTTCCCATGGCTTTCACTTTAGATATATTTCCTGTGGGTACATTCTTCAGTCTACTACTACTACTACTACTACTACTACTACTACTATTTTATATCTCATCCCAATGCCCATGAACCTCACAATAGCTCACGTAGTTAAACATACACAATAATGCTGTTAGACATGCTGGATTTTAAAAATGTTTTAATGTATATTATTGCTTTTAATACATAGTAGTTTGTAATTTGTTGTTTTAAAAGTTGTTACCCACACTGGGACCTTCGGGTATAGGGTGGGATAGAAATACAAACAAACAAACAAACAAACAAATAAATAATACCAATGTATACTAAAACTATAAAAACTTACCTACAAACGCATACATATAAAATAGTAAGATTTTTTAAAAATACAGAATATTTGTGGCAGGATTTTGTCGGACAGGCTTTTGATGCCTTTCCCTTGCTTAATTTGCTCATTCTGCTCTTGCTTGTGCTAAATTTCAGAGCGATCCTTGCCACATATCTCGAAAATCCCGTTTGCCGATTTTGCTGAAGTCTTCCCGGTCTCTGAGTAGCATCTCTCTAAGCGCCCCGTGCCAGAAGCCAGACATGATTCTTCAGCATCGCATCTTTACCCTGGATGAAGTTCTGAAGGATGTACCTGGCTTGCCCCTGCCAATGGCGGATGAATTACAGTCTAGTGAGGCTGATAATGAGAGATCGGCCCAGGATGGGGTTTTGCAAGGAGGTAAGCTGAAGTTTTACGACTTGAGGGTTGTGCAGAAAGCATCCCTTGGGTTTTCCTGATCTTCTTCCTGTCATTGTGGTTAGTTGGGGTCCTGAAGGGGGTCTGGATTGATATAGGCGTCTTCAAATTGCAAGGTCAAACCATCCGCACCCCACTTTATCCCTGAACTGAACCTGTCGAAATGGTGCATTTTTGCACATTTATGTTTCCTGAATAGATAGGAAGGAAGGAAGGAAGGAAGGAAGGAAGGAAGGAAGGAAGGAAGGAAGGAGTTTGCTATTGCCTTCTTCCAGGGAGAGGCTGGGGGATTCAACATGCAACCCTTTGCTTTCCAGGCAGTTTGCTCCATCACTGAGCTAGAGCCTGTCCCAGACTCAGTGGGTTCATCTGGTGCAGTTTTCTTGGCAGACATACAGCAGTGGTTTGCCATTCCCTGTTTCTGGGGAGAGCCTGGGGTGGTGGGGCTGGTGAAGTGGCAACCCTCTGCTTTCCAGGCAGTTTGCTCTACCCCTGAGCTGCAGACCCTTCCAAACTTCATGGGTACTTCTAGGCAGTTTTCTTGGCAGAGATACAGAAGTCGTTTGCCATTGCCTACTAATGAGGAGAGCCTGGCGGTTAAACTGGTGACCCTCAGCTTCCCAGGCTGCGTGCATTACCGCTGTGGAGAGATATCAAAATCAAATTAATTATATTAATCATCATCATCTGGTCCCGCCATGGAACACCCATGGACCGACATGTAAATTGGATTAAAACACCCACCAAGGGAAGGAGGGGACGGCTGCCAACCCTAGATGAGTATGATGGGAGGAGAATCCTTCATCTAAAGTCAGTAAAAAAGACTAGAGCACCCGCCCCCCAATGTAATTGCATGGCATTGTGGTGTGGAATGTCTCCATTTCCTTGAGGAGTGAGAGTCATTAAATCCCTTTCCCTTTCCACAATGTTAAAATGATCTACTTTATCTGTCTCCGAACAAACAAGTGTCTTCATAAAAATTTTTAGTGTTCTGCTAGCATCTTATTTATTATACTTATTCTCTTATGCAGCACTTGATCCACAAGGAAGGCACGCTGGGGAACCTGGGATAATGTGCATAATAAATATGGAGCAGGCATTAACATGTTCTCTACAGTGAAGCATGCGCACGCGGACCCACGCATAGCCATGTGCTGCTGCTTTTGGAATAGCAGGGGAAATGGGATGCTGTCAGGCTAGCATGGCAGGGCGAAAAGAGACAGACTTGGGAGCTTGACAAGGCTTGGGAGCATGGTCTTGGTGGTGGTAGGTACCACTGAATCGTGGCCAGCTCAGGTTTGGTGGTGGTGGGTACCACTGAATCGTGGTCAGCTCAGGTTTGGTGGTGGTGGGTACCACTGAATCGTGGTCAGCTCAGGTTGAGTGCATGTCACCTCCATGTGCACGAACATTTGAAAATTAAAAAATCCGAGTGGAATCCGATGAATGTTGACATTTTGATTTGAGTTGGACTTAACCACATTCGAATTTAGACATTTGGTCCAGCCTGGAAGTTACCAGGGCCTGGGTTGCTGTTGTCTCTGTCCACAAAAGGTTGTAACTGGTGACCCAGCCATATCTCTCGGCCACCTTTTCCATCTGAGGTTCAAGCGTCAGCATTCAGATTTTGCACCCAACTCTTCCACACTGTCCAACTCGCAGTCTACCAGGAGCTGGCCCTTAAAGGCACATTGCCTCCCATTCCTGGCATGGTCGTACAGCCATCAGAACCAGTAGCCCTTTAAAGTCTTGCCAGTCATGAACTGGTCCAAGCCCCATGCCAAGCTGTTCAGGCCGGTGGTGGCCAACTCCACATCTTGGGATCGCGAATTGCATGGTTTAACTCCGCATCTTGCGCGGCAGGGCGGGAGGAGTTATTTCCTTTCTTGTCTGCCTGGAATGTTCTAAGATGGAGTTTTGAGATCCCTTTAGACAGATGGGCAAATCGCCGCCGCTTATCACGGCAGAGCCATCACGGGCGGAATCTCAGGCGATTTGACGTCACCAGGAATTCCCTGCAGAAGGGACGCCTTTCATATAGCCTGCTTACATCTTTTTTTAATCAAATGCTGCAAATGTGCGTTTCATGTCACTGATAACTGCACTTTGAAGATCAGTCACTTCTTTGAAAAGACTAAAATTCCTCTTTTCCCCTGCCGCTACAATCAGGCCTAATGTAATCTCTCCTTTAGGGTCCTGCTGTGACCCTACAGGTTATTTATTTATTTATTTATTTATTTATTTTCTAGTCCTCCAAGCTCTTACTGGTGGCTCTTAACAGTGGGGGAGAAAAGAGGAGAAACATGAAGTAGATTTTGAGTTTTGGGTTCAAAGCAGTTTCTTCCTGGACACTATATCAGACTTTTGAAAAGCATAAAGGGATCCGATCTCTCATTTTTAACATTAATTTGTTAAAATTTGGTCACCAAATTCTATCCAACCGAAACAAGAATTGTTAAAGATTCCCCGCCTGGAAGATGTTCTTCTGTACGTAAATAGATATAGAATTCAAAGACATAGCTGTGTTAGTCAGGGTCTTTATTTAAGAAAAGGGGAGAATCTAGTAATACCTTAAGACTAGGCCCTTAATGCACTTACTTCAGTTAATGCATATTAGCTAGATCCAGAATAGCTAGATCGGTATTAGCTAGATTGGTATTAGGTAGATTCAAATTAGCTAGATCAGTGTCAGCTTGATCCAGGTTAGCTAGATTCAGATTAACTAGATTCAGATTAGCTAGATCCGTATTACGTAGATTCAGATTAGCTAGATCTGTATTAGCTAGATCCAGATTAGATAGATTCAGATTAGCTAGATCCAGATTAGCTAGATTCAGATTAGCTAGATCTGTATTAGCTAGATTCAGATCAACCAAAGGCAGAGGCCTCTGCGCTGAGTGGGCTTTAGAGCAGCAAATGTGCGCTCAAGAGTGCTAGCACAGATGTAGACCACATTTTTCTGGTTTATCACTAATCCGGATTAGTGGGCCCTTAGCACAGTTCTGATCCAGATCAACTGTCTTTCCATGCAGACGATGTGTTCTTAGCATCTCCTTGATCCGGATTAACAAGTAAGTGCAGAAAGAAGTTTTGCCATGCATCTGATGAAGTTGGCTTAGTCTATGTGAAAGTTCATGCCACAACTTTTTATCTCTGTTAGACTTTAAGATGCTACTAACTCTTTTTTTAAAAAACAGGCATGGAGATGAAAGCAAAGATCCTTTCTGTACTGGGCCTTATTCCAGATTCTTTCTTTCTTTCTTTCTTTCTTTCTTTCTTTCTTTCTTTCTTTCTTTCTTTCTTTCTTTCTTTCTTTCTTTCTTTCTTTCTTTCTTTCTGTCTGTCTGTCTGTCTGTCTGTCTGTCTGTCTGTCTGTCTGTCTTTTAATCCCACTCTACACCCAGAGGTCTCCGAGACCTTGAAGTGCCCATGCTGTAGCAGGGCGTGCCATAATCTGCTTTAGCATGCAGACAGCAGGGCCCCATTCCAGCGTGTTATCCAGAATAAGGCCCAGCGCAGAAAGGTCCAAAGGGGATTTCCTTCTGGCCGCTTATCTTCTTTTCTTTCTTCCTGCGTTTTCTTTTCCCTAGCCAGGTCATTGATTAAGCTGGAGAGCCCTGAGGCGGACATCAACTTGGAGACTGGAGATGGCAAAGGAAGAGAGGACAGTCTCAGCGAAGGTACCAGACGCATGTGGACCTTTTACGGTGTGCAAGAGAGCCACTTTGGCCGGCAGCTGCCGAGCATTTTGTTAATTGAACAAATACACTGCAACTCACTTTCACTTCCCGGAGTTAATCTTCCCCTTTTTACCACTGTTTTTGCGGCTTTTAAATATGGCTCACTTAATTAGGCTGGGATAGCAGCCCCTGGGAGCTCTGCTCGGTCTCTTTAGAGCGCCACTTTTCAAAGGGTCATTGGCATTTATGAGCATGGCTCCTAATAATAATAAAGAAATAAAGGGCCAACTACCCAAGGAGGTACGTTCTCGGTGGAGAGGAATTTCTCTGCCTTATCAATTAAAACGAGAGAGGACAGGGCTTGCAAGTCAGTGGCTTTCACTAGGGATGAGCATGAATTTGTTTTGGCATTTGATTCGAAATGAATGAATGTTCGAAAATCTGTATTCGTACAAATAGATCGCATTTGAATGTGGTGGATACGAATGAATACGTATCTGATATGAATAAATACATATCCAATACATTTTCCCTGTTTAATGAATGAACTATTCGCGTGAATGCCTGGAGCATTCATATTCTTTCGAATGTGGGCATACGGATATCGTAACATATATTCGAGTTCGAATATCCGAATTCGGCCAAATTCAGCCGAATTTGGAATGTTATGGATATTCATGCACATCCTTAATTTTCACAAGACAGCTTTTCTAACCTCTGACTCTCAAAACCCACTGGGATCACTGAAGGCCGACGCCGGAAAACGTTAATGATTGTCTATGTGGAGGCGTAACAGCTCAGATCTTATCTTTGGCCCCTTCTGCACTGATCCTTATTCCAGATTGTATCCCAGAATAGGGACCTGCCTTCCACCATTTATTTCTTTATTTGCATTTTTATCCTGCCTTATATCCTAAGGTCTCATGGCAGATTACATCAATGAAAGCACAGGATGCCTCTAAAGGGCATTTGTGGTCTCAAGAGCAGGTGAAAGTTTTGCCTCCTTCGTCTTCTTGAGATGCTCATAAGCAATTGGTGGACCACTGTGTGAGGCAGGATGCTGGACTTGATGGGCTGCAGCCTGGTCCATCAGGGCTCCTCTTGCGACTTACACTTTTTCATTTAGGTTGAGTTTCTTGCTGACCCTTAGAAAATTTGAACTGAGTGTTGATTGGATAGTAGCTGGAAAATCAGAGGTCATTGCTTTGAAAATGATCAGTTAATGGTTTATTATTTAGATGTGGGTAGATTCATAGGGAAAATGTGCACCAAAGCAGGGCTTCCTTTGCTATAGTGATGATCCATAACCTCCCCGAATTTCATATTTCTAGAGGTGGCAACAAATACCCCCAAGTCCAGCCTGCCTACCCCGGAGAAGCTAGATGCAGAGCTCAGCCCCCCAGATCAGCGTGAGGCTGACGTGACCACTTTGTCCACCATTTCAAAGAGCCTGCTGTCCATCAAGCCAAGTTGTACAAGCACAGATGCAATTGACGTTGACTCGATGGATGATATTGAAGGGTTGAGGCATCACATTAGGACTCTGGAGGCCAAACTGGCAAAGTACAGAATGATACTGAAGCATTTTGAGACCGCTAAGCAACTCCCTCCTGGGGATGGGATAAGTGTCATCCAGAACGGGGGAGATCTCCCCGAAAATTCGGACTTTCCACCAACGGTGGAGGCCTGTAAGCCGGAGTCAAAGGCCTTCTCTGGGGTTTCCCAGCCCTTGGAGTACGAAATCCATGCTGATGTTCTGGGCTCTCCCAACCCGGACCAATGTAATGAAGAAACCGTGGAGAAACTGAAGGCGCTGCTCTTGGAGAATGAGGCGGAGCTTGAAAAGGAGCAGATTGCAAACCTCCACCTGCTGGATGAAGTCTATCGTCTCCAAAGTAAGCTGAAAGGAGCTTCACCAATGAGGTGAGTTGCAGAAGTGCAGATTTTGGTGGTAAGGGAGTTTATTTATTTATTTATTATTTTTATTTACATTTCTATCCCACCCTGTACCCTTAAGGTCTCAGGGCGGGTAACAGCATTTAAAAACAGACACGTTAAAATAGCATTGCATATATAAAGCAGTATAAAATTCTGGATCACGGAAAGGTACCATCTGCATGCCTCCATGATCCAGATTAAGGCCTTTTGCCCTAAATGTAGCCCTGATAAACGGGGTTTACTCTAGATCCAGCTCCATCTCGTGTAGACAGATCCGGCCTAAGGCGTGGAGGGAGCCCTTCGATCTCAATGAATGTACGGGTGAGGAGGCAGAGAGGGCCTGTTTAAACTTCCCTGCCACTGGGAAACTCAGAATGTCCTAAAAAAGCAACACTGAGGGTTAATTTTTGTTTACTTTCCTGAGGGTGGCACCCTGCATGTACTGATTATGTTCCCTGCATTGTTTCATACACAGAGCCTAGATTTAGGGAAATTAGATTTTTATCCATTTGCGTCAGGTTCACAGAACTCAATGTGAGGGGGAAACAAACGACCATCTTCTTATAAATGATAAATGTAGGCAAGGTGATGAAAAATATGTCAAGAGATGCTCTTTGAGGTCTGAACGTATTTGTTTTTACATGAAACGGGGGAGAAAGGTAGAAACAGATTGGATTGGGTTCACTTCAGGAGTTTTGATCTATGAAATGAAATCAGTTCCAATTCTCACAGTATCATTTCAATAACCGTCACCTGCTTTCCCTGAATACTCAGAGCAGGTAATAAAAATGGCTGAGAGGATTGTCGTTGGACATTACCAATTATTTTGATTGCGCTCTGTTTAGTATAAAACTGTTCCACCACAGATATATTTTTGAATTTCAATTCGTAACAAATTGAATGTTTGAAATCCGCATTTGTGCAAATAGATCACATTTGAATGTCGTAAAATGCTATTGGATACGTATCGGATATGAATGAATCCGTATCCTATATGTATTTGATACATTTAAAACGTCAAATCCAATGTGAATCCACTTCTAATCCACTGTCGATCCATGTCAAATGCAATACGGATCCACTGTGGACATGATTGACACTCTGTTTTTCAACACTCCCAATGTAACAAATGTCTGAAAAATTTGTGCGAATGTTAGTATACGAGTATCCTAATTGAGACCCAGGCCTGAGAAGTCACAAAAGAAGAGTTGGCTTTTCTACCCTGCTTTTCTCACTCATTTAAGGGGACTCGAAGCAGCTGACAAAGCTTTTCTATTCTTCTCCCTACAACAGAGACCCTGTGAGGTAGGTAGGGCTGTGTGAGCTCAGAAGAGCGCTGTGACTAGCCCAAGGTCACCTGGCTGGCTTCATGGAGGAGGGCAGAATCAAACCCGGAATTCGCAGATAAGAATCCGGCTCCCTAACCACTAGACCAAACTGGTCTGTCCCAAAAACTCTGGACTGCGTGTGTGAGCGGAAACTGGAAGATCTCAATGCAATGTATTGTTCAAGGTCTTTTCTTCATCTTCCTCTTGTTTCCCTCATGACTATTCGACCGGAAAAAAAGTGAGGGTTTTCCACTAGCACTAAGTACCCATTAAGTACCCATTAGGGACCCATTAAGTACCCATCAGGCTCAGAGCAGGAAGACTGCAGACCCCATTAGAACCCGATTTGTTCACACCTGTACTAGGGAAATCCAGATTAAATGGGTCTTTCAGGACCTGTAATCCAGATTTCCTGTGGACCCCTTCAAAGTGGTCTGCAATCCCGTCTTCAGGCATCAAATCCATATCAGACGCGTCACCCTCCCAAGACATGGCGTGATGGAGATCTCCCACTTGGGTACACATGGGTGCTCCGGTGTTCCCACTGCAAGCTTGCCTAGCACCCATTGCTATTGGGTGCCACTCTGCCCATGGAGATGCAGCTACTTTCCTAGATCTGGATATTCTAAATCCAAATTAGTTGAAGGACTGATTTCTTAGATCCGGATCATCTTAGATCCGGATTAAGGGAGGTAAGTGGAAACCCCCCCCCCCTAAGATTGCCATTTATATCTGCTTGGCTCACACTGTTTACAGAAATGGCTTCTGTGTTTCAGGCACGATGATACAGCCCTCTCCCCTTCCCATGGGGACTCCTGCCAGCACCTAAAAATCCAAGAGACGTTCAGCATCTGTGTGGCCTATCGCCAGCACCTGGCCAACCTGATCAGGACTTTTGAGGAGCTTTTGCAGGCCAGCGAAGTGGATTACTGTGTCGCAGAAGGCTTCCGGGAACAGCTCAGCCAGAGCGCCCAGCTGTTTGAGCGGCTGGAGCGACAGTGTCTGTACGGTGGGTAACTGTGGCGTGTTGATCGTTATTCAGAGCGATAGAGTAGGAACGTGCACAAATATTCATAACATTCATTAGTGACCTGGCCAACCTGATCAGGACTTTTGAGGAGCTTTTGCAGGCCAGTGATGTGGATTACCGTGTTGCAGAAGGCTTTAACAAACCTACCTACCTTGCAGGCTGACTGTTGTGGGGAGAAGGTTTTCAGCTGTTTTGGGTCCTGTAAAAAAAAGGTGAAAAAATCCGGGTAGAAAAGTAGGTTCCTCATCCTCTTCTACCTGGCCCTTTTCAGAAAGTGCAGAAAATGGCTGACGTTCAAGCCACCTTCCTATGCCAGGTGGAAACTTCACATTTGATTGTAGCACGGGTGGAAGGGCAGGCTGTGCGAAGAGCACCCACCCACCCACCCTCCAGAAAAAGTGCTCCGGCTCTCTCAGCGCCATAATCCACCGCTGTGCAGATCTGCCAAAATTACGGTATCCTAGCAATATCCTCAGAAGACTGAGTGTATTCAATTATCGTATATCAAATTCCTCGCACTGGAAATAAGTTTCTTCAGTGGGTAAACATTAAAATGCCTTTCCATTCAAATCAGCAGATGGTATCATATATACTAATGAAGTTGCTGACAACGGAGACAATTCAATATATCTTTGCACAACAGGGTTGCACTGAATCACGAGCTAAAAATAAAATAAAATCCCAGACTCCAGCAGAATTTTCAAGCAAATTGAGTGGTTTGCTGGACTAGCCACTGCGAGTGACTTAATTGCGGGTTCTTAACTTGGTTGTGCGGATGGCATGTTTGTGTCGATGAGGGATGTGCACAAATTTTGTTTTGTTTTTGATTTGTATAGAATTGAACGAATGAAAATTTCTATTTGTTCGAATAGGTCCCCTTCAAATATGGTAGGATTTGGGGTTTTTCTCCACTAGCACTAAGTACCCATTAAATACCCATTAGGGACCCATTAAGGACCCATTAGGCTTTAAATACGAATTGAGTATTTGTGCAGATAGATACAAATGCATTTGAATCAGATTTGAATTTGAATAGATTCATTTTTCTCTGTTCATTCCAATTCAAACATTCTATTTGAATTGAATCGAATCGAATCCGGAAATTGCATTCACGCACACCTCTACTCGGTGCAAAATACTGTAACGTCTTTGTGGTCCTGGAACCCCTGCATTTCTGGTCCAAACCTTGACAGCTGCTATAAATGAAGCAACCAAGAGTATCTTCTAAGGGCAACTTTCTTTGCCTCTTTCAGGGGAATCCATTAACGATGCAGCCACTCAGCTATGTGGCCTCACGGAGAGGTGAGTGATTTTGCTGTCGCTTCTGCAGAATGTGAAGCGTTTTTCCCTGGTGGTACTACTAAGTTTGGTGTCTGAACATCTGCAGCAAAGAGTGCAAACTCCAAAAACCTTGACCATGCAACACCATAACCCTGACCTACAAGTATTCTGCACTGTGCCTTTTTGGATTGCAAGTTACAGTACTGTGCAAAGGCTTAGAGAATGGGTGCAGCATTTAGAATCATAGAATCATAGAATCATAGAATGGTAGAGTTGGAGGGGACCTCCTGGGTCATCGAGTCCAACCCCCTGCTCAAGGCAGGATCTCCTAAACCATCTCAGACAGATGGCCATCCAGTCTCTGCTTGAAGACCTCCATCGAAGGGGAACCAACCACCTCCCGTGGCAGCCTGTTCCACTGGTTGATCACTCTTACTGTTAGAAATTTTTTCCTAACATCTAAACTAAATCTTTTCCCCTGCAGTTTCACCCCATTGTTTCTAGTCCTTCCTTGAGAGAGTGAGAACAGGGCTGATCCCTCTGCCTTGTGACAACCCTTGAGGTATTTGTAGACAGCTATCATGTCTCCTCTCAGTCTTCTTTTTGGTAGGCTAAACATTCCTAGTTCCTTAAGCCGTTCCTCATAGGACATGGTTTGCAGACCGTTCACCATCTTGGTAGCTCTCCTTGAACCTTTAGAGGCAAGGGAGTGTGGCCAGGGGCGACAACAGCTGGATCCATTTTGATTTGCAGGTGAATGTTTGATTCGCTCACGGGTGTTCATATTCGTATGAATTTGTACAAATTTTGAATAGCATGAATATTCATGCGCGTTCTTGAAAGAGAATGACCAATGAGAAATCTAAATTAATATTTGGTGTTACCCGCCTTTGCCTTCAACATAGCATCAGTTCTTCTAGATACAATTGCACAGAGTTTTAGAAGGAACTGGGCAGGGAGGTTGTTCCAAACATCTTGGAGAATTCACCAAAGATCTTCTGCTCAAATCTTTCTGTCTCCCCATGGAATTTCAGACAGATTTGATGATGTTGAGATCAGGGCTCTGTTGGGGCTTTAGGATCACTTCCTGGTCTTATTTTGCAGCATTTTTCTACACCGGCTCAAAGCCTTTGTACTGTCCTGTACCTTTTGGGGAACCAGCAATGAAGTTCTTTCTCCAAACTACGCTTTTTCAGTACATAAGAACATAAGAGGAGCCCTGCTGGATTGGGCCACAGCCCATCTAGACCAGCGTCCTGTCACACTTGGTGGCCCACCGAATGCTCATGGGCATCTCAAGCAGAGATAAGGACAAACCTTTGCCTGCTCTCGAATCCTACCAAATGGCCTTAGAAGCGTCCTGCCCCCGCCCCCCCCCAGCCTAAAAGATGTACCTAGGCCAGTGATGGCAAACCTTTTGAGCTCGGAGTGTCAAAATTTGCAAGAAAACCTAGCTTAACTCAGGTGCTGTGTCACATCTAGAAATATCCATAATTTTGTGATATTTGTAGCTCTAGTAAAAAAGTTATATTTTTGATATATGTATTTTATTAAAAGCAAAAACAAATAATTCTTTACGTTAGTGACTTTTGTTGCTAAACCTTCAATTGAAAGTTGGTATTTCATACACTTCAAGAACAAGCAAGCACTACACGCCCAGGTGCCAAGGTGACCATGTGTGTCACCCAAAAGCGCTTGGCGTGTCACCTGTGACACGCATGTCATAGGTTGGCCATCACCGACCTAGGCATTCATTCTAGTAGCCATTGATACATGGGTCATCCATAAATTTGTCTAACCCTACCTTAAAGCCATCTAGACTGGTAGCTGTTACCATCTCTTCCGGCAGCAAATTCCATAAACCGATAACCCTCTGGGTGAAGAAATACTTCCCCTTTTCGGAGCTGACTCTCCTGCCCATCAGCTTCATAGATGCCCGCTGGTTCTAGTGGCTGTGTGATGGAGAAAAGAAATTTTGCCTCCGATTCATTTGTGGGTTCTGAGCAGAGGTAACTGGGTCTTAATACAGCAAGGGGTGCTAAGTGCATGCTACCGCGGCCCCAAGCGGTCAAGATCCCAGCCACAAATTCCTACCTGCAGCCATGCGACACAGTGGGAGACAGCCCCCCCTCTGTACCAAGAGGGGAGTGGAAATAGCCCACTCATGTCAAGATCAGAGCCAAATTGGACACTGTGTGGAGGTCACTGAATTCAGAGAATGGCCTCCAATTGGCCCCCCAGGAGCCAGGTAAGTCCCCTTGGGTGTGGAATCCATGTAGACATTACACCCCAGCTCTGCGGAGTGAAAAGGCCATAAGGGGAGAGGGTCAGGTGGACTCAGTGCCATCTCCTTAGGGCACACACTGGTGGTGCCATTTGGGCTCTGCTTCAGTAGAGAGAATATCCTAGAAGCCCCACAGCAAGGAAGACCTTCTCCTCTATGGTCATCACTGCACCTGTATTTAGAGACATCCTGCCTGCCTCTAACCTGGAGGCAGAACCTAGGTGTCCATTCTTGTAGCCCTTAATACACCTGCCCTCCATTAATTGAGAGAACCCTGTTGGATCAGGCCACAGCCCATCTAGTCCAGCCCTCTGTGTCACGCAGTGGCCCACCAATGGCTTCTGGGCATCCCAAGATGAAAGCAAAACCTTCCCCTGTCTCTCCAACTTGAAGGTGGTACCATGGCATCCAGTCTAGTAGCCATTGATGCACTTGACCTCCGTGAATTTGTCTAATCCTTTCTCCAGCAGAGTGGGGACTTGTTCCTATGCTGTCTGCCAGTGCTTCCATTCTCCCATAAATTGATCCCTTTTCTGTAAATGGGGCAGCTCTCCTAATGGAAAATCCCCCCCTAATAAGTAAGTTCTTCCAACCCTTCTGTTTTCCTCCCAATAGTTTAACCAACTACAAGACACCGCAGATGTCATCTAACATTGACTTGCCTGGAACTGAGAAAGAAGGAAGAGAAGAGGAGCAGGAAGAAGAGGAGGAGGAGGAGGAGGAGGAGGAAGAGGAAGGAAAGCTGCCCATTGCAGAAGCTCAGGTTCCTCCAAGTAAGCTAGTTTCCCTCTGATTCTTTCCTAAACCTAGAATGAGATGTACTGGCCACATGCTTGTTCCCTTGTTCTTTGTTTTTACTTTTTTGTCCTGGAACCCCAAGGAAAATTATCTAGTGCAAAAGATACATGTTCATGATTGTAAAATTCTGGAATATTTATTAATTTGTTTGCATCTTTATCCTGCCCTATGCCCGAAGGCCTCAGCATCGATTATGTATTAAACAAAAGAGAGAAAAACTAAGTCCCCAAACAGTAAGCTGGTAGTTAGATTCCTTGTTTCTAGCTCTGTGAAAAGCTGGATACTGTTTCACTGGGGTTGGAGGATGTTACATAATTAATGGAGGCCGTGTGGTTTGACCTGAAAGGGGACACCTGTATGACTGAGGCTCACCAGCCTTTATCTGCTGAAGGCTTTCTGGAAAGTAGAGTGCCTTCTGGAAAGTCCTCTTTTAGTCACGAAAGCCGCAGGAAACTTGAACTTATCCAAAGGCTACCTGAAGAGAACCAGGCAGAAGTGTACTGTAAGTGGGGGGGGGGGGCACGTGGGGTTCTCCTCGAGGAAGTGTCTGAGGTACCTTTGCTTGGCTGCAACCACTTTTGTAAGTCTTTTCTTCTACGCCTTAGAGCAGTGGTTCTCAACCTGTGGGTCGCGACCCCTTTGGGGGTCGATCTACTCTTTCACGGGGGTCGTTATGAAGTAGCAACGAAAATAATTCTATCGTTGGGGGTTAGGGTTAGGGTTAGGTTGGGGGTCACCACAACACGAGGAACTGTATTAAAGGGTCGCGGCATTAGGAAGGTTGAGAACCACTGCCTTAGAAAATCAAATAAGGTTCTGTCCTGGGCCCAGTAATGTTTAATGTTTTTATAAACGATCTGGACAAGGGAGTTGAAGGGAAACTGATCAAATTTGCTGATGACACAAAGCTAGGGGGGATTGCAAACACCAGAGAAGAGAGAGAGAGGATTCAAAAAGATTTAGAGAAACTCGAACAATGGGCTGCAACTAATAAAATGGTATTTAACAAAGAAAAATGCAACGTTCTGCACCTGGGCAAGAAAAATGAAAAAAGCACATATACAATGGGAGGAATTCGGCTGAGCAGCAGCACATGTGAAAAAGACTTGGGTGTCCTGGTAGATCATCAACTGAACATGAGTCAACAGTGCGAGGCAGCTGCAAAAAAGGCAAACGCAATCCTGGGGTGTATTAGGAGAAGCATAGAGTCCAGATCACGTGAAGTTATTATCCCCCTCTACTCTACCTTGGTCAGACCTCATCTGGAGTACTGTGTCCAGTTCTGGTCACCCCAGTTTAAAAGAGACGCTGACAAGCTGGAGCAGGTTCAAAGGAGAGCTACCAAGATGGTGAACGGTCTGCAAACCATGTCCTATGAGGAACGGCTTAAGGAACTAGGAATGTTTAGTCTACCAAAAAGAAGACTGAGAGGAGACATGATAGCTGTCTACAAATACCTCAAGGGTTGTCACAAGGCAGAGGGATCAGCCCTGTTCTCACTCTCTCAAGGAAGGACTAGAAACAATGGGGTGAAACTGCAGGGGAAAAGATTTAGTTTAGATGTTAGGAAAAAATTTCTAACAGTAAGAGTGATCAACCAGTGGAACAGGCTGCCACGGGAGGTGGTTGGTTCCCCTTCGATGGAGGTCTTCAAGCAGAGACTGGACAGCCATCTGTCTGAGATGGTTTAGGAGATCCTGCCTTGAGCAGGGGGTTGGACTCGATGACCCAGGAGGTCCCCTCCAACTCTACCATTCTATGATTCTATGATTCAAATACCTGTTGTCGGTAGATTTACCATTTTGTTTAAATGATGGTGGGACTGTCTGGTCCTTGCCTGGATGAACACCTTGTGTATCAACGTAGGATACGGTGTCTGATCACAAACAGGAGATACATAGGCCCCTACCGCACTGAGTCTTATTGTGTCGTATATCCCGGAGCAGGGACGTGCTGTCTGCATGCTAGTGCAGATGACAGCAGCTGTCTCTGGGTGCTGCTGTGTTCAGTGATAAGAAATCCGGCACTGCTTTGCTGCTGCAGGGGGCAGGGGGAAGGGAGAAAGAAAGACGTTCTCTGGGTGCTATCAGACAGGGCTTTTTTCAGTCACCCTTTTTAGAAAGCACACCCTTTTTGTGTCCATTCCAAAAAGTACCGTGTTTTCCGGCGTATAAGACGACTGGGCGTATAAGACGACCCCCAACTTTCCAGTTAAAATATAGAGTTTGGGATATACTCGCCGTATAAGAAGATAACACCCGGTGTATAAGACGACCCCCGACTTTTGAGAAGATTTTCCTGGGTTAAAAAGTAGTCTTATATGCCAGAAAATACAGTAAAGATCCATCCATCCATCCATCCATCCAATCTACCTGCCTAGCTGCCTATCTGTCTGCCTATCTGCCTGTCTATCTTATCTGTCCATCCATCCGTCCATCTCTCTGTCTGTCTCTCTCTCTCTCTATCCCATTCTGTACCCAAAGGTCTCAACGTGGGTAACAACATTTAAAATCAGACATACCTTAAAGAAACCTTATGCATTAATCCTCCTTGATATTTCCACCCATTGCTCTTCCTGCGCCTCAAAGGTTGGCAATGTCATCCTAACGACAAGTGCTTGCTGCTGATTGGCCAGGTGGCTAAATGAGATTTAATCGTTGCAACCAAAGAATCCTTTATTTCTTCCTGAATTCTGCCATGGTGCCTCATAAATACGGTTGCCAAGAAAGCACTTGGCTGTCTCTGTGGTCGCTGAAGGTCAGGCTTGAATCAGGGATGCCTTTAACTTTGTTTTTCCTGCTAAAGGCAAAAGATTATCAAAAGTGAATGTTTGCCATGATTCCGTAGGAAGAATCCTCTAGCTCTGCAGTGGCCTGTCTTGTCTCTTCCTTTCACAGTGGACTTAATAAGGGAATAGAGAGGGATAGAGGCTTACTATGCATGCATTATCTAAACCTTTGAATATTTATAGTGGTTATATATAGTTTTCTCCAGATTTTTTTTTGAATTCTTTATAATTTTTTGTGCAAATTGTAGGGGGTGAGGCTTGGTGCAAACATATTTCTCTTCTTTCATTTTCTGAGCAAGTTAATTGCATGCTTATAAACATTGCAAGTGCAAAAGTGTTAAAAAAACTTAGGGAAATAAAAAAGAAAGGAAAGAAAGAAAGGAACACAAGAAGCGCTAAATCAGGTAGTTAAAAGAAGTAGCGTGAGAAGAAAAAAACTTGGGAGGAGAAATTGTTAGAGGCAGAAAGTCCAAAATGAAGAAGAAGAAGAAGAAGAAGAAGAAGAAGAAGAAGAAGAAGAAGAAGAAGAAGAGTTGCCTTTTCTACCCCGCTTTTCTCACCCATTTAAAGGGGCTCAAAGCGGCTGACAAACCTTCTCTTCTTCTCCCTACATCAGACACCCTTTGAGGTGGGTAGGGTTGTGAGAGCTCAGAAAGAGAGCTGTGACTCGCCCAAGGTCACCCAGCTGGCTTCATGGGGGAGGGCGGAATCGAACCCAGTATTCCCAGTTAAGAGTCCGGCTCCCTAACCACTAGACCAATCTGTTTTTTTTGTAGCCCACTTTCCCACCCTTTAAGGGGACTAAAAGCAGCTGACAATCCTGCAGGAGCTCAGAAAGAGAGCTGGGACTAGCCCAAGGTTGCCATCTGGTTTCTTGGAGTGCAGAATTGAACTGGTAGGCTACCAGATAAAGAGTCCCACACTCTAACCACACTCTTCTTTCTCCTGCTCCTCCTTCTCCTCCTATTTACAATGGCCATAATATCATATCCTAACCTAATGGCCTTTCTATGCGTGCCAATAGATCATATGTTGGTTCACCTCTGGGTCTTAGATGCTCTGCCCACATATTTATTTCTTTGTATGTATGTATGTATGTATGTATGTATGTATGTATGTATGTATGTATGTATGTATGTATGTATGTATGTATGTATGTATGTAAGTATGTAAGTATGTAAGTATGTAAGTATGTATGTATTTCTATCCCACCCTATACCTGGAGGTCTCAGGGTGGATTACAATATTGTATTAATCTTAGACAGGTCTCTGCCCTCAGGCTTACAATCTAAAGAGACAAGATACAAAAGGAAAATGGTGTGGGAGGGAACAGGGACACTCTTAATCATAATAAAATTACATACAAATTAAAATGAGGTTCTTATAGATCTTAACTTGAACAGATATGAAACAATTAAAAACCTTTAAAAGTGTATTGAGAAAGAAACACGTTTTAAGGTCTTCTTCTCCTCCTCCTCCTCCTTCTGCACTGACCCTTATCCTGGATTATATTTCAGGATCGGGCCCTGTGTCTCCTCCAGGTGGGACTTGTCATAGTCTGCACCAGCACCGTTCAGACACCAGGCCCTGTTTCAGAATCTGATCCAGAATAAAGGCCTGTGCAGAAAGGAGCAAAATCTCCTTTTCCGGCTGCCCACTGCTAGTTCAGATCCCACTCGTCTCTGTGTACAGTTTGGAATTTTTGCTCCAATGTGCATCAATTCACAGCGGCTCCCGCGTCGCACCATCTGCTTATTTTGGCACCCATTTGCTCCGTATGCGGAGGTCTTTAGGGAGCTCTTCACTCCGCCTTTCTGTTTTTTACCGCTTTTGCGCCATTTGGTGCCGGCAGTAAACCTGCCCATGTAGCTGCTGGTGCCTGACTGGACCGTAGATCACGGTCATGATTACCCGTTATTGCGATCAATAAAACAAGGAAATTTTTTTAAAAATGCAAAATGTAAAAGATATACATAAAGTCTTTATATCCCCAAAAAACGTAGTTTGCCATTTATAACGCACTAGGAATGAATCTTAATTACTGCTGAGCAAAATTCAGCCGCTTGGAGGGAGAAGATATGTGCAAAAAGAAGGATAAAATTAAGATCTTCAGAATTATAATGGAACCAAGAATCTCTGTAATAGGAGATTCCATTATGGTTAATGGAAATTAATGCAATTAAAATGCCTTCCGTGTAAATCAGAATAAAAGGAGAGCAATAAGGAAGAACATCGGAAACTGATTTTGCTGTGATCCAAATACAGAAATTTAGTGACTCATCTTGCTTCTGGTCTCCATTGTGAGAAATGTACATTTACTCCTAGCCTCTCCTTCCCTTTTTTAACCTTCAAAAGAAGAAAAAGAAAAGTTGCTTTTAATACCCAACCATACCTGGCACAACCAAGTGGTTGAACAACAGCCAACAACCACAAACAGCTTGCGATAGATAGGTTCATGAACATCTTATTAGATACACCACCACCACCTCCCAAACTTTTGCACCCAAACTTCTGGGCACATTTCTGGGTCTAGACATATTTTCTGTGCTATCAGTTGGGTGGCATGAAGAGGCAGAAGAAGATTTGGCTTTTCTACCCCACTTTTCTCACCCATCTAAGGGGATTCAAAGCGGCTGACGATTCCAGCCTCCCCCATGAAGCCAGCTGGGTGACCTTGGGCTAGTCACAGATCTATTCTGACCTCTCACAGCCCCACCTACAGCACAGGGTGTCTGTTGTGGGGAGAAGAACAGAAGCTTTGTCACCCACTTTGAGTCCCCTTAAATGGGTGAGAAAAGCGAGGTAGAAAAGCCAACTCTTCTTCTTCTTCTTCTTCTCCTCCTCCTCCTCCTCCTCCTCCTCCTCCTTCCTGCTCCAGATTGCCATGTCTGTTTTCCCTCCTTCTCTTTAGGGCTCTTGATGGAACACCTCCAGGAGATCAGGATGCTCAGGCACCAGCTGGAAGAATCAATTCAGACCAACAACCGTTTGAGGAAACGCCTCGAGCAACAGGCATTAGGACCTTTGCAGGATCAAGGTAAAATTGTCTTCTCAGCTGAGCTCTGCTGGAAACTGTCAGAAGAAAGGAGAGGTGGGCGGATCATTCTGAAGAGAGCTATCGGCGTGGGGAAAAGGTGCTGTGAACATTCAGATGGGATGCTTGCATGAGCTTGATCGTAATTTGTGGACCTCTATTTGGAGTGTGACTTTCTGGTAAAAGAGACACTTAAAATGGCTGTCAGGGTGACAGTTAGACACGTATGCTTGCCTAGTTTGACCAGGCCAGTCCAGAACTGAACCACCTCAGTTGTGCGTTGGTTTAGCCACACACCAGACTATGAAAGGAATGGAGCGTTGGGAATAATCCACACCTATTTCTGCCCCAAACCACTCTTCAGGAAAAGAGCGTAGTCCAATTAGCGCTTGGCCCTGTAGTTTACAGTAGGGCAACATCTGGGCAGATGCATTTTCATTGCAGCAGGCGTTTGCAAGCTAGAAACACCTGCCTGCCTGCCCAGATGTCATCAACTAATTGTGGTGCATGAAATTGTGCACCACACGCAAACCAACCCTTACCAGTCCCACCCCATTACTTACCTTTCCTGTCCAGCCCAAAACTATTTGCACCATTTCCAGTGTGAGGGGTCATCTAAGGTGCCACGCAAGTGTGCTGGCACCTCATAGGACCCCACATGTGTCAGCTTTGCAAAGACAACCTCAGTGCCGCGCAAAGTTGCGCTTGGCTCCACAACCAAGATGGCGGCACCCTGTTGTCGATTGGACACGCGACAGGAGACAGGTAAGTCTCTGGGTATGTGGGAGTTAGTTAACGTGTACTAGAGTTGCCAAGTGCACTTTTCTCATCCAGCTTGGTGTATTGTTCCTGTCCTGAAAGCATGGTGCACCTCGAGAGGGAGGCTATTCCATCGTCTGGGGGCCATCACAGAAAAGGCTCTCACCTGGGGGCCCATCCGCCTCACTATTGATGGTGTTGGGACAACCAGGAGGGCCTCACCACTAGATCCTAAGGCAGTGATGGAGAACCTTTCGAGCTCGGTGTGTCAGAATTCGCAAGAAAACCTAGCTTAACTCGGGTGCTGTGTCACATCTAGAAATATCCATAATTTTGTGATATTTGTGGCTCTAGTAAAAAAGTTATATTTTTGATATATGTATTTTATTAAAAGCAAAAACAAATAATTCTTTACATTTGCTAAATCTTCAATTGAAAGTTGGTATTTCGTACACTTCAAGAACAAGCAAGCATTACACGCCCAGGTGCCAGGGTGACCAGGTGTGTCACCCAAAAGGGCTTGGCGTGTCACCTGTGACACGCGTGTCATAGGTTGGCCATCACCGTCCTAAGGCATGGGCAGGTCGATATGGGAGAAGGTGTTCCTTTCTTGGATCTTACCCTGGATTATATCCCAGAATAGGGACCTGCCATCCACATGTTAGTGTAGACTTCAGCAGGTCTCAGCTGGGGTCCTCCATAATCTTCACTAGCATGTGGATGGCAAGTCCCTATTCTGGGATATAATCTAGAATAAGATCCATTGCAGAAAGGGCCCCAGAATTACCCAGAGTTGATTTTGACTTGAGGGCATTTTTCTTTTCATCTTTATGTCCTTTTTTTGAAAATGTTCTTTTCAAACGTCCTTGTGCCATGTTTTCAGGAGAAATAGTTATGCAATTGGGTACGTGCACAGAATTAAAAATCAGAATTTGTAGATGCCAATTCTTTGGGGCTCGGGGCATAGTCTGGAAATCAGTTTGCATCGGAGGAAGTACCGCTGAAGCTAATGAGCCCTTCGTCCAGCTACTGCCTGAGCGAAAAACAAAAACCTTGTGGGAATTCTGCGTATGTAGTTACTAAATATTGTGACAGAAAGTGGAAACTTCTAAATGTGGCAAATCATGAAGTTAACATTCAGGGACCTGGGAATTTATAAACGATTCCAGCCATTTTTATTTATTTATTTAAAAAACCCAAACATTTAATCAGCTTAGGTTTGCATGCTTTCTCAAGGAAGCTTTACTGATAACTCCCGTTAGTGAAGAGACAGAATTTCATTCTTCTGTGACTTACCAGCAATGTCTTTCCAAAAAATTTGGGTCTCTGGGTGTTCCTGTTAAAAAAAGATCCAGGGCCTTAATGGGAATTAGAGGTCAATTTAAACTTTGCTTTGCAAATTGATCAGCACAGTTACCTGGGTCTGGAGTTCCTGAAAAAACAAACACGCGGGTTTGAAAGAAGGAGGAGGAGGAGGAGGAGGAGGAGAGCTGGCTTTTCTACCCCACGTTTCTCACCCATTTAAGAGGACTCAAAGCAGCTGAGAAATTGTCACCTACCCTGTGAGGTAGGTGGAGCTGTGGGAGCCCAGAAGGGAGCTGTGACTAGCCCATAGTCACCCAGCTGGTTTCATGGAGGAGTGCAGAATCAAACCCAGTATTCCCAGATAAGAGCCCATCTTCCTAACCACTAGACCAAACTGGCTCAGGAGAATAAAGGCTGACAAAAGGAAGTATTTTTTCACCCAAAGGGTCATCGGTCTATGGAATTTACCATCAGAAGAGGTGGTGACAGCAACCAGCCTGGATGGCTTAAGAGAGGATTGGACAAATTCATGGAGGACAGGTGTACCTGTGCCTACTAGAATGGATGCCAAGGCTCCATCTTCAAGTTGGAGAGGCAGGCCGGATGCCTCCAAAGGCCATTTGCAGGGATTTGAGAGCAGGCGAAGGTTTTGCCTTTGTCTTCTGCTTGAGATGCTCAGAAGCCATTGGTGGGCCACCATGTGGGAAAAGAGGCTGGACTACGTATGTTGTGGCCTGATCCACAGGGGCTCTTCTTATGTTCTCATAGACAAATTCATAGAGAACAGCTCTAACAGTGGCTATTAGAATGGATGCCCAAGTACCACCTCCTGGTCGGAGAAATGGCCAGGATGCTTCTAGAGGCCATTTGCATGGCGTGAAGAGCAGGTGAAGGTTTTGCCTTCGTCTTCTGCTTGAGATGTCCAGGAGCAACTGGTGCTCCACTGCGTGGACGCTGAACGAGATGACTTGTGGCCCAATCTAGTAGTGCTCTTCTTGCATTCCGAGTCTTGGGGCACTCGTGAATTTCCCCTGCGCTTGCGATCTAGACATCAATCTTGGCAATATTTCAAGGCCCAGAAAGGTGACCTCAGTGAATTCCCCGTTCAAATCGCTTTGCATCCCACAAGTGAAAGTGTCGGATCTTTTCCGCATCCATTTTTGCTTTTACACCTGGGCCCTTCCTGGAAATGGCAGCTTCTTTCTTGAGTAATTTAACGTCAGGGAGAAAGGATGTAAAAATGTCCCTGATTTTGCTCATGCAGTATTTACAAGCTGCTGGTAAGGCCTGTTGCTGTTTCAAAATGACCACACCTGAAAGCTTTCCAGCTCTTTTATGACTTCATAAAGATTCAGGGAAGGGACATCTGTTTATTGCAGAGAGCGTATTATCTCTCCCTCCTTTCATCTGTCTTTCAGTTAGTCTAGCAAATCCAATTTGTCACTGTGTGCTTGTTAAAAAAAAGAGAGAGAGAGAGAAGGAAAAATGGGGGGCAATTGCTTTTTACTGCTAAGGAAGAGACAGTTGTAAGAACATGCACAAATATTCTTAAGATCTGTTATTAGTATGTACAAATTCTAACACTCGTACACAAATCGAAGGCTTTGACATTCGTAAAATTAACATTCATACGAATACAAATGTTTCGGACGTTCGTATGAATGTTTCAGCAGTGAAACGGGTGGGCACCCGGGAGAGGGCCTTCTCAGTAATGGCCCCTCAGGCTGTGGAATAGCCCCCCCTATTGGCTTAACATTCTGGATTTTAAATGTTGTTGTAGGTATTTACTGCTTAATATATATTGTGTTTTAATGTTTGGAATTTTTAAAGCGTTGTTACCTACCCTGAGACCTTTGGGTATAGGGCGGGATAGAAATACAAATAATAAAATAAATAAACAAAATGCAAGAAAATGGTTTGTTTGGATAAATCCCTTTAAATGTGGTGGGATTTGAATTTGGTACAAATGTTATTTATTTATTTACCGTATTTTCTGGCGTATAAGACGACTGGGTGTATAAGACGACCCCCAACTTTCCAGTTAAAATATAGAGTTTGGGATATACTCGCCATATAAGAAGACGACCCCTGGCGTATAAGACGACCCCTGACTTTTGGGAAGATTTTCCTGGGTTAATAAGTAGTCTTATACGCCAGAAAATACAGTATTTATTTATTTACATTTCTATCCCGCCCCATACCCGAAGGTCTCTGGGCGGGTAACAACAGATTAAAACAGATTAAAACAGGATACAAATTAAAACATAATGTTTTAAAATGTTAGATATGAATCCCCTATGAATCCCATACGAATCTGTAGCGAAGCTTCGTAAGAATGTATTGAATTCGAATGTCAATCTTCGTTGTGACCTGCCCTGGGAAGATTGGGTAGGATATGAATTCTCAAATGAATGAAAAAGTAAAAATATAAACGTCCTTGTATAATTTCCACCTTGATCAGAGTGTTTTCCTCGCTTCAAGCCTTTTTCTTTTGTCCTTTAAGAACTGGTAGCTCCTTGTTTCCAGTCAACTGTGTGCCTTCTGTATCTGAACCATCATCATTATTGCTGTAGAACTTTGTGTAGGTTTCTTTGACGAATTATTTCTTCACCATTTGTGCTGACGGTGCCATTTGGTTCTTAAGTGCAATGATGTGTTTCCTTTCACAGTTAAGGCATCTCTTCGTCTTCTTTACGCTTTGATTACCTCCAGTAGGCCTCCTAACCGGTTTACAATTACATTTCCTTATGGCTTCGGTAATGCACTTTCCCACTGTTTTACGGAGTTCTGCGTATTTGATTTTGGATGTTAGGTTTTCTTTAGTGATCTCCGTCTCCTTCCTTTCCTTCATCCGTTTCTTGGTTATGTTTTGAGATTTTCTCGAAGCGCTTCTTAAAAGAAATTTCCTGCTGCCTTTGCTCCAGTTTCCATAGTAATACAGAGGTGATTTCCCAATTACTTTTGTCTAATTTTTCTGGTGCATTGAAGTGATTGCCAGTTTGGTCTAGTGGTTAGGGACTCTGTCACAATGCCCAGCGTTCCAGAAAGTGCCTGCCCTCTCTGGAAGTAGCTTGGCCCTGTTAGGATGCTGGGTTCGTGCAATGGCCAAGTGAATACTACAGTGTGGACACAAAACACTGGTAGCAAGCGTTTCAACAGTAAACAAAAACAAGTTTATTATTATACACAAGCAATACTAAAAAGATAATAAGGTTCAGGTAGTTGTTAGTTTAAATTTGCAAGTCTCTTAAAGCTAGGAGCTAACCCTTTCCTCTACAGGAAAATAGTTCACCTTTTAAAAGACAAGCCTCCACACGTTCCTCCTCCTTCCTGACTAACTCGGCCACAGCCCAAGCCCAGCCAGGGTACTAGAACGTGGCTCTAGATGATCACAAGGCACGGCCCGTCCTTGCTTGACCGATCATCTAGCCTGGTCAGTTGCTAGTGAAGTCTCCCTCAGAGCCACAATCCACCCGATTGCCTCCTTCAGAAATCACTCAGCCCAAAAGACCAATGATCAGCTGCTGGTCCAGCTCCCTCAGGATTCAGCTCTTCTTCTGTTCCCTTCAGCTCTTCTCCCAGCATGAAGACCCCTGGTCAGCTACTGGTTCCAGCTCCCTCAGGTTCAGCTCTTTTCCTTTCAGCTCTTGTCCCAGCATGAAGACTCCTTCTGCTGTACTCTGTGTTCATTTATACACACACCCCTGATCCTGATTGGCTCTAGCCGCAATAAAATGCTGCTGGAGACTCCTAACAGAGGTTGCTGTCCCTCCAGCCTGATTGGTGGGAACTCCTTCTCTAGCCCCTCCAGCACTCAGATCCCCGGACAGCTTTTCCCTCCAAAACCTTACTCCAGCCAATCACTGCAACAGGGCCCGCACAGGATTTCCCGCTCTTTTTGCAGCCCAAATCCCAGGGTTTGCAACAAACTGTTTGCAACAAGGCTGGCTATTGCAGCTTGCAAGAAGCCTGCAAGGCCAGAAAGCAAAGCAGTTTGCAGCCTGTACCCTGAAACCGTCACATACTCTTATCTGGGTTTGATTCTGCACTCCCCTACAATAGCAGCTTGGACTCCTCTGATGATCTCAGATCCATGGCTGGTACTTATTGCTTGTGGGCTCTGGTAGACTGGTTGGTGTGGCTCATCTGCACCCAGCTGCTCATCTTTATTATTTTCATATATCCATGCATATATTCATCATTTATACTCTTACAAGCATATATTCTGAAACTATCAAGCAATAAACCTTCCAGTTTTGGAATGCAATAGAGACTTTGTCTTTGCTGTGAACTCCACCCGCCCACGCTATCTGCTAAGCTGAACTATAGTTGGACCCCCGTATCCACTGATTTGGTAACCACGGTTTCAATTAACCATGGTTACCAGATCAGGCCCCCCTCCCCCACCCGCCCCCCGCCATAAGGAAAAAGCAACCAGAACCAGAAGGCCTATTTTGGCCTCCAGAAAGCCTATTGGAATAGCATCCGTTGGAATAGGCACATGACACACTGGAGCCTGTCCCAAAATGTAAGGGGGCGTGTGGGAGACAGGCGGTAGTTGCCTGGTGGCACTGCACGCCTATCCCAACGCTCTCTGGAGGCCAAAATAGGTCTTCCGGAGGCCAGAAAAGCACTTCCGGTTCTGGGGTTGCATGACCCCAGAACCGGAAGGCGTGTTCGCAGTTATCCACGGTTTCAGGTAACCACCATAGGATCCGGAATGTATCTCCAGTGGTTATGGGGGTCCGACTGTTCTTCAACAGTTGCGTGCCGCATCCTGATCGCCATGGCGTTGTTTTTTAACAAATAGCTTTCTAACTCTGGGAACTTCATAAGTAGGTTTCCTCATTCATCTCTTTCACTTTGCCCAGATTTATCTGTAGATTGCTGTGTGCAATTTTTGCATCAAGGTCTCTCATAATGATCTCAGGTAATGTGTTCTTTTGTCACTTAGCAGCCTTAACCCTTCTTAAAAATTTTCAGCTACCTCTGCTGGATGTTTCGTCGTGGGAATGCGGATGCTGTGGTATCATTTTGAGAATTAAATAACTCGCTTTCTACTCGGTCTGAGGAGCTTTCCATTCCTAGTACCTTGCATTTCTTGTTAATTCTGAATCCGTTGTCGCTACTCGTACCTCTTAGTAAGAGGGGTGATCACTTTTTAATTCAATATAATCCCCTCCCTTTCTTCCTTCATTCTGTCCACCTGTGTCCCAGCTTATTTCATTGTTTTCGAGTTCTTGAGACTGTGATTCAGAAAGAAGATCTGTTTTTACGTGTAGCCAGGGTCAGCATTGAATATCACCCTAGTCCATGTGCCTGGTGCTTCTTAGCAACCTCAGCTTTCGGGGGGAAAACCAAAACAAAAGAAACCTAGCTTCTCAAGGACACCAAATGTATTTGCGAGGAAAAGAATTATCCCTTTATGCTTACAAGGCTCTTTGTCAGAACGAAAGTCAAGAGAAGTATGCGAAGTAATTAACTTGGAAGTTCTGAACGCAGTTCAGAAAGGCATGCGCACACAAATCTGCTCCCCTGTTATCAGCGTCTTACCCAGGTGTTTCCCGGATTCGGTTCGATGCTAATCAAATGTTGGAATATTCATATGAATATTTGTGCACAAACTGAAGCAAACCCCCTATTCCTCCCTTCCTGCCTGTCGTGTCCCAGGCGGGTGTGGGCGGCATGGCAAAACACACGTGCACGCTTACGACAGTCCTTTCAGGGCTCAGAAGTGCTCAGCGTCAGTTCAGTCCAAAGTCAGGGGCGCCCACAGATTCAGCAAGTATCAGCCCAGTCAGTCAGTCCCAAAGTTGAGGTTTCCAGAAGTTTGGCAGAGTCACAAGGGGGTCCAAGAGTCAAGATACACACAAATGGTGGGAGTTGCATGAGAGTTGTCTGCAACGCCGGCTCAGTGTGTGCTGCTCAGTTAAGTAGGGAAGGAGCACCATGCCCTTGCCGGCGCAGCTGGGCCAAATGCTGTGATCTATGCCTGCTTTGCTTTTCCTGGAGGAGAAGTAGTGGGGGGGGGGGCGCTCTAGGGGTTCCAAGCTTTTGCCTCCAGAGGTGTCTGTGAGCTCCCCCAATGCTGGCCGCTGACTCACAAAGTCTGAACGGCTATGTCCCGGTTGCTGCCCCAGCTGTGCTGTTGCAGGATGAGGATGAGGCTCTGAGGCCTCTGAGGATGAGGCTGGACTGGCAGGACAGGGCATGATACTGCCCCCTCACTTAACTTTTGCCCACTGCTGTGGTGCACGTTTCTCCTAAGCACTTCCGGATCTGCACACATAGCTACCACCGCGTTGCGCGATCCCCAGATGCAGAGCTGTGCGTAGAAACCCGGAAGTGCTTTTTCGGCCTCCAATGTGGGCCAAAATTGGCCCCGGGGACACCACCACGACTTCCTGTTCCATTCCAGTGCTCTCTCTTACCATTGGGTGCTAGTGGCACAACAAAAGATAAATGTGGTAACAGGAGGCTGCAGGCGAGGGACAGGAGGCCCCAGGGGCACCTAGTCTTCACCGAAGCTTTGACGAATAATCTGATTCGTCTGGGAATGTCGGAATTCTTATCTATTTGTACGAACAGCATGACCATTTTTGCATATCCCTAGCCTTAACTGGAAGCCCCATTGCCTGCTTTCAAGGCACAAAGGGCCTGTCTGCACTTGTTGTCGTTATTGTTATTGAAAGGTGTGCAACACAAACTTATTTTCCACAACATAGTGACTTGCGAAGGGTTCCTGGCCTTCGGCGTGACACACGGGGTCTTTTTTTCCCCTGCAGCATCTTCTGCAGCTATTGTTCAGGTAGATGGTGTTTTACTTGAACAGAAAGATTATCCAGTCCGCACGAAGCCCAGTTGCCGCATCCTTCTTTTTAAATGCAGTAATTTACCAGGGTGTTGAAAATGGCTGCAAATTTGTCTTCGCGCAATCTCTAGCTGGAGGCTCAAGATAAGTATGGCCGTGTCTGCACCCAGTACCATTATCTGCCAGGGATAATTTGCAATTTTGCTGATATTAGTCCAGCATCAGCAACGGACCTAGAATGCCTTGCTCAGAGCCCACCTGGATTGCCTTTTACTCCGTAGCAATGATAACCTTCAGAATATATCGAGGATAAATAGCTTTCATGGTGTGTATATTTTACCTCTCCCTGTATTGTTTAAATTGTTCTTGTCTGGGAAGGTTTAATCTTTACTGACCTAGAGATGACTCATAAATCATTTTTATGTATATATTTATAGATTCTGCAAATGTGTGTATCTGTAGCTCCGAGCAACATAATTCCCTGACTTCTGAAATTCATTTCCTGAGGAAGCAAAATCAGGCTCTGAATGGGATGCTGGCAAAAGGATCTCAGGGTAAGATAAGAAACTCGATGCTTAAAGACAATCAGAAGAGGTTTAGAGTGGGCCTCTTCTAGTCTATTCAAGGCAAAAGAGGGAAGGACGATATATGTATATATATATTTATATATATAAGAGAGAAGATGAACGTCTGCTGAATCTATCTGTGGTAGCATTTTCTGTATTCAGTGACATGCAAGGAGCCTCGCTTTTAAAAAGCAGGCTTTGAATACTCAGTGTATTATATGGAGTAGAATGTGATTACATTCGAAGGCGATCTATTTGAATGAATGCAAATTTTCTTACATTTAATTCAGTACAAATCAAATGCAAAAAAACCCCAATTTGTGCACATCTCTGTTGCACTTAAAATACAGGATTAAAACAGGATGCGTACAGGATAATACGGGATGCATACGGATTTTTCCGGCACGGGCACAGATATGTATAACAGATACAAATGTTGTCGACATTCGTATCTTTAAATACGAATCTAACATTTGAACATGCGGATTCGAATGTCATGGATTCGAATTGGATTTTAAGTCATTAGAATTTTAAATATCCTAATCGAATAGGATTTTTTGACATTCGAATCTACTCGGATTCAAATGTCAACAATACATTTGGGCGCGTCCCTGCTCTCAACACCCGTTCTTTTCCAGAGATGCAGAAGAGAAAATTGGGAAGCTAAAATTGAAACCAGCTTTTCATTTCCATTGTTACTTCTCATGCGCCCTGTGTGTGCTTTATGGTGAACAAAGCCCATATCGACCTGCCTGTGGGTTAAGATCAAGTGGTGAGGCCCTCCTGGTTGTCCCACCACCTTCAGTAGTAAGGCTGGTGGGCACCCGGGAGAGAGCCTTTTCTGTGATGGCCCCCAGACTATGGAATGGCCTCCCCCTTGAGGTGCGTCAGGCCCCTTCCTTATATATATTTAGGAAGGCAGTGAAGACACACCTCTTTTCCTTGGCCTTTGGCTGAGCTGATTATATTTCTCACCCAGGTCAGACCCTATCATTTTAAGCATAATGTGTATTGTTTTAGAGTGTTGAATTTCTAAAGTCTTTTAATGTATATTCTGTTTTAATCTGTTGTTTTAAGGTTGTAACCCGCCCAGAGACCTTCGGGTATGGGGCGGGATATAAATTTAAATAATAAATGAATGAATGAATAAATCTCTAGTTTGCCGATCTGGTTTTGCTCAACTTGTGCTTAAAATGAACCCGCGACTTGCGGCTTATCCATTTGCAGAGAAACAAAAGGAAAACGAAAAACTGCGGGATTCCTTGTCAAAGAAAAGCTTTGCTTTGGAGCACCTTCAGACGGACTTCGATCGTCTTAAGAAAGAGAACGAGAAACTGCAGAAGAAACTGAAGAAACGGGAGGAAGAGAATAAGCACCTCACCCATGATAGTTACAATGTTAGAAACGAATTAAACAGGTAATCCTGTTGGTGTTTTAGTTCTGCAAAGGTCAAACGGGTTGGAACTGGTGCAGAACGCAGCAGCTCAACTGTTGACGGGAGTCTCTGGCCAGACTCACATCACGCTGGTCTTAAAGGATCTGCAGTGGTTACCGATTTGCTACCGAGCCCAATTCAAGGTGTTTTTTTTTTTTCCCCATCATTACAACAAGAATGTTATCCCCATCTCATTAGCATTCTTTAACAATTTTAAAGGTGTTGACACGTTAACATATAAAGCCCTTGGGCCCTGGGTATCTGAAGGAGAGCCTTCTCCCATATAGACCTGCTCATCCACTGAGATCTCAAGGAGAAGGGTCTTCTTGGAGTTCCTTCTCTTGCAGTGGTACGAGGCATAGGGACATGCAAGAGGACCTTTTCTGTGGTGGCCCCTAGACTTTGGAACAGCCTTCCTCTTGTGGTTCGCCAGGAACCTACATTGTATAGTTTTTGGTGCCTGGTGAGAATGTATCTTTTCACCCAGGCTTTTGCCATTTAAATAGATTCCTCAGGGTGCTATCCTGTTAGGGAAGGTGGGGTGGGAAGGAGGGTGGGGGTAGGGTGGGGTGGGAGGGACGGATTTTTTAGTTTAGTTTTAATATTTGGTAAGTTTTATTCTGATTGTGAACTGCCCTGGTACCGTTTGGTGAAGGGCGTGATATAAATTTCATTCATTCATTCTTTCATAAACAAACAAATAAACTTGGGGTGTTTGTACAACTATCTTAGGAACGAAAACTAGCACGCAACTGGGATGCATTGGGCATCTGCCTTTTGGGACACCTGATGCATCCCAAACTTACCTGACTAGGTAGGTGTCATCACTTTCACGCTAGAGGCAATTACTTTGCTGTGGCACCAACCATGTTTGCTGGCCATTACCACAGCAACTGTGTGATGCACCTTTTACCAGAAGCGGTGCCAAGGGTCCATGGCTTTTTCCAGGGCAGGTGTAAACTCTGCTGTGTGCAGAAGGAGCCCTGGTGAGACCCATCGCGTGGCCTACCTGCAGCATGAACCAAATCCAAAAGACACGTAATTTAGTGCCAGTGGCATCTTTTCCCCTTCTCTGGCAGTGGTTTATGTCAAGCCAAGAGTAACAGCTTTAAGACCTATTCCTTTCCCAGACCTGCAGTCTTAAATTTTCTACCCCCCCATCCCAGCGTTGTTGTTTTTTGTGATAACGAGAATGGAGTTAGTGCAGCCGGACCACGATTTACGGTGCCAATATTTAAACTCTTACTGACCAGTTCAATTGGGGTGTCCGCAGGTTGCAAATTGAGCTGAACGCCAGACAGCATCAGCTGTCAGAAAATGACAAACTGCTACACTCGCTACGGCTGGAACTCAAGGTATATGAGAAGTTAAATGAAGCGATCAGAAGTCAAAAAGGTACGGAACGGCGTGGCGTTCAGGGGGTTTGTCACTTCGGCGGTCCTGTCCCTGTATATAGACAACAAGCGTCTTCCAAAAGCATGCCCAAAAGATCAGTAAATGTAGTTTTAGTTTACTGGAATTTATCTATCGCTAATACTGATCAGTGATGTTAATTAGGAAATGCCCTCCCCCAATGAAAGCAGATGTTGCATTTCCTCTATCCTCATGTCCGCTACTCCGGCAGCAGAGTCCGTGGTAATTCAAGTTCATTGCTATTGCTAACGATGCGGCGGAGCCCATTTGGATTTAAAAATTTGGCCCAGTTTGACCACACATTTTTGCATCAAAACAAAAGTGTGGACTTACAAACGTCCGGAGTTTTGAATGAAACGAACAATGCTCCTGGCTTGGCTATACGAAAAGTCCGTAGAATTTTTGCACTATTTCATTAAAGAAATAGGCTTTTTCAGTGGACAAAAAAACGGTGTGAAAATCTTCGCCTGCAAGGATGGCCACAAGTGGTTTTTTTGTTCAGTTCGTATCAAATCGAGTGCAAGGAAATTAATATTTGTTCAAATAGATACCCTTTGAATGTGGTAGGATTCAAATTTGATATGAATATTTAGTACAATTGACTCACATAGAAATCCCCTTCAAATCCACTCCAAATGCGTCAAATCCTTCCTGAATCCACTTTGAATCCACTCTCAATCCACTTCGAATCCACTCTGGATCTTATGAATGTTCTGAAGCAGTTGATTCAAATTTGAATGTCATTCGTCGAATGTGCCAACATTCGATTCAGATTTGAATGTCCGAAATTCATATGAATTCGTTCAAATTTCAAATGTTGTGAATATTTGTGCACGTCTCTATTTGGCTGGTTCAAAGATTGGAAGAAATGATTAAATGAAGAAATGAATTTTTGGACGTGTCCTTTGGGTGCAAAATGAAAGGAGATATTTTACTTCTGAATGTCCATAAAAATGAGGCATACTGAACATTATGTGAACGGCATATTTCTCAGGCCTCATCTTTCCCAACACTTGGTTCCTCAGTGCTGCCAAGTCCATTGGCTAGGAGTGAAGGTTCCTGGCTTTGGAACCTCTGGGGGATGTACCCAGGCATCCATGCTAGTAGCCATTGATACATCTGTCATCCATAAATTTGTCTAACCCTACCTTAAAGCCATCCAGGTTGGTTGCCGTCACCACCTCTTCTGGCAGCCAGTTCCATAGACTGATGACCCTCTGGGTGAAGAAATCCTTCCCTTTGCCAGATCTCCTACCCATCAGCTTCATAGTGTTCCCACTAGTCTCCAAAGAATGCACCTGAGGAGCCTTGAGGCCAGCCTGGGTCAGGGTGGGATGCCTGTTGGCAATTGGTGGACCACTGTATGAGAGAGGATGTTGGACTAGATGGGCTGTGGCCTGATCCAGCAGGGCTCCCCTGAGGTTCTTATGGGCTAGATGGGCTGTGGCCTGATCCAGAAGGGCTCCTCTGAGGTTCTTATGGACTAGATGGGCTGAGGCCTGATCCAGAAGTGGTCCTCTGAGGTTCTTATGGACTAGATGGGCTGTGGCCTGATCCAAAACTGGTCCTCTGAGGTTCTTATGGACTAGATGGACTGTGGCCTGATCCAGCAAGGCTCCTCTTAGGTTCTTATGGACTAGATGGGCTGTGGCCCGACCCAGCAGGGCTCCTTTTAGGTTCTTATGGACTAGATGGGCTGTGGCCTGATCCAGCAGGGCTCCTCTTAGGTTCTTATGGACCAGATGGGCTGTGGCCTGATCCAGCAGGGCTCCTCTTAGGTTCTTGTGGACTGGATGGGCCATGGCCTGATCCAGCAGGGCTCCTCTTAGGTTCTTATGGACTAGATGGGCTGTGGCCCGACCCAGCAGGGCTCCTCTTAGGTTCTTATGGACTAGATGAGCTGTGGCCTGATCCAGCAGGGCTCCTCTGAGGTTCTTAAGGACTAGATGGGCTGTGGCCTGATCCAGCAGGGCTCCTCTTATGTTCTCATGGACTAGATGGGCTGTGGCCTGATCCAGAAGTACTCCTCTGAGGTTCTTATGGACTAGATGGGCTGTGGCCTGATCCAGAAGGGTTCCTTTTATCTTTTTATTTATTCCTATCTCTCTTGCCTATCCCATATTTCCAAATGCCCTTCAGCATCTATCATTTTTTTCCTTTTCAATTCTGGTCTCTTAATAAACATAATTTTGCCTTTGGTATGCAACATTAGCTTTTATGTACTAAGTGAAAAATAATTTTTGTCTCTTATTAAATCTTTGGAGAGTAAAAGCAATTAAGGCTGGGGTTTGTGGTTTTTAATTTTTTCTCCCTCTGTTAAAATCATTTCTGTACCTATGGTTTATAGTTAGGTCTTCATACCTAGCTGAAATGCACTCGTTTAGCATTTCGATAATGGCAATTTTAATTGTTTGCTACATAATAATTAAAAATGATGTAACAAACTGAAGAAAACCAAGACCCTCTCCTTAGATTGCAGCCGTGAAAGATTGGAGGAGTGCCGGAAAGATGAAAATCACCCGTTTGATTTGCATGAACTGTTGATGGAAATCCGGAACTTGAGAACGCAGCTTGAAATAAGCATCCAGGCGAACCAAATCTTGCATGAAAAAGTGGAGGAGCAGCTTTTGAGAGCAAAACGAGAAGACGGCAGTTCAGGATCGACTGTGAACATCAGTTACCTTTTCAAACAGGACTCGCAGACCTGCCCTGGAATGAATGGTACGGTCACTTTAAATAAGTCCACTCACAGGGTGGGGAGAAGAACGGAAGGTTTGTCAGCCGCTTTGAGTCCCCTTCAATGGGTGGGGAAAGCAGGGTAGAAAAGCCAACTCTTCTTTTTTCTCTTCCTCTTCACCTAAGAAGCATCATAGGGTAGGGAGAAGAATGGAAGGTTTGTCAGCCACTTTGAGTCCCCTTAGAGGGTGGGAAAACTGGGGTGTAAAAGCCAACTCCTCCTCCTCCTTCAGTCTTCTGGGGAAGGCGCTGGGGAAGAAAAGGACAGAGCGCTTCCTTGTTTGCAAACTGTAACTGTGCCGGCAGAACTGTCAGGCCACGTTTCCATAGATTTTTGCTTACCTGAATGGTTTATTTAATGCGCAGGCGTTTGCTACAGGCGGACGTGCCTTGCTCGGGAGCGATCAATAAGCGCCTCTGAATGGCCTGTGAATAAATCAGTAGAATAAATTTTGCACTCCGGAGGAATATTTCCCCTCTGTTTGCAGTGCTGTTCAATGAAGGGTGCTCGCAATTTAAAACTTGCAGAGAGGCGGGGGCAGCCGCACGCCGGTGCAGATCTGAATTGCAAGGAGGCGTCCGGAACATTCCGGGCCCGGGGAGCGTAATGAAACGCCCCTTAGCCGAGAGGTTCGCCGAACGACCATCATGGCGGTTGTGGCTGGTTTGATCTTGTTCTTTTGACCTTGTGGAGCAGAGCTGAGACAAAATACCGGCAAATCGCCCCGTGCTAATGTATGCAAAAAGCACATTTGGATATTCCACTGCCCCGTGAAGATTCTGCGTTTACTGCAAATGTGAATTTTATCGCGCACGTTAGGTTCCCTCTGCTGGAATCGATTTAGGCCTTTCCCTGCCTTGGACAAAGTGGCTGTTATTGGACTGTGGCTCTTTACAAGCATGTGCGGTTTCGTGAAGCTTTATTTGAAATTGGCATTTAAAAAAAAAACCCACAAATTGGTTAGCTCATTGCAGCGCGATAGCATTGCTTTAAGAATGGGAGGTAATGTGCCTTGCCTCCGAGTTCCCGTAATTGGTTCCTCTGCAGCAACACAAAGGCGTTAAGGTATTTTATGGAGATCGTTGGACGTCTTCCAGCCAGATTCATCGATTGTAGAGATTTCTTTTTTGGGGGGGGGGTGAGGGTAATCAGGAGTTGGTAGGGCGTGCCCCCCCCCCAAAAAATGCAGTGAGTACACACGTTTTTTCCACCTCTCCCGGGGGTCAGAGTTTTCTTAAGCATAGAGACCCTTCCTGCGCTTGCCAGGGGCCTTTCAGAACTTGGTCTGGTGGTCACCATGGGGGGATGTTTTGGTCAGAGCATCTGCACTTGCAGGACCCGTTTCCGAACCAGAAACGGGTCCTTCCGTCTGGAAGCTCCCATAGTGATTACCTGTGGAACAGCATTATGTGCTAGGGGTGGGAACGAAAGCAATTTTAGGGATTCCATTCAAATCGGACATCCAAAAGTTCTATTTGATTTGAATTTTTAAAATTCTAATTTAACCAAATTCAATTCGAATTAAGCAAATTCGAATCTGTTCGTTTGAATTTTCCATTCGAATTTGCACTTACGAATGTTGACAACACATCATTACGCATCCATCTGTACACACCTGTTTGCATCCCGTAGGTATCCCATATGCAACTCGTTTTCATCCCGTACGGATCCGTGCGAATGCGTACGAATGCAGGAAAGTTGCGTACCTGCAAGTACACCCATACGGATATGAATGTCCAGATAATTGGGACAAATAGATCCAAAACCTGGTTGAAACTTTTAATTCGAATTTACGGGCGAATTTTTGGACAGACTCATTTGCAGCTGTGGTGCAAGAGGGTCATGTAATGCAGCACACGTGCGTGCTGTGGTTGTCATCGGAAGTGGAAGATGGCGGCACCAGAGTGCGAATGCTAGTTCATGCATGGGCAGGTTCATGTTTCCTGTCCCCCGGCTGGGATGCGAAGTGTGAATTTGCCCTCCTGGCCTAAAACCAGACCGATGGGTCTGGGATAACTGACCCCACTGATAGAGATTAAGTGGAGGTGTGAATTGGATCAGTGCTTCATCTTATCCGCTAGTCTCCCAGTTCGGTTCCGCACTCCTCCACTAAACCGGCTGGGTGACCTTGGGCTAGTCACAGCTCCCCTTCTGAGCTCTCACAGCTCCCCTTACCTCACCGGGTGCCTGTTGTGGAGAGAAGAGCAGAAGGTTTGTCAGCAGCTTTGAGCCCCCTTAAGGGTGAGAAAAATAAGAAAAGCCAACTCTGTTTCGTGGTTTCAACTGGGGAGGAAGAGCTCGACTTGAAATGGGAAGGTCCCTACTGACACATGGGGAGGGCTGTGTTAGGGGCTGGAGGATGCATATGTTTTGGTGGCACGTAAAGCCTCCCATAATCGCAATAACTTCTGCTCCTCTTTTCCAACTAGAGCTTAAATTTTCCGCCGCAGACAGCAACATCCTGGAATTGGAACAGAAGTATGGAAACTCCTTGGCTCCACTGAAAGCAGGTATGTGGACACACAGGAAAATGGGCTTCTTCGCACTCCAGTCAGTGGGATAGCATAATAGTACTCCTCCATTGAGGTCAAGAGGGAGACATCCACACTTCAAGCGCTGATGCATTCCCCAGTGGGACTACCAGCACTTGAAGTGCAGATGGTCTGGCCGAGGGAGGCCAGATCGCCATGATGATCACTGGGCCGGCACTTGGCTTGTACCAGGCAAGAACCTGTGATGAATTTGACAGGCAGAACCTGTGATGAATTTATTCTTAAATGCGTCTTCTTGGATTGGCTTGCTGAGATTTAATGAAGAGATGCGTGCAGGACTATAAGGCTTCATACACACAGTTGTTGTGTTTTTAAAGCAGCTCAAAGGCAGGCAGTATCTACACTAGGGGTGTGCACAAATGCAATTTGTGGCATTCGATTTGAATCGAATATCGAAAAATTCAGTTGGATTCAAACCTTTAAAATTAAAATTTATCCACACTCGCTTTGAATTGAGTAGATTTGAATCTGTTCATTCGAGTTTTCAATTCGAATTTGCGCATCTGAACGTCGACAACATTTGTATGCGCCCGTAAGTGTCCGTGTTCGTACCGTACAGATGTGTACAAACGCGCATGGACGCGGGAAAGATGTTTACGGGCAAGCACGCATTGTGTACGTATCGGTACACATACAAAAGTCTGAATAATTCGAACGAATCGATTTGAAAATTCAAAATTCATTTGAATGTTTACATTCAAATTTAGAGACATTTAATTCGAATGCGAATGCCTGAATTTGATCAGATTTGATTTAATTTTGAATGTTTCGAATATTCGTGCACATCCCTAAATGGGAATGCTACCCGTGTCTAACTGCTTTTTAGCTGTTGTTTAGGGTATCCAGATGTAGCCGAAGAAGAACTTTGCTGGCTTTGGGGCTGAGCAAGCTCAGATCCAACACCTGCCTAATTCCTGTGACCCTCAGAGGCCTCTAGACGAGTCTGGGTTAGACAAGAAAGCAGAACCGCTCTCTGGTTCTATTAACGTCCTGCTTGTGAACCCAGAAATCCCATTTAGACGTTTCTGACCCCCAGGAGGAAATGCGTTCCTATTCTGAGCCATGGAGCCCCTCCCCCCCCCCCCCCCGACTTTGTCTACCAATTCAGCCGGTCAGATCAGACAGCCCTGGAAGCACCTTGCATAAAACTAACCCAGAGGCATCGCCTTCGAACTCAGAAGCATTCCAGTCTCAAATGGCTCAAAAGATGTAAAAAAGCCATTGGCTGCAGGGAAAAGGAATACATTCTCACATTTTAGGGGTCCCCCAAGCCAAATCGGGTTGCTGCAGACATTTCAACCCCAAGCTAGGCAGTGTTATCCAGACAGTGAAATATTTGAAAGTACAGAGAGGCCTCAGATCATCCGCAGGCTCCGTCTTAATACAGAACGCCATCTCACGATAGCTCACAGTCAGGTCTTCTCAGTGGTGGCCCCCTTCACGTTGCAATGTCCCGCCCCCTCTGCCGTTTATGAGGTGCCTCCCCTTACGAATGGCACCTGCCGCAGATTAATAGTCAGTAAAATCCAGCCAGTGGACTTTCTGAAGGTGACCTGGTTGTCCTTTCCCCCAGCCTCAGGCCCACAGCTGATGGTGGAGAACTTGGAGAGCTCCTCATGGGGCAGCTCCTCAGCCGGCAAGCCCTACGACCCCGCCGTCGTCCCCCGGCATTGCATTTGGGCGGACAAGAATGGCCGCCACGTCCTCGGCTTTGTGGAAGATTACAACTCTTTGCGGAAGCTGATCTCTGAGGGGAGGAAGTTGCTGGCCGAAGAGGAGCTTCTCCTGAAAGATCCAGGATTTCAAGAGCAAAACCATCCGGTGAGTAGCGTGGCTGAGGGCAGAAATTGGTCTTAAATCATTCCAGCATGAGACAGTTTGGTCTAGTGGTTAAGGAGCCGGACTCTTATCTGGGAATACCGGGTTCGATTCTGCGCTCCCCCATGAAGCCAGCTGGGTGACCTTGGGCTAGTCACAGCTCTCTTCTGAGCTCTCACAGTCTCACCCACCTCACAGGGTGTTCTGTTCTGGGGAGAAGAACAGAAGGTTTGTCAGCCGCTTTGAGTCCCCTAAATGGGTGAGAAAAGTGGGGTAGAAAAGCCAACTCTCCTTCTTCTTAACTGGAATGCACAGAGCCAGTTTCACGGCTCGTCAAGTGCCCTCCGCCATGTCCTTCCAGATATTCCTGCACCCCAGTTCTCACAGAGCTGGCCCAGAGCAATGGGGATTTTAACTCAGGGCATCTAGAGGTCCACGGCTGCACCTAGAGCGTTCAGAATTGGACATTCAAATTCAAATTGATCGCAGGCCGTCTTTCTTAGAAGCCTGGAGGATTCTGGGTAACGTCTCTTTCCCCAGTCCCGCTCGTTCGCCTCTTGTGTTTCTCTGGCCTTCCCCATCCCTCATTCTGGCAGCTGCTTCAATTTGTTTCCTCATCTGTCTTCAGAGGAAAACATTTTGCATTGGGCCCCGATAGTTAGTTTACCATTAAACGTCGCCGTTTAAGGGCCTTGCTGGGGAAGAAACATCTATATTGCTGAAATTAATGTCGGGAGTCATTTGACTTTCAAATCGCACGCCGAGAAATGCAAATAAGAGGTGGGGGGGGGGAGAGATATTTTTGACGTGGCCTGGCAAACGTAGTAAATGTAGCCCATTATTAATTGCTGTTATTGATTAGGCTAAATCCCTTTCTCTCCATTCTGCCCCCCCCAAACCGCCCCCTTTTTTGAATCATACATAATTCAGTTGCCTTTTTAACCTAATAAATTAGTTTGCAGGCCGCACAATGTACGTGTTCATCAACCTGGATCTGGAATGCATAGCAAATTGGATTTATGCCATTAATTAAAGCTTACGTTCCCCTAATCTTTTAAGTATAAAATATGAAACTTTTCCCCTCTCCCTCCCTTCCCTCTCCTCTCTTTCCACCTCCGATTCTGCAATGCCGGTTCCTCAACAGGGCGCCCTGAGCCGACTCTCTCCTGCTGTCTGTGTGGTCCAGAAGAACCTGGAGGAAGCAGCCCGGCTGTTGAAGCTCCTCTGGAGAGTCTCTTTGCCCATGAAGGTCGTCCACGGGGCCGCCTACTCACTCCAGGTGTGGAGGGCTGACCGAGGGGGAATTGAAAGCGTCGGGTTTTAGGGTTAGCAAATTCATGGAGGGCAGGTGTATCAATGGCTCCATCCAAGTTGTACAGGCAGGCAGGCAGGAGGCCTCCAATCGTTAAATTTAACTATTTAACGTCGTCAGATCGTTAAATTGAGAAACCAGATTTTTCATGCGCTTTTGAACTTTTTTTGCAAACAAAAAGACTCCCCCCCCCCCCCGTTGAAATAGCCCTTTCACACGGCTTCTGTGTCTTCTTCTCGTGCCACAGGATGAGAACATGAGAGCCGAACTGCGCAAGCTCCGTTGGAAAGTGACTGAGCAGGAGAAGAAACTCCACAGCGCTGTCAAACGCTTGCACTCGACAGCACAGATGAAAGAAAACATGGAGAGAGTCATCATTGACCAGTGTGAGTGAGCCTCTTCTCTTTTTCCTAAGCCTATGTGTGTTGCTCTGCTCTGCGGTGCTCTGCTTGCTCTGCTCTGCTTGGCTCTGCTCGTTCTGCTCTGTTTGCTGTGCTCTGCTGTGCTCCGCTGTGCTCTGCTCGCTCTGCTCTGCTCGCTCTACTCTGCTCTGCTCTGCTTGCTCTGCTCTGTTTGCTGTGCTCTGCTGTGCTCTGCGGTGCTCTGCTTGCTCTGCTCTGCTCTGCTTGGCTCTGCTCGCTCTGCTCTGCTCGCTCTACTCTGCTCTGCTCTGCTTGCTCTGCTCTGTTTGCTGTGCTCTGCTGTGCTCCGCTGTGTTCTGCTCTGCTCTGGTTGCTCTGCTCTGCTGTGCTCTGCTTGGCTGTGCTCGCTCTGCTCTGCTCTGCTTGCTCTGCTCTGCCCTGCTTGTTCTGCTCTGGTTGCTCTGCTTTGCTCTGCAGGTCAGAGTGGACAGCAGAGCTCAGTAAACTGAAAACAAGAAGAAGCAATGCAGTTTCTGGGAGCTGGTTGGAAGTCCCCATGGCAGATCATTTCAGGACGCCCTAACCCCTTTGAGCCAGTTTGGTCTTGTGGTTGGAACACTGGACTCTTATCTAGAAGTCTCTTATCTAGAAGTTTGAGTCTGCTGTCCTGCACAAAGCCAACAGGGTGACTTTGGGCTAGTCACACGCCTCTTTCTGAGCTCTCACAGCTCCACCTACCTCACAGGGTGTCTGTTGTGGGGAGAAGAACAGAATGTTTGTCAGCTGCCTTGAGTCCCCTTAAATAGGTGAGAAATGCAGGGTAGAAAAACCAACTCTCCTCCTCCTTCTTTATTCTTTGTCTTGTCCTGACTCTGCCTAGTAAGGTAACTTCGGGAAACCCACTCATTGGGGCAGAAAACAATGGAGCACCCTGGTTTGAAAGCCGCAGTCCCCTGAATATTTTATGTTGGCACTTCCAGAAATGATTGCTTACACCTGTTCTGGATCTTTCGTCTTGCGGGTTCCATTCACACGCTGCCAGTTCTCATCAGAGCAAAGCGTGTGTTTGCAAAGCTGCTGCTGTTTCCCGGTGGCAGGAAATGTTCCCCACCAGTTTATTCAGTGCAGCTTTAGAATTTCTCTCCTTCTCCTCTCCCTTCCTGAGCAGAAAAGCATATTTTTCATAGTTTGTTGCTGGTTCTTTTTACCGTCCCTCGCAGCATCTTGATAAAGGAACAAGCTGCTTCACTGATCTGGTGCTGACTCCAATTATGTTCCAAGGAGTAATTAATCTAGCGTTGAAAATGCCGCATTAGCGCCCCTTGAAAAAGGGGCAGAAGCGAACAGGCTCACAGAAATGTCAAGAATTGCGCTCGCCGCCCGGATGAAACATGCCTTTGCTTTTTGATTTCAATTATGTGATCCGGACCTCAGAAATGGACTTTTCCAAAGAAGGTGAACAGGCGTCCTTTTCCGCCAGCTCCGGGTCAATAGCTTGCTTTCCTCTGAAGAAGAACGGGTTGCTTGTTTGCTAGTTCCGTCTCCACCCCTGGGTTGTGAAGAGGGGCTGGCGGTCAGGCCCTTTTGCATGTTCACTTCCCTGGGAAAACGTCCCAGGGAAGTGAAGAAGAAGAAGAAAGAAAGAAAGAAAGAAAGAAAGAAAGAAAGAAAGAAAGAAAGAAAGAAAGAAAGAAAGAATTGGGTTTTCTAGCCCACTTTTATCATCCATTCAAGGGGACTCAAAGCAGCTGACAAACCATCTGTTCTTCTCCCCACAACAGAACACCCTGTGAGGTAGGTGGGGCTGTGAGAGCTCAGCTGTGACTCGCCCAAGGTCACCCAGCTGGCTTCATGGAGGAAGAGTTGGCTTTTCTACCCTGCTTTTCTTACCCGTTTAAGGGGGACTCAAAGTGGCTGACAAAACTTCTGTTCTTCTCCCTAAAATGGACACCCTCCGAGAACTCGGAAGAGAGCTGTGACTAGCCCAGGGTCACCCAGCTGGCTTCATGAGGGAGGGCAGAATCAAACCCGGTATTCCCAGATAAGAGTCCGGCTCCCTAACCACTAGACCAAACTGGCTCAAGGATAGATCCGGTGCCTGTACTTTGGAACACCAAATCTATCCCAAACCTTGGTAGTAGGGATGTGAATGAATATTCTTAACATTTGATATTCCTACGAATTTGGATACGTGTATACAAATTGAATGTTGTGACACTTGTACATTGACATTTGTATTTGAACAAATGCTTCGGAACATTCGTGAACCAGGGAGGTGACAAAGCCGCCGCACCAGTCACATCTGCAACGGATCCAGAACGCATTGAGCATGGATTGAGAGTGGATTCAAAGTGGATTCAGGGCAGATTTGACGCTTTCAGAGTGGATATGTTACTGGATATATCCCAGATACATATGCATTCACATCAAATGGAAACTTGGCACATTTGAAGGGGATCTATTTGAACAAATATGAATTTTCTTACATTTGATGTGCTAGGGGTTCCCTATGTGCTGCACATAGCCGATTTTCCCCATTCAGTTCAATGGGAATCTAATGTGGGAATAATGGGCATTGGTCGAATTCCTCTCCCCATATGTGTATCTGTGGGGAAGTTTGGCTTTGTGCACAAATATTTGAACGTCACACAAGTTGCATCTGTAATCCCTACCAGCAACTAGTTTTCGGGATCTGGCATGACAAGGCTGAAGGATTCTGGGTAAACTAGTCTACACAGCCAAACTAGGCGTAAGAGATCCCACACTGCAGACTAGCGAATATTCGTGAATGAAATGAAGCGAACTCTCCCCACTCCTCCCTTCCCGCCCACCCTCACTCAGTCACTTGCCCACGGCCTCCGCGCGCCACTAGGAGTTCACCGGAAATAGCCCTTCCAGGTCCGCGTGCGCGGCTCTCCATCCAGGGATCGCGATCCACGGATGGGGAGCTGTGTGCACAACCCTGGAAGGTCTGTTCTGGCTTCCAAAGAGCGCCTAAATGATGGAGGGTGACGCTACAGCGGCACCCGGTTCCTCTCTGGCACGCTGCCTTACCTTTACGGAGGCCATGGTCGCATCTCCAGGCCCATTTCAGCGCTGTGCAGAAGCCGAAACAGACCTTCCGGTTCTGCACACACAGCTCTCTATCTGGGGAGTGCATGATGTAGGTGGGAGTTGCATGGGCAGAAGCGGGAGGCCTACTTGGGCCCACGGGGAGATCGCATGGGAGGGCTTCCATCTTCAGCTGAAGCTTCGACGAAGCTTCGACGAATGTTGGATAAATCCAGTTTGCAGAAGAATAGGGCCTACGAATGTGGACTATGGCAGAATAAGGCCCAGTGCAGAAAGAGCCTGAACTTCTCTTGGTCCTTGACTGATCGTTAGACCTTTGGTCTACAGTGTGGGATCTCTTACGCCTAGTTTACCCAGAATCCTCCGGGCTTGTCAGGCCATATCCCGACAACAGGTTGCTGGTAGGGATTACAGATGCAACGTGTGTGACGCTTTCTGAGTATTCAGGAACAAACCAAGATATGAGTATTAACTATTGTTATCGCTTCCAGGCAGGCTGGTGTGTTGGGAATTGTGGAAGGCAAATAATAAATTGAACTGTCACTACATGTACCCCAGCCCAGCTCCGCGTGCAGCACAGAAGGTCTGCAGGAAACTCAACGGTGTTAAAGTTATTGGCACACTTGTCCAGTGTTTGGCACAAATACTGTCTTCGTCTTGTGCTCAAGATACGCAGAAATGACATTTTCTACCAGTGATATTTAGTTTGAGTATCTTCCCTCCCTCCCTTCTTTCCTTTCCTTCTTTTTGCACAGGTTGAATTTTAAATATGGGCCAGTTTGGTCTAGTGGTTAGGGAGCCAGACTCTTATCTGGGAATATTGCATTTGATTTTGCCCTCCCCCGTGAAGACAGCTGGGTGACCTTGGGCTAGCCACAGCTCTCTTCTGAACTCTCAGAGGGTGTCTGTTGTGGGGAGAAGAACAGAAGGTTTGTTAGCTGCTTTGAGTCCCCTTAAATAGATAAGAAAAGTAGGGTAGAAAAGCCAACTCTTCTTCTTCCTGCATGAAGACAGCTGGGTGACCTTGGGCTAGTCATAGCTGTCTTCTGAGCTCTCAGAGGGTGTCTGTTGTGAAGAGAAGAACAGAAGGTTTATCAGCTGCTTTGAGTCCCCTTAAATGGGTGAGAAAAGTGGGGTAGAAAAGCCAACTCTTCTTCTTTCTGAGCTCTCACAGCCCCACCGGCCTCACTGGGGGTCTGCTGTGGTAAGAAGAACATAATATTTGTCAGCTGCTTTGAGTCCCTTTAAATAAGTGAGAAAAGCAAAGTCACCACTGCTTCTTCTAATTGCTTTTAATTGATATTATATATTTTTTGTCCTTGCAATACTGTGTATTGTAATCTGTTCTGGTCAAGGACCAAATACATTTAACTTGATTTTGGTGTTTTGAGTATTGTAATTCTCCTCTGTCCGGATATCCCTCGGTCCTTATTTTATTCCCCACTCAGGGTTTGAACCCTGATGTTTCTGTGTGCCTCCAAATGATGCACGTGGGCAGAATTAGCCCATTCTGGGACTGCAGAGCTAGAAATGTTTATGGAACTGGTTTCTAAATCTCACGTTTGGTACGGGGTTTCCATTCCCCTCCTTTAGCTGAGCAGTTCAGAATCTTCCTTCTGCTCTATTAAGCTTTTTCCAGCGGAGCCCTTCTCGCTCCAAACCCAACTAGCAAACAGTAAACAATCTTCTCTATGCACACTTTATTATTTTTCATCCGAGGGGAAAATCCCACCTGGGGAAATGGAGTTATCAACAGTGTCATTTATTAGTGGAGCACGCTCACCTAGGCAAAAAGCAGCCAACGCAATTTGCTCTGAAGTCTGATTTGATTAGAGGGATTACAGATGTCATTACCTTTGAGCTTTTAGAGCTACTTGGAGAGGGAAGGGGGGAAAAAACAGGGCCGGCCTAGATAGCTTTAAGAAAGGGTTAGGCAGATTCATGGAGGACAGGTGCGCTGCTGGCTGCTGGAATGGACGCCCAGGTATCACCTCCAGAGACAGTCAGGCCTCTAAAGGCCATTTGTAGGGAGTGCAGAGCAGAAGAAGAAGAAGAAGAAGAAGAGTTGGCTTTTCTACCCTGCTTTTTTCACCCATTTAACAGGGCTCAAAGTGGCTGACAAACCTTCTGTTCTTCTCCCCACAACAGACACCCTGTGAAGTAGGTGGGGTTGTGAGAGTTCAGAAGAGAGCTGTGACCAGTCCAAGGCCACCTAGCTGGCTTTAGGTAGGAAGAAGAGGAAGAGTTGCTTTTCTACCCTGCTTTTCTCACCCTTTTAAGGGGACTCAAAGCGGCTGACAAAGCTTCTGTTCTTCTCCCCACAACCTCACCCTGTGAGGTAGGTGGGGCTGTGAGAGCTCAGAAGAGGTCTGTGACTAGCCCAAGGTCTCCCAGCTGGCTTTGTGGTGAAGGGCAGGATCAAACCCAGTCTTCCCAGATAAGAGTCTCACTCCCTAACCACTACAACAGGACAAATTCAAGCCAAAATAGACGGAAGGTATATCTATGCAAAAAGAGCAACACATTTTATTCATTTTCTAACTGTATGTTATAGTTTGTTTTCTCTACCTTGAAATGCAATATACCTTCCTTCTTAATAGATAGACGGTACCCCAGGATCATTATTCATTTAAATAAAGCCATCACCCAAAAGCCAATTAATATCCAAGACCGGTGAGAGTTTCCCAAAGATTTTGTCAGGATAAAGTAAGAAGAAGAAGCCAAACTCTTTTCAACCTGAACAGAATAGAAATGGATTAATTCCAGTTATGAATCAGGCGAGCCTATTATTTTTTAAAACGAGAAATCTAACAAATGTCAGTCCTCAGATATGACCAATGTTGGATTTGAATGCAAAGCTTTGGGCATTCATAGTTCACAGGAAACTGCAAAGATGAACAACACTCTTTGCCCATCTCTGCTCCGCAAAGCTTTTGGAAAAGTCATCTGTGCCTTCCTGCTAACTGTCTTTTTGTTTTGCAGTGGCCTTAACGCACGATGTTTTAAAGAAGGCCCGGGGAAACCTGGAAGTGAGTACGACTGCCATTAACACAGCACATTTGTCCCCATTGTGTTTGTGCATTTAGTGGAACAGGATCAGTTGCCCAGTTCGTAGCCTGCTTCGCACCGTCGGTGTCAATTTTGTAGTGTGATGTCTGTGTATCATTGTGTACCTCTCCCATGCAGCCAGCTGGGTGACCTTGGGCTAGTCTCAGAGGGTGTTCTGTTGCGGGGAGAAGAACAGAAGCTTTGTCAGCCGCTTTGAGTCCCCTTAAATGGGTGAGAAAAGCAGGGTACACTTGTCTGGTGTACTGCAGCGAGGAACATAGATTTATGGGTACTGGTCTGAAATAAATCCACCATAGCACAGGCTTCCTGGCTCAGTGAGGACACTATGTAAAATGCTCCAAGAGCAATCCATCCCCTTGACATGCTAGTTTTCTCCACGCAAGGCGTTTCGCCGCCTCCTTGACATGCTAGTTTTCTACATGCAAGGAATTGCATTCCCTCCCTCGCAAAACCTTTTTCCTCTGGGTCTGAAGACACACTGCCTGTTGCTGCTTTTCCTGTCCATTGCTGGTTTCTTCTTCCCCTTGCCAGCTAAGGTTTTACTAACTTCAGATTTTATTTTTTCTTCCCCAGATTCTCCCAGCTGAACACAAAGCATTGGCTAGCAGTCTTAGCAAGAAGAACCTTTTCTGAAGAGCGCACTTCCTTAATAAAGGCCAGGTTTTCTCTCCCGTTGAGCCTTATTCTTTCGACTGCTTTTTTCCTCCCAAGGCCTTAATCGTCCTCGCTCAGATTGCCACCGGTTCCGTCTTGCTCCAGAAAATAATTTGTCTTAACGTTGTATTTAAGGCCGTCGCGGTTCCAGTATTGGCAACTGACCAGCAGCAAGACAATTAGAAACGGAGGGTTGGCTGAGGATATTGTATTCCTTCTTTTCTTCTATTGTTTACACAAAACAACAGAACTTTGGGAAGCTTTCTCTCTCTCTCTGTTTGTGTATGTGTGTGTATGTTTTAAGTCATGGTACAATATTTGCTCATTCTAGGAACTGGGACCAATATGGGGGGAATGTACAGAATCAACAAATCATAGGTACTTCGTGCCTGGATTTTTTTAACAATTTCCAAACAAGATGTACGATTTTTTAAAAAAGCATTATTTACTTGAAGAGTTTCAGGTAAATGCAGCGTTCAGTCTTGCTCCGGTTCTTTGCCGCAGTGCGATACTTAGCTGGAGAAGAAAACCTAAAACCGACTCGCGCGTGTCTTTTGCCTTTTCAAAACTGGCCATACTATGTTGTTATGTCTTTTCTAACAAGCAGAGTTTTACATTTTCAAGCAGGGCAGTCTTCCAGGATTAGCAGGGCGCACGAATGCAATTTTCCGGATTCGATTCGAATCGAACATCCATACAAATGCTCGAGTAATTTGTATGACTGTTTCAAAAATTCTAAACGCGTTTGAATGTTTAGATTAAAATTTATAGACATTCGATCAAGTTTTGAATATTTTTTCACATCCCTATCCAGGATTATTTAGGTTAGGTGGCCTTTGATCGCGGCCTGAAAAGTCTTAAAGAAGCGGAAGATGTTTTAGCATCGTCCAAACGTCTTTTGCTTATACCACATTATTATGATAATCTGGGACAAAGCACATTTAGACATATTTTATTCCAGATTATCCATGCAAGGAATGTCCACAAATATTCGTAAAATTCGAGATTCATAGAAACTTGGTCATTCAAATTTGGAGGCTGTTTTTCCACTGTCACTAAAAGTACCCATTAAGTAACCATGGCATTTTTGTACCTATTAATGGGTACTTAATGGGTACTTCTAGTGACAGTGGAAAAACACCCGGACATTCAAATTTTGCCATTCATATTTAAATGGAATGTTTCCATTCATTTGTATAAAGTTTCGTATGGGATTCATGTGGGATTTCTACGGGCTTCGTATGTATTTGCATGGCATTTGTGTGGGATTGAACATTCGGATCGAATTTGAATCTTGCTACATTTGAAAGGGATCTGTTTGAACGAATAGGAATTTTACTCTTCGATTTATATCCCACCCACCGCTCATGTGGGCTCTGGGTGGTTCACAATACAAAACATAAAATACAGGATATAACATGAATTGTATAAAATCAAAATCAAAAGAATATTTAAAGCAATAAACCAGAAGCTAGCCAATGCAAATCGAATACGAAAAACAACCACCACCTTTCACCCACATCCCTAATCCATGCTTTATTCCAAATTATCCAAATAATGCAAAAAAAGTAAATTGCTGTCTGAAGCTTTGGTTTCCTCTGCCCCATCCCTAAATCTCTTTTCTTTTGCAGTGTGTATGGGGTACGTGGTTCCCTGCTCACATGGTGCAAAATTCCACCACTATTCAAGAGGATAGAAGCTTTCTCATTACCTTTCACCACGGCAGCTAGATGTGTGGTCTAGGGATGGGCATGAATGTTTTTGTTTTGTTTTGCATTAGAATTCGAGTCAAATCGAATGTCAAAACCTTCTATTCGGTTTGAATGTTTAGAATCCGGATGCAACAAAATCCAGTTCGAATCGAATACATTCGAAACTTCGTTGCCTGACTCAGTGGGTTGTGCCCTGATCCAGCAGGAAGCCTCCTAAACTGATGGGGTCTCAGCTTTCTGCAACACACCAGGAAAGGGATCTCGGGGTTTTGGTGGACAGTTCAGTGAAAGTGTCGACCCAGTGCGCAGCAGCGGCGAAAAAAGCTAATTCAGTGCTGGGAATAATTAGGAAGGGAATAGAAAACAGGTCAGCAAGTGTCGTTTTGCTTCTTTATAAATCTATGGTGAGGCCACATTTGGAATATTGTGTATAGTTCTGGTCACCACACCTCAAAAAGGATATTGTGGAACTGGCAAAGGTGCAGAAAAGGGCAACCAGATGATTAAGGGGCTGGAACAAAATCCCTTACGGAACCAGGCTGCAACGTCTGGGCCTCTTCAGTCTGGAGAGACGGCGTTTAAGAGGGGACCTGATTGAAGGATATAAAATCATGCATGGTGTAGAAAAGGTGGATGGGGAAAATTTCTTTTCTCTATCACACAAGGCTAGAACCAGGGGGCATCAGATCAGACAAGGGGGGAGGATTTCTTCACCCAGAGGGTCATCGGTCTATGGAATTGGCTGCCAGAAGAGCATGTTGTCTCTCTCGTTGGTACCATTTTCACCCAAGATACTCTCCCATAATGTCTTATACCAATCCTTCATCAGTGGTTTATCAGCAAATTCCCAATTTTGGTCAGTTGCTAATTGTACGGCACGGATTGTAGGCTTAATTATTGTTTTATTTTCATTATTTTTTAGCTAATATGATTTTAAACCGTTCCCTTTTCTACATATCCCTTTTAGGGGTGTTTCCTGAATGCTGTGAACTTTTCAAAAGATTGCTGAGTGTCTCTGTGTGAAATGGTTGAGAAATGGTTGGATTTTTATCTGCTAGTCTCTTGGTTTGATTCCTACAGGAAGCCAGATGGGTGACCTTGGGCTAGTCTCAGCTCTCTTTCTGAGTTGTCACAGCTCCACCAACCTAGCAGGGTGTCTGTGATGGAGAGAAGAATAGAAGGTTTGTCAGTGCCCTTGAGTCCCCTGAACGGTGAGAAATGTGGGGTAGAAAAGCCAACTCTTCTTCTTCTTCCTACACAAAGCCAGCTGGGTAACCTTGGGCTAGTTACAGCTCTCTTTCACAGCTCTCACAGCCCCACCAACCCCATAGGGTCTCTGTGATGGGGAGAAGAACAGAAAGTTTGTCAGCCGCCTTGAGCACCCTTAAGGTTGAGAAAGCAGGGTATAAACACCAACTCTTCTTCTTAGCCATAACTCTATAAAACTGTTAAATAAAGGTTTTGGAAAGACAGGATTCAATTTATATTTTTAAAAATGATGCCTTATGGCCCCTAGAAGTATCCTGTCGGCTGCTGGATCTAATGGTTTGACGGATTTCATTATAATCCGGCTGAGCTTTCTCTAATAGTCCCTTCCCTTTAATAACTTCCACTCCCAATCACTCCCTCCAAAAAAGTCTTGGACAGATGACATGACAGCGATTGTTAAAGATCGTATGAAAGAATGCCAGGTCCTTAAGCATGGCCGACATAGATGAAGGAAACAGATAAATACCTGAAGATGTTGCTAGGATATAGGAAGACCAAAAGGTACTCCACATAATAGACTCTTGCACAGAAAATGGTCTTTTCCTTCCCCCTCTTATTTATTTATTTTTTATTTATCGATGACAATTGTATCCAAAGCAGAATGTGTGTGTTTTCCTCCACCCATCCACGTTATCATTACAACAACCGTGCGACGTAGGCCACGTTAGGGTACGGAGACTGGCCCGAGTCACTTATTCATTCGTTCATTCGTTCGCGTTTTTATTCCTCCCTACATCCGGAAAAAAATGAGCACAATCCATTGAAAACAATAACGGTAGCTTATTCTCTCAGCCAAAGGCCAGGGTAAATAGTTACTTCTTCCCCACTCTCCTGAATATATAAAGTGAAGGAGCCTGGCACGCCTTGGAGAGGAAAGGGACGGATCTATAGTCTGGGGGCTACCACGGAGAAGGCCCTATCCTGGGTGTCCGCACCTTCCATTACTAAAAGTGGTGGTACAACCCGCTCTAGTAGTTAAAGGGCTGAGGACTAGTGATTTGCGCGAGTGGAAGTTTTGGGACCCAATTCGAATGGATTTGAATGTTTAAAGTTCGAATGTATTCACATTCGATTAAAATCGAAGATACGAATGACAACGATGCCTATGGAAACCTATGCAATGCGTACGTATCCGTAGACATACGAATCTCCGGGTTATTTGTAGGAATGATTGCAAAGATTTGAAAATTCATTCGCATGTTAAATTCTAATTTAGAGACTCTCGATTTGAATTCGAATGTCCAAATTTGATTCAGTATTGAATATTTCGAATATCCGTGCAAATCTCTAGCGAGGGCCCAATATAGGGCATTGTCAAGCAACCAAAATGGAGGCTGTCTGGTTCAATTGTAGGTAGCGCTATGTGATGTGAGTCTGAGATGGAGATAAAACTGTCTTACTGAAACGGAAAGACGGAAGATGTTTCTGTCCGAAAATTTCTCATTCAATAAAACCAATTGCTTTGTTATAAACCGTGCTGGGTCTGTGCCTTTGATTTCCCTGAACCTTCAACCTAAAATTCCTTCCCCAAAGCCTTTGCCCTACCATACCTTCTTAGGAGGTCCCTTAAGTTGACTTTTGACACATAGTTTAATCTGATAGCTTCTTCTCATTCATAAGCTATGGGGCCAGGAAATCCTCAGAACCAAGCTGGATCTGGATAGCATGGCGGATTCCTTCCTCAAGAGCAAACAGATAGCGTGACATTGGGTGACACCTCCCAGCGCAAAGAAGAGGAATCCATGCTATCTATGCCAAACATGGGCCCATCCCAACTGATCTCAGGTCCTACGCATTCAGCAGGTCATAGTCTTGGTGCTGTCTGCAGCTCAGAACAGATGGACTTGTGGGTAGAGATGAATTAAATATCTGGGCTGCCATGGACAGATCGCTTTCTGGCCAGGGTTAGTACAACAGCAACTACCTGCCCCTGAAGACTTTGGAGGACCTATTAAGATGATCTGCCCTCAAAGGCTAATGGATTCTTTGAGATTTAAGGGGGCTAGTGGATCCCTCAGAGATTCAAAGTGAGGCAGTTTGGTCCAGTGGTTAGGGCGGGGGGGGGGCTCTTATCTGGGAATACTGGTTTTGATTCCGCCCTCCACCACAAAGCCAGCTGGGTGACCTTGGGATAGTCACAGCTCTCTTCTGAGCTCTCACAGCCCCCTCCTACATCACAGGGCGTCCATTGTGGGCAGAAGAACAGGAGGTTTGACTCAAGAGAATGAAGAGGAGGACAAGCCAGGGATTCCTGTACAACGCCACTACTCTGTTCACCGGGACCCTGAGCCGTTTCTCCACTTCCAGTGAGCCCCCCCCCCCCCGGGTGACCACACACGGACTATTGAAAATATAACTCAATTCTTGGTGCTCCTATAGATTTATACTGTTTAATCCCTTCTTTGTAAGTTTGAATGCTTCTATTTATACGTCGATAAATTTTTACATTAGAAAAAGCCATTCTCTGTTTTTTGGAGATCGTTTTCATTTATGGTTTCTGTATGCAAGTTTTTAGAACCTCCATTTTCCCCAGCCCTTATATCCAGGTTTCGCAGCATATTAAATGTGGAAGCACATGAACAGAATTCTCTGAGCATGCTTAAGGAATCCAAAAACATTTGAGAAGTAATCTGTGCATTTCGTGATAATGTAAAACATCTAAGGTGAAGCCAAATCCTCAGCTGATATAATCTCAGTGGTTTTGCTCAAGAATCAAGTGATCCAGAGTTTCTAACCCAAATTATTTTTAGAGAAGAAAAAAATAGTCTGATAAAGCATTCCTAAACATTATAGTGGTCTAATTTGATTCAAATGCTTGCCCATTGATAGACAAAAGGATCAGCAGAATATCAAAAGTATGGATAATATGTCTTTAAATTACATAAGAACCTAAGAGGAGCCCTGCTGGATCAGGCCACAGCCCACCTTGTCCATAAGAACCAAAGACGAATCCTGCTGGATCAGGCCACAGCCCATCTTATCCATAAGAACCTAAGAGGAGCTCTTCTGGATCAGGCTACAGGCCATCTAGTCCATAAGAACCTCAGAAGAGCCCTGCTGGATCAGGCCACAGCCCATCTAGTCCATAAGAACCTAAGAGGAGCCCTGCTGGATCAGGCCACAGCCCATCTAGTCCATAAGAACCTAAGAGGAGCCTTGCTGGATCAGGCCACAGCCCATCTAGTCCATAAGAACCTAAGAGGAGCCTTGCTGGATCAGGCCACAGCCCATCTAGTCCATATGAACCTCAGAAGAGCCCTGCTGGATCAGGCCACAGCCCATCCAGTCCGTAAGAACCTAAGAGGAACCCTGCTGGATCATGACACATCCCATCCAGTCCATAAGAACCTACAAGGAGCCCTGCTGGATCAGGACACAGCCCACCTAGTCCATAAGAAACTAAGAGGCGCCCTGCTGGTTCAGGCCACAGCCCATCTAGTCCATATGAACCTCAGAGGAGCCTTGCTGGATCAGGACACATCCCATCCAGTCCGTAAGAACCTAAGAGGAACCCTGCTGGATCATGACACATCCCATCCAGTCCATAAGAATCTACAAGGAGCCCTGCTGGATCAGGACACAGCCCACCTAGTCCATAAGAAACTAAGAGGCGCCCTGCTGGTTCAGGCCACAGCCCATCTAGTCCATATGAACCTCAGAGGAGCCTTGCTGGATCAGGACACATCCCATCCGGTCCGTAAGAACCTAAGAGGAACCCTGCTGGATCATGACACATCCCATCCAGTCCATAAGAATCTACAAGGAGCCCTGCTGGATCAGGACACAGCCCACCTAGTCCATAAGAAACTAAGAGGCGCCCTGCTGGTTCAGGCCACAGCCCATCTAGTCCATATGAACCTCAGAGGAGCCTTGCTGGATCAGGACACATCCCATCCAGTCCGTAAGAACCTAAGAGGAACCCTGCTGGATCATGACACATCCCATCCAGTCCATAAGAATCTACAAGGAGCCCTGCTGGATCAGGACACAGCCCACCTAGTCCATAAGAAACTAAGAGGCGCCCTGCTGGTTCAGGCCACACCCCATCTAGTCCATAAGAACCTCAGAGGAGCCCTGCTGGATCAGGCCACAGCCCATCCGGTCCACAAGAACCTAAGAGGAGCCCTGCTGGATCAGGCCACAGCCCATCCACCCCAGCATCCTGTCTCACACACTGGCCCACCAATTGCCCATGGGCATCTCAAGGAGAAGATGTAGGCAAAACTCTCACCTGCTCTGTGTTTCCAGATGTCCAGACTGGAAACGCCAAATCTTGGCCCTACTTGTATTATATATACTGTATACGATTTAACTCTTCACAGAATCAAATGGGGAATCTAGGTTACCATCCAGCCAGCTTGTCACACCAGAACATTTTTCTGCGCCATCATCTGCTGGTGATCGCAAACTCAGGTTAGCCTTAGAAGAAGTTTAAAGGCTCTCACAGTTCATTCTACGGGAAGAACAGCTGCAAAATAAATAAATAAAATCAGAAATCTAAAAATATGGGATTCTCAAATGATGCAAACATCATCACGGGAGAATTGATAATCATCTCATTTGAACAGGTAAGATGCTTTAAATACCTAGGAGTTGTTTTCCAGGATCCTGGAAGCCTATGTGTCCATACTAATCACGTAGTTCCAGCTGCAAGAAGAACGCTGTAGCTATTACCAAGATTTCATCGAAGAGGAAACTTCCTACTTAGAGCAACTTCATTGTTGGATCTATAGGAGGTTTTATCCATTAGCACTAAGGACCCATCAAGGACCCATTAGGCACCAATTTGGTACTGATCAGGAAGAACCTCTTCCCACTTCAGACCCCATTAGGACCGAATGTGTTCACACGTGTTCATGGGAAATTCGGATTGAATGGGTCCTTCAGGCCCTGGAATCTGGTCTTCAATCTGGTCTTCTTATTGGGTCAATGGGGTCCAGGGGTGGGCTCTGGGGGGAGGGCACCGTTGTTGGGTACAGGTGTCCCGAAACCCAATGCTTTGAAGCAGGTGGCTATTCTCCAGAGATGGCTCCAAAGATCGGCACAGACCGTGGTGCCGTCATCTAGATATCTTTGAAGATGAAATTGTCCACATAACAGGCAATTGGGCCAGGCTCTGGAGATTCTCCTGAAAGGCTTGCCCCTGACTCCAAAGAATCTCCATAGCAGCTCCCGAGATTCAGCCCCCCACCCAAGTTGACCCCCCCGGAAATGTTGCTTGACTGACATACATGGCAGCCAATCGCTCAGCGCGCCGCCTTTGCATCTTCCGCTTGGGGAGAGACGGGCGCTCCACATGTGTGCTCCAGCGTACCCACTGTGAGCATTCCTAGCACCCATTGCTATCGGGTGCTACACTGCCTGTGGAGACACATCGGGTACTTCCCGGGATCTGGATCTTCCAAATCCAGATGTTGAAGGAGCTATTTCTTAGATCCAGATCATACTAGATCCGGATTAAGGGAGGTAAGTGGAAAAGAACCCTAGAAGAGGTTCTATAAGGCCCCCGCTTTGGTCATATCATGACTATGAGCCATCAGAGAGAATCCAAACAGGCTTCCTGAAAGAGCTGCTTATGATACCCGGATGTGTCTCCAACACAGCGTTACAACTTGGAGGGAATCTGGCGTTACGTCAAGACGTTATAGTTGAGGAAGTGCCTAACTCCAACCGTTTGGATCTCCCGTGGATAACTATACCTCCGTTGGGTTGAAAACATCATGAGAAGTTGTCTCCAAGCATTCTTGTCCTTGAGTTCCTTCTCCTGTTAGGATGTAAGAAGACCAAAGCAGACATTGCAAACCGTGTTGCGCAGCTAGATTGGCAGCAAGATCTAATTTTGGTCCTGGTCTTGTGGTTGGAGTGTCAGTCTCTTATCTGATAGGCTCCCAGCTGGGTGGCCTTGGGAGGGTCACAGCTCCTCAAGGGGGACCCAACATCCACAATGCTGCAATCTGTTGAATGGCTGAAAATCAATCAATTTGAGCCAGTATGGCCTTGTGGTTAAAGCACTGGACTCATATCTCACATGTCATGGGGTTTGATTCTGCACTCCTCCATGAAGCCAGCTGGGTGACCTTGGGCTAGTCACAGAGTTCTATTTTTTTTTTTTTGTTTTCTGTGCCTGAATACTTTCACTGCAGAACAGGAAACTGCCTGAAACTCACCTTTTGCAGAAAGCAAGGGTTAGAGAGATGCATTGTTTGCCTTCCTTCCTTCCTTCCTCTTCCTTCCTTCCTCTTTCTTTCTTTCTTTTCCTTCCTTCCTTCCTTCCTTCAAATGCCCCAAATGAGGTTTAATTTTAGACACAAGCTAATCAAATAGGGGGTGAAAAAGGAGGCAACGTGGCGTTCTAGATTCCTCACACATTGTCTTCCCATCATGCAAGAAACATCAAGTTAATTTTACTAAGTAGCTAAATTATAGACACTCGGAGGTAATCAAAAATGATGTAAATTCCAACTTTCAGAATTAATTATGCTGTGTATTTTGAGGGAGTTCACAGCACCTGAAAGAAACAGCTGTATCGCTATATATAGTGTGCCAATTTCAGCCCATCTTTCTGCATTCTCACTTTGCACCATCTGTACTCCCCTCACTTTTTTTTAAAGACATACTATTTTCTGCAAACACAGGTTTTTTAAAATATTAATTTTTTTTTGCAGAGATCTAGCAATATCCTTGGACTTTTGCCCCCAAGCAAAATGATGCATCAGTTCAGGACGCCCAGCGCCGTGGCCTCAAGCGGAAGGAGGGTTTGTGGAAATGGTTTCCCGCTGCAAATGGGTCATCTGGAGATGGCAGGCGCTGCTTTTTCCATTTTGTCGCTTTGGAAGAGAACAAAGTAAAACCCTGACGAAGAAACTCTTAATGAGCCGAGTTTTTTTAAACACAGCAAATAAGAAAGGCACCTTGCAGGCCCGGGAAGTGGGGAAGAGATCTGGAAAAAGCCCTGGGTTTCCTCACCTTTGCAAAACTTGGATTAAATTAGTTTACACAGAGCTTTTTAAAAGGAGAGAAAAAAAGGTGATGAAGAAGAAGAGTTGGGTTTTCTACCCTGCTTTTCTCACCCATTTAAGGGGACTCAAAGTGACTGGCAAACCTTCTGTTCTTCTCCCCACAACAGGCACCCTGTGAGGTAGGTGGGGCTCTGAGAGCTCAGGAGAGAGCTGTGACTAGCCCGAGGCCACCCAGCTGGCTTTGTGGAGGAGAAGAAGAGTTGGCTTTTCTACCCCACCTTTCTCACCCATTTAAGGGGACTCAAAGTGGCTGACAAAGCTTTCTATCCTTCTCCCTACAACAGACACCGTGTGAGATAGGTGGGGCTGTGAGAGCTCAGAAGAGAGCTGTGACCAGCCCAGGGTCACCCAGCTGGCTTCATGGGGGAGTGTGGAATCAAACCTGGTATTCCCAGATAAGAGTCCAGCTCCCTAACCACTAGACCAAACTGGCTCATCAGTTTGAAAGGGAAGGAATGATGGATGGAAGGATGGATGGAAGGACAGAGGGAAAAGAAAGGAAGGAAGAGGAAAAGGGAGAAAATGGAAGGAAGAAAAAGAAAGAAAAAGTCTACAAAAACGTATGCCTTGAAAACAAACAACATATGTCTAATGAGCGCTAACCTTGGATCATGTGACTTCCAAAAAATGCAGCATATTTGGCTGCTCTCCAGATGTTGTGATCTTGATCTTTGTCTGTGCTGGATATGGCAAGCTGCAGCCGAAGATATAAAGGCCGCTTCCAAGCTTACCTTGTGGGAACTGTTCAGCATGGAGCTGTCCTGGGCGAAGGAACGGCGCCAACATCTCGGGTTAAGATTTCTGCGTTTGGACGGCTGTCTCGCGGTATAGCGCCTCACGCTGGCTCCAGATATCACTTGACCCCCAGAAGCACTTCTGGATTCGGCCAAGGGCTAGGAACTGATGTTCCTAGACTTGGTTCCAGCTGGGGATGCCTTTCATTGGCAAAATTTGGAGTGTCCCCCAGTTAGTCCCACAGCTTGAGCTCCCAGACCAGGGCGTCTGCACTTCACATGCTGGTGGTCTGGTTCAGGACCTCCACCAGCACTTGAAGTGTGGATAGCTCCTTCTCGACCTAATTGGAATTTGGCATTGCTGTGCCAATCCAGTGAGTTGAGTGCTAACAGGCCCTAAGGCTGAGGTCACACGGAAGGTTTAATCCAGCTTCAGTCCACTTTCTGAGTGAGAGAATCCATCAGCAACGTGGCAAGGGCTGTGGTCACACTTAAGGTCGAATCCAGCTTCAGTCCACTTTCTGAGTGAGAGAACACATCAGCAAAGTGACGAGCTGTTTCCTTTTAGTGATAAATAACTCAGAAAATTCACCTTTGGGACAGATAACGGGGAAAGGAAATTACTGGCCACATTGCTGATGTGTTCTCTCGCTCTGAAAGTGGATTGAAGCTGGATTAAACCTTAGGTGTGACCACAGCCTCTGAAAGTGAACATGCTCTTTTCCTTATGCTCCCTTCTTCTGAGTGTTTTTTAGTATTCTTTTTAGCATTATTTGAACATTGTTTAACCCCCCTTTTTTATTAGCCCATAAATCAGCTCGAGAAGTTTTTATGAGTAGTAAAGCAATGTTTTAAAGCAACGTCCCTGTTTGTTTATCCTTAAAAAACAGCCTAGAGGGATTGGTAGCTACTCTGTCTCACTACCAGCAGATTAAAACCATCTTCTCATATTGCACTGCCAAACCATTGACTAGCAGAGTACAATAGCACCTCCTGCACCTCCAAAAATTAGCTTTGCTGAAAGAATGAAGAAGAAGACCCCCTCTTTCAAGTCACATAGCCTACCTAATAGGGTGTTCAGTTGTGAGCAGAAGAACAGAACCTTTGTCAGCAGCTTTGAGTCCCCTTAAAGGTGAGGAAATCTCAGTATAAAAAACTTCTCCTTCCTCCACAAAGCCAGCTGGGTGACCTTGGGCTAGTCACAGCTCTTTTCTGAGCTCTTACAGCCCCACCTACCTCACAGGGTGTCTGTTGTGGAGAGAAGAACAGAAGGTTTGTCAGCCACTTTGAGGCCCCTTAAATGGGTGAGAAAAGCCGCCTCCTCCCCAAGCCAATTCAAGGGGTTGATGCTAACATATAAAGCCCTGAATGGATTGGCATGAAAGCTGGGAAAGTCACGAGACATATCTCTTCCACACCTTCCATCTATCCTACAGTTACTTGGGAGTGTTGCATATGGACTTAAATAATCTTCCAAATATCCAATCGGAAATAGTAGAAGAATTATTAACATGTGCCCAGATGGTAGGACAGAGCAAAATGGTCTATGGGTAAATGGTATAATTATGTAATCAATGCGATAGCGGTAGAATTTTTGAATAGATGTATAAATCATATAAATCATAGAATCATAGAGTCGGAAGGGACCTCTAGGGTCATAAAGTCCAACCCCCTGCTGAATGCAGGATTTCCTAAACCATCCCAGACAGATGTAGGTTCAACCTCTGCTTGAAGATCTCCGGTAAAGATCTCTCTGTCTGCCGTCTGTCCATCCATCCATCCATCCATCCATCCATCCATCCATCCATCCATCCATCCATCCATCCATCCATCCATCCATCCACCCATGGGCATCTCAAGCAGAAGAGAAAGGCAAAACCTTTGCCTGCCCTTGAATCCCTGAGAATGGCACCCACCCACCCACCCACCCGCCCACCCGCCCACCCACCCACCCATCCATCCATCCATCCATCCATCCATCCATCCATCCATCCATCCATCCATCCATCCATCCATCCATCCATCCATCCATCCTACCTCTATCCAACCAGCCAACCATCTATTTTTCTCTCTTTTACATCCATCTCGCTGTAGATCTTTCTTTCTTTCTACCTATCTAGCAATGTTTTAACACAACATCCCTCTTTCTTTCTTTCTTTCTTTCTTTCTTTCTTTCTTTCTTTCTTTCTTTCTATCTATCTTTCTATCTATCTATCTATCTATCTATCTATCTATCTATCTATCTATCATCTGTCTGTCTGTCTGTCTGTCTGTCTGTCTGTCTGTCTGTCTATCAAAGTTTTAAGGCAACATCCCTGTTTGTTGATTATTAAAAAACAGCCTAGAGGGATTTGTTCCACCCTATACTCAAAGATCTTAGGTCAGGCTACATCAAAACCAATATAATAGAAATAGGGTTTTTTTGGAAAAGAAAACCCTCCATCTACACCACGCCAGTGACAGGCGATGAGTGCCAAATGTGCGGCAATTGCTATTCGCCATTTTCGCCAGATTGGTGCCAACGCTGCAGTAAGCTAAACTCTTTGGCCAAGATGGTTTGGAGCCGCCTGTTTACTTGGTCCTGCACCCAGCAAACTTAAACAAAAACAAAAACAAACAACCCACGCACCCACCCCGAACCGCTAGATGGCAGCAGCATGCTGTGTTTGCCTGGCTGCAGCACTGAAGTTACCAACCAGCCCTCTGGCACAAGACTGGGTCTTTTTTCTTTTCTTTCAGACATAGCTCTCATCAACTGTATGAGTCAGGTGAATTAGACTAGCTCTGCGAAATGCCACACCTGACTCACTCAGGGCGTGCAGGCAGGCAAAAGGGCTTCTTTCATTTGCAATTGCTGGGGTCTTGCAGCCTGAGCTTTAATATCTCTGGGAGATCAGAGTCCTCACATTTGTTATGCGTCGGTGCAGGGATTTCTGTTCCCCTTGAGCTCTAGGAATTCTCCTTCAGACCAGCACTGTTAGAATCACCCGACTACCAGAAGAGAGGGTGACAGCAACCGGCCTGGGAAACCTTCAGAAAGGTTTGGATACATTCATGGAGGCCCAGTGTATCAGTAACACTAGAATGGATGCCTAGGTCCTGTCTCCTGGTGGAGGCAGGAGGAGGCCTCTGAGAGCCGTTTGCAGGGATTCGAGAGGAGCTGAAGACTTCAGCCTGAGGCTTCTGCTGTTGTCTTCTGCTTGAGATGCCCAGAAGCTATTAGTGGACCATTGGGTGAGGCAGGATGCTGGACTAGATGGGCTGTGGCCCAACCGAGCAGGGCTCCTCTTAGGTTCTCATGGACCAGATGGGCTGTGGCCTGATCCAGCAGGGCTCCTCTTGGGTTCTTATGGACTAGATGGGCTGTGGCCTGATCCAGCAGGGCTCCTCTTAGGTTCTTATGGACCAGATGGGCTATGGCCCAACCCAGCAGGGCTCCTCTTAGGTTCTCATGGACTAGATGGGCTGTGGCCTGATCCAGCAGGGCTCCTCTTAGGTTCTTATGGACCAGATGGGCTATGGCCCAACGCAGCAGGGCTCCTCTTAGGTTCTCATGGACTAGATGGGCTGTGGCCTGATACAGCAGGGCTCCTCTTGGGTTCTTATGGACTAGATGGGCTGTGGCCTGATCCAGCAGGGCTCCTCTTAGGTTCTCATGGACTAGATGGGCTGTGGCCTGATCCAGCAGGGCTCCTCTTAGGTTCTTATGGACCAGATGGGCTATGGCCCAACCCAGCAGGGCTCCTCTTAGGTTCTCATGGACTAGATGGGCTGTGGCCTGATACAGCAGGGCTCCTCTTAACCAACAGGGGTCGAGTTTGCTAGTGGAAAGGATGCCTAGGTACCCCCTCCGGGTTGGAGCGAGAGGCAGAATAGAATCCTACCACATTCGAAGGGGATCTATTCAAATGGTAGGATTCATATTCGATACAATTGTTCAGTACCATATGAATCCCATACGGGTGCATATGAATTCCATGTGAAGCTTCATACGAAGGTATCAAAACATTTGATTTGAATGATCTACTATCTAAATATCTAAAGGAACGCCTTCCCCCATACTGACCTGCCTGTGCCTTAAGATCTGGTGGTGAGGTCCCCCTGGTCGTCCCACCACCTTCAGTAGTGAGACTGGTGGGCACCTGGGAGAGAGACTTTTTGGTGACGGCCCCCAGACTATGGAATAGTCTCCCCTTCGAAGTGCGTCATGCCCCTTCCTTACTTATATCTAGGAAGGTGATGAAAACACACCTCTTTACTCTGGCCTTTGGCTGAGATGACTATATCTCCCCTTCCAGCACAGACACCATCATTTTAAGCATATTGTGTATTGTTTTAGATTTATTGACTTTTTAAAGGGTTTTTAATGCATATTCTTGTTCTTAATCTGTTGTTACCCGCCCAGAGAACTTTGGTGTATGGGGCAGGATAGAAATGTAAATAATAAATAAATTTGAATGCCAACCTTCAAATGCGTCAACATTTTATTCGAATTTGAATGTTTGAATTCGGCCAAAATATACTGATTTTGGACATCTGTAATGGCCACAGATTCACGGATCCGGGTCCCTTGCATTGAATTACTCTGAGATAAATTTTAAACTTTTCAGAAAGGGCAGAGCTGAAATTGCAAATATGCTAAGAATAGAAAAGCTGTTTCTGGAGAGCTTAATGCTTTGCAGCAAGTTAAATATTTTTGGAAGATTATCCAGGAGCGACAAACTTTCCCTCCGAGAGCGTCCTGGGAATGGGTCCATCTCTGCCCAAGGGGAGCATTAGATGGCCTTTGGAGGTCCCTTTACCTGAGCAAGGCCCAAGCAATTAAAGGGGTGTGAAATCAGGATGACTCGCACCGCGTGGAGCAGAAATCCTGCACAAACTCCCTTCCCCTGGAAATTCAAATTGCTACCTGAAGAGATAAGCGCTCAAATACCTGGCAATTTTAGGCAATTGGTTGAATTAAATCCGGATCCCTGTTATTAATCAAACGCAGCAGAGATGTTGGAGGGGTGTTGGAGGGCAGTTCTTGGGGAGAGGAAGGGGCAGGAGAGGCGTCTGGAGGGGCGAGGCTGGGGAAGAAGGAGCGAAAAGGCAGGGAATGACTTACTGGCCTGAGCATGGGAAGAACAAGCCATTGAGGGCCTTTGGCGGCGAAAAGGTTTCAGAACCCAAGACTGGTGGATAGGAGGAGAAAAGGAAAGCAACAGGTGAAAAAGGCCCCTCCCTCCCTCCCTTCTCTCCCTCCCTTTCTCTTTTCCCTCTTTCCTTCCTCCCTCTTCTCCTCTCCAACTTTCTCTCCCATTTCCCCTCCCTCCCTCCCTTCATTCCCTTCCCATTCCTGCTTTCCTTCCTTCTTCCTTCCTTCCCTCTTTCCTTCTGTCTCTCCCTCTATTTTCCTTTCCCCTTACTTCCTGTTCTTCCTTCATCTCTTTTCATTCTACCTACCTACCTACTCTCCCCTCCCCTCCCCTCCCCTCCCTTCCCTTCCCTTCCCTTCCCTTCTGTCCTTTCTTTCCTTCCTTCTCTCCCTCCCTCTGTTTCTAAGCAGGGAGAAGAGGTTTGTCTGCTGCTTCAAGGGTGGGGAAAGGAGGATATCAAAGTCGACACTTCCTCCTCCACTTCTTCTCACCTCTTCCTCCTCTTCTTCCTCCTCTTCCTCCTCCTCTTCTTCCCCTCCTCTTCTTCCTTCTCCACCTCTTCCTCTTCTTCTCCACCTTTTCCTCCTCTTCCTCCTCCTCCTTCTTCTCCTCTTCTCCTTCCTCCTCCTCTTCCTCCTCCACTTCTTCCTTCTCACCTCTTCCTCCTTCCTCTTCCTCCTCTTCTGCCTCCTCTTCCACTCCTTCCTCCTCTTCCTCCTCCTCCTCTTCCTCCTCCACTTCTTCCTTCTCACCTCTTCCTCCTTCCTCTTCCTCCTCTTCTGCCTCCTCTTCCACTCCTTCCTCCTCTTCTCCTTCCTCCTCCTCTTCCTCCTCCACTTCTTCCTTCTCACCTCTTCCTCCTTCCTCTTCCTCCTCTTCTGCCTCCTCTTCCACTCCTTCCTCCTCTTCCTCCTCCTCCTCTTCCTCCTCCACTTCTTCCTTCTCACCTCTTCCTCCTTCCTCTTCCTCCTCTTCTGCCTCCTCTTCCACTCCTTCCTCTTCTCTTCCTCTTCCTCCTTTTCTTCCTCTTCTTCCCCTCCTCTTCTTCCTTCTCCACCTCTTCTTCCTTCTCCACCTCTTCTTCCTCTTCCTCCTCCTCTTCTCCTTCCTCCTTCCTCCTCCTCCCCTCTTCTTCCTCTTCCTCCGCCTCCTCCCTCCTCCTCCCCTCTTCTTCCTCTTCCTCCTCTTCCCCTCTCCTTCCTCTTCCTCCTCCTCCCACCAAACAGACCTCAGCATCATCGACAGACTCACTCCCAGAAGGTCAGGGCGCGCAGCTCATTCCCGAGGCAAGATAACTCTCTTGGGGACCCTGCAGTGCTGATCTCTCTCTTTGTCTCGGCTTTGCAGGAAGATTTTGCAGGCAAGTGTCACATGTGTGCTCAGAGGTTCTTGAAGTGGATAAAAGCGGTAATAATAATAAAAAAATAGCTTTTATGAAAAAAATTGGGAAGGTACTTTGGAGAATTGCTGAGGGCAAAGCAGCCATTGATCTATTCATTTCTCTGGACAGATCTGCCCTATTTACATTCAATTCTACCTTCCTTTGCTGCTGTTTTTAGTAAGTGGCATCCATTTGACTAAATGGGGCAAGGAGAGGGAAAGAGGCTGAGCGTGCAGGTATAATGCAGAATCGTCCAAGCTGAGTTCTTGGAAGTTTCCCTGAGCCAAGAAACCCCTCCGCCTTGGAAACCCAGGGTCCATCGGAGGTTCTTGCCTGTCATTTGTTTGAAGAAATCCAGCTGCTGTAGCCAGAAAACATCTCAGAGGAGGTTCTACTGTTACTGGAATAAGAAAACGGCTATCTGAACAGTTCATGTGTCATGAAAGAATGTATGAATGGAAGAGGAGCCCCGCTGGATCAGGCCACAGCCCATCTAGTCCAGCATCCTGCCTCACACAGTGGCCCACCAATTGCCCATGGGCATCTCAAGCAGAAGAGAAAGGCAAAACCTTTGCCTGCCCTTGAATCCCTGAGAATGGCATCCATCCATCCATCCATCCATCCATCCATCCATCCATCCATCCACCCACCCACCCACCCATCCATCCATCCATCCATCCATCCATCCATCCATCCATCCATCCATCCATCCACCCACCCACCCACCCACCCATCCATCCATCCATCCATCCATCCATCCATCCATCCATCCATCCATCCATCCATCCATCCATCCATCCATCCATCCATCCATCCATCCATCCATCCATTTGTGTTTCTGTCCCATCCTGTACCCCAACGTCTCAGGGCAGGTCACAACATTTAAAAATCAGACATATATTAAAACAGCAACCGTGTCTGCAAAGTGGGAAGAGAAAAGTATATCCCCGTTTAACCTAAGGCCAGGGCAATGAGGTACATCTTCACTACCTTCTTAAACGTGTACAATGAAGGTGACAGACACACCCCAAGGGGGAGTGCTGTTGCGGGTCCGGCTCTCACAACCGAAATCCAGGGGCTCTGGGAAGTAGAGGGGACCAGCTGAGAGGCTACTGAACTTGGGGTAGCAGCTTGAGCACTACTATGGCGGTCAATCTGGGATCCCTGTTCTCTGAGGGTTGAAGGAAAGGAAGCCATGGGAAAAACTGCAGCTTTTGTGGATACTACAGGGGAGACTATTCCATAGCCTAGGGGCCATCACTGAGAAGGCGCTCTCCCGGTTGCCCACCCCCTTTGCTGCTGAGGTGGTGGGACAACCAGCAGGGCCTCCCCTCCAGATCTTAAGGCATGGGCAGGTTGATACGGGAGAAGGCGTTCCTTTAGACCTTTGGGGCCCAAGACATTTAGGGCCTTATAAGTCAAAGTTAACACCTTGAATTGGGCTCAGTAGCAAATTGGCAGCTCTTTTAAAACTGGCGTGATGTGTGTCTGGTCAGCTGTCCCAGTCAGGAGCCTAGCAGCTGTGTTCTGCACTGGCTGCAGTTTCCAAAGCATCCTTCCTGCCCTCCAACCTGGAGGCAGTATCCAGGCATCTATGTTCGTGGCTATCGAGAGACCTGTCATAAAAGAACATGAGAGGTATCCTGCTGGTTCAAGCCGCAGCCCATCTAGTCCAGCATCCCATCTCACATAGTGGTTCACCAAGGGCTTTTGGGAGCCCGCAAGCCATCCCCTTGTCTCGACTCCACGCAAAAGGCCTTTACAGGCATCCTGCCTGTCTCTCCAACCTGGAGGCTGTTTGTGATGTGCGCACACCAGTGACTGGAAAGAAGAAACAGGATCGGTTTGCTATGGTACCTGTGGTGTGGGTTATGCTTTGGAAAGAGAACTTTTTTCCCCAAGGCTTTTCGAAAGAGGAGTCTAAGCAGACGCAGCCTTTTTAATGATGTAGGTGCACCTTTGTTTCAGCATTAGGAAAGCCAAGCCCATGCTTCTCTATGCTTCTTTCCTTGAAATGGCAAAAAGCAGGGAGAAAAAGGGATTTGGACAGATGCCTTGGGAGGGCTGGGCAGATGTTTGCAGGCAGCAACACAGGAACATACCAGACAAAGTGCCACATGGAACTTTGCAGAGGTGCTGCAAGGTCCTTTAAGGACATTGGCTAAAGGCGAATGGCCTAAAATGGACACAGAATTTCCCAAGGGCAATGTGTACGGATGGAGGCCTTTAGGTAAGTGTCACGTTCTGGTTACGTGAACCAATTGAGGGCTCTGGAAAGTCGGGGAGCAGCTGGGCAGCTGCTGTGATAACCTGCTTTGTTATGATAGGTCCCAGGTTTCCACTGGCTAGGATCCTGGGGGACAACCATGTGTTATGGCTGACCCAAAGAAGGAGCGTGGGGGAAATGACACCGATGCAACATCTGGGGAGGTGATTGGATGAAGGCTGGTGGGCAGGCAGGTCAGAGGTCCTTGTGATGTCACATCCTGTGGCCAGTGGCGGGAAAATCCTCAACAGGAAGAGAAGGGCAGCTGCTGCCTTCCTCTCCACATGGCTGAGAATCACCGTTATTGCCTGCAGGCATTTACACGGGGTGAAAAGGGAGGTTCAGCACCTGGACAGCACCGACTGAGTGTACTGTAACTCTATGGAGAAAATTCTTGCTCCTTTTACTCTGAGGCTAGTGAAGTGGAGGGCTGGAGAAAAGGAAGCCGGGGGAAAGCTGTGCAGCCTAGAGGTTACTACAGGTAAGGAGATGTGGACTGCCAGTTTGGGAACCGTTCAGTGGCTCTCTGCATGCAAAGTAGTTTTGGGAGGAAGGGAGGAAGGAAAATGGAAAAGAAGGAGGGAGGGAAGAAGGAAGGAGAAGGGAAGGGAAGGAAGGAAGTAGAGAGGGAAGAGAAGGGAGGAAGGAAGGAGGGAGGGAGAGAAGAATGAAGAAAGGAAGAAAGGAAAGTGGAAAGGAGGAGGGAAGGAAGGAGAGTGGAAGGAAGGAAGAGGGAGGGAAGAGGCATTGAAGAAGGTTATTGGAAGAAAGGAAATAAGGAGAGAGGGAGGGGAGGGAGGGAGAAGGAAGAAGAAGGGAGGTAGAGGGAAAGGGAAGGGGAAGGGGAAGGGGAAGGAGGAGGGAAAGAAAGGGGGAAGAGGGAGGAGATTGGAAGGAGGGAGGAAAACAATAGAGGAGAGAGGGAGGGAAGGAGGAACAGAAGGAAGACAGGAAAGAAGGAAGGAAAGGTGATAGAGAAATGGATCTCAGTGTAAAGGTTCCTTCTCTCTCCCCCCCCCCCAAGTGCTGTAGATCTGGAGAAGCAGAACTTTTCAAGCCCTCTAAGAGAAACCGCCCTTGAGTGAAACTTTTGAATTCAGAGCCAGGGCTGTTCTAGACCAGGAGCAGTGGCTCGGATCCCATCTGGAGGTAGACTAAGCGTAAACACAATCACGCCAGCGTCATAGGATGTCAGCCTCTGAATTATATTCCCCCCAAAGATGCTCAGAGCATATATCATTGAATTATGAGGAGATTTGGCAGCTTTATTGATGATGTTGGATCTGTCTGACAGATGCATTTACACCAGATAAGCTTTCGCTGTCCCGGCGTAATTGCTTATTAGTCTGGTCGTGAGGCAAAACAGCAGATTGGAATGGAAAAGAACTGCTTCTGAGCACAGAGTTTTGCTGCTTGTCTTTCCATTCCTTCCCTTTATTTTTTGCCTCTCTTAGCTTACCATCTGCCGAGCATCTGGGATTTCCAAAAATTCTGAACCCACACCATGCTCAGGTGGGAATTATGGATGCAGCGCAAGAGTGGAAAGAGAGGAGGGCGAAGGAAAAAAGGAAGAGAAAAGGAGAAATAATTTAGCTCCAGCCCAACATCAACTTCAGGACAGAGCTTAGCCAAAGCCTAACTCTCCAGATGTTGCTGAATGGCTGAACAACAGATGCCAGCAGATTCCATCACTCCTAGGACCTGGAAAGCGGAGGGTCGATGGTTTGACCCCTGCTCTCTTACTGGAAGTAGGCAATGCTAAACTACTTTTGTATCACTGCCAAGAAAGCTGCAGAGATGGGACCATGGAGTCTGCGAATGGCTGTAGCTGCGCAGTAGAGCAAGGTGCCTGGAAGAGAGAAGGTTGCCAGTTGGATCCCAGGCCTCACCCTGGAAGTAGGCAATGGCAAAACACTTCTGTATCCCTGCCAATAAAACTGCATAGAGATCCCCCGTGAAGAAAGAAGAAGAGTTGGCTTCTCTACCTCATTTTTCTCACCCATTTAAGGGGAGTCAAAGAGGCTGACAAACCTTCTGTCCTTCTCCCTACAACAGATGACCTCTGAGGTAGGTGGGTCTGCGAGAGCTCAGAAGAGTGCTGTGACTAGCCCAAGGTCACTCTGCAGGCTTCACGGAGGAGTGCAGAATCAAACGCAGATTGACTCCCAGAGAAGAAACCGGCGCTCCAACCACAACAAGAACAGAACATTAGCATGGCTAACTCCACATAGGTTCCTGCAGACGCTTACCACAAGGCTAAGCCAAGATCCCATGACTGTTATTGGTTGCATCTTGCCTTCCTTCTTGGGAGTGTTTGGCTGAAGGACAGGGCAGCTGGAAGGAAGGTGTGCCACTGATCATAACAAGCAGAATCAGTGGCCTTTTGCACACTTGACCATTGGTGATGGCCTGGGGGGGGGGCTCCAGCATGGGAGTGGGTCCAGGTGTGCAAGGTGTTCCCTGCTCTTTGATACCTGAGGTGCACAAACGTATTTTTAGTGTCAGATTCGAATTGAATAGAATGCTAGCAACTCCACAATTGTTCAGACAGGATCCCTTTGAATGTGGTAGGATTCACATTTGACACAAATGTTCGATACGAATCCAATCCAAATTTCCTGCTGCTGGTTGTGCCTACAAATCCCCTATAAATCCATCCTGAATGCATCAAATCTGCTCTGAATCCACTTTGAATCCACTCTGGATCCCCTGCAGATGTAGCTGGACAGCCACTTTCCAGCTCCGCCAGGTTCACGGATGTAACGAAGTTTCATACGAATGTTCCAAAGCGTTCAATTCAGGCTCAAAAGCGATTCAAATGTCCGAATTCGAATGAATCCAGGCGAATTTCAAATGTTCACCAGCGTGATGAAGCTTCATACGAATGCTCCAAAGCTCTGATTTGAATCTTAATGTCAGTCTTCGAATGTACCAGCATTCAACTCAACTTCAAACATCCAAATCTGGGCAAATTTCAATCCAGATTAACGGGCCCTTTAGCACAGTTCTGATCCAGGTTCCCCCCCCCCCCCACTGACCTCTCTTAATCCAGATCTAAGATGACCTGTATCTAAGGAATGGGTCCTTCAACTAAGCCAGATCTAGTAGATCTGTATTAAGGGAGGTACCTGATGAATCCCTGGTGGCCATGCAACACCCAGTAGCAATGGGCGCTAGCCTGCCCACAGTGGAGACCTGCGGTGGACCCATTCAATCCGGATTTCCCTAGAACTAGTGGAAACAAACGTGGCTCTAATGGGGTCTGCAGTGGAAATGGGGGTCTTCCTGCTATGAGCCTAATGGGTCCTTAATGGGTCCCTAATAGGTATGTAGTGGTAGCGGAAACAAACCCCAGATCTACCCTATTCCTGTGCAGACAATGTTTCCTTAGCAGCTCCTTATTCCAGATTAACAAGTGAGTGTAAATAGGGCCTGAGAGGTCAATTTTTCGGTGCTCAGTTCTTCTCACGGTCCAGCTCCATAGCCATACATCACCGCTTACCACCGAAAAATATTTTCCCAGCCAAATCGCCCTGCTCTCCCCCTCCGAGCCTGCCTCTTCCTTTCTTGCCAGGCGAACCCGCCTTTTCCCCTCCCCAGACCTGGATTTCTTCCTCTGCATCAAAGAGCATTTAAAACAGTCTGTGCCGCCGTCCGCCTTCAGTGCGCGCACGCACCTGTCATTATTACACTGGAGTTTTCTCTCGCTTAGATTAGATTAGAATTGAATCTGGTTGGGAGAAATTGAATTTGTACAGTGCTCTAATCAAACCATCTTCAAACACTGAACTTTTCTAGGAGCAATTACCTGGCCTCCTTCTGCCAGGGCTCTGTTGATGGGAAGAGCGGGAAACAACCCTCCCCCCCCCCCCCCCGGCTGAAAGGAATTGCTGATTCACGCAGAGCGGCATGGAGCTGCCGAACGAGGAGGGGAGAAGTTGTTTGTTTGTTTCGGTAAATCATAGGACTTCCCTTGCCACTTCGGTCTTGGGAGCCAGTTTGGCCTTGTGGTCAGGGTGCCAGGCTCTTGTCTCATAGACACTGGGCTTGATTCCTCGCACCTCCACAAACCAGCTGGGTGGCCTTGTGCTAGTCACAGCTCTCTGTCTGAGCTCTCACAGCCCTACCTACCTTACAGGGTGTCTATGATGGGAAGAAGGTTGTCAGTTGCTTTGGGTCCCCTTAAAGGGAAAAGTGGGCTATAAAAACCAACTCTCCTCCTCCTCCTCCTCTTTCTCTTTCTCTTCCTCTTTCTCCTTCTCCTTCTCTTCCTCCCTCTTTCTCCTTCTCCTTCTCTTCCTCCCTCCTTCTCCTTCTCCTCCTCCTCCTCTTCCTCTTCCTCCTCCTCTTTCTCTCTTTCTCCTTCTCTTTCTTCTTCTCCTCCTCCTTCTCTTTCTTCTTCTCTCTCCTTCTCCTTCTCCTCCTTCTCTTCCTCCCTCCTCCTCCTCCTCCTCCTCTTCCTCCTCCTCCTCCTCTTTCTCTTTCTCTTTCTCTCTTTCTCCTTCTCTTTCTTCTCCTCCTCCTCCTTCTCTTTCTTCTTCTCTTTCTCCTCCTCCTCCTCCTCTTTCTCTTTCTCTTTCTCCTTCTCCTTCTTCTCCTTCTCTTTTCCTTTTTCTCCTTCTTCTCCTCTGAATAAGATATGTACAGATACATATGTAATGCATACGTATCCGTACATATACGAATGTCTGAATAATTTGTATGAATGATTCAAAACTTTCAAATTCAAATGTTAAAGAAAGGAATGTATAGACATTTTATTCAAATTCAAATGAATTGGATTGAATTTCCAATGTTTTGAATACTCTTGCACATCCCTACAATCCAGCCAGGCTGGGCATGGGCCATCTGCACTTCAAGCGCTGTTGGTCCTATTGGAGATTGCACCAGTGCTTGAAGTGTGGATGCCCCCCTCTGTTTTTCAAATCTATTCCATTTGCAAACTTACTAACAAGCTCTCTCATGCTAGTTCATTCCTAGGCTGGGAATTGCTGTGATTAAATAATATGGATGGTTAGCCTGTGCGTGGCAACAGAAATGAAACCAGGGACAAGCCAGAGAAACAGTGTCTATCAGAAATTCATGAGATCAGTCAGCCTTGAAAAAAAATGGATGTACTGTACGAACCAAATTCACTTCCAGAGATCAGATTTTTTTTTTAAAAAAATATATATATAAGAGTGAACAGAATCTAAATTTCCAACCTACTTCTAGGTCCTGAAAGTCCCATTCCACATCTATTTTGCTGGTGTTCATTGCGTTACACTGCTGGAAGGCCATGGTGCAACGTTTGTGCATTAGTTCTAGGGACTGAGCATAGATTCGAATGCCAAAAATACATTCGCGCACATAAGGCATTAGTCCTTATGCCTTCAGCTATTGAAAGTGGTGATACAATCAGGAGGGCCTCCCCTCCAGATTTTAAGGTACAGGTAGGTCAAAATGGGTGAAGGTGTTCCTTTAGAGATTTGGGGCCCAAGCAAGTTAGAGCCTTAACCCATAAAGATAACCCCCTGAACTGGACTCAGAAGCAAATTGGCAGCCCGCTCAGTTCTTTTAAACACATCCAAATGATGGGCCCAGTTACACCTACATTTAAATTCATTCCCTAACCCATGCAGTGCCCCAACCAGTAGCTTCTGGGCATCTGAAGCAGAAAACAAAGGCAAAACCTTCCACTCTGGGCCCATGGCCTTTAGAGGCATCCTGCCTGTCTCTCCAACTTGTTGGAGGCAGTATTTAGGTGTCCATTCTAATACCTGTCCTCAGATGGTTCATGTCCATGTTGTTAGGTCTAAAAATCATAACGTTTTCCTCCCTGCCTGTCACTGTGGGCTTCAAATCAGTAGTGTGAACCTGCCCAAGAGAGCTACTGTTAGTCGTGTTGTCCTGCCCCATGCTGCCAGTCCAGCTTCCTTGGAGGAGGACGAGGGTAGGTTTCCAGTGGCCCAGCAGTCTGGGCAGCAACTAGAGCACAGGGCACAGGCGTCGAGAGCCAGGGGGCAGTTTTGGGGGAGCACCCAGACAATTCTGGGGATGACTGTTCAGTCAGCCAGTCCCAGGAGCGCCCCTTCCCTCTTCTCCTTTGATAGCAGAAAGAGGTGATGCGCAGATCACAGCGCCTGGTGTGATCATGGGTGTGGAGCTGCCTCCCCTACGTAATCCAGCAGCACACGCTGGCCTGGCGTTGCAGGCAAAGTATTTGTGCAACCCCCGTCCACGTCTTCACCTGTGAAACTGATGGCCGTTTTCAACCCGCACGGATCCGTACAAATGCAATACAGGCGCGGGAAAGGTGCGGATCTTCGAGTACACATTGTGTACAAATCCGTACGCATACGAATGTCTGAATCATTCGAACAAATGGATCCAAAATTTGGAAATTCAAATAGGATCCTTAAATTTGAATTTAAGGACATTCAATTTTGAATTCAGAAGTTGAAATTCAGTCGAATCGATTGAATTTCAAGTGCATTCAAATATTCATTCATCCTAGTCTTAACTGTCAAACTACCCTGTTCAAAGTAGTGCTATTTGAATCCCAACTTGTTCCTTAATCTGTTGTTACCCACCCAGAGACCTTTGGGTATGGGGTGGGATAGAAATGTAAATAAATAAATAAATAAATAAATAAATAGATAGATAGATAGATAGATAGATAGATAGATAGATAGATAGATAGATAGATAGATAGATAGATAGATAGATAGTTTTCTTAGTATATTTTATTGTATCTGCTTTAAATGACCAGTTTATGAACTGTTTGAGGTACATCTGAGCTTCAAACTGAACCAAGACATTACAGTTTGTGTTCCTCTATGCTCTGTCCAACTGAATGTGTTTCTGAGTTCTTACAAGGAAAAGAATGTAGCTGCGAATAGTAATAATAATACTTAATAAGACCACTTCTTTTTAATCCTGTAAGAATACAGAGCTGTGGGAATTTAAGCTTTGACAGTTAGAAAGACGGAAATAATTGATAGCAGGCAGCCACCCGCATCCGGCAAGGGAATATCCTAAGGTCTTAAATGAATTGTCTGTTCATATGTAAATATGAGACAAAGAAGAAATACAAATCTAATAACGCATAAACAACACAGTACACACTAGTTCAAAAGAGGGGCCCTCAGAGATGCCTCTTTGCCCACAGTGGGATTAGATAAGACTAAATGCACTACAGGACACCCCTGTGGTAGCCAAAGGCTTTGGTCACACCTAAGGTTTAATCCAGCTTCAGCCCACTTTCATGCCATTTTTGCACTGCCACTTTAGACCCCATTAAGAATCCTTAAGAACCCAGTCGGTGTGAAGAATCCCACCTTGAAGCCTTTTCTGACGATGAGTTCAGACTTAACAAAAGGGGCTTCTAAGAGATTACCTCAGAGAGACAATGTGTGGCCCTCATGTTCTTTAATCCACCTTTTCCAGCACAGAATGTCCAGAGGGATTGGGGAAGGTCAGACTGGTGTGTGAACAATCCCACCTCGAAGCCTTCTCTGAGGATGTGGTCAGATATAACAAAAGAAGCACCCCAGAGAGACCCTTTGGACTGTGTGGCCCTCAAGTTCCCAACCCTTATCTAATCCACCTTTTCCAGCACAGAATGTCCAGAGGGGGCAGGGAGGGAGAGACTGGTGTGTGAACAATCCCCCCTCGAAGCCTTCTTTGGGGAGGTGTCCTCAGACATAACAAAAGGGGCACCTCAGAGGCACCCTCAGGGACAGTTTGTGGCCCTCAGGTTCTCCGCCCTTCTCTAATCCACCTTTTCTAGCATGGGAGAGCCAAGCTGGTGTGTGAACAATCTCAACTTGAAGCCTTCTCTGATGGGCTCAGACATAACGAAAGAGGCGCTTCAGAGATGATTCAGAGAGACGGTGTGTGGCCCTTGTGTTCCCAGCCCTCCTCTAATCCACCTTTTCTAGCATTGAATGTTCAGGAGAAAGAGCAGGGGCAGACTGGTGTGTGGACAATCCCGTCTTGAAGCTGCCTTGAAGCTGCCTCAGAGATGCTCTTGTTTGCTGTGTCTGCTCACAGCTGAAATTCAGCATGGGAAAAAGTCTCTGCTGGAAATGTATCTGGGCAAAATGGAGCAATACCAACAGAGCTTTGAATCTAAGAGTCTGAACATTTCAGGAACTACAGATGACAGATGGGTATAAGTGAGATCTTCTAGAAACAAACTATACATGAATAGTTAAAAAAAACAACAGAAGAGTTAATGCCTTCCCTATTTGCATATTGATTTTTCCGTCAGCAATTATCTGTAAAAAGCCAAATATTTGCTTTATCATTTAATTCAATTTTAGAAATGCCTTTGGGAGTCAAATTAACTCTCTTGTAATATCTTCATTGAGGGTGAAGATTAATTATGGTTACAAGGAACCTAATTTAACTTATCAGACCTTTAATGTTTCAGGAAACAGCAATGCATTTAAATTTAGGATTAGGAAGGTGATCGGCTTCCATTAGCCGGGATACTTTAATATTTGCCATTATTTTTATGCATCAATTATGAAGGAAATAAACATTATATATTGACATTTGTAATTATGCTGCTGGTGTTTAAGAGTGCATAAAACTGGCGCTTGTGGATGATGCAGAATTTCATAAGCGTTAAGTTGGAATGAGCTTTAAACGTCTCCCTCTCGGAAAAATTGGGCGCTTGGGCTGGTGTGTATGTTTAAATAAATAAACACACAGAAGTAGAGTAAACAATATGTATATACATGCAGACTCAGAAACTTGGATAGATTTAGGCCAGGGGTGTTCACAAATGCCATTTTTGGCATCCGACTAGATTCAAATCTAATATCCAAAAATGCAATTTGATTGCAATTCGATTGCAAATGTTGAATTACGACAAATTACGAATTCAAATTACGAATGTCGACATTTCCATGTTCCGTATGCATTGTTGCACATCCTGTATGCATCCTGTAGTTATCCCGCATGCGACCCATTTTCATCTCATACGGATGCGATGTGTGCAACCCCGCACACATGCGAACGTCCAGATGATTCGAACGAATAGACCCGAAATTCAAAATTCGTTCAGATTTTTAAATTCAAATTTATGGACATTCGATTCAAATTTGAATGTCGAAATTTGGACACGTTCGATCGAATTTTGAATACCTTGGAATATTTGTGCACATTCCTAATTTAGACTCTTGTTCTGTTTCAGGAATTCTTTCACTTGGGTCAGGGTCCCGCTGGGCAATTTAATCCAGGTTTTAATCCGGTTTTTTTAAAAATCAGCAACGAGCTCTGTTTTTTGGCAACCCCACTGTCAGCTTGTAAGGTGGACTTTTAGGGGAGAAACCCCCTTCCTTCTCCCCTCCCCTCAGGAGGACCCCTACCCAGGCAGCCAGCAATTGGGCACTGTCAAACCCTGGCTTCATGGGGCAGGTGATTCAAACCCCATCCCCTATATAAACCTGTTCCTGGAGATCATTGGAGATCTTGATCAGCTACCAGGCATGAGGGGAAGCATGTCTATCCAAAACTGTCTCTGTTTTGTGCAACACCAGCGGATCAGAGCAGCGCAAAATGGGGGATCGTGGCTGCTGCAGTTGTGGTGACCAAATCAGACGCCCTCTGGGTGCTCTGGGGTTGCCAGAAGTTGTAGTGGGGCTTCTGGTGCTGGGCATGGAGGAGAAGGAGGAGGACATTAGGTAGAGTCGTTGTCGCTCTCCATGGTGGGGTATTTCTAGATCCAGCAGCAAGACCGTGAATGAATGAATGAATGAATGAATGAATGAATGAATGAATGAATGAATGAATTGATGAGCCATTTATTTTTTCGCCAAGAATGTAGCCTGCTAGGATTGTGGCTTATTGCCTTCTGAAAAGGCTCTGATGTTTTTAGGAACAATCTATTGATCTTTATGAATGGAGAAACATCTAACAGATGAAGAAACGAACTCACCGGCCAGCCACAAAACGGCTTGCAGAATTAAATCGCAGGGTGTGAAAATCAATAGAACCATCAAATTGTGGATTTTCTGACCTGTGGCCTCCTAAATGTCATGACTAAAGGGATTCTCTCTGCCTCCTCGTTGCTTTTTTCTTTTCTTTTTTTCTGTTCCACCACGGTCCCTCGTTCATTTGAGCATCCCATTTGGGCTTGTTTACTGTTTATCTCTGAATGTGTCTTTGTTGCTGTCATTTCTAACTCATCCTTTTCCTGATCCAGAATCCATATTTTATATATCTGCCCACTCAGAAATTTACAGCCAGAAAGATGCAGCAGGTGATAGGAATAGATGACTTCTCTCTGATTCTGAAGGCCCCTATTTGGGCCTACCGAGCTGATTTATCAGGCTGGGAAGGCAAGAAATGAGGCATTTCAACGTGCTTTATGGTATCTAGGAACAAAGAAGAAGAAGAAGAAGGAGAAGGAGAAGGAGAAGAAGAAGAAGAAGGAGAAGGAGAAGGAGAAGGAGAAGGAGAAGGAGAGGAAGAAGAGTTGGCTTTCCTACCCCACTTTTCTCACCTTTAAGGGGACTCAAGGTAGCTAGGTGGGGCTGTGACTAGCCCAAGGTCACCCAGCTGGCTTCCAGGAGGAGCACAGAATCAAATTCCCAGATAAGAGTCCGGCTTCCTAACCACCAAACCAATGTGCCTCACCATTTGCAGGCTGTTTTCTTGTTTTGCACCCTGAACCAAACTTTATCAGTCCCAGCCCGGAAGAGTCTTCCTATCTCAGTATGGTCTTTAGACTAATCATTGTAATGAAAGGTGCCAAGGGGGGCTCTGTTCAGAGGTGACATTTACCACTCAGCGCAGCCTGATAACAAAAGCATTTTCTGATTATAGTCAGCTTTTTTATCACTCCTGAGCAAATCGGCTCGGCCACAGCGTGCTCATAAAACCCATGGAAAGCCCAGAATGGGAACGGCGGTGCCTTAGCCGTAAAGGACCGGGAGAGAGAAATGCTATGGGGTTTTATTAACTTTTACTCTTTTTTTAAAACGGAGTCATTACGGAGGATTAATGCAATCGACCCACGTATCAGAGCTGTGCCATCCTTTCTTTCCAGAGACTGTTTATCGGCAGCCCATGCATGGATTACGCGCACACACGCCCCACCAACATTAAAAATCATAAAGAAGGGATGTGCATGGATATTCGAAGGCGTTTGGAATTCGATCCAAATTTCGACATTCGAATTCAAATTGAATTTCCATGGATTCGAATTTAAACATTCAAAGAAATTTCAAATTTCTGAACATATTCATTTAATTATTCGGGCATTAGTACGCATACCGGTTTGCACACGACACATGCTTTCAGGTTCACATCTTTCCCACATCTGTACGCATTTGTACGGATCTGTACGGGACGGAAACGGTTCGCATGTGGGATAAATACGGGACGTGAACCGATGTGTACAGGTGCGTACGGCGTGTGTAACTATGCCCACAGGCACATACGAATGTTTGAACTTGCACATAAGTGCATAAGTGCAAGTTCAAACTGAAAATTCAAACAAATAGATCTGAATTTGCCTCTTCCTTCTCTTCTTCTTGTGCCAGTTACAGCGTCCTTTCTGAGCTCTCACAGCCCCGCCCACCTCACAGGATGTCTGTTGTGGGGAGAAGAACAGAAGGTGTGTCAGCTGCTTTGAGTCCCCTTAAATGGGTGAGAAAAGTGGGGTAGAAAAGCCAAGTCTTCTTCTTCAGCTTATCATAGAATCATAGAATCATAGAATGGTAGAGTTGGAGGGGACCTCCTGGGTCATCGAGTCCAACCCCCTGCTCAAGGCAGGATCTCCTAAACCATCTCAGACAGATGGCCGTCTAGTCTCTGCTTGAAGACCTCCATCGAAGGGGAACCAACCACCTCCCGTGGCAGCCTGTTCCACTGGTTGATCACTCTTACTGTTAGAAATTTTTTCCTAACATCTAAACTAAATCTTTTCCCCTGCAGTTTCACCCCATTGTTTCTAGTCCTTCCTTGAGAGAGTGAGAACAGGGCTGATCCCTCTGCCTTGTGACAACCCTTGAGGTATTTGTAGACAGCTATCATGTCTCCTCTCAGTCTTCTTTTTGTTAGACTAAACATTCCTAGTTCCTTAAGCCGTTCCTCATAGGACATGGTTTGCAGACCGTTCACCATCTTGGTAGCTCTCCTTTGAACCTGCTCCAGCTCGTCAGCGTCTTTTTTAAACTGGGGTGACCAGAACTGGACACAGTACTCCAGATGAGGTCTGACCAAGGTAGAGTAGAGGGGGATAATAACTTCACGTGATCTGGACTCTATGCTTCTCTTAATACACCCCAGGATTGCGTTTGCCTTTTTTGCAGCTGCCTCACACCGTTGACTCATGTTCAGTTGATGATCTACCACCTCACAGGATGTCTGTTGTGGGGAGAAGAACAGAAGGTGTGTCAGCTGCTTGGAGGCCCCTGAAATGGGTGGGAAAAGTGGTGTAGAAAACTTTTCTTCCTCCACCACAAAGCCGGCTGGGTGGCCTTGGGCTGGCCAGAGCTCTCTTTCTGAGCTCTCTCAGCCCCGCCCACCTCACAGGGTGTCTGTTGTGGGGAGAAGAACAGAAGGTTTGTCAGCTGCTTTGAGGCCCCTTAAGGGTGAGAAAAGTGGGGTAGGAAAACCTAGGGTTTTTTTCAACTGGCAGGAAGCACCCATTTAGAACCCATTAGGCACCCCATTGGTACCAATCAGTAAGACCCTGTTCCCACACAAGACCCCATTAGGACCCCATCCATTCACACTAGTGTAAGGGAAGTCTGGACTGAATGGGCTCCTCAGGCCCTTAAATCTGGACTTCCCATGGACCGGTTTAAAGGTGTCTTCGATCTGGTCCTCAGCCTTGAAGTCCAGACCCAGGGACACCCGTTCGCGCTGTGATTGGGGCAAAGGGGTCCAGGGGTGGGCTCCGCATCCGCCATCTACGTAGTTTGCACGTCTTTCGTAGATGCCTACAAAGTTTGACATTCACACTACAACTCTGTCTGGCACCCATTGGCATCGGGTGCTGGACTGCCAGTGGAGAAGCATCGTGTCCTTGCAAAGATCTGGATCTTCAAGGACCGGATCCGTTGAGCACCCCATTTCAAAGATCCGGATCTTCTAAGATCTGGATTAAGAATGGCAAGTGGAGAAACATCCCTCCTCTCCTCCTCCTCCTCCTCCTCCTCCTCCTCCTCCTCCAAATCACGACCTAGCCCATAGCTTTGCACAAATCGAGATCTCAGTGAGATGGCACGGCGGCTGTTATGGGAAGCTGGTTCAGCGGGATGCTGCATTCACACCTATGTTTCAATCCAGCTTGAGTCCACTTTCAGAGTGGGATAGCGCATCAGCTGTTTTCTTTCAGGATTTTCTAACTTGGAAAAATCCGCTTTTGGGTTAGATGAAGTGGGAAGCAAATGACCAGTCACTTTGCTGATGCGTTGTCTCGCTCTGAAAGTGGACTGAAGCCAGATTAAGACTCCGGTGTGGACGCAGCCTTAGCATCAACACAAATAGGATTGGTCATCTCTCACTGCCTGCAGAAACTGATGACCAGGAGAGCTCCTCACACTTTTGATGGCAGACCTGACTTTGGTGTCAGTGACATTCAGACGGTCACCATGGAGAGAAGATTCGCATCGCCCATCCGCCGCCTCTGCCCACCCGATCTGGCTCGGATTTCAGCGAGGCTCTGCGAAATATATTACCATATAGATGACAAGAGTGATTTAGTGATGAACTTTGTACTCATAAAAGTACTACCATCCAAATTATTCCATATTTTAAATCAAACTCATTCAATCCCTCCCCCGCCCGCGCCTGTTAATATATGTATTACACTTTGATGACCAAAAATGAACACCGTTCTCCATCTGAGGTGTCACCAGAGCAAAATGGGCTTGATACTATGCTAATCTCAGCTCTGCATTGCTTCTGGGTGAGGCAAAGCAAAGCCGAACCGCCCCTAGGGCCTCTCCGGGCTGCCTTTTTTCGTATGTGTGAATGCTCTCTGGCGGCCTGGGCACATCCATGTGTTCCTTTGGCAAGGCTGTGGAAGGGCCTTGTTTGGTCTAGTGGTTAGGGAACCGGACTGTTAACTGGGAATACCGGGTTTGATTCCGCCCTCCCCCATGAAGCCAGCTGGGTGACCTTGGGCTAGTCACAGCTCTCTTCGAGACTCGAGAGCGCTTTGTTCCAGCTTGGTCTAGTGGTGAGGGAGCTGGACTCTTATCTGGGAATACTGGGTTTGAATCCACTCTCCTCCGCCAAGCCAGCTGGGTGACCTTGGGCAACTCACAACTCTCCTCTGAGCTCTCACAACCATACATTCCTCACAGGGCGTTGTGGGGAGAAGAACAGAAGCTTTGTCAGCTGCTTTGAGTGCCTTTAAATGGGTGAGAAAAGCGGGGTGGAAAAGCCCCGCTCTTCTTCTCTGATATTAGTGGGGCCCATGTGAATAGTATGCCTCTTCCTTCTGGGATAGGTCCTTAAACGCCTGCCTCCAAGTGGCGGCGACTGTTGTCATAGATGGCTCTTTCGAAAGCAAGCAAAATAGCTTGAAATCATATTTAATCCTCCCCGTCCTTCTCATGAGGAGAAGAAGAGTTGGCTTTTGTAGCCCGTTTTTCCCACCTTTAAGGGGACTCAAAGCTTCTGACAAAGCTTCTGTTCTCCCCACAAGAGACACCCTGTGAGGTAGGTGGGACTGTGAGGGCTCAGAAGAGAGCAGTGACCAGCCCAAAGGCACCCAGCTGGCATCATGGAAGAAGAAGGAGGAGGAGTAGGAGGAGTAGGAGGAGGAGTTGGCTTTTCTAGCCCGCTTTTCTCACCTTTAAGGGGACTCAAGGCAGCTGAGAAACCTTCTGTTCTTCTTCCCACAAGAGACACCCTGTGAGGTGGGTGGGGCTGTGAGAGCTCAGAAGAGAGCAGTGACCAGCCCAAGGGCACCCAGCTGGCATCATGGAAGAAGAAGAGAGCTGTGACTATCCCAACAACACGAAAATGACTTTGTGGAGGAATGGAGAATTAAACCAGGAGACTCTCTGATAAGGGTCCAACACTCTAAATCACAAGACCATGCACTTTGAATATTTCCCCCTTGCTAGAAGAAACTCCTGCCCTGAAGAATAAATTTCTCTTGGCAATTCAAAATGGCTCCGGGCTTCGACCCACAGCAATCCCTACCTGTTCCTTTGAAATCCCATTACCTGACAGCCGAAACCAGCTGAGGCTTCATCTGCACCCTTTTTTTTGTTTTCAAGAGCAACTCAGACTAGCCACAGAGAGGTTTTTACATATGGATGACAGTGTCTCCATCCCGCCTCCAATCCACGTTAAAGTCCAGAGAAGGCATTCTGAAAGTGCATTTCCTGGTCTTTAATGTGGATTAAGTCATTCCCATGTGGACACTACCACCTCTAAGCTGCTTCCAAGCCACTTTCTTTTTTTCTTGTTAATGTGAGGATGCAACCACAACCTTTGTTTTGTTTTGGGGGTTTTTTTGGGGGGTGGGGTGGGGGGAGTAATACAGCATTTGAGAATCTGTACTTCAAATGAGGCAGGCATGTTGTAGGCAGGCAGGCAGGCAGGCAAGGTTTTTGAAGTGACCTTGAGGAATGCAGGTGTCTGCTGGCAAATGGGTTTTGGAAATAAATCTTGCTGTCTCTGTTTTTCATAGACAAACAGTTTAACTCTCCCTTCTCTGTCCCTCCCCTCTGCCGCCAGCATAATGCTGACATGAACACCCTGGCCAGTTTTTCTCCTTGGCAGCGTGGAAGGCTTTCTCCAGGTTTCTTTCCACCACAGCTGATCTTGCAAAATCCATGCGCTGGTGGAAGAGAAGAGCAGCGTTGCACAGCGGTTAGCAGCCGAGGCCTTTCCAGGGAGCCCCTTCCCAATCCGGCAGGGCAACCGAAGCAAGCTGTGGAATAAAAAAGCTGCGCCAAAGGGGGAAATGGACAAGCTCACGCAGGGAAGATGCTCTCTTGTTTTTTTAGCATTTCCACTGGAGGTCAGTAAAACATTGGAAAATATCACACACACGCACACACACACACACTTTAGATATCCCCCCTCCTCATTCTAAACTAGCATGTCAGCTAACTACACACACACACAAACACACACCAACGCACACCCCTCTAGTTGCTTTTTTTTAAAAAAAGATTTTGAAGTTAATGCATTTGGGCTTTGAAATTCTGTGTTTCTATTTCTAATAGCCCAGGCAAGATACAGCTAGGTGTTATTCAGCTGAAACCCACCCGGTTCTGCTTAGCATTTCGTCTCGGTTCGCCTCCTTTTCCATCCCGGAGACAAATGCACCATCTGTCTGAAAAATGGGTGAACACTGGATGACGCAGCACTGTGGGAATGATGGGTGGGAGGGCGCAAGACGAAGGTGCGAGGCAGCACTTTTTTTCTAAAAAAGAAACATGCAAACAGAAATAACAAAGAAGACTGCCCTGGGTTTCTACCTGCAAACGTTGCTAGGTGGGAACGGGTTCTCAACAATCCTCAAATCTTCTGCGCAAGATGATCTTGGGATGGGCAAGAATTTCTGCATGCATGCCAGTTCGTTTGGCATCAAAGTGAGTAGGGCAGAACTGCGCATTTGTGCAAATGGACCAAATGAAGAAGAAGAAGAAGAAGAAGAAGAAGAAGAAGAAGAAGAAGAAGAAGAAGAAGAGTTGGCTTTTCTACCTGGCTCTTCTCACCCATTTAAGGGGACTCAAAGCGGCTGTCAAAGCTTCTGTTCTTCTCCCCACAACAGAACACCCTGTGAGGTGGGTGGGGCTGTGCGAGCTCAGAAGAGAGCTGTGACTAGCCCAGGGTCACCCAGCTGGCTTCATGGGGGAGGGCAGAACTGAACCTGGTATTCCCAGATAAGAGATCAGCAAAGGCTCTGAAGACAAACCCCTTGCGTGAACAAAGCTGACTGTTACCTTCAGGCATGGAAAGAGGTGCATATTAATGAGGCTGACTCATCCTGTTACCTTCAGGCATGGAAAGAGGCGCATATTAATGAGTTTGACTCATTAGTGCTCACAAGGAGCTAATTAATATGCATCTCTCTTGCATTGATCTTGGAAGGGGTTTGTCTTTTGAGCCTTTGCTAATCTCCGAAGGCAACTTCGGAGATGGCACCCCCTGTCTCCCAAAACACCTGGGGTGACAGGCAGACCCCTTGTGGGTGCTCCGGTGTTTCCACAGCAGGCAGGCTAGCACCCGTTGCTACTGGGTGCTAGATTAAGGGAAGTACCCATTCCTTAGATCTGGATCTTCTTAGATCCAGATTAAAGGAGCACGGTGGAAAAGCACCCACAGATACGGATCCCCCTCCTATCTTAAAGACAAAGCCCTCACCTCTCTGTTTGCATGCTGTCTTAAACATACACACATCAGGTGCTTCTCTCTTCCTCCAAAGCTGTTTCCCAGCAGTTTCCCCCCTAGTTTAACTAACGTCCGAACTATTCGTACGGATCCTTCAAACCATTCGTATTCGTACGAACGTTAATGTACAAATGTTGTGACATTAGATTCATGCACGAATGTACAAATTTGTACAAATAATGACTGCCATGAATATTCATGCACATCCCTGGACCATTTTGTGGCTACTGGGGCTGTGATCTGATCCAGAAGGTCTTCTGTGGTCTCCCTCTTCAAGAATAATCTCTTGTCTATATCCATATTGGGTTGCAAATTTGTCTCCCCTTCCTTCCGTCTCAGCGTTCATTTTATGCTAGTGGATCCTCAAAACACATAATTTGATTTCTAATAAATAAAAAAAGTTCTTCAAAGTTAATTAAAAGTTATCCTCCTTTAATTCTGCAAAAGCCGACTTTCCGATCTGAAAATTAGCTCCTATAATTAAAATCCTATATCTGTTTCTGGATATAAATAGAGTGTTTATTCCCCATTTATTATTATTGGTGAAGCACAGCAATTTACATTAGACTGTGTAAGAGGGGGGAAAAAGGACATGGGTGAGCCCTACCGGGTGAAAGCCGAATAACTAGATTATTATTTAACTCTATCTCTGTGACGGAATTCCTCGTTCATTCATTTCCCCCTTGCATCGGTGTGGCAATAATGGCGCAGAGCAAAAGAGGCTGACATTTTATTTCTCCGCAATGGGAAATGTGTCACCCGCTGAATATGTTGCACTGAAACTTTTGCGTTTTATATATTGCTCTGCATTTTAGATTTTCTGTTTGTTGCAAACCACCTTGGGCAAAATGGAAATGGAAAATGGGTGGGGGATCTGCTGATGAAGAAAGGTGGGTGGGCTGTTAACTCAGGGCCTGTAAGCATCATATCTATCTATCTATCTATCTATCTATCTATCTATCTATCTATCTATCTATCTATCTATCTATCTATCTATCTATCTATCTATCTATCTATCTATCTATCTATCCATCCATCCATCCATCCATCCATCCATCCATCCATCCATCCATCCATCCATCCATCCATCCATCCATCCATCCATCCATCCATCCATCCATCTCATCTCTTGTTCTCCTATCATCTCATCTCTTGTTCTCCTATCATCGATCCATCGATCCATCGATCCATCGATCCATCGATCCATCTAATCTCTTGTTCTCCTATCATCGATCCATCCATCGATCCATCGATCCATCGATCCATCGATCCATCGATCCATCGATCCATCGATCCATCGATCCATCCATCCATCCATCCATCCATCCATCCATCCATCCATCCATCCATCCATCCATCCATCCATCCATCCATCCATCCATCCATCCATCTTGCATTTCTCTCCCACCCTATACCCTAAGGTCTCAGGGCAGGTAACAGCATTTAAAAACATCTGCAGTGGGAGGAAACTGTGCCACATTTAGCCAAAGGCCAGAGCAAAGAGGTGCGTCTTCACCCCCTTCCTGAACGTATACAGTGAAGGGGCCTGACGCACCTCGAGGGGGAGACTATTCCACAGCCTGGGGGACATTACTGAGAAGGCTCTCCCTTGAGTGCCCACTTGTCTTACTATTGAGGGTGGTGGGACAATGAGGAGGGTCTCCCCTTCATATCTTAAGGCACGGGCAGGTTGGTACAGGCGAAGACGTTCCTTCAGATATTTGGGGCCCAAGTCATTTAGGGACTTATAAGTCGGAGTTAACGCCTTGAACTGGGCTCGGTAGCAAATTGGCAGCCACTCAGCTCTTTTATTACTATTATTATTATAGTTTATTTCTATAGCACTGTACGTACTCAGCACTTTTAAGACCTGTGTGAACTGCCTCCGGTCAGCTGTCCCAGTGAGCAACCTTGGCCCCTTTATTCTGACTGCCACATCTGTGCAGAATGCAAGGGATTCATCTAGGGCAGTGGTTCTCAACCTGGGGGTCGGAACCCCTTTGGGGGTCGAATTACCCTTTCAGAGGGGTCACAATGAGTCTCCTACCGCCCTTCCCTCCCACCTCCCAGCTGCCCCACCCCTGTGGTTGGGGGTCTCCACAACACAAGGAACTCCATTAAGGGGTCACGGCATTAGGAAGGTTGAGAACCGCTGATCTAGGGGCTGATTTTGTACTTCCATTGTACAGGAAATACTTAACCCTGATTCAATTGCGGGGTTGTCGACCTTCGTATGTGCAGATTTGAATAAACAATTTGAACCAATAGATTTGAATTTGGTTAATACCAATTGGATCTTGCTAAGTGGGAATTTAAAAAGGCTTGAATTGAATCGGATTCGGATTTGAATCGGATTGAATTGAATCAATTCGATTCAAATAGAATGTCAGAAAAACATCCGTACACATGTCTAGGGAAGTCAAGTGCAAAAACATCACCTGTTTCCCAAATACACAAGAATTTGGGTTATCCATAGTGTTAGTTACAAGTCCTCGTTTCCCAAATACTGAAGAGTTTGGAGTATCAATAGCGTTGATTGCAAGTCCCTCTTTCCCAAATACTCAAGCATGTGGACAGTAATGTTAAATTGCAACACCAGAGCAAAGTGGCATTTAGCAGAACACGAGAATCACATTGCCCTGTCCATATTCTAAGGAGGTCAAGTGGGATGGAGGACCCCCTGGGAAAACACTTGGGAAGTGAAAAAAGATATCGGGAGAAGGTAATAATAGAGCCCTTTTGCATTGTTAACAAGAGAACTGCATTGATCTTCCTCACCATTAGGTTGAGCATGTTTCACAGTCAAAAGCTATCGATCCATGTAATCAATGGACGCAATTCCTTCCAACATGGCTCCCCAAAATTACCAAGTTCATCATGTGGACAGATTGATAATGATTTCTGAGTAATGGAGACCTTTGGTTCACCCCAAAGATTTATCCCCTTTACCCTGGGGGTCTAAAAAGGGTGGCGGAAGGATAGGAAAGCAAAACATGGCGTGCGGATCCCGTAAATGAGCTGGTAAAATAGAAAACCAATATCGTCTAGATTAGGGTTGGGCACAAATGCAATTTTCAGGACTTGTTGAATACCCGAAAATTTGAATCAATGCCAGTCTTTAAAATTTGAATTCAATTCGAATAGATTCAGATTGATTCGTTCAAATTTTTGATTAGAATTTGCACGTACGAATGTCGACAATATTTGTATGTACCCATATGCATCATTACGCGTCCGTATGCATATGTACACAGCCGTACCCATCCCGTATTTATCCCGTATGTATCCCATTTTTGTCCTGTATGGATCCATACAAATGCGTACGGATGCGGGAAAGATTCTTACGTGCACATATGAATGTCTGAATAATCTGAACCAATAGATTTGAAAATCCGAAATTCGTTCAAATGTTTAAATTCGGATTTATAGACATTCAGTTTGAATTGGAATGTCCAAATGTGAATGAATTCTATTGAATTTTGAATGTTTCACATATTTGTGCTCATCCCTCGTCTAGATCAATGGTGGTGTGAGATTCTTGTTCGGTACAAATGTTCAGTTCCATACGGATCACATGGAAACGCATACGAATCCCATACGAATCTTCATATGAATGTATCGAAACATTTGATTTGAATTTGCCAGATTTGTATGAATTTTGAATGCTACAAACATCTGTGCACGTTCCGAGTGGCCACATTTTTGGCTGGATTTGGTCCCAGATGTGCATGGCTGCTAATTCCTAGGATGGTGGACCATGTGAGCAGTCAAACCACATGTACGTTGCTTTCGTTCTTACGTAAAACCCAGGTTGGGAGTAGGGATGTCCACAAATGTTTTTTTTATTCGATTCGTATAAAATCAAATCCAATGCAAGAAAATTTGTAATAATTCAAATCGATCCCTTCGAATGTGGTAGGATTCGAATTGGATACGAATGCTCCATGCGATTTCAATACAAATATTAGATACAAATCCCATAGGAATCCGTAATGAAGCCTTGCACAGATGTATCGAAGCGTTCAGTTTCCATTTGATTGTCCAAATTAAGTCGAATTTGTATGAATTTTCAGTGTTATGAATATTCATGCATATCTCTAGTTGGATGTTGATCGTCCAGGAATAATGCTATTGCAGGATTTCACTCCGATACCTTGGGTCTATATTGGCATTGCCACAGGATAATCCTGGATTTTATGCCCTGTCTGGAGGCAGCTGCCATTTACTGGGAATGAAGAAGAAACTGACCAGTGTGGCAATCTGTGCCTTCTCCCTCCGCTCCTTGCTATATCTCTCCAAGAGCAGTGACCACATTCTAAGCACACTTATGCCAATAAATTCTAAGCGGGATGGACGGATTCAGCAATAACCTGATCTTGCAATACACTGAATAAACACTTCAGCATTTAGTGCGTGGACACTAATACGCCTTGAAGTAATTCCTTAGAGAGAACCCAGGCTCCGGCGGAATTATGCAGAGGCTGCATTTGCCAAGGAAAAGAACTGAGGTTTTGTCTCATGTTTACACTAGCACACACACACTCACACGCACGCACACACACACACAGATACGTGTATATATATTGCTGATGCTAAACAAAATTCGGCTCCTTTTTCCCTCTCACTTCATCCTACATCCAGGTATATTTGGATTAGCAGCATAGGGAACAGGACATTTGGAAAGGGGCTCTGGCGTTCTTGTCTTGTAAATGCTTAAGAAGGACTGAAATGCATTTGATGAAGATCACTCAGCTTTTACTTATCCAGGTGGGTAGGTAGGTGCCTGGGTAGGTAGATATCTGGACAGGTAGGCAAATTGATCAGAGGCCTTTTTCCACTACAGCCAAATGCCTGTAGTGCAGTAAGGCTAGGCCACTTGGGAACACTTTCCCCGTTCACACCTAGGCTCCCTGCTTAGATAGTTTGATTGGAAGCTGAATAAAAAATTAGTAAGGTTAGATCCGGGGTAAGATAAATCTCTATATTTAGTATACTTCCCTTAATCTGGATCTAAGATGATCCGAATCTAAGAAATGGGTCCTTCAACAAATCTGGATTTAGAAGATCCGGATCTAAGGAGGTACCCGATATGTCTCCATGGGCAGTGTAGCACCCAATATCAATGGGTGCTAGCCAAACTTGCAGTAGGAATGCTGGAATACCTGTGCGGATTATCTGTTTGTACCCAAGTGTGAGATGTCCATCACACCATGTTTTTGGGGGCTGATGCATCTCATCCGGATTTGATGCCTAAAGACCAGATTGTAGACCCCTTCAATGTGGTCCACAGGAGATCTGGATTATAGGTCCTGAAGGACCCATTTAATCCAGATTACCCTAGTACAGGTGTGAACAAATCGGGTTCTAATGGGGTCTGCAGTGGAAACAGGGTCTTCCTGCTCTGAGCCTAATGGGTCCTTAATGGGTACTTAGTGCTAGTGGAAAAAAAAGACCATAATTGGATTCAAAGCAGATTAAAAGTGGATTAAAAGTAGATTGAGAATGGATTTGATGTGTTCAGAGTGAATACATAGGGGATACGCAGGGATTTGTAGGCGATTCATAGCAGAGATTAAAATCAGACATTTTTATCGAATTTGAATCTTACCATATTCAAGGGGGATCTATTCGGACAAATGCTATTTCTTTTGCAAGCGATTTAATACAAATCGAACACATACAAAAAAGTTTGGGAACAGCCCTAGTGCCTCATCTTTCCTCAATCTTTCTTCCCCTCTTTGAATGGAGTCGTCAACATTGCTTTTCCGTATGAACTAATATGGCTTTAATTGCTCGAAAAATTTGTTTCTAATATGGGGAACTGGATGGCGAATCAACAAAACTTTCTCAATTACACACCATCTAATGCTATCTGGGGGAGATAAATGTACACACATAGATAGGCAAATTAGTTTTCCATTTAAATATATTGCCATCTCTAATTAATAAGAGCCATTAAATGAAGAGAACACTCTGGGTGAAGGTTAAAGCAAATTATTTGCATAAGCAAAAACTGCAGTATTTTCTGACAGCTGAATATTTAACTCTGAGCGTGGGTAATGTTTAATTTGCTTCTTTAAAAGTACCTTCCTTTCTTTTTTTAAAATTATGGTTTGAAATATTCTTAGGCGTCCTGGAAATTGGATCGGTGAGGGTATAAATCTCTGTCAAAAAAGAAGCAGCAACAGGGCAGAAAAGGGGGGGGTCCTGTTTTTGGACTGCATCTCCATAGTGGGGGGCAGCTGCATTTGAAAATTCCCTGGGGGGGGCAATCCCCAGGTGTTTCTCTTTCCACGGGGTGCATGGGGGCAGGGTGAGATGGTGTAGGAGCAATCATGTGCATGGATATTTAAGCGTATGTGATGTTTAACTTGCAGATCGTAGGCGTTCAGTCTCAGGTTAGCCCCTCTCACAACGGCATCTGGGTGGCCAGTTGGAGAAGCAAGAAGGTGGGACTTCCGGTTTAGGATGTGGAAGCCCGGGCTGGTAAACAGGACCGCCACATCCTAAACCGATCAGCAGGGTGGGAGTGGAAAAGGGTGGGGGACCTCTTCAGATGGTGGAAGGCAGACCTTCACAACCGTGTCCAATCTCCCTTCTTGCAGTTTTTGGGTTGCTATGCGTCGTGCTTAGTTCTTCTGTAAACCTGAGCTTTTGGAAATGGCTACGATACCCATATTGAGGGGATCTGACTTCTGGAAGTGTCATATGCAACTGAACTTCAGAGGTGCCCCCGTGTCACCTGTCAAACCTCTTTAGAGTCATTCCCCCATCACTGTAGGGAGGAAGGTTGGAGGTTAACTTCAGGCCTGCAGGTATTGTACTGAATTTCTCAGGTCTGCTCAGGGTCACTCTTTCCCACCTGTGTGGATGCAGCTGGAAAGAAGAAGACAGCTGACCTGTTGGCCAGAAGGTTCAGCTCTCATTTTCTGCTTGAGATACCCAACAGTGATTTCGGGCCACTGTGTGAGACAGGATGCTGGACTAGATGGGCTGTGGCCTGATTCAGCAGAGCTTTTCATAATTCACGCAGGACAGGTCAATCAGAAGACACTAGGATGAAGGTCTAGGTACTGCCTCCAGGTTGGAGGGACAGCCAGGATGCCTCTAAAGGCCCTTTGTAGGGAGGTGAGGTGAACAGTATTGCCTTTGCCTTCTGCTTGAGATGCCCAGAAGCATTTGGTGGGCCACCATGTGAGCCGAGATGCTGGACTAGATGGGCTGCGGCCTGATCCAGCAGAGCTTCTCATACTTCACGCAGGCCAGGTCTATCAGAAGACACTAGGATGAAGGTCTAGGTACCGCCTCCAGGTTGGAGGGACAGCCAGGATGCCTCCAATAGCCCTTTGTAGGGAGTTGAGGTGAACTTTTTCCCTTTGCTTTCTGCTTGAGATGCCCAGAAGCATTTGGTGGGCCGCCATGTGAGCTAAGATGCTGGACTAGATGGGCTGCGGCCTGATCCACCAGGGATCTTCTTATTTTCTTACGTTTTTAGAATATTGTCGCCTTTTCCATCTTCTAGTAGGGCGAGAGATATTATGAATCATCAGTTTCTTCCTCCAATTCCTCTCACCAGGTCTGTCTCCTCCTCCGTTTCAGCCGCCTTTGAAAATGCATCTGCTTGGAGAAAGGAATCGTCTAGTGCTGACAACAACACTAGAACACATATTTAGATATTTATTCATAAGATCAAATTGATAAAACTTACTCCTTGGTACTTCCTGATTTATCTGCTGTACGGTTATCGGCGGAATATACACCGTCTGGCTATAACTGTCACGGATGATACAGAGATAAGACAAATAACCTCTACAGATTTCAGGTACAACTAGGAAAAAGTAATCATAATTCACTATAGAAGCAAGCAATACATATTTATATTTTGCCTATCACAGCTTTGCAAGCCTTTTGCCTCTTTATTTTTGCATTCAGGGACACTTGGTGGGCATCAATCATATTTTCCGTTGGTTAATACTATTGTCAGTCAAGTAGAATTTATCCTCATGACTTGAGAGAAACAGGTCTCTTTGTGCAGGCCCAATGGTTGGAAATACCTTTATGGCTTGCAAGGTAGAAGCTGGAGGGATAAGTAACCATAAAACCATTGCCGGATATTCTTGGTACTGGATTTGAAATGGGAGCAACACTCCAGTTTGGTCTAGTGGTTAGGGAGCTGGGCTCTTAGCTGGGAAGACTGGGTTTGATTCCACCCTCCCCCATGAAGCCAGCTGTGTGACCTTGGGCTAGTCACAGCTCTCCTCTGAGCTCTCACAACTCCACCTATCTCACAGGGTGTCTGTTGTGGGGAGAAGAACCAACTCTTCTTTTTCCTCCACAAAGCCAGCTGTGTGACCTTGGGCTAGTCACAGCTCCCCTCTGAGCTCTCTCAGCCCCACTTACCTCACAGGGTGTCCTGTTGTGGGGAGAAGAACAGAAGGCTTGTCAGCTGCTTCGAGACCCCTTAAATGGGTGAGAAAAGCGGGGTAGAAAAGCCAACTCTTCTTCTTCTTAAGGAATGAGATGCATACATCTGTATAAATACATGTACACAGATGTGACTGTTGTGACCAAAATGGCACCTCTATGGGACAGCAATGGTTTCCCGTTCTTATACCCGAAGGCAGGGCCTAAATTTGCAAATACTGCTAAAAGTAGCAATGCAAACAGCTCTTGATCAGAAATATTGCTGTGAATAACTTCACTAATTATCTTTAGAGACACGTTTATAGTGACATTTGTGTAGGCACTGGAAACACGGTTTTGCAATAAAAGGAAATGTGAAATGCCTTTCAGAGAGCAAATGCAGATTTAAGGTCCAAAACTTTGTTTGTGTCTATGCTAACAGCAGCTCAGATCACTGTAGGAAGAAATCAAAAGCAGGAAGTCAAATGCCAAATACAGGAAGACAAAGAAATAGGACCGTTGGGGGAGTTTGCTTATCTAGTGTGATAACATTTGATTCATTATTATAGTGGAAAAACTGACCTATACGGAAATGGTATAATTGGCTTTTTTCTCCTTTTTTAATTTCTTTCATTCAATGCACAGTGAACAGCTCAGGAATGGCATAACTTACTAATGTCCCTTTTTCCCACGAGCAACAAAGACCCTATTAGGAACCCGATAGGTACACAGTCCGTAGGTATCAGTTACATACCTTCTGCACACACAACCCCTTAAGGACCCCATTAGGACCCAATTCTGAACGTGTTGCCCATGTGAGCGCCATCAAAATCTGGATTTAATGGGGTCTTTGGGCCCTTTAATCCAGATGAACACAAGACCTCTTTAATTGTGTCTTCAACCCGGTCTTGTGCTGTGAAGATTGGATCACAGAGCATGCTACGGGAGCAATGGTGTTCTGGAGCAGGCCTAGAGGCTGCTATTTGCAGCTGGGGGGCTCCAGCCCTGCCCCTCAACACGTACTCCGTGTAGGTCCACACATCTTTCGTAGCGGTCTACAAAGCCGAGCACAAGCTGTCTAGCAGCTACATAGGCAGCTACGAAGCTGTGTCTCTCTGCAACACCCACTGCAACAGGAAGTGACCCCTGATTGGCCACTACGTGGGCCAATGGGGCTGCACCACTGGAGGGCCTTCCTGCTCGGGCCTAATCGCACCTAGTCAGAGCCTCACGATGGGTGCTACGCCATCCACATGGCAGCACTGTTTAGCACTAATTGACACTGGGTGCTAGATGGCCCATGGGGGCCTCACCATGACGCGGAAATCCAAGGACCAGATTCCACAAGGACTGGATACCAAAGATCTGGACCTTCGTAATCTCGATTAAGAGAACTATGTGCAAAAAGGCCTGAAGAGTAATATTTTGCATATATTTTCTGAAGGTTTCACTCAGTAGATAAACCAGGAAAATGATGGCTGTTGTTCGTCTCAAGAACCTTTCAGATTATGGAAAGACTAGACCACAGATCTCCTCTTCCGCTTCCTTCTTTCCCCCCTCACGTATTATGTAGCTTTTATTGATTTTAATAAAACTGTAATGAAATCTGTAAGGCACTCGATTTGATAGGGGATGTTATTAACTAAGTACGAACTCTGCTAAGTACATCTGAACGTGTGATCGTTTCTTCAACGTCCTTTAACCAGGTCCTGAGATTTCGACAGCAGGACAATTTGGTTGACTGCAATCAGAATCTTACTGGAGATCGGATTAATTTAACGGTGAAACCAATGGGCTAGAATCACAGCTGGCAATGTGCACAAATATACATAACGTTCACAATTAGGGATTTGCATTAATATTTGCAACATTCGTTGTTCGTATGAATTCACGTGTCTCACCCACCCAACCTGAAACCAAGCCACCCCTCCCAGAAGAGGAGATAGAGGCGTAGGCTGTGATTAGACACAGCAACAAGAAATTGCTATGCTGGCTTTCCTGCCAATAAATCCCATTTCACAGGGAACGTGGCACCAAATCCAGCTCCAAACCCCCAAAGTGCCAGAGTGATTACACAGAGGAACATGAAGCCTGAGAGAAAGAGAGAGAGAGAGAGCGCTATGAACCTATAGGTAAAGTTTGATCAAGCAAATTGATACTTTGCCTAAGAGCCATACAATTGAGCATTGCAGACTTGAGGCCCACCTTTCTAGGCCGCGCTGGCTGTCATCGGCTTAACTAATGCAGCTGCTGTTTTCTGCAAATAGATGTGGACTGTAAGTCAAGGGGAAACCCCGAAAGCCGTAGCCGGGCCTTTTCTTTCCTCTGCGTTTGCACGCAGGAGGAGATTTAAGCATCTATTGCATGGAAGAACCTGAAATAATACGTGGCAGTTTTCCCATAGACAGAAATGGAGATGGTGATAGAGGCACACACACAAACACACACGTGTACCCATACACACACATATGTACATGCGCGCACACCACAGAGGTGCACACATGCATACACACACAAAGAGGTACACATGCACACACACGGGTGCACACACACACAGGGGTACACACAACATAGGTACACATGTGCACAAACACAGAGGTACACACACAGGGGTAGACACACAGGCACAGACACAGAGGTACATACACACAGAGGTACACATGCGCACACACAGAGTACACACACACAGGGGTACACACAACATAGGTACACATGTGCACAAACACAGAGGTACACACACAGGGGTAGACACACAGGCACAGACACAGAGGTACATACACACAGAGGTACACATGTGCACACACAGAGTACACACACACACAGGGGTACACACAACATAGGTACACATGTGCACAAACACAGAGGTACACACACAGGGGTAGACACACAGGCACAGACACAGAGGTACATACACACAGAGGTACACATGCGCACACACAGAGTACACACACACACAGGGGTACACACAACATAGGTACACATGTGCACAAACACAGAGGTACACATAGAGGGGTAGACACACAGGCACAGACACAGAGGTACATACACACAGAGGTACACATGCGCACACACAGAGTACACACACACACAGGGGTACACACAACATAGGTACACATGTGCACAAACACAGAGGTACACACACAGGGGTAGACACACAGGCACAGACACAGAGGTACATACACACAGAGGTACACATGCGCACACACAGAGTACACACACACACAGGGGTACACACAACATAGGTACACATGTACACAAACACAGAGGTACACACAGAGGGGTAGACACACAGGCACAGACACAGAGGTACATACACACAGAGGTACACATGCGCACACACAGAGTACACACACACAGAGGTACACATGTGCACAAACACAGGTACACACAGAGAGAGGTACACATGCACGCACACACACATAGGTACACACACATAGGTACACACATGCACACACACGGGGGTAGACACATACAGAGGTACACACAGGCACAAACAGAGGTACACACACAGAGAGGTACACATGGGCACAAACACAGAGGTACACACAGTGGGGTAGACACACAGGCACAGACACAGAGGTACATACACACAGAGGTACACATGCGCACACACAGAGTACACACACACAGAGGTACACATGTGCACAAACACAGGTACACACAGAGAGAGGTACACATGCACGCACACACACATAGGTACACACACATAGGTACACACATGCACACACACGGGGGTAGACACATACAGAGGTACACACAGGCACAAACAGAGGTACACACACATAGGTACACACATGCACACACACGGGGGTAGACACATACAGAGGTACACACAGGCACAAACAGAGGTACACACACAGAGAGGTACACATGGGCACAAACACAGAGGTACACACAGGCAGAGATACACATGCACACACACACACAGGGGTACACACATGCACACACATGAAAAGAGATGATAGAAACAGAGTTAGAAATGACAGGGATGATAGAGAGATGTTAGAAATGATAGAAATAAGAGATACAGATAATAGTGATGACAGAGATAGAGATATACTGTATATAGAGATAGAGATGATAGAGAGAGGAGATAGAGCCCTGCTGGATCAGGCCACAGCCCATCTAGTCCAGCATCCCATCTCACACAGTGATCCGCCAGTTGCTTCTGGGCATCTCAAGCAGATCATCTGGATTTGTCCATGGAGGGAGGAGACCCATTAATTGACTTTAACCTGAACCTATACTTGTAATCATCTGTGTTAGTAAACATCATTTTTATTCATCCATCATATCACTTTCTGAGATGAATCTAGAATGGTCTGTCATCAAGTGAGTGGGGGAGGGAAGACAGGAAGGAGGGAGGGAGGGAGGGAGGTAGAGATGGAAGGAAGCAAGGGAGGGAGGGAGGAAAAAAGAAAAGATAGAGGGAGAAAGGGAGATGGAGAAAGAAGTAAGGGAGAAAGAGAGGGAAGAGAGACGATAGAGGGATGGAGAGAGGGGGAAAGAAGGGAGGGAAGAAAGAAAGGATAGAGGGAGGGAGGAAGAGGGGGAAAGAAGCGAGGGAGGGAGGGAGGGGGGAGGATACCCATTAATTCACTTTGACTTGAACCGATACTTATACAAATCTGTCTTAGTAAAAACAATTTTTATTCCTCTACCCTATTACTGTTTTCGGCTGAATCCAGGATGGTTTAAATCCATTCTGCTCAGATCATCCAGGTCTGTCCATGAAGGGAGGGAGGGGGGAAGGAGCCCCCCCCCATGAACTCCCCTTGACCCGCACCCATCCTTCTCACGTCTTCCTCAGAAGATGTCAGCAATGCTGCTGCTGCTGCTGCTCTCCTCTTATCCGCCACCGGCCCATCTTCCCTTCCTTTCTCTTTTTTAATCTGGTCAGGTATTTAAAAGGATTTATTCCCCTCTTAATGTGTCTCCATTGCCAGTTTGTTTTTAATTCATCCTGCTGCGTGCTGGCAGTTATCACCCAGGTCGGTCCATCACGGAGGCCACGCCGAAGCCCCGTCCGTGATCACCGTGATCGTCCGTGTTTGCGGCTTACGATAGATGAGGTGTCATCCATCCTGGAAAGGTCTTCACCAGGCAATGCCGGGAAATGTGCCGTTAGGTTTGTCCTGCAATGGGAGTCCAGGATCACCTGCCACATCATTAACCTGGAAACGAAAAACCACCAGTATATACAGTATCCGGAAAGTCAAACATATATATGGATTAGTGGTGCACGTGGTTATTTGTGACATTCGAAGTTCGGCTGGATTCGGCCGAATTCAGACATCCGAATTGCAATCAGACGTTGGCATATTCCAAAGACTGGCCTTCAGATGTTTTGATAGATTCATAGGAAGCTTTGTAAGGGATTCGTATATGGGATTCGGTTGCTATTTGCATGCATTTGTATGGGGTCCATATGCTATTTAGGTGCATCCATATATAGGATCTGTATGGTATATGTATGCAATTCATTTATTTATTATTTGAAGATTATTCCTTACCTTATTCAAGATTTTTCAAAATATTCATTATTTGATTGAGTTTGGCAGAATTTGGACATTCGAATCCGAACCGAATGTCCAGACCTTTGTTTTTCAATATTCAAATGAATACGAATATACTAGATCATTCATACAAATAAATCAGAGATTCATATGTGTGTGGATAGGTACGCATTACTTACGTATCCTTACGCATCTTATTCGTATCATGTACAGGATGAAACACAGGATGTGTACGGGATAAAAACGGGATGCGTACAGATACATATGACTGTTGTCGACATTTGTATCATCAAATACGTATCGGGTATTGGTACGAATAGATACGAATGAATTTGAATTGGTTCTAATTTTAATACATTTGCTTTTTCTCTATTTGTATGAATTTGGACATTTGAATATTCAATTCGAATTGAACGTCAAAAATTGCATTTGTGCCGTTCGCCTCTTGGATTAGGGGCAAAGTTTGGTTTAGTGGTTAGGGAGCAGGACTCTTATATGGGAATACCGGGTTTGATTCCCCCATCCCCCATGAAGCCAGTTGGGTGGCTTTGGGCTAGTCACAGCTCTCTTCTGAGCTCTCACAGGCCCACCTACCTTACAGGGTGTTCTGTTGTGGGGAGAAGAACAGAAGGTTTGCCAGCTACTTTGAGACCCCTTAAATGGGGGAGAAAAGCAGGGTAGAAAAGCCAGCTCTTCTTCCTCCTCCTCCATGAAGCCAGCTGGGTGACCCTGGGGTAGTCACAGCTCTCTTCTGAGCTCTCACAGCCCCTTAAAAATACATGTTCATTTGCATTGGATACAAATTGAATATTCGTACAAATACGTACAAACAGATTCATATTGAATAGAATTTTACCACATTTGAATCTGATCTATTTGTACGAAACAGATGTTTAAACATTCGATTCGTCTCAAATCGAATGCCAAAGACATCCCTGCTCTGCTCCCCTGGTATGGTAGTGGCCATCTGGAATATTTTCCCCAAAGGCTCTGTCATAAATCAATGCGCAACCTTTAAGCAGTATAGATTTTCAATCATTTTCAGACAACGGTCTCTTATCAGGCACGTGACCTTGTTTTCTCTGTGGCCTTATAGCCCCATAATGTCCCCCCCTTTCTTCCCACCAGATGGATTTCTAAAATCTGAACTCCCTCTCTCTATCAAAACACATTTTAAAAGAAAAGGTCTGCACTTTAATTCATATTTATTGACTGGGGAAATGAGTACCTACAATTTTCATTCAGCGAATGCAGCGGAATGTACATCCATTACGCAGGAGAGAACCATTAGCGCTGTGTGTGATTTCGACGAGGAGTTCAGGTCTAAGACCCAAATATATGTTAGGAGTGGATGGGAAAAGCCCATCAGAGAAATGACTGGCAAATGGGATGGATGTCTTTCCCGATGTAGGTCGCGGAATGAATGTTTGCTCCATTTCCGTGAGTTTGCATTTTCTTTCTTTAAAAAAACTAAATAAATCAATCCTTTTAAAACAAAATTCTGACTGACAAATGCATTTGCACAATTTTGCAAGCTAGGTATAGAAGAAGAAGAAGAAGAAGAAGAAGAAGAAGAAGAAGAAGAAGAAGAAGAAGAAGAAGAGTTGGCTTTTCTACCCCACTTTTCTCATTTAGGGGGACTCATAGTGGCTGACAAACTTTCTTCTCCCCACAACAGAAACCCTGTGAGGTAGGTGGGGCTGTGAGAGCTGTGTCTAGCCCAAGGTCAACAAGCTGGCTTCATGGGGGAAGGCGGAATCGAACCCGGTATTCCCAGAGAAGAGTCCGGCTCCCTAAACACTAGACCAAACTGGCTCACCAGTAATAGGTACTAGTTAAATAACTAATAGGTACTAGTTAAATACTTTGATGGTTACATGAGTGGATGGATGAAAGCAAATACATGGTTTACAACCTAGCCACTAGGATCTACACCTTCAGCCAAGAATATACAAATCAAACAGAACACATCACAACATTGTTAAGGCAATATGAACACTTGTGAGATTGCATGGCATCACTAAGCCCGGCCCCCACATGTACATATTTGGTTTATCCGGAATAGGATTATTCTTCTCCGGAAAGCAGAGGCCTAGCTGAGATAACCATGCTGTTCCCACAGTAAAACAGTAACTTGGTTGTTTCTAGGTACAGAAATAGAATATCACCCGATGTTTACCAGAATGTTCCTGATGAGACGGATAGCTAAACAAGTGGTTCCTGGGTGGGTAACAACATTTAAAATCAATAAATAAAACAATAGTATATATCTAAACAACAGTGTCTGCAAGTGGAAAGGGAAATGTGTATCCCCATTTAACCAAAGACTAGGGCAAAGAGATGCGTCTTCACTGCCTTCCTAAACATGTACAGTGAAGTGGATAGACAAACCTCAAGGGGGAGGCTATTCCACAGGCTATTACATGCACCCTTTGCATGGACACATTCATGCAAATTCGTACATTCATATATTAATTGAATGTTATGACATTCGTACACTGACATTCATATTCGTATGAATGCTTCAGAACATTTGTGAAATGGGGAGGCCACGGAGCCAGCTGGGTCACCTTGGGCCAGTCACGGCTCTCTCCTGAGATCTCACAGGGTGTCTGTTGTGGGGAGAAGAACAAAAGGGTTGCCAGCCACTTTGAGTGCCCTAAGATGGGTGAGAAAAGCAGGGTATAAAAGCCAACTCTTCTTCTTCCTCCTCCATAAAGCCAACTGGGTGGCCTTGGGCTAGTCAAGGCTCCCTTCTGATGTTGTGGACTGTCTGTTGTGGGGAGAAGAACAGAACATTTGTCAGCCACTTTGAGTCCCCTGATATGGATGAGAAAAGCAAGGTAAAAAAGCCAACTCGTCTTCCTCCTCCATAAAGCCAGCTACGCGACCATGGGCTAGTCACAGCTCTCTTCTGAGCTCTCACAGCCCCACGTATCTCACAGGGTGTCTGTTTTGGGGAGAGTGGAAGGTTTGCCAGCCACTTTGAGTCCCCTTAAATGGGTGAGAAAAGTGGGGTAGAAAAGCCAACTCTTCTTCATCTTTTGTATCTTTGTGGCACCCCCCTCCCCCTCCATGGAGGAATCTGTGAGGTCACCATGGGCGAATCTCCACAGCAAGCTTATTTCGCTTTCCCCAAACTGAAATAATAGAACTAGATGCAAACGCGAATTTGCCTGTTCCCGTTACTTTTAACTTAATCACATTTGATCTGGATTCTGAGGATCGTACGTGGCGTATGTGACTCAAGGGGGGACTCAAGTGGCTACTTTTTAAAAGCCGCTTTTCGGGGCTGCCCTGCCCTCTTCCTCCTGGCATGGACATGCCACCCATAACAGACCCCTTCACGGAGCCTAGCTGGGTGGCTGCCGCTTGCCTGGATGGATGAAAAACAGGCACCGGCAGCCAGAAATTCTTTCCCCTCCTCTCCCCATTTCCCAGGGCACACAGCAGCAGCAGCAACTCAAACCCCCTTCACAACCAGAGCCTTTAAAACAGAACCTCCAGGGCTTTCCTTTCCCTTTTTTAAAGGTCAGAACTTTCAAAGGGCTAGAATTGCGCAAAACTGCAACATTGTTATTAAGATGTGAAGTGGCTAGATGGCTACAGTGTAGCTTTAGGGACTCGATTTTTATAGTGGCTGTTTTGAGGGTGGATTTTTTCAGTGAAATCACTATCTTTGGAAGCAAGCTATTGGGGGAGGGAAACCCTAAGCATGGATTCTCATCCCTTAACACGGTACGGTCCCCACAGTAAAAAATGTAAAACGTTTCAAGCACACGATCCGGAGCGAGACGTGTTGAAATCAGGATTGAGATTCACCACGCTTTGGGGTGGTTTGTCACGGAGAAAGTGTGTTAAGCCAAACTGCCGTGCGGACTCCGAGGATTGAAAACGTTTTGAATCTGAGATAGGGTTGCCATGAAGACACGGCCCAGGAGTCTTTACTAACTGAGTAGCATCTAAGAACAGTGATATCCTTTCCTTCCTTCTTGCTCATGGAGGGAGGGAGGAGAGACAGGTGAGTGCTCCTGAAGCCAGGTGTCTGTGGGCATCACTCAACTAAATTGGCACCACAGTCATAGCGATTTGTGCTCAGAAGTGAATCCAACTGATTCTCAGGGCAGTTCACTCCCAGGAAGGCATGAGAAGTCAGCATGAGAGCATCCAAGGGTGTCGATTTCCTACCATCTTTCTTGGGTCGTCCATGGCTCTTCTGTCCATGCCTGCTGAGCGATTCCACCTAAGCGCACAGATGGGAGCTTGAACCGTAAACACACAGCCCTGCTGCCGGTGGCTCAGCCAGGTTCCTGGATTCCTAAATGCTGCCGAGTCCTTCAGGGACAAGACCCATTGATTGCAAGCAATTGCGTTAGACTGGGTACCTCCGCCCCTCCATTTTTGGTTGCCACTTACTGGACCAGCTACGCGGCTGGTTTAATCTCCTGGCTGACTTGTGCCATGTGTTGTCTGTAACCAGATAATATTAGACACTCTGCTGTCGATAGCTTGTCTGCGTATCTGGGAAAAAGTTAAAAGATAAGTAAATAAAACATAAGGGAGTCTAGATGTAGAGTCTATAACAGTGCGGATCTTGAGGAAAAAGAAAATAAAAACAAATAAAAGCATGAACTCATTCAACTGTGCAGCCTTATTCATGATCAAAATTCCCAGAACTAACTATACATCAATCACCCCCCCCCCCCCGATCTTCACTGTTGAGAAACCAATTCAGCTGTAGATACCTGATTATTGACACATGGGGAGCCTCTCAAACAGCTAGTCCACATTGTTTAATCCATGTTAACCTTGGCAAAGAGCCTCATCGGGGTGTTCGGCTTCCTTTTTCTCAACCATTCTGTGTGCTGGGGAGGTCAAAAGCCAAAGAACAAGGGAGGGAAATGAAGGAGCCAAGCAGCTGGTTTAAGTGATCTCCAATCGATCGTTACTTCTGAAAGAGCTGGATTTGTTTATTCTGAACTCTTGCTGGATTTACCGCTTCAGCGGATCTTAAAAGTAAGAGAGGAAAGGGGAGAAAACTTGGGAAGCCACCAGGACCGACAAAGGGAAAGATTACTATTTTGGGCAAAATTGAATGCTAAGAACCTAAGAACCTAAGAGGAGCCCTGCTGGATCAGGCCGCAACCCACGTAGTCCATAAAAACCTAAGAGGAGCCCTGCTGGATCAGGCCACTGCCCATCCAGTCCATAAGAACCTGAGAAGAGCCCTGCTGGATCAGGCCACAGCCCATCTAGTCCATAAGAACCTAAGAGGGGCTCTGCTGGATCAGGCCACAGCCCATCTAGTTCATAAGAACCTAAGAGGAGCCCTGCTGGATCAGGCCAAAGCCCATCTAGTCCATAAGAACCTAAGACGAGCCCTGCTGGATCAGGCCACAGCCCATCTAGTCCATAAGAACCTAAGAGGAGCCCTGCTGGATCAGGCCAAAGCCCATCTAGTCCATAAGAACCTAAGACGAGCCCTGCTGGATCAGGTCACAACCCATCTAGTCCATAAGAACCTAAGACGAGCCCTGCTGGATCAGGCCGCAACCCACGTAGTCCATAAGAACCTAAGAGGAGCCCTGCTGGATCAGGCCACTGCCCATCCAGTCCATAAGAACCTCAGAGAGGCCCTGCTGGATCAGGCCACAGCCCATCCAGTCCATAAGAACCTCAGAGAGGCCCTGCTGGATCAGGCCACAGCCCATCCAGTCCATAAGAACCTAAGAGAAGCCCTGCTGGATCAGGCCACAGCCCATCCAGTCCATAAGAACCTAAGAGGAGCCCTGCTGTATCAGGCCACAGCCCATCCAGTCCAAAAGTACATAAGAGGAGCCCTGCTGGATCAGGCCACAGCCCATCCAGTCCATAAGAACCTAAGAGGAGCCCTGCTGGATCAGGCCACAGCCCATCCAGTCCATAAGAACCTAAGAGGAGCCCTGCTGGATCAGGCCACAGCCCATCCAGTCCATAAGAACCTAAGAGGACTCTTGCTGGATCAGGCCACAGCCCATCCAGTCCATAAGAACCTAAGAGGAGCCCTGCTGGATCAGGCCAAAGCCCATCTAGTCCATAAGAACCTAAGACGAGCCCTGCTGGATCAGGCCAAAGCCCATCTAGTCCATAAGAACCTAAGACGAGCCCTGCTGGATCAGGCCACAGCCCATCCAGTCCATAAGAACCTAAGAGGAGCCCTGCTGGATCAGGCCACAGCCCATCTAGTCCAGAAGAACCTAAGAGGAGCCCTGCTGGATCAGGCCAAAGCCCATCTAGTCCATAAGAACCTAAGACGAGCCCTGCTGGATCAGGCCACAGCCCATCCAGTCCATAAGAACCTAAGAGGAGCTCTGCTGGATCAGGCCACAGCCCATCTAGTCCAGAAGAACCTAAGAGGAGCCCTGCTGGATCAGGCCACAGCCCATCCAATCCATAAGGACCTCAGAGGAGCCCTGCTGGATCAGGCCACAGCCCATCTAGTCCATAAGAACCTAAGAGGAGCCCTGCTGGATCAGGCCACAGCCCATCTAGTCCATAAGAACCTGAGACGAGCCCTGCTGGATCAGGCCAAAGCCCATCTAGTCCATAAGAACCTAAGACGAGCCCTGCTGGATCAGGCCACAGCCCATCCAATCCATAAGAACCTAAGAGGAGCCCTGCTGGATCAGGCCACAGCCCATCCAATCCATAAGGACCTCAGAGGAGCCCTGCTGGATCAGGCCGCAACCCATGTAGTCCATAAGAACCTAAGAGGAGCCCTGCTGGATCAGGCCACTGCCCATCCAGTCCATAAGAACCTCAGAGAGGCCCTGCTGAATCAGGCCACTGCCCATCTAGTCCAACATTCAAAGAAAAAATTCAGAGTAAAGAGAATAGAAAAATTCCAGCAATAAGACATGAAGGGGAAAATTGGAACTGAAGACCTCAAGCGCTTGCTTTTTGCTGTTCCCTCCCACACCATTTTCCTTTTGTATCTTTTCTCTTTAGATTGTATGCCTGAGGGCAGAGACCTGTCTAAGATTAATATAATATTGTAACCTGCCCTGAGACCTTCGGGTATAGGGCGGGATAGAAATACAAATAAATAAATAAATAAATAATAAGAACCTAAGAGAAGCCCTGCTGGATCAGGCCACAGCCCATCTAGTCCGGCATCCCATCTCACCAAGTGGCCCACCAACTGCCCATGGGCCTCTCAAGCAGAAGACCAAGGCAAAACCGTCACCTGCACTTGAATCCCAGCAAATGGCCTTTAGAGGCAGCCTGACTGTCTCTCCAGCCTGGATGCTGTATCTTAGCATCTATTTTAGTAGCCGCCAATACACCTGTCCTCCATGAGTTTATTTAAACCTATAGGAACAGAAGAGAACGCTGCTGGATCAGGCCAGAGCCCACCTAGTCCAGCATCCTGCAGGGGCACGCACATCTCACCCATGGGACCCCAGGTCAGAACCACTGGGGCTCGCTTCGCCAACCGTTGTCCTCCCGTCAGGCCATGCAGAACCTCTCCATGGAGGTAAGTGCAAGCAGGCCCTCAGTCTAGGGTGTGCATGGATATTTGTAACATTCAAAATTCATACAAATTTTGCCTGAGAGGAGTGGAGAAGAGGCAGCAGGCTGGGCTCTGCCATCTTGCTCCCAGCAGTGCCCCTCCCTCCTCCAACTGCCATCACCACAAGGCTGAGAACCATCTTGCCTGAGAAGAGTGGGGAAGAGGCAGCAGGCTGGGCTCTGCCATCTTGCTCCCAGCAGTGCCCCTCCCTCCTCCAACTGCCATCACCACAAGGCTGAGAACCATCTTGCCTGAGAAGAGTGGGGAAGAGGCAGCAGGCTGGGCTCTGCCATCTTGCTCCCAGCAGTGCCCCTCCCTCCTCCAACTGCCATCACCACAAGGCTGAGAACCATCTTGCCTGAGAAGAGTGGGGAAGAGGCAGCAGGCTGGGCTCTGCCATCTTGCTCCCAGCAGTGCCCCTCCCTCCTCCAACTGCCATCACCACAAGGCTGAGAACCATCTTGCCTGAGAAGAGTGGGGAAGAGGCAGCAGGCTGGGCTCTGCCATCTTGCTTCCAGCAGTGCCCCTCCCTCCTCCAACTGCCATCACCACAAGGCTGAGAACCATCTTGCCTGAGAAGAGTGGGGAAGAGGCAGCAGGCTGGGCTCTGCCATCTTGCTCCCAGCAGTGCCCCTCCCTCCTCCAACTGCCATCACCACAAGGCTGAGAACCATCTTGCCTGAGAAGAGTGGGGAAGAGGCAGCAGGCTGGGCTCTGCCATCTTGCTTCCAGCAGTGCCCCTCCCTCCTCCAACTGCCATCACCACAAGGCTGAGAACCATCTTGCCTGAGAAGAGTGGGGAAGAGGCAGCAGGCTGGGCTCTGCCATCTTGCTCCCAGCAGTGCCCCTCCCTCCTCCAACTGCCATCACCACAAGGCTGAGAACCATCTTGCCTGAGAAGAGTGGGGAAGAGGCAGCAAGCTGGGCTCCGCCATCTTGCTCCCAGCAGTGCCCCTCCCTCCTCCAACTGCTCCCATCACAAGATGGCAAAGAGACTATGGCAGCGGATCCACCAGTTGAGGAAATGTCTGGTCGTGAGGCTGAGCAAGGTGGGGCTGAATAGATGCTGGCTGAACATCTCTACCATCTTCCGGTTTCTCATCAGTGAAGAGAAAAATCAAAGTAAAGAGAATAAGAAAATTCCAGCTATAAGAAATGAACTGAAGAATTGGATCTGAAGACCTCACATGCTTGCTTTTTGCTGTTCCCTGTTCCCTCCCGCACCATTTTCCTTTTGTTTCTTGTCTCTTTAGATTGTAAGCCTAAGGGCAGGGACCTGTCTAAGATTAATATAATATTGTAACCCGCCCTGAGACCTTTGGGTATAGGGCGGGATAGAAATACAAATAAATAAAATTTGGCCAAATTCGGACATTCTTGTTTGGTATATCCGCCTGAAGCTTTGTATGGGATTTGTATGCGCTCAGATGGAGTCCATGCGAGCAAATATGGATTTTGTTGCCTTCAATTCAATACGCATTGAATACAAAAGGAAAAAAATAAATTGTGTATATCCCTACCTCAATCTAATCTCCAGAACTTTCTCTTTTTGAGACCTTTGCAGTTAAGGTAGAGCTGTTGGGAGGTGGCCCTAAGCAACATCTGTTCAATTTACCAGGTAGACAAACACATTCTGTACCCCCACCAAGGGCTACTTAATTGGAGCCTCGAATCACAATAGCAGCAGAAGATTTTATTTACCAGCTCTTCTAGCACCCTGTGTGTGTCTGTGATTTAACAGGGAGATGTAAAAATAGGCTTCTGAGACTATCGGAAGAAATTGAAATATCCCAGGTAGAAACTGTCTGTCACCTGGCTAGCGGGGGGCAGAAATGTAATCTACAGCTACAAAGACTCTGATTTCTTTTTCTTATGACATGGTACAAAGGGTGTCTGCTCCAAATTAGAAGCTGTGTACTCAGATAAATAGGGCCTGGGAAAATCCACCTCCGCTAAGGATCTGGACGAATATTCATTAATTGTCCGTATTCAGACATTCATTCACAAATCGAATATTACGACATTCCTACACTGACACGTGTATGAATACAAATGTTTCAAACTTATGCACAAATAATCTGGACATTCATCAAACTGGGGAGATGGGGAAGCAGATGCACCAGTCACACCTACAACGGATCCAGAGTGCATTCGATGTGGGTTGAGAGCAGATTAAAAGTGGATTCAGGTCAGATTTGACCCTTTCAGAGTGGATATGTTACAGAATACATATCGGATATGTATACGGTCATGTTGGAGGTATCGGATATGTATTTGTTTGCATTGGATGGATTCACACCCCTGAATGACATGATTAGGCAGACGATGGATGGATGGATGGATGGATGGATGGATGGATGGATGGATGGATGGATGGATGGATGGATGGATGGATAGATAGATAGATAGATAGATAAACACACAGACTGTATGTATAGATACGGCCTCAATAATTGCAAATAAAAACCCTATACCCATTATTAGCGCAGTCTGAACCATGACTATATATTTAATAGGTACAGAGTTTCCATTATCTGAAAACAGTCATTTTCTGCATATGTGCTTTGTGGCTTGTGTGTGTGCGCCTACGTCTGTGTGTTTAAAACCATATTTTATTTATTTATTAAGCTAATTCTTCCTGTTGCCAGCAGTACTTTAAAAATGCAATAACACAATATAAAAGCACTTGACCAGGGAAGAAAAGACGCCGTCCATAGCAAAGCATCCCAGTGCCTCTCGAATTAGCAGGGAGGACAGGTGCTTAATAGCCACAGAATGCAGGAATGAAAATTCCAAAGTGAAGCCATTTGCTACCTGCCAATCAAAATAAAACAGCAGCCAGAAAGACTGGAAGCATTAGCGGTTTGAGGGTTGGAAGTGCGGCTGGTTGAAGAGGATGCAGATGGAAGAACAGAGGAGAAGGTGCCCGTGAAACCATCCCGGTCCCATTAATATAATTTGAGATTCCAGCTCAGATGTGACACAGTTGTTGCAAAGCTATGTTTCGCTCGTGAACCTGGGGGCATGGGAGGGTGGTTGATCTATCCACACCTGCGACAGATCCAGAGTGGATTCAGAGCAGATAGAGAGTGCATTTGACGTGTTGAGAGTGGATACTTAGGGGATTCCTGTGGGGGTTGTGGGGGATTTGCAGGGATTCATAGGCAATTTGTAGTGGGGATCTGAATCTGCTACATTTGAAGGGCATCTATTCAAACGAATACTATTTTCTGCGTTCGATTCAATGCCACTCAAGTACGAAAGAAACCTTCCTACACATCCCTATTCTTGAATATAACAAAGCATCGAATGAAGGTAGGTACACCTATGCTTAGGTACATCTTCCAGGCTGGTGGGAAAGCAGGATGCTTCTAAGGCTATTTGCTGGGATTCGAGAGCAGGAGAAGGTTTGCCCTTGTCTCTGCTTGAGATGCCCATGAGCATTTGGTGGGCCACCGTGTGCGACAAGATGCTGGACTGTGGCCTGATCCAGCAGGGCTTCTCTTACGTTCTGATGAAGACACAAAGGGTGTTTCTGCAATGACCGCGGAAACCGGTTTAAGCACCGCTAAGGTAAGGTAAGGTAAGGTAATACTTAGCTTAACCTGCATCCGCACTGCAGACCGGATTGCAGAGGGCGCGTCCGCATTTTGGTGTGCAAAACCAGTTTCTTAAACTGGTTTTGCTGCCGAAATCTGTCTTAAATTGAAGACCTGAAAAATCAGGTCGTACATGTGTCGCTTCCCCTGAATGTGTGCAGAAGCAGGACGCTTCCGCACACCGTCGGTGGAAGAACTGGATTCCCGGCGCCCGCCATCTTTGGAAGGGCGAAAGCAGGACTGCCTGCTTCCAAAGCCCTTCCCTCGCGGGCCGGTCGCCGCCAGAAGCATATGGTGACTGGCAGCTCCTTATTCCAGTCCGGCGGCTCCGGGGGTGGTGTCTCCGGCGCGCGAGCCGGAGGACAGATTGGAGTGGGATTTGCTGAAAAGCGGATCTATTTAGATCCGCTTTTCAGCAGCAAATGCGGAAACACCCAAAGTCATTTGCAAAGTCATTTGCATTTGAATGACCATCTTTGCATGTAGCTGATGTTTGATTCAAATGTGTGGATGTCTGAATTCACGCGAATTGCGAATCTGATGGACATCCTTCACCCATCCCTGCAGCAAAGCTTTCGTGGCAAAGAGTTCAGGACTTTCTCAATCCATTTTCACTAAGGAATCTCCCCAGGACGCACACAAGCTATTCAGCATTGAGTTTTGGGTTTGGGGGATATGTTGCATTCTGGCACAGGACATCTGCATCACTTTGCAATTCCTTATCTCTCTCGCCCAGACAGGTCACCCAGAGTTATTAGCCGTTTCTATATCATTAAGCACAAGGTTTTTCTCTTTCTTTAAAGCTGCCTACATAAATGTCTTTCCCCGCATGGGGTATTCAGATCTCCAAGCCTAAACCTTGGCTGGTTAATCTCAGTCCTTCTGGGCTGATATTTTGATCACGCGTGCTAGTTAATCTAGTAGCTGCAAAGTTTAATCTGCCTAGAAAGGTGGAGGGAAGAGAGGAAGTGAGAGAAATGCGTTAAAAAAGAAGAAGTCCTATGTCCTACGAGGAACGGCTTAAGGAACTAGGAATGTTTAGTCTATCAAAAAGAAGACTGAGAGGAGACATGATAGCTGTCTACAAATACCTCAAGGGTTGTCACAGGGCAGAGGGATCAGCCCTGTTCTCACTCTCTCAAGGAAGGACTAGAAACAATGGGGTGAAACTGCAGGGGAAAAGATTTAGTTTAGATGTTAGGAAAAAATTTCTAACAGTAACAGTGATCAACCAGTGGAACAGGCTGCCACGGGAGGTGGTTGGTTCCCCTTCGATGGAGGTCTTCAAGCAGAGACTGGACGGCCATCTGTCTGGGATGGTTTAGGAGATCCTGCCTTGAGCAGGGGGTTGGACTCGATGACCCAGGAGGTCCCCTCCAACTCTACCATTCTATGATTCTATGATTCTATAAGTTCCAGACTTGAGTTAGAAAGGGATCTGTCTGATGTAGACAAGTAGGACTACAGGTTCCGGTAGCTGTAATGGGAGAAGACGAGAAAGGGGAAATGAATGAGGAAGGGTTAAGGCTGCCTCCCTATAACCCCATATGAAATCTGAAGTCACAGGGTGGAGAGATAGGCAGGATGTCTCTCAAAGCCATTTGCGGGAAGTCAAGAGCAGGTGATGCCCAGAAGCAATTGGTGGCCCATTGTGTGAGATGGGCTGCTGAACTTGGGACCTTGTTCCACTAGGGCTTAGAAGCCTTCTAAGACCCCATTAGGAACCCGATTAGTATCTGATTGGTACCAATCGGGAAGGCCCTGTCTGCACCTTGACCCCGTTGAAGGCCCCATCTGCAATGCCCTGTCCCCACATAGGCAGGGGAAATCCGGATTTAATAGGTCCTACAGGCCCTTAAATCTGATTTCGTGTGGACCTGATTAGACGTGTCCACAAATGGGGTCTTCAGGCATCTTCAAGATCTTTATCTCCAGGAGGACCCCATCTCAAAGACCTGGATCTTGAAGATCCAGATCTTTGACTGTGCATGGAAAAAGGGGGTAGATGGGCTGTGGCCTGATCCAGGAGGGCTCCTCTTCATCCATGGAGGACAGGTGGATCAATGATACTAGAATAGATGCTTGGGTACATCTTCCAGGCTAGAGAGACAGGCAGGGTGCTTCCAAAGGCCACTGGCAGGGATTTGAGAGCAGGTGAAGGTTTTACCCTTGTCTTCTGCTTGAGATGCCAACTGGTAGGCAACTGTGTGAGACAGGATGCTGGACTAGATGGATTGTGGCCTGATGCTGCAGGGCTCCTCTTAGGTTCTAATGATTTTAGGATGCCTCCAAAGGCCATTTGGATGGAGCTGAAATCAGGTGAAAGTTTGGCCTTTGTCTTCTGCTTGAATGCCCAGAGGCCACGGTGTGAGATAAGATGCTGGACTAGATGGACTGTGGCCCAATCTAGCAAGGTTCCTCTTACGTTCAGCAGCTGTGTCTTCACTCACTGTAGCAGAAGACATCTCAGGGTGGTTGATGGAGAGACCATTTTGCAGGGTGTGATTTCACAACCCTGTACAGAAGTCCCTCAGAGCTCCACTCCAAACACACTCTCCTTGCTCTGAAATGGAGACAAGGGATGGATGGAATCAGAGGTTGATTTGGTGCTGTGCTTAGTGATTAGTGAGCCAGTTTGGTCTAGTGGTTAGGGAGCCAGACTCTTATCTGGGAATCCCGGGTTTGATTATGCCCTCCCCCATGAAGCCAGCTGGGTGACCTTGGGCTAGTCACAGCTCTCTTCTGAGCTCTCACAGCCCCACCTACCTCACAGGGTGTCTGTTGTGGGGAGAAGAATAGGAAGCTTTCTCAGCAGCTTTGAGTCCCCTTAAATGGGTGAGAAAAGTGGGGTAGAAAAGCCAACTCTTCTCCTTCTCCTTCTTTAAGGAAACAGTGATTAGCTAAACGCCCATGCCAGTTGTGGGTGTCTTTAATGCACATGGCCATCATCTACATAGACTGCTGCCTTTTTTTTTGGCTATTTTTCATGTCCTTTTTCTTTCCCACCCTCCCTCTTTTTCTCCTACCACTCATGAATCATCAGTTGGAGCTTTGGTTTTCTTGGTGTCGTCGTGACACATGGAAGAAGCAGAGCCACAGCTGTGTAGGGAAGAGGGAAGGAACATCTTGTTCGAGCCATGAAGATTGAATCTGTCTTCCCACCGAAGCTAGGTAGTGACTAGGCGCAAGTAGATTTCATTGGAACTCAGCCACAGGAGAGCAAGGTGGGAAATTGGGTCAGAGAGCTGTGAGAAGAGACCCAAGGAACTGTCTTCTAATAGCTGACACGGGAAAGGCAGAACAGAATGCCCTCTGGAGGAGGAATACAATCAGGTGGTGAAAATGGAGAATATTGGTTTCAAATATCTGTTTTAACAGTTCGGCTAATTTCTGCGGCCTGAGAGGAGCTGAGATGGCTCTAGTCGCTCTCTGGGTCTATCACAGCCATGGTAGCTCTTGGTAGCATAACACCTGCAAACCCTACTCCAGGGGAGAGCTGGCAGGTCCAAACTTAGGAAGCCTGAAGGCAGGGCAAAGCTGGGATGGGATCGTGAACCCCCCCCATGCTTGTTCCTTCTCTCTGTGGTCACAGATGGTGTGTCAGATGATCGTCTGCTACGTAACTGTCATGGCTGACGCAGCAATCACGGCTTCCACTTCTGAGCTGGGCAACCCAGCAGGGTTTCACCCACCTTGCACAGCCAACTAGGTGTCTAATCAAAAAAGCTTCAATCAATTAAAAAACAACAACAATGAGGATTTGGACTAGCTCACCTTGAAAGACCCTTCTGTGGTTCTACTCTCCTCAAGTTAATACAGAAGATCATAAGAGGAGTCCCGCTGGATCAGGGTACGGCCCATCTAGTCCAGCACCCCACCTCACATGGTGGCCCAGCAATTGCTTCTGGAGGTTGGACTTGTTGACCCTAGAGGTCCCTTCCAACTCTATGATTCCATGATCTCAAGCAGAAGACAAAGACAAAACCTTCACCTGCTCTCCACTCCCTGCCAGTGGCCTTTGGAAGCACCCTGCCTGTCTCTCTAGCCTGGAAGATGTACCCAAGCATCTATTCTAGTATCATTGATCCACCTGTCCTCCATGGACCAAGAGGAACCCTCCTGGATCTTCGAGAGACATCCTGCCTGCCTCTCCAACCTGGAGGAAGTACCTAGGCATCCATTCTAGTAGCTATTGATACACCTGTCCTCCCTGAATGTATCTACTCCTTTCTTAAAGCTATCCAGGCTGGGGATGTGGATGAATATTCGTAATATTCGTTGTTTGTGCACAATGTTACAACATCCGTACATTAACGTTCGTACGAATACAAATGTTTCAGACGTTCATATGAATGTTTCGGACCCTCGTTAAACTGGAGAGGTGGGAAAGCGGCTGCGCCACACATCTGCAACGGATCCAGACTGCATTTGACATGGATTGAGAGTGGATTAAAAGTGGATTCAGGTCGGATTTGATGCTTTCAGAGTGCGGATTTGTTACAGGATACGTGTTGGACACGTATTCATTTGTATTGGATACGTATTTGTTCGTATCCTATATGTATTGGATGTTGGTATAAAATCATGCAAATACATTCGTATTGAATAGAATCGTACCACATTTGAAGGGGATCTATTGAATGAATACAATTTTTCTAACATTCAATTTATTATGAATCGAATGCCCCCAAACCCATTCATACACATTCCTAATCGAGGCTGATTGATCTCCCCACCTCATCTGGTAGTAAATTCCTTGGACAGATGACCCTCTGGGTGAAGAAATACTTCCCCTTGTTGGTCCTACTTCTCCTGGTCATGATCTCAATAAGGTCTACTATGACAGTAGACATAGTATTTCTTGATTTCAGCAAAGCATTTGACAAAGTATCTCATGCGATCCTCATTGAAAAATTGATCAAATATGGGTTTGACAAGGCAACTATAAGGTGGGTTCAAAACTGGCTTAGTAATCGTACTCAAAGAGTGGCTTTAAATGGCTGCACATCCAAATGGAAGGAAGTGTCAAGTGGAGTACCACAAGGTTCTGTCCTGAGCCCAGTTATGTTTAATGTTTTTATAAACGATCTGGACGAGGGAGTTGAAGGGAAACTGATCAAATTTGCTGATGACACAAAGCTAGGGGGGATTGCAAACACCAGAGAAGAGAGAGAGAAGATCCAAAAAGATTTAGAGAAACTCGAACAATGGGCTGCAACTAATAAAATGGTATTTAACAAAGAAAAATGCAAGGTTCTGCACCTGGGCAAGAAAAATGAAAAAAGCACATATACAATGGGAGGAATTCGGCTGAGCAGCAGCACATGTGAAAAAGACTTGGGTGTCCTGGTAGATCATCAACTGAACATGAGTCAACAGTGTGAGGCAGCTGCAAAAAAGGCAAACGCAATCCTGGGGTGTATTAGGAGAAGCATAGAGTCCAGATCACGTGAAGTTATTATCCCCCTCTACTCTACCTTGGTCAGACCTCATCTGGAGTACTGTGTCCAGTTCTGGTCACCCCAGTTTAAAAGAGACACTGACAAGCTGGAGCAGGTTCAAAGGAGAGCTACCAAGATGGTGAACGGTCTGCAAACCATGTCCTATGAGGAACGGCTTAAGGAACTAGGAATGTTTAGTCTAACAAAAAGAAGACTGAGAGGAGACATGATAGCTGTCTACAAATACCTCAAGGGTTGTCACAAGGCAGAGGGATCAGCCCTGTTCTCACTCTCTCAAGGAAGGACTAGAAACAATGGGGTGAAACTGCAGGGGAAAAGATTTAGTTTAGATGTTAGGAAAAAATTTCTAACAGTAAGAGTGATCAACCAGTGGAACAGGCTGCCACGGGAGGTGGTTGGTTCCCCTTCGATGGAGGTCTTCAAGCAGAGACTGGACGGCCATCTGTCTGAGATGGTTTAGGAGATCCTGCCTTGAGCAGAGGGTTGGACTCGATGACCCAGGAGGTCCCCTCCAACTCTACCATTCTATGATTCTATGATTCTATGATTCTATGCAGCTGTCACATAGATTCGGCCATGCATGCTGATGTTCTCCAACAAAATCTCGCTGCTTCCAGCTTGATTGCATGGGGAGACGTGGCCAAACCGGCACCAGCAAAGTGAAAACCGCGTTGCAGCTACAGATAGATGGGCCATAACTCAGCGGCGTTCGGTGTAGTCGGAGCCAGATGTTCCCAAGAGAAGGAAAGAGAACTTTCCCTCCTCTTCATGCTCCGGTTTTAAATAAATAAATGTGTTTTTGCCTCAGGCATGTTTCTGCCGGATGTTTGGCAGCCTTGCTCGCAGTGATTCACCAAGGTGTTGTGAATGTATTTAACAAAGGAGGAGATAGAAAATCCAAAAACTCAAAAGGAAAGGGGGAGAAAACCCACACACACAGAGTTTTGGGGGAGGCTCAGAGTGGAGTGAAAGCTAAGTGGATGTGGCAGGAAAACTACGGCGCATAAATCCGGAGCGCCTTCTGAAATAAACTGGCTCTTGCACGCCGCCGTTGCGGGGTCTTTCGGAGTCCCCGCTGAAAGGCTTGGGATGATTTTGATGTTCGGTCATGCAATATTTGAAGTGTAACATTTGACGTTGTGCAAGTTTGATGAATGTGAAGGCACCCCACTAACCAAATGTTCAGCCATTATTATCAGTGCATTGGCCGGAATGTCCAGTTAGGTCCAGTCCATGGGGCAAAGAAGAAGAGTCTGATCTTCCAGCCAATCCCAGGTAGCTAGACTGATATAGCAGCCAATCTTGGGCCCTGGGTCCTTTCTGCATTTACCTGTCCATGGTTGGAATCAGTGGGTCTGGAAAAGCCAGGCCTGGTGATCAGAACCTCAGAAAGGCATGGGCTGGATTGGTGCCAATTGCATGGCGCCAATGGTCCAGGCCACCCATGTCATGGTCTGAAGCTCATATGAACTTCAGACCAAACACTGAAGACTCCAAGGTCTAGAAATGGACATTCCTAGCCTTGCCCCCTTTCTCCACTCACCATTCCTAATCCGAATCTTAGAAGATCCAGATCTTTGAAATGGGGTCCTCAATGAATCTGGTCCTTGAAAATCTGGTTCTTCTTCTTCTTCCTGTCTCCAGGTCACCTCCACAAGTGCTAACACCACCTGCAGAAAACACACGAAAAAGCCTGGTCAGACATTTTGTCCAGAGCCTGGAAGATGAGCCAGAAGCTGGATTCCAGGTGATGGATGGCCACCCAGGTGGCCACCCAGAGTTCCCGTAAGCTGGATTTTTCATGCAGAAAAACGAAATGGAAGCGAGGACAATGGCAACATTTAAGAAGATCAGCTGGTGCAGCATGAAATGACCTTTATTGTCCAGAAAGAGAAAGAAAGAGAGAGAAAAAACAACCGGGATAGGCAGTAAGACCTTGGCTTTCTGTCTCAATTCATTACAAAACATTTTTTTTATTCTCTGTCTTGGTCCAACCTGACTCAGTTGGGGGGCAAAATTATTCTCCCGTTAGCCAGAAGAAAATATCTTATCCTTATTTTGATCGCTAGCCTTACGTGAGAGGTATAAGGCCCCGTAACTTGAAAAGGGACTAAATAAATAAGGAAAGAAGTACAAAATGCTGGATTCTGCACCCAACGCGGTGATGTGCGCTCTTGTCATGCTGTGAACCGCTGCGCACGATGCCCTTTCCCCGAAGCAGACGAGCCTCTTAACTGCAGAACGGTTCATAATAGCTGCTTGTTTGCTTATTTTTTTGGGCTGTTCTTTCCCCCATTGTGCAAAGGCCGTTTGGAGGGGACAATCAATATTTCATAGGCATGCTAAGTTGATAATGAAAGATAAATGAATTGCGAGCCAGGCAGGTAGGAAGGAAGTCATTCAGGGATAGGGAAACAGAGAAATGATGGTTCGCAGACACACTTCGGCAGTGTCGTTTGATTTGTTGAGCTGATTTGTCCTTTGTTGACATGACTTTTTCTCTACTTTCCACTCTCTAGAATGGGAGCCAAGTTATTTGCAGATGAACCCAACCTTTCTCCCTTAGAAACATTGGCCATTCCACAGTGGACCTTAATCTGGAATAGGGGTGTGGATAAATATTCAAAGGTATTCAAAATTCAATTGAATCTGCAAGAATTTTGAAATCCAAATTTAAAGATTTGAATGAATTTTGGATCTATTTATTCAAATTATCTGGATATTTGCATGTGTACAGGTTCGTACATGATGCGTACTTTCAGATAGGCATCTTTCCCACATCTGGACGCCTTTGTATGGATCCGTACTGGATGAAAATGGGTTGCATATGGGATAGGTACGGGATGCATACAGCTGTGTAAGGGATGTGTAACGGTGTGTACGGGCATATGCGAATGTTGTCCACATTTGTAGGTGCAAATTTGAATTGAAAATTTCGACGAATAGATTCACATTTGCTCAATTCGAATTGGGTTAAATTCGAATTTTAAAGATTGAAATTCAATTTTTAGGTGTTCAAATCCCAAAATTTGCGTTTCTGCACACCCCTGATCAGGAAGGAGAAAGGGAATACAGGCATCCCCTCTCGACATTAATGCAGAATATGGGAAGCCCTGCCCACCGCTGCATAGGATAGAGTATAATCCAGATCAAGGCCCTTTCTGCACTTAACTTGGTTCATCCATATTAGCTCGATTTGTATTAGATAGGCAGAGGCTTTAGAATAGCAAATGTGTGCTAAATAAGAAGAGTTGGCTTTTCTACTCCTCTTTTCTTACCCATATAAGGGGACTCAAAGTGGCTGACAAACCTTCTGTTCTTCTCTCCACAGCAGACACCCTGTGAGTTGGGTGGGGCTGTGAGGGCTCAGAAACAGAGCTGTGACTAGCCCAAGGTCACCCAGCTGGCTTCATGGAGAAGTGTGGAATCATACCCTCTAACTATGAGATATGGGACCAAACTAAAGAGTGCTGGAAAACATGTCGACCACATTTATCTAGTCTACCACTACACCTGATTAGTGAGCCCTTAGCACAGTCCTGATGTGGATTTACTGCCCTCCCATGCCGGTGATGTGTTCTTAGCAGCTCCTTGATCTGGATTAACAAGCACTTCCTATTACCAGGCGCAATACAGACACGAACAGGTGTTTCTGTGACACAGTCTGGGGCCTTTCTGTCCATCTGATAATCTGCCACATTTGGAGCATGGCTTCTAGGAATGTGCACAAGATTATTATTATTTTTTACATTCGAATTCAATTCGAATCGAATACATTCGAATCTATTCATTAAAATGTTAGGCTCGAATCTGAAGATTATGGATGTCAAATTTGGATGTATCATGCGTATCTGTATGCATTTCATTGGCAAATGCATACAGACATATAAGATACATATGCATTGGTATCAGATATTTGTATGAATCTGTACAAATGTATTTGTATCGAATAGAATCTGACCAATCTGAAGGGGATCTATTTGAACAAATACGAATTTTCTTACTTTTGATTAGATACAAACTGAAGGCAGAAAACCCCATTCCCGCTCATCCCTATGTACCATTGGTTGTCTGAGCAATCAGGAACATTAAATGTTGCAATCAGGAACTTCAAACCACTGGTTGTCTAAAGCTCCTGCAATCAGGAACATCAAACGTTGCCCTCAACCCACAATGCTTGTCGCCCTGTCCTTCATCTGGTGGTTTATTCCACAAGCCCAAATTCCTACTGCAACCCATAGGTCCCAATTATAGTGAAAGGGGGCAACGGATCAGGTCGGCTTTGATGGACAGAAAACCCCAAACTCAGCTTTCTGCCATCTGCTCTGCCACACATTTTGTCAGCAGAGGAGAACATATTTTAGAGTGACGTCAGCAAAAAGTGAGATAAATGTTATTTTAATGCATGGATGGCATATGTTCTCTCTCCTCTGCTAAAGCCAGGAGTGGCATTCACTTTTCCTGCCTCCAGAAATTTAGAGTAGTGGGTGCCCCCCCCACAATATTACCCCCTCCCTTACTAGTTTTCTAGGAAATGTGCATTTTTTTTCCTTTATGCACAACAAAGAATCAGATACAATGGATAAAAGCTCTGCCAGAACCTAATGCCCTGCGAACAGCAATAGCTTGTATCCATTACTCCAGGCAGGAAAACTTTCCTTCTTCATATTCTTCGCTCTTTCACACCAGAAGAAGAAGAGTTGGCTTTTATACCCTGCTTTTCTCACCCATTTAGGGGGATTCAAAGTGGCTGACAAAGCTATTCTATTCTTCTCCCCACAACAGAACACCCTGTGAGGTAGGTGGGGCTGTGAGAGCTCAGAGAGCTGTGGCTAGCCCAAGGTCTCCCAGCTGGCTTCATGGGGGAGGGCAGAATCGAACCCAGTGTTCCCAGATAAGACGACAAGCTCCACCTACCTCACAGGGTGTCTGTTGTGGGGAGAAGAACAGAAGCTTTGTCAGCTGCTCTGAGTCCCCTTAAATGGGTGAGAAAAGCAGGGTAGAAAAGCCAACTCTTCCTCCTCCTCCTTCCTCCTCCTCCTCCAGGTTGCTAAGACAGGCAGGATGCCTCTAAGAGCCATTTTCTGGGATTCGAGAGTGGGTGAAGGTTTTGCCCTTGTCTTCATGAAGTCATTATGCATGTGTTTGGCTGTGCTTGTAACTAAATATGGTACTACCGGAGATTAATCGAGATCAGGCTCTGTTTAATGCAGACAGATCCAGATCACCACGAGGGTGATGATACAGAGGCCCAGAATGCATGGATCAGGCTTGCACAGAAACAGGGCCATGGTCTCCCAAAATAGCAGAAACAACAACAATAGTAGACCCCGTGGACACCAGGAAGAAGCATCGTGTTCCAAATAAAAGCTTGAAACTGAACTTTGCTTAGATTCAGATCCCATCTGTTCACCTTCCAAAGTGACATTTAGAAGAGTCGGGTTCTTCTTTGCCGGCAGCAGCTACATTGCTAGATTCAGTAGATCAGATTCCTCTCTGACAGCCAAACTACCAAAAGGTAGCCCGAAGCTCAGCTTTTCTGTATTTGTTTGTATTCGCTGTTATCAGAGGTGCTTGGATCACATAAATGCCGCCTGGCATCTGCCCACACCTCTCTTCCAGCGTCTTTCTTCTGCCTGCTTTTCACCCTTTTTGTTTCCCCATCACCATCGTTGGTTTTAGATGCACACAAGCTTAACTCAAAGGCACATTGAAGCCCTAACTCAAGGCTTCTACTTACAGTTTTATGGTTACCATCATCTTAAAGAATAAAATATATTATGGAGTTTGCACCCAGCACACCAACTTTTCACATCAGATTTTTTTAAAAGTTAGATGCTCTGCATGGGAAGGAGGATGAGGTAGCTCTGAGCTTCTGAGCATTTCAAATACACTCAATTAGGCTGAATTTGTTTTTGCTTTTGATATGTATCGAATCGAAAGATCCCTTTAGAATGTGGTAGGATTCGATTTGATATGAATGCATGATGTGAATTCAATATGAATGTTCATATTGAGCAAGCTGGTTTGGTCTAGTGGTTAGGGAGCCGCACTCTTATCTGGGAAGACTGGGTTCGATTCTGCCCCCCCCCCCTGCTGAAGCCAGCTGGGTGACCTTGGGCGAGTCACAGCTCTCTTCTGAGCTCTTACAGCCCCAGCTACCTCACAGGGTGTTCTGTTATGGGGAGAAGAACAGAAGGTTTGTCAGCCACTTTGAGTCCCCTTTAATGGGTGAGAATGGAAGCTTTGCCAGCCGCTTTGAGTCCCCTTAGATGGGTGAGAGAAGTAGGGTACAATTGAAAAGCCAACTCTTCTGAATCAAATCCAAGAAAATTTGTATTCATTCAAATAGATCCCCATTGAATGTAGTGAGATTCAAATTAGGTACAAATGTTCAATCCCATATGAATCCCATACAAATTGCATATGAATCCCATACGAAGCTCCACACAAATGTATCACAACATTCGATTCAAATTCAGATGTGCATCTTTGAATGTGCCCAACGTCCGATTCGAATTCAAATGTCCAAGTTCGGCCAAATGCGTACAGATTTTGACTGTGACGAACCTCTGTGCACATCTCTAGGCCTGACATGGTCTGGGGACACATATTGCCTAGTCCCAAATGTGACCAGATTGATTATCTGTCACTTTCTCTATCACAACAGGGCCGTGATAGCGTTAGGCTGGCCTGAACTGGAGTGTTTTCTAATTTCGCCCAAAATTATGCCCCTAAAGCCTTCCAAAAGTTAGAGGGTTTGAGAGATGAAGCTATCAGAACATTTAAAAGCTATAGGTATTAAAAAAATTTTAAAAAGCAAAAAGTTTTTTTTTCTTTTCCCTTTCTTTCTTTTTTGGAAATGTTCCCCTTAATCATATCTTGAATTAATGTGGGCCTTGTTCATTCCGAGCTCTCATTACCCCCTTAATTAACTGTGCACAGATGGAAAAAGTCAGAATTGCTTCACTCGAGTTGTTCTGCTAGTTTTAAAATGAGATGGCAGATGGAGGAAGCAGCAAGAAAGGCCTCAGCTCAGAGGCAGGATACAAGTTTTCAAGCTGTCACCGATACGTCAACAAACGCTCCATCTGTTAGCAGAACTACCAGGCAGGGGCGGAGAGCGAATGCCATCCAGCGAACGCGAGTCCGGGCGCTTTCCAAGTCGGTGGATGAGCCGGGAACTTTTCCCCCTTCCTTCTCCCCAACATACCACAGCAGATGAAGTATGGATCATGGTGGGAGAGTCCTGGAGGACTCCCCGGTAGCTGAGTTGAGTCTTCGAGGATCTGAAGGGCCGTCACAGCGCAGAGGGATTGTCCCTATTCTCACTTGCACAGGATGAGCGGCTAGAAACTAGGGAGTCAATATAGATGAGATATATAGGGAGAAACCTCAAGGGAGTCAATATAGATTAGATGTTAGAAGAAACTTCTTGGGGAAGTTGTGCTGGAGTCCTGTGTCCAGTTCTGGGTACCTCAGTTCAAAAAAGACAATGAGAAACTGGAGCAAGTCCAAAGGAGGGCTGCCCAGATGGTGAGTGGTCTGGAAACCATGTCCTACTTGGAAAGGTTGGAGGATCTAGGAATGTTCAGCCTGCAGAAGAGAAGACTGAGAGGAGTCATGATGGTGGTGTTCAAGTCTCTGAAGGGCCATCACAGTGCAGAGGGATTGTCCCTCTTCTCACTTGCACAAGATGGGAGGACTAGAAACAATGGGATGAAACTTCAAGGGAGTCAATATAGATTAGATACGAGGAGAAATTTCTTGGGGAAGTTGTGCTGGAGTCCTGTGTCCAGTTCTGGGCATCCCAGTTCAAAACAGACATTGACAAACTGGAGCAAGTCCAAAGGAGGGCTGCCCAGTTGGTGAGTGGTCTGGAAACCATGTCCTACTTGGAAAGGTTGAAGGATCTAGGAGTGTTTAGCCTGCAGAAGAGAAGACTGAGAGGAGACATGATGGCGGTCTTCAAGTATCTGAAGGGCCATCACAGTGCAGAGGGATCGTACCTATTCTCACCTGCACAAGAGGACTAGAAACAAGGGAGTCAATACAGATGAGATATTAGGAGAGTCAATATAGATGAGATATATAGGGAGAAACCTCAGGGGAGTCAATATAGATTCGATATTAGAAGAAACTTATTGGGGAAGTTGTGCCCCTCTTAGGTTCTTATGGACTACATGGGCTGTGGCCTGATCCAGCAGGGCTCCTCTGAGGTTCATATGGACTAGATGAGCTGTGGCCTGATCCAGCAGGGCTCCTCTGAGGTTCTTATGGACTGGATGGGCTGTGGCCTGATCCAGCAGGGCTCCTCTGAGGTTCTTAAGGACTAGATGGGCTGTGGCCTGATCCAGCAGGGCTCCTCTTATGTTCTCATGGACTAGATGGGCTGTGGCCTGATCCAGCAGGGCTCCTCTGAGGTTCTTATGGACTGGATGGGCTGTGGCCTGATCCAGCAGGGCTCCTCTGAGGTTCTTAAGGACTAGATGGGCTGTGGCCTGATCCAGCAGGGCTCCTGTTAATTCATGGAGGACAGATATATCAGTGGCTCCTAGAATGGATGCCCTGGTACCACCTCCAGCTGGGGGGAAAAGGCAGGATGTCTTTGAAGGCTACCTGCAGTGGATTAAGAGCAGGTGAAGGTTTTGTCTTTATTTTCTGCTTGAGATACCCTCAAGCAACTGGTGGGACCCTATGTGAGATGGGATGCTGGACTAGATGGGCTGTGGCCTGATCCAGCAGGGCTCTTCTTAGGTTCTGATATCCATGTGCCCAGCCTAGTCCCTACATCTCATTCCTCATTGCTATTTTGTTTTCGGGCCCATGAGCATTTGATGGAAACACCAGATTATTCATCACTGAATGTGGAAAAAACCATAATAAAAGTTAGAGGTGGCGTTTTTATTTCCCCCGCTGTTCTCTTTCCCCACTTGCTTTCCCTTGAAACTTTACTTTCACGTCAGGCATGTTGACGGGAGAATAGAGATAAAGAGGAAATGAAATGAAAATCTACAGTCCCAACATTACCAGTGTTGGAGTCTGGGTGGGAAATTGAAATAATAGATTACTGTACCAGGCAATGTGGGAAATGTTACGGAGAAGCACGCTTCAATTTGATCTATCCGTAGCCTGCTTTGAAACCATCTTTCTACAGAGAGACTTGACATTCATTTTTGAAACCGTTGACAAGTGTGTAGGTGCCGGAAGGTTTACGAAACCCCTCTGCCGGTAAATGAGGCAGGTTTCCCTGCAATCACTTGCCAAAATCAGGTTGAAAACGGCGCGGGTTGCTAAAGATATCAACTTGGCACTCCAAGGGGCTTTTGGGTGATAGGTCCAATTAGAAAGGCAGGACAGGTCCTGTCTAAATGTGCTAATAGGCACAGCATGGACCGCTCTGGCAGGCGGCTGTTCAGCCTGCCATTTGCGTCTCCTGCTTGGTGCAAAAAGCCAGAGAAGCATCCAGAAATGTTCTGAAGACCCTATAATGCAGCTTTTGGAAAACACAGCTAGCCTGAACTTTAACATCATAGGGAGAGTGGACCTCAGACGCTTGCATGGGTTAAAGAAGAAGACAACGACAAGTTGGCTTTTCTACCCCATCTCTATCACCCATTTGAGGGAATCTCAAAGCGTGTACGGATACGAATAAGGTGGTATTCTAACCACAGGACCAAAGAAGCCCCGCTGGATCAGCCCACACCCCATCAAGAGCATCATCCAGTCTCCTCCAGTGACCCACCAGTTGCTTCTGGGCAACTCAAGCAGAAGAGAAGGGCAAAACCTTCACCAGACGTTGACTCTCTTCAAATGGCCCATAGAGGCCTCCTGCCTGTCCCTCTAACCAGGAGGAAGTACCTAGACATCCATTCTGGAAGCCATCTATTCATCTGCTCTCCTTTATCATGGTGTAGTGGCTACAAGTTACCCAGCTTGGAAAGATGAAATGCCTGGAGGTCAGAGGTGTGTCTCAGTACGGGCCAACTTACCTTTAGTTGAGCCAGTTTGGTCTAGTGGTTAGGGAGCCAGACGCTTACCTGGGGATACTGGGTTGAATTCCACACTCACCCCCCCCCCGCCCAGGTGGGTGACCTTGGGCTAGTCACAGCTCTCTTCTGAGCTCTCACAGCCCCACCTACCTCACAGGGTGTTCTGTTGTGGGGAGAAGAACAGAAGGTTTGTTAGTCGGTTTGAGTCCCCTGAAATGAGTGATAAAAGTGGGTAGAAAGGCCGACTTTTCTTCTTCCTCCTCCATGAAGCCAGCTGGGTGACCTTGGGCTAGCCACAGCTCTCTTCTGAGCTCAAACAACTCCACCTACCTCACGGGGTGTTCTGTTGTGGGGAGAAGAACAGACGGTTTGTCAGCCGCTTTGAGTGCCCTTAAATGGGTGAGGAATGTGGGGTAGAAAAGCCAATTCCTCCTCCTCCTCCTCATTCTTCTTCTTCTCAGCTGTCATCCAAACAGAGCCTTGTAGCTGATCTGAACAAAGTGGGAGCATAAGGAAAGCAAGCAGAGAGGAGCAGATGAGAACCTGAACTTGGCAATGCATCCTGCTGTGCAGAATTATCAGAGTGGTCCCAAACATACAAGCAAGCAAAAACAAACATCAGCGTATTTTCAAAGCCGGAGGAGAACCTATTTTCTTAGTAGTTCGTGTCTTACTCGTTTTTTGTTGCTGTTCTCTGAGCAACTTGCGTCTCTCTTTGGCTGGACCTTTTAATTGCTTCTATGGTGGGAGAGGCAGGATGATAGTTGCTTGGGAAGTGATCTCCCCGTTTCTCTTTTGGAGTGTGGAGCCGCTGGGTGCGATCAGCCAAGGCTTCTTTGGGATATTGTTTATAAAGGATCATCCCATCTGTGCCTGAACAAAAACACACACCTGTCCCACAGTTTTAAAAATACAGTGGTACCTCGACATACAAGTGCCCTGACATACAAGTGTTTTGAGATAGAAGCCGCTGAGCAAGTGATATTTTGCTTTGAGATGAGAGCAAGATTTGAGATAAGAGTATGTAAATACAGTACAGTACATAACAAAAACAACTGAGGTGGTGTTTTGGGAGCTGGAATGGATTAATGGGAAAATTGCTTTGAGATACGAGCGATTTGACATAAGAGCAAGGTTACGGAACGAATTAAACTCGTATGTCAAGGTACCACTGTAAGTGAGTTCAGCCTCTCATTTGTAGCAGATGTGGGCCTGTTATGCTGTGTTCCAGGGGCCTATTCGCACTTGGCTTTATCCTGGAATATATCTTGGAACAGGAGCCTGCTGTCCACATGCTAATGCAGGTTACAGCAAGCCCCAGGTGAGGCCTACCAGAGTCTGCATTAACATGTGGGCCACAAACCCCTGTCCTGAGATATACTCCAGAAAAGCTTTCCTCTCGGCAAATGTGAATGGTCCACCTGTACCTGAAACTTACCAGTCTTAGTTCATGGCAGCATAATCACTGGAGTGCAGAAAGTCATAAGAACCTCAGAGGAGCTCTGCTGGATCAGGCCACAGCCCACCTAATCCATAAGAGCCTAAGAGGAGCCCTGCTGGATTAGGCCACAGCCCATCTAGTCAATAAGAACCTAAGAAGAGCCGTGCTAGATCAGGCCATCTAGTCCATAAAAACCTAAGAGGAGCCCCGGTGGATCATACCAAAGCCAATCTAGTCCATAAGAACCTCAGAGGAGCCCTGCTGGATGAGGCCACAGCCCATCCAGTCCATAAGAACCTAAGAGGAGCCCCGGTGGATCATACCAAAGCCAATCTAGTCCATAAGAACCTAAGAGGAGCCCTGCTGGATCAGGCCACAGCCCATCTAGTCCACAAGAACCTAAGAGGAGCCCTGCTGGATCAGGCCACAGCCCATCTAGTCCATAAGAGCCTAAGAGGAGCCCTGCTGGATCAGGCCACAGCCCATCTAGTCAATAAGAACCTAAGAAGAGCCTTGCTAGATCAGGCCACAGCCCATCTAGTCCATAAAAACCTAAGAGGAGCCCCGCTGGATCAGACCAAAGCCAATCTAGTGCACAAGAACCTAAGAGGAGCCCTGCTGGATCAGGCCACAGCCCATCCAGTCCAGTGTCCGGTCATGCACTGTGGCCCACTAAACGCTCATGGACATCTAAAGCAGAGACAAGGACAAAACATTTCCTGCTCTCCAATCCCTGCAAATGGCCTTAGAAAGATGTACCTGGGCATTCACTCTAGTAGCCATTGATACATCTGTCATCTATACATTCCTCTAACCCTACCTTAAAGTCATCCAGACTGGTAGCTGTGACCCCCTCTTCCGGCAGCAAATTCCATAGACCGATGACCCTTTTGTTGAAGAGATGCTTCCCCTTGTCAGATCAGATCCGACTCTCCTACCCATCAGCTTCATAGATGCCCCCTGGTTCTAGTGTGCTGTGATGGAGAAAATTAATGTTCCCAATCCACCTTTCCTACACCGTGCATGATTTTATAGACTTCAATCAGGTCTCCTCTTAAACGCCGTCTCCCCAGACTTCCGTTTCCAATTCGGTTCATCTTCCAGATCTTTTTTGGCAGTGCAGAACTTGCTTGTACTTGGCAGCGAATGGAAACTGAATCCCTTGACCGGTGGCATCTGCCCGGCAGCCGTCCCATTAATGTTCTGGGCCAGCCGCGTGGCTTGCATGGAAAAGAAACTGGAAAAACACCAGTTGCCTAAGCATGATAACCTGCTACTAAATCATTCTTTCTTTTCTTTTCTTTTCTCTCCCTCAACCCCTCGCTCTACGCCTCAGGCTGTTTCATTCTTGAAATGGCAGTGGCTAATTTAATTAGTACCTGAAACCGGGAGAAATGAGGCCATGGCTTCCCCTGTGAAATTCAGTGCCAAGATGCGCCGATTTCACTTCAAACCCCCCCCCCCTTTCGCTGTACATTTTCTAATTGGGTAAATATTAATTAGCCGGAATTTCATGCAGGAGATGAAGACATTCTACTGTCTCGGGCGCACGGCTCCATCCTGACCCGTCTCCAAACGCATCACGTCAACAGAATGAAGTTATCAAACATCGCACATGGATACATGCATGCGCGTGCAAGGAAAGACGGAGAGAGAGAGGGAGAGAAAGAGGAGGAGAGGGAGAGAGAGAGTGAACGAGACTCTGCCGTGATTTATTCCAGCTTCTGATATAAAAAGCAAAGCAAGGAGCTTCTTTTATCAGTTAATTATTTCCTAAATGATACATGGGGTCCTCCATCGACAGGGGGAAAATAAGGACCTCGGAAGAGCAGGAGACAAATATCGAGGTGAAGAATCGTGTTTGCAGTTTGCAGAAATGTCACCCGCGGTGGGAAGGATGGGGTTTGTGCTCCGAGTCCATCGTCCACGTAAAACAAAACAAAACCAAAACAAACCTGTTAGGAATTAAGAAACACTGTAGTTCTGACCTGGAAGTTTCAGTGTTTTGCATTTCAGGATAGGACTGAACTGGATTCAAGATTCTCCTCCTCCTCCTCCTCCCTCTTCTTGTTTCTCTCCCCCTCCTCTCCTCTTATTTTCCCCACTCCCTTCCTCCTTTACCTCTATCTCCTCCTCCTCCCCCCTTCCTTTTCTTTCTCATCCTCCTTCCTCCTCCCTCCTCCTCTTCTCCTCAATTTCCCCTTCTTCCTTCCTCTTTTTCTCCCCCTCCTTTTTCTCTTCTTCTTTCCTCCATCCTCTTCTGCTCCTGCCCCTACCCTGCCCCTGCCCCTGCCCCTCTTCTCCCTCCCTCCCTCCCTCTCCCTCTCCCTCCCACTCTCTCTCCCTCCCTCCCTCTCCCTCCCACTCCCTCCCTCTCCCTCTCCTTCCACCCATTCCCTCTCCCTCCTACTCCCTCTCTCCCTTTTCCTCTCTCCCTCCCTCCCTCCCTCTCTCCCTCCCTCCCTCCCTCTCCCTCTCCTTCCACCCATTCCCTCTTCCTCCTACTCCCTCTCTCCCTTTTCCTCTCTCCCTCCCTCTCTCTCCCTCTCCCTCCCTCTCCCCCCTCCCTCTCCACCCCCTCCCCTCCCCAGTGGCCTTACAGCAGGGGCCTTGGTGAGAATCCCACTCTCTCCAAGGACCAGATCATTGCCATAGAGACCACCAGCACCACCAGCACCACCAATAAGAATATGCATAGCAATGAAGCTTCAAGGCTGAACTGGAACTGGCAGGGAGCAGGAACCTCCCCAGGGGAAAACTATTTTGCTTTGTAGCCAAAGGACCCCCAATGGTCCGACTGTCGGGACATAATGAAGAAGTGAAAGATGGAGGCTTTGGTGTCTTTTTTTTTTTTTTGAGGCAGGGGCCCTAACCTTACCTTTTAACAAGGACAAATGACACCATGAAACCTTGCATTAGTCTGTGTGTCTAATTCCAGAAGAAAACAGATGGCACCTCTCCTGGAACCAGTGCTTGGAAATATACAACAAAAGGAGAAAGCTTTATTAACACTGGAAATGTACTCTTAAGCCCAGAGTTCTTTCTCAACACCCAGCCTGTTCATATCACAGCTCACTGAACTGTTAACATCACATATTTCTTCTGTTCCAGTAGTGAGTCCACTTTTCATTGGCTTTCCGTCAGCTGCAGAAAGAGGAGCACCGTATATTTATATTTATATATATTTCCTATCCTAGACAGCAAAAGCTGCTCAAAGCGATGAATGCCTAAGGCAAATGGTGTTTTGGAAACCGGGGGTGGTAGTGGTTAACACGCCGTCATTGTGGCCTTCTGAGTTTCTCCCCTCTTTTTAAAAGGAGAAAAATCTAGGGATGTTCAGGAACGCTCTAAACATTCAAAATTCGATCAAATTCGATGGAATGTGGGCATTTGAATGTGAATTGAATGTCTTCACTTTCAAATTTAAACATTCGAACGAATTTCAAATGTTCCAGTGCATCCGGTTCCATCCCGTATGCATCCTGTTTCCGTTTCGTATTATAAGCGCAAATGCGTACAGATACGTATGATATTCATAGAGAATACGTCTCTGTGCAAATATCATACGTATCTGTATGCGTTTGTGCTTATAATACAAAACGAAAACAGGATTCATCAAAATGCACGTGATATTCGTAATGTATACGGGATAAAATGGGATGCAAACAAAATGCATACAGATACATATAACACATTCAGATTCAAATAGAATGTCTTCACATTCGAATTTAAACATTCAAAGAAACTTCAAATATTCCAAAACATTCATTTGAATTATTTGAATGATTCAAAGCGGCTGACAAAGATTTCTATTCTTCTCCCCACAACAGAACACTCTGTGAGGTAGGTGGGGCTGTGAGAGCTCAGAAGCGAGCTGTGACTACTAGCCCAAGGTCACCCAGCTGGCTTCATGGGGGAGGGCAGAATGGAACCTGGTATTCCCAGATCAGAGTCCAGCTCCCTAACCACTAGACCAAACCAGCTCACGTAGTGTGGAAAAGACCACATATTCTGGGTCTCTCTGTGTCGGGCTGGCAAAGAATAACCACGAGACTCTTTCTTTAAAAAGATGAACAGTGATTTATTTCAGCTCAGGGTAAGGCAGGTTTTGTTGGAAGCAGCTTTGACCAGAAAGCCCAGCATATTTATATCTTTCTTGGCTGGGTGGGGTTTGGCCCTCAACCAATGTACAGTAATTATTTTTCAAAACTCAATTTAAACTTGGAGCCAAAATGTATCACTCGACCCCAGCAGGGAGGGGGGAGTCAACTGTCAGTTCCAAACAACAGGCAGCTACTATATACATATATACAGAATCACATAGATGGCAGAGATCTTACATTCAAATATTATGGCAGGCAGCTAGCCCTGCCTGACACTCTGCCAGTTATGGGACAGTCTCCCCACTCCTGTAGAAACTTCCTTTGCTACTGCTGAGCTGAACTAGAAGAAACATCGCGTCAGCAGTGGTCCAGAGCTATTCCAAGGTGTTTTCTAAGCTACTCTGCAACCCTGAGCTCTTTGGCAAATGCTTCAGAGGAACTCAAGGTCAACTGAGGACTGTTTCCTTTAGCATCAGTTCCAGTCTCATTAGGGAAGCAAGACTCCATCTACTATAGCCTTGAAGCCTGAAGAATTATTGCCCACCTGCACAGGTAACACAGAGACAAGCAAGCCAGTGAAACCTGCAAAACCTGAGCACTGAAGGTGTCTGGTTTTCCTGGAAGTAATTAAAAGCTAAAAAAGAGGAGGGGAGGAACTAGTTGCAACATGAATATCGAAACCTCCTACTGACATAAGGTTGGATGGTCTCCAAGACCAATCTGAGACCTGTAATTAATAATTTTGTGTGCTAATAAAAGATCAAGAGGGTACCAGCTGGATTCTAGTCTCTAATCCACTCATAAGTTATTGATTCCTGTGCTGGCTGCCCATCTGTTTTCTATAATGTTCTGTTCCCTGCTGGATTGCTGGAAATTGTTGAGCCTGGAAGTTAACACATCTGAAACAAATGACAAAGGGCCCACGGAAGGGATTAGCAGGAGAGCTCCAGGAATTTGGGAGGAGAAACAATGCTACAGGTCCAACGAGGAAAGGTCGAAGGATCTAGGAATGTTGATCTTGCAGAAGAGAAGACTGAGAGGAGACATGATCATGGTCTTCAAGTATCTGAAGGGCCGTCACAGTGCAGAGGGGTTGTCCCTATTCTCACTTGCGCAAGATAGTAGGACTAGAAAGAATGGGATGAACCTTCAAGGGAGTCAATACAGATTAGATATTAGGAGAAATTTCCTGACAGTGAGGGTGACCAGTCAATGGAATAGGTTGCCACAGGAGGTGTTGAGTAGGCCTGTGCGCGGATGCAACTTTCAGCCTCCGATTCAAGTTGGATCAAATATCCGGAGATTCAAATCAATTCAAACATTTAAAATTCGAATGTATTCACACTGGATTTGAACTGAACACGTTCGTATCTATTCATACGAATATTCAATTTGTATTTGAAGATACAAATGTCGACAACATTTGTATGTCTCTGTACAACATCCACACGCATCCTGTTTTTATCCCGTATGCATCCCATTTTCATCCAGTACGTATCCGTACAAATGCACACAGCTACAAATAAGATGTGTATGGACACGTACGTAATGTGCACATATCTGTACGCAGAAGAATGTCTGAATAATTCGCACAAATGATTCAAAATTCGATATTCATTAGGATTTTAAAAAATGAACGCATAGGCTCTCTGGATCCATTGCAGATATGACTGGTGTAGCAGCTTTCCTACCTCCCCAGGTTCACGAATGTAATGAAGCTTCATACGAATGTTCTGAAGCATTTGATTCAAATTCAGATGCCCTTCTTTGAATGTGCTGACATTCGATATGGATTTGAACCTCCGAGTTCATCCCAACCTCACGTGTTATGAATATTCATTCACATCCTTACACATTGCGCATTATGTTGAACAGAAAGGCTGCAAAACATTGGCAAGCTCCTGTCACAACGGAAACAAATGCTCTGTCCCAGAATCAGATTCCTTCCACGCTTGTGTCCAGCTTTCTTTAGTTTATTAACTTCCTCGGTTCCTTAAACCAAAACGAGAGCTTAGAAAGCAGTTTCTGTTTGACTTTCAGCCTCAGTTCTCATTAGTCAGAAAGATCATGCAGTTTTGGCCAAAAGAGCTCTGAAGTGGCTGAGAATCCAACCAGTTAGAAGTCCTATCTCCATAGCCACAGGAAGGGCCAGAAGCATCTGATGTTTTTGTGGCCAGAAGTAGATGAGGCATGCAAGCAGCATGTTTCCTTATCCGGGACCAGTGCTTTGGCCCTTGACTCAGCAAGCGTTTCCACCCCACAGCGTCTGTTCCTGATGTTCCTGTTGCAGTTATGAGCAGGAATATAAAATACAGACTTATTTATTTTAATTCTTTCTGCTTTGTCACCCACCTACCTGCGAATAGCTTTATAAATACATTTTTCATGGGGCTGTTTACCTCCAATCTTCTTCCAAAGATCTGAAGATGTTAAGGTCTCCTGTTTCTTAGGTTGTTTTTGCACTAGGGACTAAGACCCCATTGGGAACCCTTTAGGAACCCATCCTGTCCCCACATGAGACCCCTTTTGGACCCTGTTAGGACCCCATCCTGAAGGTGGTGCCCCCACAAATGCTGGTGAAATCTGGATTTCATGGGTCCTTTGGGCCCTTAAATCTGGATTAACTGCAGACCCCTTTAATGGTGTCCACAATCCTGTCTTCAGCAGTGAAAACTGGATTAGAGGATGCGTGTCTGCATGACTTACCAGGCCAATGGGGTCCAGGGATGGTCTCCACGGTCACCATTTGCAACGAGGTAGCTCCGCCTCCACCCCACCTGTCACAGCTATGGAGACCTGCACAGACCTTGTAGTTGTGTACGAAGGTGAGCGCAGGTTTCATAGTTGCTTCATAAGCAGGTACAAAGCCATGACTCTCCACCACACCCTGATGGACATTGGCACTGGCCAACTGCGCTGCACCAATGGCGTAAGCAGATCACTGGGATGAGCGCCATGGCGTCCACATGTGCCCCTGTTTAGCACCCATTTCCATTGGGTGCTAGGGGCCCCCTGAGGACGCATGGGGTCCCTGTTGAGTTGCGGATCTTTCCGGACCCGATCCCAAGGAGGACCCCATCTCAAAGATCCGGATCATCTAAATCCGGAATTCAGAAGGTAAGAGCAAAAACAGCCCTAGTTTTCCAGCAAAGTTATGGGATGGCTATGGTTATACTCTCTCTGTATTCAAGTGACTTTCTGGAGCTAACAGGCCCTTGACATCTTAAACTTGGCTTTTAAGAATCCTCCCAAGTTATTAGAAGCCACTATGGGCTAATCAAGCAAGAAATTTAAACATAAAGGTGGCTAAAATCTCTCTGTTCAGTCCATTAAAAGCATATTTCTCTTTTATTGCCTTTCTATTTAGAGCTTCCCTTTTTAATATAGTGGGTCATATCCTACGGTTGAGTAGAAAGGATCTAAGAAGGGTGCTGTAGGTCCCTGTCAAACATCTGAAGCATGTTTTAGAATCTCCTCTTCTTCTTGCAATAATTACATTCTCTTACCTGAAATGGTGGAAGAGAGAAAGGAAGTGGCCAATTTAGCAGTGACCCCAAATAACTTAAAAGAGGGTTCCAGGTATCTTGGGTTATGCATCAATATGACAATCCCCTTAATCTTTTCGATGTGACATGGACTGGATAAAAGGAAACCCGAACAGGTTTTTTTCTCTTTCAATTATGGAAATTCAACCTACCAAAACTAAATCTAAGTTAAATTTTCAAGGTGTGTTGGGTGGGGGGAAGTGCACATTGAACATGAAGCGACTTCTCTAGCAGGGCTTGAAAGACAAGAGACTTTTTTATTTTTATTTTTAACCCAAAACCATTAGGTTGCCAATTGCTGGGTTACTTGGGAGTTACTGGTACATGTTCAAGGGACCTTTAAAATACAGGATTTCGCTTATCTAAGCCTATTCATTACCAGTTTCATAACACCTGCATTTTTGCAAGCATCAGACGGGATATCTATGAACGTAAGAACATCAGAGGAACCCTGCTGAATCAGGTCACAGCCCATGTAATCCATTATCTTGTCTCACACAGTGGCCCACCAATTGCTTCTGGGCATCTCAAGTAGAAGACAAAGGAAAAACCTTCCCCTGCTTTCAACTCACTGCAGATGGCCTCTAGAAGCTTCCTGTCTGACTCTCCAATCAGGAGGTAGGCCCTAGGTATCCCTTCTAGTAGCCATTAACAGTGTTATTTCAGAGCACATCTAGAAAACCTAGGCCCGCAATCCTACACCTTGAACTCTCCTGGATGAATCTGTACCACCGCCATGGGAAAGGGTGAACCAGCTGAACCAGTTGGGCACATTGCTCGGCTGTGAGGCTGGGACCAGCCGAAGGCGACCTGTTGACCGAGTGGAGATTGAAAGGGGTCTGGGGTGGCGATTGTGCTGGAAATAATAGTAACGTATGCAACATTTTCCAAGCTCAGTATGTGCCGTGCTTTCTTTCCCTTTCTTTCCCGGGGCACGCTGTACTAGTGGTGTGGACGGCAGGGTTCTTTTTGCATTCAAATTTGGGTCGAATCGAATGTCAGAACATTCAATCCGATTCGAATGTTTTAAAATACAAACGCAACAAAAACCAATTCCAATCTGTTACATTTCAATCTATTTCTCTGAACGTTGGATACGAATTTGAAGATTTATTTATTTATTTATTTATTTGTTCAATTTCTATGCCGCTCCTCTCCGAAGACTCGGAGCGGCTTACAACAAGTCAACAATAGTAAAATAGTTAAAACAATGACAGTTAAAAACAAAACAATAACGCCAACATTCGTATGTGTTATACGTATCTATACGCATTTTGCACGCATCCCGTTTTATCCTATACGCATCCCGTATTATAAGTGCAAATGCATACAGATATGTATAATATTCATTCAGATATACGTATATAATGCATACATATTTTGAATGATTCGAATCATACGAATGAATGTTTTGGAACATTCAAAATCCGTTCAAATGTCTAAATTCGAATGTGAAGACATTCGATTCGAATTCAAAGGTTTGCATTCGAATGAATTCGAACAGATTTTGAATGTTTAGAATATTTGTGCACATGGCTACCATGTACCCCCGTTGCACCACTGGTGCAAGAAATGTTGCAAGCAGATGTTTTAGAAGCATGGTGGATAAAATATCCTAGCGTAGCCAACAGAGGGGAAATGACCTTCTTTCTTTCCTTTCCCCCACGATTTGTATTCTTCCTACAGACCCAGGTGATGTAAGTATTCCATGCATAAGTATTTCACTATCAGGGCGAAATGAAGTCCTCGTGCCGGCGTGGTCAGAACAGAGGCAGGCGTGCTAATCGCCTGCTAGCTGCTCCAAATCCAATATGTTTATTTAAATGGGTTTCTCAGCCCTTTCCACTGAAGTACTCTGCATCCAGGTGATCTCCCTGATAATCCTTTTTTAGATTAGTGTCAGGCCTTCTGATGAAAGACTCTCTCATTGCCGTTCCGTGTTTACCAGGCTGATATCGAAGCACTGTTTCATATGGATTAGGGAGAGAGCGGCGACACAGTTCCCAAATGGACTTCCACCACCCCTTCCAGACGCCTCCTCCCCGGTGCATTGCAGAACCTGGTGAAATTACATTATAGATTCATTGCATAAACAGATGCTGGAACACAATAGCAGAAGGAACACTATCTACTCACTTACCTTGGGTTAGGGATGAGCACTTGTTTCTCACACACACACACACACGTGCTCACTTTGCATCGAAGCGAAGTGAAGCGAATGCGAAGGGAATCCGCATTTGTGCAAATGGATCCACTTCAAATATGGTAGGATTTGAATCCACTTGTTGAATGCTCCTCAATTCCCACCAGTCATGCCTCCTAACCCCCCTCCAAATCTTCCAAATCCACTTTGAATCTGCTCTGAACCCGCTACAGGTGTGATAGGGCAGCCATTTTGCTACCTTTGCAAATATAAAAAGCTTTGAACAAATGCGCAAAAGCACGAGTGAGTGGACATTCGATTTGTAACAAATAGAATTATAGAAAAATCTGTGTTCATTCAAATAGATCTCCCTTCGAATGTGGTAGGATTCTATTCGATATGAATGTATTTCTATAAATTTGTAAGAATATCCAGTATGTATCCAATACAAACAAATACATATCTGATACTTATTCCATAGCATGTCTGTTCTGAAAACAACAAATCTGACCTGAATCCACTTCTAATCCATTCTCGATCCATGGGTGTTTTTCCACGGTCACTTAGTACCCATTTTAGCACCCATTAAGGACCCATTTGGGTGAGAGCCGGATGACCCCATTTCCACCACGGCACCCATTAGGGACACATTTGTTTCCACCGTGCCTCGGGAAATCTGGATCATATGGGTACTTTTTGGCCTTCAATCCGGATTTTCTGTAGACCCCATTAATGGGGTCTACAATGGGGTCTTCAGGCAGAAAGTCCGGATTAAAGGGAGCCTGCTTCCACGCTTGTGTGGCAATGGTGTCTAGAGGAGGCTAGGGGGAGGGGGCACACATGGGGGGGAGCCCCAAATCCTAAGCTTCAAAGTCATTTGAAGTCTGTGCTGATCTTCAGAGTGACTCCGAAGTGACTCCGAAGTGACTTCAAAGTCACTTCGAAGTTCACTCCAAAGATCAGCACAGACTTCAATGGAGCTGTTTTGCACAGACTTTGAAGTGACTTCGAAATGACTTCGAAGCCACTTCAGAGATTGCACCCCCTGTCACCCCAAACACCTGGGGTGACAAGCAGACCCCTCATGGGTAGATCTGGATTTCCAAATGGGTGCTCCGCTCTTTCCAGGGCAGGGAGGCTAGCACCCATTGCTATTGGGTGCTAAACCACCCATGGAAACACACTGGGTACTTCCCTTAATCCAGATCTACTAGATCCGGATTAAGGAATGTACCCATTCCTTAGATCTGGATCTTCTTAGGTCCGGATTAAAGGAGCGCGGTGGAAAAACACCCAAGAAGGCCCACATAGTGGAGAATCTGGAATATTCTATTCTGGAGGATGGCTATCTGGTTCAACTTCAGACAAACTTGCCCTCAGACTCATTCAGCTTGGGAGGTAGAGGGAAGAGCATGATATTCACGGTGGCTGCAGGGATGGTGGAATTTGGACAGCCCTTACCAGCAAGTAGTTGGAACAGCTCCACAAAGAAGTAATTGCAAACAGGCAACCACTCTCTTTTTGATGTACCCATTATTATTCCACATGTGCTTATAGTTTTCTGGATAAGAGACAAATCATTTCTCACCCCAGTATGGCTCAGTCGTGATGGTTTGTGCTCTTCCCCAACTTCTCTCCATCTGTCCCAGCAGGTATGTGAATTGCTGTTGACTTAATAAGAAATAACAGGTCATTATTCTTCAAGAGATAGGGATGGAGAGTGACAGCAATATTTTGGATATAAACCTAATTCATCATGTCTTTTGCATTGGTCTTTCTGACAGGGAGACTGACTTGACTCTATTTCCAAAGCAAATCAAGGTGGCGGGGTGGGGGAGGAAGGAAGGAAGGGAGATGTATACATTTATTAATAACATGCTTGGCATCTTAGCTTCCGCGCTCCAGGAGACAGCTGTGCGTCTCTGCAAATCTTCAGGCTTCTGGCTTGCTCTTCCTCTAGAGATGTAGGCAGCAAAGGTAGATAGGGGTAGGATGTGGCAAGGAGCTACAGAGGCTGCTAGGGCGAATGGATTTGCACCTCCACTCCAAGTTAGTTGGTCCATGACATGCCAGATGTTGCCCCAGTCACAATCCGAACACTCGCCCCCTGATCCGGTCTTCATGGCTGAAGACCGGATTGAAGACACCATTAAAGGGATGAAGACAACATTAAAGCGCCCAAAGACTCCACTAAATCCGGATTTCACTTTTGCTAGTGTGAACAAACGGGGTCAGGTTCCTAGGGTGTTTTCCCACTGTCACTAGAAGTACCCATTAAGTACCCATTAATGGGTACTTAATGGGTACTTCTAGTGACAGTGGAAAAACACCCCTAATGGGGTCTTCATTGCTAGTGCAGACATACCCTTAGTTTTCCACACAGGGCTTCTCTGGGATGGTTTAGAAAATCCTGCATTCAGCAGGGGGTTGGACTTGATGACCCTGGAGGTCCCTTCCAACTCTATGATTCTATTTTGCCTGCATTTTTTTGGAAAAATAATGAAACAGCGGGATCTGTTGTGTCTTGTTGCTCCTCCGAGGTTGTATTTACCTAATTTCAAGCCCTCCTACAGTCCAGCTGTTTCTTTAAACTACGTCCTAACGCGTAAAAACATAGAAATCAAAGAGGCTCTGCTTTGTTTTTCTTATGCAAATGGATCTTCCATTCATTTTTATTGTTACTTTCTCTGTAATATTAATTTAATTTAGGGTAATTTAATGAAATATTAATGCACGGCTTCCCATTATAAAAGCCTTGATGTGTATTTACGTAAAAAACAAAGGAAACAATCAGTTTACATAAAAACATGATTAAAACTGTGATATATTAACATTGGGAGGTGGTGATTAGGAAATTCGCATTGTTGAAAGAATTCAAATAAATGCAAGTTTTAGGGAGAGGTATGGAGATGAACATAGTTTGAGACATTAAAGGGACGATCAGAAGTTATTCTTTCCTTTCACCTTTCTGTTTTTTCTCTCTTTATTCTTTGCTTTGTTATGGTTTATTTATTTAATTACATTATTATACCCTCCTGTACCAGAAGCTCTCTGTGATAAAAGCAAAATATTGAAGGAGACTTGGCCTTTCTACCCCACTTTATTCACCTATTTAAGGGGACTCAAAGCGGCTGACAAAGCTTCTGTTCTTCTCCCCACAACAGAATAGGGATGTGCATGAATATTCAAAAATCCAATTCAAATCTGATGAATATCGACATTTGAAGTCGAATATTCGAAGTTCACTCCGAAGATCAGCACAGACTTTAAAGGCACGTCTCAAGAGCTATTTTGCACAGACTTCGAAATGATTTCGAAGTGACTTCGAAGTGGCTTTGAAGTGGCTTCAAAGTGACTTTGGAGCGTAGGTTTAAGGGGGCCCCAATGGGTGCATCCTCTCCCCCAGCCTCCTTTGGACCCCATTGCCTGTTTCCAGTGGAAACAGGCTCCCTTTAATCCAGATGTTCTGGCAGAAGACTCCATTGTAGACCCCATTAATGGGGTCTACAGAAAATCCGGATTAAAGGCCAAAATGTACCCATGAGATCCGGATTTCCCCCACGGCAGTGGAAACAATCGGGTCCCAAATGGGTGCCGTGGTGGAAATGGGATCATCCGGCTCACACCCAAATGGGTCTTAAATGGGTGCAAAAATGGGTACTTTCTGACAGTGGAAAAACACCCAGAGAGGACCTAAAAGGTAACCAATGCTTCATGCTGGCCCTGGCCATGGGCCAAGGTGGAAAGGCCTCCAGATTATGTTCTGATGAAGCCTTTGGACAGATTTACAACATTATTCCTGTCTTCCTCAGTGCTGAATTCTGCCGAATTGTTTCTAATACTGATTTTATCCTGCTGCTACACGTGAACGTATACAACAATCCTTTCCCTGGCCTCATTCGGCCAAGGAAGTGCCCACCACAGAGGTGCAGAATAATAAGAAAGCAGAATGCAAAAACGTCAGGCGGATTCGCTGCATTTTGCTTTGGCATTTGCAGGAATAAAGGGAGGGAAAGAGGAAAGAAAAAACCCTGAGCCAACCTATTCTAAGCCAAGGTAATTCCAGATAAATGCTGCAAAAAGCTGTACTCAGAGGCCTCTCTGATGCTAAAATTTTGCTGCCTGGCAATCACTGGAAACAGCACGAGACTTTTCCCCACTCCCAAGCAATACTGGCACTGTGCGGGTAATGAATTTATTGATTTTTCCATTTTTTTTTTTAAAGCACAACAGTTATTTCAGGGATAAAAGCCTCTCATTTGCAGTCATTAAATCTGCCATATTGAGGACAGAGAAGGGAGGAATAGACTGGAGTTGAAAAAGGGGGAAAACAGAGCCTTATCCCAGTTTTCCTTTTCGACACACACATACACACACACACACACACAGAGGCAGGCACATGCATGCATGCACACACCCATGCACACAGATGGGCACAAGGATGCATGCACACATGTGCACACACACACATGACACACACAGACATGCACATACGCACAGACCCATGCACAGACCCATGACATACACCTGTCACAAACACACAGGCAGGCAGGCAGGCACACACACATGCACATGTACACATATGCGCACACACGACATGCACAGGCATGCAGAGACACGCAGACACGCACATACACATGCACACACACATGACATACACCTGTCACAAACACACAGGCAGGCAGGCAGGCACACACACATGCACATGTACACATATGCACGCACACACGACATGCACAGGCATGCACAGAGACATGCAGACACGCACATACACATGCACACACACATGACATACACCTGACACAAACACACACAGGCAGGCAGGCAGGCACACACACATGCACATGCACACATATGCGCGCACACACGACATGCACAGGCATGCACAGAGACATGCAGACACGCACATACACATGCACACACACATGACATACACCTGTCACAAACACACAGGCAGGCAGGCAGGCACACACACATGCACATGTACACATATGCGCGCACACACGACATGCACAGGCATGCACAGAGACATGCAGACACGCACATACACATGCACACACACATGACATACACCTGACACAAACACACACAGGCAGGCAGGCAGGCACACACATGCACATGCACACATATGCGCGCACACACAACATGCACAGACATGCAGACATGCACATACGCACATACCCATGCACACACACATGACATACACCTGACACAAACAAACACACACAGGCAGGCAGGCAGGCAGGCACACACACATGCACATGCACACATATGCGCACACACATGACATGCACAGACACGCAGACATGCACATATGCACATACCCATGCACACACATATGACATACACCTGACACACACACAGGCAGGCAGGCACACACACGCACACGTGCGTACACAGAGATGCCCACATGCACGCATGTACACACAAACACGACACACACAGACATGCACACAGGCACACACATACAGCCACACCCATGCACACACACACTACATACACCTGTCACACACCCATGCGCACTTCAAAGGTTCAAATACGTTCATATTCATTTGTACTAATATTCAATTTGTATTTGATCATACAAATGTCAACAACATTGATATATGCCCACATGCATCTGTACGCATCCCGTGTTTATCCCGTATGCATCCCATTTTCGTCCTGTACGTATCTGTACAAATGCGTACAGATACAAATAAGATGCATACAGATATGTATGTAATGTGTAGCGATTCTCAATGGAGATGAAGACTTGACTTTTCTACTCCAATTTTCTCACCCATTTAAGGGGACTCAAAGTGGCTGACAAACCTTCCATTCTTCTCCCCACAACAGAACACCCCGTGAGGTAGGTGGGGCTGTGAGAGCTCAGAAGAGAGCTGTGACTAACCCAAGGTCACCCAGCTCGCTTCATGGAGGAGGGCGGAATCAAACCTGGTATTCCCAAATAAGAGTCCATCTCCTTAACCACTACACCAAACTACACCGAACTGAAGACGGTGACCAGGTAGTCACCTGTACAGGTGTTGCTGATTGACACAGTGACCACACAGCTGCCTGAGGATGGCCAGGGCTTTGGAAAGACAGCAACACCTGCCATGGAGAAGTTGCCCTGTGGATCTGTCCCTGCATATCTTGTTTCTATCTTTCTTATCTTTCACTCCCTCGCTCCCTCTCTTTCTTCCATGTTTTCTCCACCACTCCCCTCCTTTCTCTTGTCTTGCTCACTGCTACAAAGGGAGGATGACTTCATCCCTCAATGGGACCTTTCCTGGAGCCTGTCCAGCTGTTTACTGCGAGTCAGAGAGCGCTGGATGTCTGAAAATACCCTCCAATGTGTATTCTGTAAGCAAATTCACTTAGGAGACGGGAAATAAAAGCCATTTGTTTGCCAAACAACTGTGACACGCACCAAACCTCGGAGAGACGCGCCTGTTGTTTCCGAATGAGATGCAAGGTTGAAATAGTTAACCTCTCGCTATTGTTAAGCTCCTGCAAGGAGGTAGGATGCAAATGAAAATGAGTTTTCGCAAATAGCCCAAACAATCCTTTTATCTTTCCATGGTTCTGATCTCGGTCGTCGGAGAGGCAGCGTTCTTGTCATTTTTAATAAGTCTGCGACTTGGTTCAGTGCAGTGCCAACGCGTGAAATATCGCCCTGGGGAAGCGGAGAGTTTTCCATGAAGGCACTTGAGGTTTTGGGGGAGAGTGCGTTGTGATATCCTTGGGACCCCACCCCTTCAATTAGTGTGGATTGAGGAGAAAAATATCACATTGCTTTAAGGTGCAGGGATCTATCTGTCCGTCCGTCCGTCCATCCATATCCATCCATCCATATCCATCCATCCATATCCATCCATCCATCCATCTCCATCCATCCATCCATCCATCCATCCATCCATCCATCCATCCATCCATCCATCCATCCATCCATCTCCATCCATCCATCCATCTCCATCCATCCATCCATCCATCCATCCATCCATCCATTTGTCCATCTATCTATTTCTATCTCTGTTTCTATTTCTCCGTCTATCCCGCCCTATTCCCGAAGGCCTCAGGGTGGGTAACAACCTTTAAAATCCAACCTATCAAGAAACCATATATATTAAAACAATAAAAACCACAACAACATTTAAAATCCAACATGTTAAAAACAGAACCATGTCAGTTAGAACAATAACGTTTGCAGTGGGTGAAACATGACCAACCTTTAGCCAAAGGTCTGGGCAAAGAGGTGTGTCTTCACCTCCTTCCTGAACATAAACAAAGAAGGAGCCTGATGCACCTCAAGGAGGAGACTGTTCCATAGCTTGGGAGCCATCACTGAGAAGGCCCTCTCCCAGGTGGTCACTCGCTTCACTGCCGATGGCGGGGGGACAACCAGGAGGGCCTCCCCTGAAGATCTTATGGGCAGGCCGGTATGGGAGAAGGCTCTCCTTTATATACTTGGGGCCCAAGTCATTTAGGGCCTTGTAAGTCAGAGTTAACACCTTGAATTGGGTTCGGTAGCGAATTGGTAGCCAACGCAACCCTTTTAATACTGGCGTGATGTACATCCAGCTAGATGTTCCATTCAGCAGTCTGGTGGCTGCATTTTGCAACTTCTATTCTATTCAATATGAATGTATTGATATACGTATCCAATATGAACGAATACATATCCTCACAAATCCATACGCATCTGATATACGTATCTCGTAACACATCTGCTCTGAAAGAGTCAAATCCGACCCGAATCCACTTTTAATCTGACAACGCGTTCAGAATGGGGTCCTTAAGGGGGCGTGGGAGGTAACTGATCCATGCCAATTGGGTTCCTAATGGGGTCTTTGTTGCATGTCCAAAAGGGCCCTACTCTGAGGACTGAGCTACGTCAATCCAGGGGCAAAGTGGACTGGCATTCCTGGATGTTGAACACCATGCGTGCGCATTGACGTGCCCGGAACGAAAAAATGAATATTGATGGCAGAGCAAGTGAAATTCTCCATATTCATCTCTCTATTTCCTTTATCGCTTATTCCGTAACAGCTGTTTAATTAATTGCTTCAGCGGCTCTCTAATACATCTTATTTACATACAAAATTACAGAATAATGGTTTGTCTTTGAGTTGAGTGAAAATGTAATCCTGCTTTGCCACGCATCACGGACCACAACTACTCGAGAAGAAATGAAAGTTCTGGGTGGTTTCAACCTGTCTCTGCGCACAACCGCCTTGCCTCCTTCTCTCTCCTTGCTAATTATTTTGGAACCCGTCGCTATTACTATTAATATTTGACTCAGGTTGTGTTGGGGTTGTTTTTACAGGTGTTACAAGATGGAGTTGGAAAGATAACAGCAAAAAACGAAAGCTGTTCTCTTTCAGAGGGAAATGGGGCGCTTTGGATGAGGAACAGGAAAGGCAAATGGAGTTCAGCGTGCATGAAATATACAGTGTGTGTGTGTGTGTGTTGTGTGTGTGTATTAGCAGTGCACCAAATGCAATTTTGAGCATTCAATTCCATTTGAATAGATTTGAACGTTTAAAATTCAAAAGCATTCACATTCGGTTAGAATCGAACACATTCATATCTATTCATATGAATGTTCAATGCATATTTGAAGATATGAATGTTGACAACATTCGTAGATGTCCATACGCATCCTGTTTTTATCCTGTAAGCATCCCGTTTCATCCTTTACATATCCTTACAAATGCATATGGATACGAATACGATGCGTTCAGATACGTATGGAATGTGTACGTATCTGGATGTGAATGAATGTCCAAATAATTCTCACAAATGATTCGAAACATTTGAAACTCGTTCAAATGTTAAAAAAATGAATGCAGAGACTTTCAATTTGAATTTGACTGTCCAAATTTGTACATAAGAACATCAGAGAGGCCCTGCTGGATCAGGCCACAACCCATCTAGTCCAGCATCCCGTCGCACACAGTGGCCCACCAAATGCTCATGGGCATCTCAAGCAGAGACAAGGATGAACCTTTGCCTGTTCTCAAATACCAGCAAATGGCCTTAGAAGTGCCCCGGTTCCTCCCCCCCCCAGCCTGAAAGATGCACCTAGGCATTCGTTCTAGTAGCCATTGATACATCTGTCGTCCATAAATTTGTCTAACCCTACCTTAAAGCCATCTGGATTGGTAGCTGTCACCACCTCTTCCGGCAGCCAATTCCATAAGCCGATGACCCTTTTGGGTGAAGAAATACTTCCCCTTGTCGGATCCAACTCTCCTACCCATCAGCTTCATAGAGTGCCCCCTGGTTCTACTGTTGTGCAACAGAGAAAAGAAATTTTCTCTGTCCACCTTTTCTATACCATGCATAATTTTATATACTTCAATCAGGTCCCCTCTTAATCGCCGTCTCCCCAGACTGAAGAGGCCTAGAAGTTGCAGCCTGATTTCGTAAGGGAGGTGTTCCAGACCCTTAATCATTCTGGTTGCCCTTCTCTGCACCTTCTCTAGTTCCACAATATCCTTTTTGAGGTGTGGTGACCAGAATTGTACACAATATTCCAAATGTGGCCTCACCATAGATTTATAAAGAGGCAAGGTGACACTTTCTGACTTATTTTCTATTCCCTTCCTAATTATTCCCAGCATTGAATTAGCTTTTTTCGCTGCTGCCACGCACTGGGTTGACACCTTCATGGAACTGTCCACCAAAACAAATCCAATCAAATTTTGCATCTTTCAGATATTCATGCACATCTAAATATGTGTGTATGAATATATGTAACATGCAAAAATTGTACAAATTTGGCCAAATTCGGACATTCTAATTCAAATTCAGTCTTGGCATATTCGAAGACTGACGTTCAAATTTGAATGGAATGTTTTGATACACTCGTAAGAAGCTTCATATGGGATTCATGTGCTATTTGTATGCATTTTTATGGGATTCATATGGGATTGAAGGTTCGTATCCAATACGAATCCTACCACATTTGAAGGGGATCTATTTGAACAAATATAATAATAAGTTTAATGATTGGTCCACTGACCTTATCATAGAATAAAATACAAAAATACAATCTTAAAAATAAGTGGATACACTTATTGTTAAAATACCGAGTCTGAACGAATATGAATTGTATACAAAACAAAAAAATTCATACACATCCTAATATATATATTAGGACGTGTATGAATTTTTTATAACCACAGCGATTCACCAGATGGACATGACCCTGTAGCTTACTGCCCTTGAAGTATCCCAGGAGAAGTAAAATGGTAATTTGGTTTTCCTATAATGTACTCCCCATTTGCTCCTGTGGTTGGAGGGTCAGACTCTTATTTTGTAGTCTCCCGGTATGATTCCGCACTCCTCCTTGAAGCCAGCTGTGTGGCCTTGGGCTAGTCACAGCGCTCTTTCTTAGCTCTCACAGGCCCACCGACCTCCCAGGGTGTCAGCTGTGGGGAGAAGAACAGAGGCGCGACTGGGAGCAGGGATTCGAAGTGGATCCAAGCGGCATTCAAAGATCATCCACAGGAAATCCGGATCCCACCACAATGGAAGTGGCCCTGTTTGCATGAATGTGAATTTCCATTGCGTTCGCTTTGATGCAAAGGGAACACACACACACACACACACTCTCTCTCTCTTCTTGCATATCTCCACTCACTGGTCATAGCATTCCCACTCCTCTGAAAGGCAACCCTGTGCCTGAGGATGACCAGATCGATTCTATATTTTGCAGCCACGGATAGAGAAGTGCCAGGCAGCCAGGAAAAACATGGCCCGGAGCCGACTGTGGCTCAGATCAGATCGTGCGCTTCTTATTGTAAAAGGCAGACGGAAATGGAAGCAAGTGGGGAAACCACTAGACCATAAAAGAATGACCTAAATAACATTCCTTATGAATATGCAGGGGGCGTAATGAATAGATTTAAGGGATTAGATCTGGTAGACGGAGTGTCTGAGGAGACGGACGCTGCTTAACAAGTGAACAGCAAGAAACAGTGGGATTTGCTTGGAAAAAAGAGCCACCGCCTATGGCACCTACAGCTAGCGGCGTGGCATTCAATATTTTGTTACATTTGTGAACCCAGGGAGGTGGGAAAGCGGCTGCGCCGGTCACACCTACAACGGATCCAGAGTGGATTCAAAGTGGATTGAGAGCAGATTCAAAGTGGATTAGACACTTTCAGAGTGGATACGTAGCAGGATACTGTGTGTGTCGGATACGTATGGGATACGTCTATGGTTCGTGTCGAACATTCATATCAAATTTGTACCAAATGTTCGTGTTAGATCGTAAGCCTGAGGGCAGGGACCTGTCTAAGATTAATATAATACAGTAACCTGCCCTGAGACCTTCGGGTATAGGGCGGGATAGAAATACAAATAAATAAAATAAATACTGTATTTTCTGGCGTATAAGACTACTTTTTAACCCAGGAAAATCTTCTCAAAAGTCGGGGGTCGTCTTATACGCTGGGGGTTGTCTTCTTATATGGCGAGTATATCCCAAACTCTATATTTTAACTGGAAAGTTGGGGGTCGTCTTATACGCCCAGCCGTCTTATACACCTGAAAATACGGGTAAATAAATATCAAATCAAATCCTACCACATTCGAAGGGGATCTCTCTCTTTTTTAATTATTATTAATTTTATAACAAACGTCAACAACCCAGAACATAAACCACATATACACTTCTGAGGATCGCATAATCCATAACAGTTCAGTCAAGATTGATCCAGTACATTCTAGAATGGAAAATCTGGAAAAAGCATCAATATTGTTTCTTTCAAAAATGGTACTGAGAAAGAGGAAGATGGTCAAAGTCTGGCATCAATTTGTGCCTGAATGATAAAAGGTGCCCATTTCTCGATAAATGGAGCTTCTGGTTTCAGGAGTTGCATCTTATAGTGTTGCGCTGTGATGAGTTCATTGATCAATAAAGACCATGTACGATTGAGCCATTTATCTATGTTTAATTGATCTGCAGATTTCCAGTGGAGAGCAATCTCCGCCTTTGCAGTGGTGATCAGCGAACGAATCAGATACCTATTATGGTTTGGTGCCCCTTGTTCTTTAAAGGAAAGTAGAAACACTACAGCTGGCGATAGTTGGCTATATCTGAGCGAATATGAAAGTTCTTGCAAGTGATGTGATATGAACTGAACGCAAAAAAAAGCCCCCACCATTTGTATGACCCTTGGTGAAAACCCTCATGGCTGCAGAGGGACGGATGGAACAGGTGCAGGTGTGCAGGTGTGCAGGTGGAGGTGTGGCTGAACTGAATCATTGACCCTGCCACGTACCTTTCAGGGCCATAAACCTTACTGTGTGTTGACGCCGTGTGGTTTACCGTGTTTTGCTGCATTTACAGTGTGTTTACTCAGGAAGAACTCCTAAGAGGTACTTAAGCTATTACTTTATGCCGACACACTGTCGCTGTTAACTTTTCCAAAGCCTCGGCAGTCGGTGATAAATCCATTGGGATTAAGAGGCAGATGATACAGGCGAAAGGTTTCGGCATAAAGGAAACAGTGCAAAGTCAGATATTTTGAAGGTTACTCCAGAAATAAGGAAGACGCCGCCGATGAAAGAAAGCGGTAGTCATTGCTGTTAGAAGATGTTTAAGGAGATGAGGGCGAAATAAATACTGATTAGGGATGTGTACAAATGTGGTTTTTTAATATTGGATTTGTATTAAATCGAATGCCAGAAAAATAGCATTCATTCAAATAGATCCCTTTCTAATGTAGTGGCATCCAAATTCAATATTTATTAATTATTATTATTTACATTATTTATTTATTTATTTATTTATTTACATTTTTATCCCGCCCTATACCTGAAAATCTCCAGGCGGGTAACAACATCTAAAATCAAACATCATTAAAACAACAGCACTAAGTATTAAAACAGTGTTTGCAAGGGAGGAAGGGAAAGCCTGTGGCCATTTAATGAAAGGCCAGGGCAAAGAGGTGAGTCTTCACTGCCTTCCTAAATATATACAGTGAAGGACCCCAATGCACCTCAAGGGGGAGACTAATTCCACAGCCTAGGGGCCATCACTGGGAAGGCCCTCTCCCAGGTGCCCGCCCATTTCACTAGTGAGGATGGTGGGACAACCAGGAGGGCCTCCCTTCCAGATCTTAAGGCATGGTCAGGTCAACATGGAAGAAGACGTTCCTTTAGATATTTGGGGCCCAAGTCATTTAGGTCCTTCTAGGTCAAAGTTAATGCCTTGAATTGGGCTCGGCAGCGAATTGGCAGCCTGGTGTGATGTGTGTCCAGCCAACTGACCCGGTCAGCAGTCTAGCAGCTGTATTCTGCACCAACTGCAGCTTCTGAACTGTCTTCAAGGGCAGCCCCATGTAGAGCGCATTACAGTACTCCAATCTGGAGGCTACTAGAGCATGGACAACTGTGGTCAAATCATCTCTGTCTGAAAATGGCGTCAACTGACGCACCAGCCATAGTTGGGAATAGGCACTCTTGGCCATGGCCTCCACCTGGGCTTCAAGCGTCAGCGCAGAGTCCAAGAGGAGGAAGAGGAGGAGGAAGAAGAGGAGAAGGGGAGGGAGGAAGAGGAGGAGGAAGAGAAAGAGAAAGAGAAGGGGTAAGAGAAGGAGGGGAAGATAGGAGGAGGAAGAGGAAGAGAAGGAGAAATTGATAGGAGGAAGAGGAGGAGAAGGAGAAGAGGGAAGGGAAGGGGTAAGAGAAGGAGGGGAAGATAGGAGGAGGAGGAGGAAAAGGAAGAGAAGGAGAAGAAGTTGATAGGAGGAGAAAGAGAAAAGAAGGAGGAAGAGAAGGAGAAGTCATGGCACAGGCCATGTTGATTCCCCTCCTGCTACAGGGCAATGATCTTACCTTCAGAAACGAAGAACTATTTTATAGTTTCCCAAAGAATAAAGAGGCCGGGGATTGCAATACATTTTGATTTTTTCCCCCCCAAACTACATCCACTTCCCCGCAACATCTGCAGTTATGTATTCTATATTTTATAAGTCGTCTCCTGGGGAACATCGGTTGAAAGCGCACTGTTTTCATCATCATCTCTTTTTGTTAAGAATAATGAAAAAGGGAGCAACAGTCATTCCGGCTTTCAAAAGTACTTTGGCTGCATCTTATCAGCTGTTTTATGGCCACCGCACAACTATCCATACTTTGCACCGAGCAGCCCCAGTACTGGCAGCTCGTCTCAGCCAAGGTGAGAGATGCTGTTGGGGTTGTTGCTGAATCAGCAGAATTCCCTCCTCTCTTGCAGGGCTTCAACCCAGAGTTCGTCCACCATCAATGGCTTGGAAAGCTGTGACTAGTCTAAGGCCACCCAGGTGGCTTCACATGGGAAGACGACGACAATGAATTGGGGTTTTACACCCTGCTTTTCCCACCCTTGAAGGAACCCAAGGCTGCTGGCAAACCGTCTGTTCTTCTCCCCACAACAGACACTCTGTGAGGTGGGTGGGGCTGTGAGAGCTCAGAAAGGGAGCTGTGACTAGCCCAAGGTCACCCAGCTGGCTTCATGGAGGAGTCCAAAATCAAACCCTGTATTCCCAGATAAGAGTCCAGCTCCCTAACCACTAGGCAAACTAGCCCACATGCAGGGCTCCCCTTCACCTGCAAACATCTGACAAATGTTTGTGCATGGAAGCGAAGCGCCCTAACCTCACAGAGGGCTTTGCACGAAGCTGAGTATTTCCCCCTTCTATTTGCATCAAATCAATGGGGAGAAATATTCTCCATGCCCATCCCTCCATCTTTATACTACTTCGTTGTGCATTTATTTTCTAGCCTTTCCCTCCATTCCTCTACCTCTATACGTAAACATCTTGTGTCTACATGGGCTCACTCGACTTTTTCTTTAATTATTCCATCCCTTTGGCACCTGCGTTTAACTCTGCCGAGCTCCGGCTGCCAGAACTCGAACCCTCTCTTTTGATCTGGAGCATTGCTTCGCATGCGCGCCTCATCGCGCTTCCAGCTTCCTAATGATCTTTTAATGAGATGTCAATTAATGACACGAGCTGGGGAGAGCAAGCATTGCTACTCAGGGCACTTGGAGCGTTTTGATTATCCCCTTTATGGCATGACCTTCTCTTTCTCTCCTGCATCCATGCTCCTGCCATCCAAGGTATGGAGCTGAAAATCGGTGCCACGCTGGGCACACCTGAGGGCAAAGCGCCCTTTGCTTCGTGCATTACGGCTCTGCTCCGCCACCAACCAGAAGGTCATTAGGTCAAATGTTTTGATTAGTCAACAGGACCGTATCAAAAGGTACACAAGAAATTAAACAGCAACCGGAATACGTTTGAATCTATCCGCGCGAATTTTCAATTCGAATTTGAATGTCTGAATTCGATTGAATTTGATCGAACTTTGAATGTTTCAAATATTCCTGAACAGCCCTAAACCAGAGCTATAGGAAGGTATTTAGGGTCTGTTTGCATTTGCTGGCTTGGTATGGATCCAGTGTGGTGGTGGCCATGCACGCTACAAACACTAAACCACAGCCCCTACTGCCTCACAGGGTGTCTGTTGTGGGGAGAAGAACTGAAGGTTTGTCAGCCGCTTTGAGTCCCCTCCTCCTCCCCTCCTCCTCCTCCTTTCCACTCCTTCCTTTCCGATTTCCTGAAGTTCATTGATCTTCCCCGGGCTGACTTTCACTTCCCTGCATAGCACACTGGTACGGGCTCATAAATCAAGTTGCAAAAATAAATACAGAAATTCTTTGTTTATTTCCTGTTGTTTTCTTGCTTTCAATAGAGAGCTTTGCCAGACTGGCAAATTCTTCTGCGGCTAACAAGCTTTGCCACCAGAATCTAAAGGAGTTGTCTGAATCAAGGGTGCGAGTTTGTGAATGATTTATGTCCCAGGAGGGAGTCACGAATATCTTGCCAAGTGCATCAAGATCCCCCCCCCTACTTTTTATAGCTACGAAGCTGATTGGAATGACACCTCCTGGAAAAGAACACTTGTTGGTAGGTGGACAAAATTGGGTGGGGATTAGCTAAGGTGATATAAACCCCAGCAGAGAAGGCGGCTCCAACCCCAAGCAATGCAGGCTGAGTCTAAATCCTGCACTCAGCACCATGCATAACAAGCTAAATTCTATTTGCCCTGGGCAGCCCATAACTCATTACAGCTTCCACATGGGTTACTGGGTCCCAAGCAAGGTCAAAGGGTATCTGTGATTTCTAAATTACTATTACTGCCCAGCCTAACATCCTATGAACATCCTAACAGCCTATGAATCCTGTACAATTCTCAACGTGAGTGATCAGACATGCCAAATAAACAGATTTGAGTCTGAAATGACAGATATTTATCATTTCCTGCTTTCGTCTTACCCCATCTTGCAGTCTGAGAGAGGTTGTTTCTTAAGAATTTCATAGCTTTGGAAGTGTCTCTTCCTTGAAGATGGATTGGCCAGGAGACCACACACAAGCTAAGCATTCGGCTTCTTCTACAAATCGACCAGTCAATGGGTGCCACTCGTAGACAGGGTAAGCGTTGCCTGACTTCAAGGTGAATGTAGGCTGCAGTGTGGCAAAATAAGGTAGCCTCTCAGCCAGATATTTGGACAACTTTTATGGTGTGTCTGGATCTGGGACTCCTTTTCTTAAAACTTAAAAAAAAAGTCCTGTCTGATCGCACTCTAGAGTGTGGAATGAGAAGCTTAGAAGTGGTCTAATCTGGCCTGGAAAAAAAAGCAGACCACATGGATTGGTCCACGATTCCTAAAGCTACAATGAGCTTTCTGGGGGAAAAGAAAATTGGAATTCTTTCTTTATTCAAGAGACCAGGCCAGTTTTATTGTGAGCTCCTGGAAACAAGCACAAAGTCTGTTTTGGGCTTCTCACAGCACCAGATGCAAAGTTCTCTTTCTTTGTGTATGTTTAAATGACCCTTCAATTTCAGTGATGGCTTAGTGTTAGCTAGGTATATAGCTGTGTAATTATGCCGCAATTAAATTTAATGGCTACGCTAACAGCTAACAGGCAGTTGGAGAGTTTATCTGAGGCTTTCTCCCTCCTTTTCCCTTTTCCCTTTTTCTTTTTGAAAAATGGCTCTGGGCTTATTAAGCTTTTAATATTCTGCCCGTATCTTTTTGTTTTACTTATAATTCTGTTTTATACCCAAAGCCATAATGTCATAAGAGTTACTTACCTTTAAAAACTGCAAAGTTTGAATTTTTAAAATCTCTGTTACCACTTTTGGCCAGTATGTGGCCATCCATCCTTCTTGCGGACCTTACCAGTTTGGTCCAGTGGTTAGTGAGCCGGACTCTTATCTGGGAATACTGGGTTTGATTCCGCCCTCCCCCATGAAGCCAGCTGGGTGATCTTGGGCTAGTCACAGCTCTCTTCTGAGCTATCACAGCCCCACCACCTATCACACAGAGTGTTCTGTTGTGGGGAGAAGAACAGACGGTTTGTCAGCCGCTTTGAGTCCCCTTAAATGGGTGAGAAAAGTGGGGTAGAAAAGCCAACTCTTCTTCTTCTTCTTACCAAAGCACAATTGGATGAACTCCAAGGATGGGAGACCAATAGGCTTATAGGCTGGACGGCAAAGGAGACAATACAAAACTCCCTCCATATTGTCAAGGTACCACTCAGCTTAGCTGTTCCCTTCCTGACTTTCTAAAAGAAAGGTTTCCTCAGGGATATGGTCATTTCAGAAAGAAGAACATACTGAAGAAGAAGAGGAGGAGGAGTTGGCTTTTCTATCCCACTTTTCTCACTCTTCAGAGGACTCAAAGTGGCTGACAAACCTTCTGTTCCTCTCCCAAAACAGACTTGGATTCGAATGTCAAAAATACATTCGTGCACATCCCTAATTCATGTGGGACTGGACGTTCGTATCAAAGACGAATCCTACCATATGGGAAGAGGATCTATTTGAGCCATACAAAATATTTGAATGGTTAAATTCAAACAAATAGAGAAAAAAAATCGAATGCATTCAAATTCAAACCGATTTGAATACATTCATATCTATTTCGTATGAATATTCACTTTGTATTTGAAGATATGAATGCCAACAACATTCTATATGTGTCTCTACTTATCCACACCTGTCCTCATCTATACGCATTTGTACGCATACCGTTTTTATCCCGTATGCATCCCGTTTTGTCCCGAACATATCCGTATAAATGCGTGCAGATACGAATAAGTTGCATACATATCCGCACACATACGAACACCCAAATAATTTGGACAAATGATTTGAAACATTTGCATTTGTTTGAATGTTAAAAAAACTAATGTATAGACATGTGATTCCAATTCAAATGTCCGAACTCAGCGAATTTGATCAGATTTTGAATGTTTCGAATCGCCTTGCACATCCCAACTTGTGGCAGCTAATTGCTGGCGGCCTTTGGGCCTGTATGCAGCTGCAGCAGGTAACTCAGCCAAAATAGGATTTATCAGCGTCAAACGTTTTGTAATACATTATAAAATCAGGTCGTTTGTGCTCACTTTTAGAAGGGAACCCAAAGTCCTCCTGATAATCCTTGCTGCTGGCGAACGGGAGCCGCAGTGCAATGCTGCTATCATCTCTCTGCACGAGGAAATATTATGCCTTGTTTACCACTTTGCAATTACCTGGCTGACTCTCTGTCCTTTGCTTGGGTTTTCTGCTAAGTTCTTGGAGAGCTTTTGCAACGAAAAGGCATGGAAATAGGTCTCCTAAATTCCATATTTCCCACCCATTTCCTTCCAAATTTTCAAAGGACTTCCGCAGAGCAGGGTAGTCAGGCAGAGTGTCTTGGAGGAGGAGGAAGAGGAGGAGGAGGAGGTTTTTCCACACTGCTTTTCTCACCCATTAAAGGAAACTCAAAGCAGCTGACAAAACTTTCTATCCTTCTTCCCACATAAGACACCCTGTGAGGTAGTTGGGGCTGTGGGAGCTCAGAAGAGAGCTGTGACTAGCCCAAGGTCACCCATCTGGCTTCACGGAGGAGGAGGAGTCGTTTTTATACCCCACTTTTATCACCCATTTAAGGGGACTCAAAGCAGCTGTCAAATCTTCTTGTCTTTTCTGAAGAGAGCTGTGACTAGCCCAAGGTCACCCAGCTGGCTTTGCGGGGGAAGGCAGAATGAATCCCCGTATTCCCAGACAAGAGCCTGGCTCCCTAACCACAAGACCAAACTGGCTCACATTCAGTCATACCCCTGTCCCTCATAAATACAAGCAGTCATGCTGGATCAGGCCATGGCCCATACAGTCCAGCATCCTGTCTCATCCACGGACCACCAGTTGCTCCACCTTGAATCAACTAACAGCAAATGGCCTTTAGAGGCATCCTGCCTCTCCCGTCTAACCTGGAGATGGTACCTAGGCAACCATTTTAGTAGCCATTGATACACCTGCCCTCCATGGATTTGTCAAAGTAGCTCTCCAGGCTGGATGCTTTCACCACCGCTTCTATGACACTATGGGTGGGCAAATACTTCATCCTGCTCATTAGCTTTATACTGAGTCCCTTGGTTCTTTTCTAGTATTATAGAGAAAAGGATTTTTCTCTGTTCACCACTTTCACACCATGCATTTGAGAGCACGCGAAGAAGGAGAGTTGGCTTTTCTACCCTGCTTTTCTCACCCATTTAAGGGGACTCAAAGTGGCTAACAAACCTTCTGTTCTTCTCCACACAACAGACACCCTGTGAGGTAGGTGGGGCTGTGAGAGCTCAGAAGAGAGCTGTGACTCGCCCAAGGTCACCCAGCCGGCTTCATGGGGGAGGGCGGAATCGAACCCGGTATTCCCAGATAAGAGTCCGGCTCCCTAACCACTAGACCAAACTGGCTCACTGAAGGTTTTGCTTACATCTTCTGCACAGGAGGAAGGGTCTACAACTGAGTGGGAGAGCAAACTACCTGGGAAGTAGACAGTGGTTGGTTTGGCTACCAGTCGCTTCCTGGAAGTGGGCAATGGCAAACCACTTCTGGACCTTTGTCAAGAAAATTGCATAGTAGCGCCCACAGAGGTATCCATGAAGTCAACCAGGAGTTGGCCAAGACTTGGTGGCACCCAACCATTGTCTGCTTGAACATGCCCAGAAACAATTGGTGGGCTACAGTGTGAAACAGGATGCGGGACTAGATGGTCTGTGGCCTCATCCATCCGAGCTCCTCTTATGTTCTTCTGACCTTTGGACTGTGCGCATTTTATATGGTCTCACTTCCCTTAACTAAACAATATGACTGCTGCCTGGAAAACAGAAGGCCACATGGAGGCCATGTGTGAAAAGAGAGCACACTGCTTAACATCCTGTTGGTCTGAGGGCATCTCAGGATAAAATGAGACATAACTCAAGGGGAAGAGCTGACCTGTAGCTGAACCTAGTTTGCTAACACTCAGCCAAGATGATTTCTACACCAAGGAAGATAGTGCCAGAAATTAAGTCAAAGAAAGAGAGAGTTGGCTTTTCTATGCTGCTTTTCTCACCCATTTAAGGGGACTCAAAGCGGCTGACAAACCTTCTGTTTTTCTCCCCACAACAGACACCCTGCGAGGTAGGAAGGGAGCTGTGACTAGCCCAAGGTCACCCAGGTGGCTTCATGGGGGAGGGCGGAATCAAACCCGGTATTCCCAGGTAAGAGTCCAACTGCCTAACCACTAGCCCAGAAGCCAGCTGGGTGACCTTGGGCTAGTCACAGCTCTCTTCTGAGCTCTCACAGCCCCACCTACCGCACAGGGTATTCAGAGAGTTCACAGCTGAAGAATGATATGGTCCATTTAAGTGTGGCAAATCTTTTAGCACATGTGGACTTATCAGATTTCTCCCCAAAGAAAGTTTTCCATTTTCTTCAGTGGTTCTTCTAGGAAAAGGTCCACTTTATAGGCCTAAATACAGTGAAAATGTAAGATATTTCACAACATTCAACAGCCAAACAGCTAATCTATAATCTATAATGCCTATCATATACTTCATTCTTTGTATGCATTACATAAAAATAATTCCATAGTGCTTTGGATTTTTAGATCGAAGCTGGAGGTTTCCTATGATTTTGCACTTGAGTAGATATAAAATAACAAGAGAGTTTGAAAATAAACGAGAGGAAATATGAATTGAACACAAAAATTGCCTGGGGTTGGCGCCTTTTTCTCTGCTGGGGTTTATATCACCTTAGCTATGACCCACAGTGACAATTTCGTCTACCAGGTGTTATTTTCTAGGAGGTGTCATTCTTGGGGATATGCAAGGATATTGAGAACACTCAAAATTCGATCAAATTGGTTCAAATTTGGCCATTTGAATTCGAATTAAATGTCTGCTCATTGTTTTTTTTTAACATTCAAATGAATTCGAATGTTTTGAATAATTTGTTTAAATAATTGGGACGTTCATATGTGTACAGACACAGGTGCATTACAATTTGTCATATTGTTTAATTATTTTTTAAGGGGGGGAGGGACTATAATGTTTTATTCTTATATGATGTTTTTATTACATTTATTGTTGTTAACTGCCCGGATTGGTTCGCCACAGGGCGGTATACAAATAAATATTATTATTATTATTATCTATACGCATCTTATTCGTATCTGCATGCGTTTGTATGGATACATATGGAACAAAAATGGGACGCATACGGGATAAAAACAGGATGCAGACAAATGCGTAAGAGCGTGCAAAAGGCCCACTTGGTCCTATGAGGAGAGCATACAGCCGCAGCGGCGGCATGAGCAAAGGTAACGCACGAGTTTGTCAGCCACTTTGAGTCCCCTTAAATGGTTGAGAAAAGTGGGGTAGAAAAGCCAACTCTTCCTCTTCCTCCTCTGTGTGTCTATTTTACCCATAGCTGAGAAGACCCAATGAAGTTTCATGGTAGAACTTGGCTCTGAGCTGAGGGAGTTCTAGATCCTACCTTAGTTCTCTTAACCATGCATCACCAGAGAGTCACTAAGCATGCAAAGGTAAATGAGCATCCACAGGTAATACCTTTGGGATGCTAGGGACATCTTCTCATGTGGGAAGGTCAACCACACTTCCATCTGAGCAAAGGTGCCTTCGCCATGGATTGGATCCTTTGAGCCGCCGAGTTGGAGGTGAAGAACAGAAGACTTCAGAGTTCTTCCCTGCTTCTCCTCGTGACAGCTGGTTCTCCAAACAATGGGAGATATTCACTACGCCGCCTTCTGTATGCGGCAAACCCTAGTCACAACGGAGCAATTAAAGGCAATTATGGTGAGTTTTATATAACAGGACAAATGGATTGCAGCATTAAAGTCTTTGAAAATCTCCTATGAAAGCGGTAATAATGTATTAATGCAATAATCCCCTTAATCCTGTCAAACTTCCCAAGTATTGCTGCTTTAAAGAAAATAAAAGGAAGGAAAACAGGCTGACAGGAACGCCGGTGTTAACGGGAGAAATGACAACTCGTTTGCTATTAAAACACACACATATATTTACTTGTCTGTGTTGATCTTGGTGTATTTGTCAGTTGCTATCACACTTCAAGGAGAGGGTGAAACAGATGGAAAGAAGGAGACCTGTCATAAAGTGGTTAGTGCCATATGGAAGTTTGGACTCCAGGTCCCTTCCTTGTGAACCAGTTTGGTCTAGTGGTTAGGGAGCTGGACTCTTATCTGGTAATACCGGGTTCGATTCCGCCCTCCCCCATGAAGCCAACTGGCTGACCCTGGGCTAGTCACAGCTCTCTTCTGAGCTCTCACAGCCCCACCTACCTCACAGGGTGTCTGTTGTAGGGAGAAGAACGGAAGGTTTGTTAGCCGCTTTGAGTCCCCTTAAATGGGTGGGAAAATTGGGGTAGAAAAGCCAACTCTTCTTCTTCTTCTTCTTATGCATCAGTTCTCATCATTTCTGTGTCTCGTTGCAATTTGACCCAACAGATTAGAGAAACAAGGGCCTTTCTTCCCTTTCCCCCTTTCTCTCCTTGTGATTTTGTATGTTGTGTGTTTGGCATTGTGTGTTGTGTGTGGGAAGGTTGTAAGATACATCCAACCTCTGTACAAGTTTGCTCCAAGGCCCTAAAAGATCCCTTAAGATCAAACAATGAGGATCTTAGATCCGGATCTAAGGGCTGCAGTGGAAAGACACCCAAAGAACAGCTATGTATGTATTACATATGTATCTGTATGAATCTCATACGTATCTGTACGCATTTGTGCTGATATTATGGGATGCATACAGAATGCATACAGATAAATCTAACACTTATGAATGTTATCAACATTTGTATCTTCAAATATGAACGCTATATTCAGATTCGAACCTGACATTCAGACGAATAGATCTGAACGTCTTCGATTCAAATTGGATTTTGTTGCCTTTGGTTTCTAAACATTCGAATTGAAATGAACGTTTGGACGTTCAATTCGACTTAAATTTGAATGAAAAAAAAATCCCATTTGTGCGCTAATCCCTAATAGGAACACAAAATGTACAAATTGGACGACAGGACCGCGTCCACACCAGGTGCAAAGTGGGCCAAATGAAGGGCAGAGGGTTGTGGTGCCCAACTGCCTCTGAGGATCAAGAAAATGCCCTCAAAGGGCAAGTGAGGCCAAAAGCCTGCAGAGGGTCCAACAATAAGCAAATATCAAGCTCAGCACACAGCCAAGAACCTCCAAAGGACCCCGCATGCTTTCCGAGGTCCTGGAGAAAAGTTGGGTTCACTCAGTGAACCCCCATTTCTGGTTCCCGTGTGGGTTAGAATTCCCCCCTCAACTTCCGTGTTCCGTCCTCTAATAATCGATGCTCCGCTTTTCCCACGAGATACCTAGAGGTAGTACACACAAGAGGTTGAAAAGCATCTCCTCGTGGCACGCCGGCGTAATGGTACTGATGTTCAAAGGCATGCTTCCTCTGATCTTCAGCGCAGTGCGATGCCGTCGCAGCCGGGAGCTGTTGCGAGGCCTTGTGATCAGTTGACAAAAAATTAAATTCATTATTGATTGCTGTGATTTCTTTTCAATTGACCGATTAATGTTTCCTCTCTCTTTTTTTTAAAGTAACGGGACAAATAGATCAGAACAGGGTGACTTTGAAAATCCCCAGTGAAAGAGGGAATAATGTTTTAATGTATTAATCCTCCTTAATCCTGTCAGACTTTCAAAGAATTCCTACACAGGCTGACAGAAAATCACAGTAGTAGCTGCAAATGCTTTCAAGGAGGAGCACCTCCTCTCTCTCTCTTTTTGTCTCATTCAGCTGCTTGTAACTGAACATTAAAAGAAGGGGAAAAAACCTTGAATTTCGGCAGGATCCAAGGGTGCATTTGGGCAGACGCTCTTACATGAGTTTGATAAAACAAAGGAGATGGGGACTATTGAAACGGCATTCAACGTCCAGGCTGGTTGTCTGTGTTGTTTTGTCGCTCTCCTAGCAATAGACGTTTGTCCTGTTGAGAAGTTAATAGAATATGAGAGCAAAGGAGCTCAAATGTTGAAGAGCACAAAGAACAAAAGACAATGGGTGTTTTTCCACTGTCACTAAAAGTACCCATTAAGTACCCATTAATGGGTACCTAATGACATTTTTGTGCCCATTAACGGGTACTTAACGGGTACTTCTAGAAGTGCGTCTTCACTGCCTTCCTAAATATATATAAGAAAGGGGCATGATGCACCTCGGGGGGGGGCTATTCCGTAGTCTGGGGGCCATCACAGAAAAGGCTTTCTCCAGGGTGCCCACCAGTCTCACTACTGAAGGCAGTGGGGTAACCAGGAGGGCCTCACCACTAGATCTTAAGGCATGGGCAGGTCAGCATGGGAGAAGGCATTCCTTTAGATATTTGGGGCCCAAGTAATTTAGGGCCTTATAAGTCAGAGTCAAAACCTTGAATTGGGCTCAGTAGTAAATTGTCAGCCAACACAACCCTTTTAAAACTGGTGTCTCATACGCAGCTGCTAAATCAATGAATCCAACCCCGCTTACTTTGTGTTTCTGAAACCCATCCTGGTTGAATTGAGTGAGATTAAGTATTTTTGCGTTGCAGCTATTTTTCTGGACAAAATCCAGCTTCCTGCAGTAACGGAGAAGGCTCTATAGCTTCCAACAGACGGTGTTGAATTATTCTCTCCAAGACTTTTTTTCCTTTCCAGGTATGCCGCCCACAGGAGAGAGATTGGGTGATAACTTTTACGGCCATTGGCATCTTTACCTGGTTTTAAGATTGCTATTACTTTCTTTCTCCACCAGATACTTGGGATTTGGCAGTTCTTCAAACAGGTGTTAAACATCGCTAATAGCCGCTGCCTGGCTTTCAGTCCAAAATGTTTAATTTGCTCAGCACAGATAGCATCCAGCCCTGGAGCTGATCATGGTTTACATTTGTCAATGGCTCTATTCAACCCATTCACGGTGAAGGGAGCAGGAAGAGAATTTGGTTCGTCCTCTTTATTCCTATTGATGTCTCTTTCGAGTTTCAGGAAGAAGAAGAAGAAGAAGAAGAAGAAGAAGAAGTTGACTTTTTTAGCCCACTTGTCTCACCCGTTTTAAGGGGACTCAAAGCGGCTGACAAAGTTTCTATTCTTCTCCCCACAACAGACACCCTGTGGTGTAGGTGGGGCTGTAAGAGCTCGGAAGAGAGCTGTGACTATCCCAAGGTCACCCAGCTGGCTTCATGGGGGAGGGTGGAATTGAACCCGGTATTCCCAGATAAGACCACTAGACCAAACTGGCTCACAGTTTGTGATTTTCAAGTGCCCCCTTTGGTCTGCTGAAACGTGAGCATGCTCTTTCAGTTGGGTTTGATCACTATAAGTGCATCTCAGCAGTCTCCAGGATTTATGATGGCTTCTTCTCATGGGGGGGGGGGGTTGGAAGGAGCCTCCCCAAAGAATGTGCTACAATAACTGGTTATTTCAGTATCCCTTCGGCAACAGCTCTGTTGGCTGGCCCTTTCATTCTGCATCACTCTTTTATACGTTCTCTTTGACCGTCAGCTGAATGGGGCTCCCCATGTTGAGTGAGAACAGGGGGGAAATCAAATTACTTGTAGCATTCACACGAACCCTTTCTGCATTGTGTCTTATTCGGGATTATATTTCAAAATAGGTGCCTGCAGGTCACATGCTGGGAAAGACTATGGAAGACTCCAATCAGGGCCTGACACAGTCTGCCTTAGCATGTGCATGGTAGGTCCCACTTCTGCAGATGAACAGGGTACATTTCAGAGAATCATAGAGTCGGAAGGGACTTCTACGGTCATCCAGCCCAACCCCCTGCTCAATGCAGGATTTCCTAAACCATCCCAGACAGATGTAGGTCCTGCCTCTGCTTGAAGACCTCCAGCGATGGAGAACCCACTACCTCCCATGGCAACCTATTCCATTGACTCATGGCCCTTACTGTCAAGATGTTTTTCTTAATAGCATTGACTCCCTTGGAGTTTCATCTGCTTGTTTCCAGTCCTCTCATCTTGTGTAAGTGAGAATAGGTTTTGTGGTACGTGGTATTCCTTTGGACCAGTGGTTCTCAACCTGTGGGTCGCGACCCCTTTGGGGGTCGATCTACTCTTTCACAGGGGTCGTTATGAAGTAGGAAAGAAAATAATTTTATGGTTGGGAGTTAGGGTTAGGGTTAGGTTGGGGGTCACCACAACATGAGGAACTGTATCAAAGGGTCGCGGCATTAGGAAGGTTGAGAACCACTGCTTTAGACATATGGGGCCTTATCAACATCAATATCGTGGACTGTGCTTGAGACCAAAGACGCAGCTAGTTCAGTTCTTGTTAAGACTGGGATAATGTCCATCCAGCCCAGTGGTGGCAGTTAGCAATCTAGGTGCTGCATTCTGCATCAGCTGCAGCTTCCAAACTGTCTTCAAGGGCAGTCCCAGGTAGAGTGCATTACAGTAGTCTAGTCCAGACATTAACTGAGCATGAATCATTGTGGCCAGGCTGTCGAGAAAGGGCCATAGCTGGTGAACCAGTCATAGTTGAAAATAGGGGGGGGGCTTGTGGAGAGGAATACCTGGTGATAGGGACAGTGCTGGGACCCCAAGACTAATGATAAGATGGGCTACCTTGGTCTCTGATTGTTGGAGCATTTCAGCAGGAAAAAGTCTGCTACAAATTTGCTTTTCCAAGGTCGTTACTAAGAAGAGTTCCGTTCCTTTTTCTGCTCTTTGGGAATTGTCTCAGCATGAATCATGTTCCGTTTACTCCATCCTGAGTTATATACAGACGGCATTCGTATCTCTTTAAAAATAAAAAAAAATCAAAAAAAAAATCTGGGAATTGTGGTTTTCACTCCGAGGCCTTTTCTCCATCCCACATCCCCACTTGGAGACTTGATTTTTTGGCAGTAATAAAATCTAATCTAATTTCTGATGGATTTCACTAAAAACTCATTTCCATTTTGGTGTCCTGCAAAGAACAGTTGGCTCTGGGGACCCGCGATAAAGGCGGCACATGATGTGCCACTTCCATATTCCAGGAGCGACTAATCAATTTGCAGCCAGAAATTTACACTAATATCAGTGTTGACTGAAGCACATGCATAATGAAGACAAATTTCGTGTTGTCTGGAGATCAATAATTCATGGGAGGTTGAAGAGAGGGAGAGGGGAGGCGAGGCGAGCAATTTGGGAAGCATCTGCCGACAGTGCTGAGCATTAGAGTGAAATGTAGGACCCTTTTGGAAAATTACACAAGAGCCCTTTGCGTATGGAGGGACGGCGCGCCACCCCGCCTACAAGAGAAGGCCAGCATCGGAGCTGGAGGTGAGTCAGATGTGGAAGAGGTCAGTGGCTGCAGTGAAGCCTGCAGAAGTGCAGGGGAGTAAAGCATGCTGAAGTACAGTGCAGAAATGCATGCAGAAATGCAACAGTCTACCTTATGCAGCAGTGCAAAGGAGTAAGGCATGCAGAAGTGCAGCAGAATAAAGCATGCAGCAGTACAGCTGCAGTAAAGCATGCAGAAATGCAACAGTGTAAAGCATGCAGCAGTACAGCTGCAGTAAAGCATGCAGAAATGCAACAGTGTAAAGCATGCAGCAGTACAGCTGCAGTAAAGCATGCAGAAATGCAACAGTGTAAAGCATGCAGCAGTACAGCTGCAGTAAAGCATGCAGAAATGCAACTGTGTAAAGCATGCAGCAGTGAAGTGGAGTAAAGCATGCAGAAATGCAGTTGTGTAAACTATGCGGCAGTGAAGTGGAGTAAGGCATGGAGTGAGCTTTGTCATAAGCTCCAGAGAATCTTCAAAGAATCTCCGGAGTGTGTATGGAAATTGCACCCACTGCCCCCCCAAAAAAACATGGGGTTGCAGGCAGGCCCCACGTGGGTCGATCTAGACTCGCCACATGGGTTGTCCGGCATTTCCACCGCAGGCAGGCTAGCACCCATTGCTATTGGATGCTGCATCGCCCATGGAAACGCATCGAATACCGCCCTTAAACCAGATCTACTAGATCCAGATTAACTGAAGGACCCATTCCTTAGATCCAGATCATCTTAGATCTGGATTAAGGGAAATCAGGGATAAAAAACCCTTCCTTTCTTCCCCCCAGCCTAGGCTCTGAAACTTTCTCCTTTTTACCATACCCTTTGTCCTGTTTCTCAATTTCTCCCCTCCCCCCCCCACCTTTTCCTCTTCATTAGGCTGTCCGGAAAATGACGGATAACTCATACCACAGATCCGTATTGATCACTTGCAGAAGCCACTTGAAATGAGGCCAAAAGCTGCATAAATTCGAGTCTCAAATCCTTCTCCAGCCAGAGGGTTTCAGGTTACCCTCCCGTGGACAACACAGAATTACCATGCCAGCAACACAGAGGGCGGTTTTTTTTTCCATGTTCCACTGGCACGAAGCTAACAAAATTTGCCTTGCCGATGCCTCTGTTTGCATTTCAGAGGAAATGCTCACCGGTGTCTAATTTAGCCCTGACACAAAATAAATTTGAGTAAGAACAAAAGAGGGGCTGGTATGAACTTTGGCCAGCAGCCAGAACATAGGAGATGATTCTGGCTAATACGAGAAAGCAGCGACGGGCAGACATGCTCATGTCCTCGATGTGTAAATATATATATATATTTAAAACAGATCCTGCCTGAAATATTTGCTTAATATACCCTGTTTTGGGGGAAGGGTATATATACTTCTCTAGAACATGCATTTATATAACCCCCCCCCTTCTCTTTGCTAGATAGGTGCATCATAAAATGTGCCCATGTTTATATTTTGGAGGATGGCAGATGGAAATGTGCCAGCATGGGCAACATGTGGTGATATGAATGTCTCATCTCAGTACTTAATGGGTGTTTTTCCACTGTCAGAAAGTACCCATTTTTGCACCCATTAAGGACCCATTTGGGTGTGAGCCGGATGATCCCATTTCTACCATGGCACCCATTTGGGACCCGATTGTTTTGACTGCCGCTGGGGAAATCCAGATCAAATGGGTACTTTTTGGCCTTAATCCGGATTTTCTGTAGACCCCATTAATGGGGTCTACAATGGGGTCTTCGGGCAGAAAATCCGGATTAAAGGGAGCCTGTTTCCATGCTTGTGTGGCAATAGGGTCTAGAGGAGGCTAGGGGGAGGGGGCACCCATGGGGGGGGAGCCCCAAAACCTAAGCTTCAAAGTCATTTGAAGTCACTTCGAAGTCTGTGCAAAATAGATCCGGAGCATCTTTGAAGTCTGTGCTGATCTTCGGAGTGAACTTCGAAGTGAGTCCGAAGTGACTCCGAAGTCACTTCGAAGTTTACTCTGAAGATCAGCACAGACTTCAAAGATGCTCCGGATCTATTTTGCACAGACTTTGAAGTGACTTTGAAATGACTACAAAATGACTTCGAAATGACTTTAAAGTCACTTCGGAGATTGCACCCCCTGTCTCCCCAAACACCTGGGGTGACAGGCAGACCCCTCATGGATAGATCCGGATTTCCAAATGGGTGCTCCGGTGTTTCCACAGCAGGGAGGCTAGCACCCATTGCTATTGGGTTCTAGACCACCCACAGAAACACATCGGGTACTTCCCTTAATCTGGATCTACTAGATCCGGATTAAGGAATGTACCCATTCCTTAGATCCAGATCTTCTTAGATCCGGATCAAAGGAGTGCGGTGGAAAAACACCCAATGTTGCACAAAGCCCAGATTCCACTGAATCCTAGGGATCTGCACAATTTTATTTATTTTGCATTCAATACATATCACATTGAATGCAAGAAAATTAATATTCGTTCAAATAGATCCCCTTTGAATGTGGTAGGATTCAATTTGATACAAATGTTCCATGCGAATTCGATACAATGTTAGATACGAGTCCCATATGTATCCGCTATGTATCCCATACATATCCCATATGTATCTGATCGGGATGTGTCAAATCTTCCCTGAAACCACTTGGAATCCAGTCTCAATCCACTTCGAATCCACTCTGGATCGGTTGCAGATGTGACCGGGGCAGCTGCTTTCCCACATTCCCGGGTTCATGAATGCAACGAAGCTTTGTATGGATGCTCTGAAGCATTTGATTCGAACTTGAATGTCAGCCAACGAATGTGCCCACAGACGAATTTGAACAAATAACAAATAATATGAACATTCACGCACCCCCCCCACTGCATCGAGATCACACCACATCACCAAACTGGAGCCTCAGGGCCTGTGCTACAGTGTCCGCACGACAGCCTTGCTTAGCGCATGTTGTCACCGGGTTCTAAATGCCCCGTGCGGACATATGGGGACCTCGCCGTGATGTGGAGCTACTTGGACCGGATCCCTTGAGGACCCAAAGATCCAGATCTACCTAATCTGGATTAAATGAGGTACGTGTGGAAATGGCCACTGTTGAGGCAGATGGGGCTGTAAGAGCTCAGAAGGGGAGCTGTGACTAGCCCAAGGTCACCCACCTTACTTTGTGGAGGAGTCTGAAACTGAACCAGAAGAACTCCAGATAAGAATCACTCCAACCACGGCACCAACCTTGCTTCAGACACCACATGGGTCTTCCTTTCCTTCCTGGTCAGTGCTGACGATGTGTGGGTTTTATCACCTTCCATCTGTAATATGAACTTCTCTTCATTCCTTCAAAAAAAAAAAGAAAAAAAGTACAAGCTGAACTTAAAATTTATTACTTTCCTTCGTTTGTTGTCCAAAGAAATCAGCGCGTATCTCCTCCAACAGATGCGCCTGCCTCTGAGTTCTCCACGGGCCTTAATTTTTAACCATACACGCCTCGTTTTTTGAAATATTTATTGGACAGTCCCAGATTCATGTCGCGGTGCCCTGAATTACATCAGAATTGAGAAGCTGTCAGGTAGGTTCTGCTTTGGCTGGGCTTTAGCTAGGGGTGTGTGTGTGTGTGTGGGGGGGGGGGTGGAACTGGAGAAAGAGTTAAAAGGTTTTAACCTGACTCTGTGATCTTGTTTTGCTGAGGTCTGTGGATGGGAGAGCACATTGATCTGAATGCAATGCTTTGCTTATGACTGGGGAAAAAAATATCACATATTCCACATTTTTGTGGTCTTACAACTTAGCTGTTGAAGCAAATCCATAGATCACCTGCTCTCTGGGACGGGAGTCTGGACAAAAATTTGGCTGCAATGACTTGGAAGCCATTAACAACAACAACAACAAAAGGCAAAATGCAGGTGTGTGTGGCGTGTGTGTGTGTGTGAAAATCTAATCACCGTTTTGTATTTCTTCTTAGAAGAAGAGGAGGAAGAAGAAATGTTGGCTTTTATAGCCCGCTTTTCTCACCCTTAAGGGGACTCAAAGCAGCTGACAAATCTTCAGTTCTTCTCCCCGCAACAAACACCCTGTGAGGCAGGTGGGGCTGTAAGAGCTCTGAAAGAAAGCTGTGACTAGCCCAAGGTCACCCAGATGGCTTTGTGGAGGCCTGTGGAACAAAAAGTGTCCTTTTTATTGAGGGCTTGGTGTTTGGTGTCAGTACAAAAAGGGTGAAAAGGAAAAAGGATTAGATAAATAGATTCAAATTGAATATCCAAAAAATTGTTTCGATTCGAATATTTAAAATCTGAATGTACCCAATTTTGATTCGAATAAAGCAAATTCAAATCTCTTCCTTTGAATTTCCGGTTTGAATTTGCACTTACAAATGTTGACAAGATTCGTATGTTCCCGTACGCATCGTTACGTATCCTGAACACATCTGTACGCGTCCGTACAAGTCTGTTTGCATCCCATATTGGTCCCTTTAGAGATGTGTACAAATGGGCACAGATGTGGCAAAGATGCATACGTGCAAGTACACATCGTGGGGTGTTTTTCCACTGTCACTAAAAGTACCCATTAAGTACCCATTAATGGGTACGTAATGGCATTTTTGTACCCATTAATGGGTACTTAATGGGTACTTCTAGTGACAGTGGAAAAACACCCGTGGACTAACCCATATGCCTACGAATGTCCAAATGATTTGAAGGAATAGATTTGAAAATTCAAAATTCGTTTGAATGTTTAAATTCAAATTTATGGGCGTTCGATTCAAATTCGGATGTCAAAATTTGGACGAATTTGATCGGATTTTGAACGTCTAAGAACATTCGTGCACATTTAAGGGCAAATGATGTAATAATCTAACATAAGGGCGACGTAAGTAGGATCCAGAAGTCTTTGCTTTTGCAGTGCCGAATGGCGAAGCTTGCAAGTGGTTTAGCGGGAACGCGGAGCATCCTCTACTGAGAACCGCTAACTAGATGTGCTATTCTTTGTCATCTGGATGAAGTCTTATTTTTAACTCCTCATGATATCACAATCACGCCTGTGCCGGAGCGCTTGTAAGGCGCCCAGAGCAGCTGTCGCAGATCCTCTTCTGTGAAATCTCCAAAAAGAAAGATCTCAGTCACAACAGTCCCGTGATGGATATCTGGCTCCCGGAAGGAAGCCTCGAACAGCTGGCAGTGTGTGTGAATTGATTTGTTTTGTTGGATTATGTCTGTATCTTGCCCTTCACCCGAGCCTCACCGTGTGGGCCGCCCACAGAGGGCCTAGGGAATCAGGGTGTGTGGGATTCACGTGGGATTCGTAACATGAGTGTCACAATTATTCCTGCTCATCCCTAATGCATATGAATCCCATAAGGAGCTTCATTCAAATGCATCAAAACATTCAATTCAAACTTAAATGTCAATCTTTGCATGTGCCAACATTCTATTAGATTTCGAATGTCCCAATTTGGTCAAATTCATGCGAATTTCCAATGCTGCAAACATTTGTGCTCATCCCTGCTCAGAAGCAACTCCTGCCTGATCGAGATCCACAGATCCAGTAAGTGCAGAAAGACTTTAAAGCGCCGTGCAGACAGCCTTTTCTTAATCCGTATTATTTGTATAATCCGGAGTAAAGCATATCCAGGGACATATTATTCTGGATTACTCGTGCTCTATTTCATCTTATCCAAATTAAGTAAGGTGTAGTGAACTGGAGACCTGTTGCCCAGGGAGAGAGAGAGAGAGGCCAGGGGTGTTTTCCCACTAGCACTAAGGACCCATTGAAGGACCCATTAAGGACCCATTAGACTCAGAGCAGGATGACCCCATTTCCACTATAGACCCCATTTGTTTCCACCAGAGCTAGGGAAATCCAGATCATATGGGTCCTTCAGGACCTATAATCTGGATTTCCTGTAGACCCCATTAAAGTATGAGTGGTTAGAGTAGGGGTGTTTTTCCACTGTCAAGAGAAGTACCCATTAAGTACCCATTAATGGGTACCAAAATGCCATTACATTAATGAGTATTAATGGGTACTTAATGGGTACTTTTAGTGACAGCGGAAAAACGCTCTAGGAGTTTTACTTGTCTTACTTGCACTGTTGTGTGTTTCTTTGTCTTGTTGTAAAGTTCCATGTCTTTATGTTTCATCCGGAAGAACACACTTGGTTTCTCTTTTGGGTGTTTTCTGGCTTTGTGCCTGTAAAGCGTAGTTCTGGCCGATGGGTGCGTCTGCTGGACGATGTTTTATTTTTTATTTTGTGTATTTTATTTTTGATTTTGCATATTTTATTTTTGATTTTGTGTACTTTATTTTATTTATGATTTTGTGTATTTTATTTTTGATTTTGTGTACTTTATTTTATTTATGATTTTGTGTATTTTATTTTATTTTTATTTTATTTTTGATTTTGCATATTTTCTTTTGCAATAAATCAACCTCACTCTTCCAACGGGTCCTCTGTGCTATTTTAAAGGGGACAGAGAACAGGCGCACAATGCAAACACTTGAGCTCTTAGGAGAGTGGGGGGGGGGTCAGGAAGGTGCCCCAAGCGTGTTAAGAGCCTCTGCAGTTTACGACATAAGGGCTGTCCACATGAAGATTACAATACTGCATCAGACCCTCAGGTGATCAGGCCTTTGGTAGAAGAACAGAGATTGAGGTAGACATGCCAAGTAACCACTCCATAAATCACACCTTGAATCCTGTCTTCCCTCTATTTATGCTGCTTTCCCTGCCAAAAGAGCCATGTATTAGGTTGCTTTTTTATTGCTCAGTTTGTTGATTTATTATTAATTTCTCTCCAGTTTATTAACTGGAACATTATGATGTACTGAACAGATTGATGTTTCTCTTTGGTTATCTCAGCATGATTTTTTTTCCCCCCTTTCATTTTTTCAGCTCTTCCATTTCCACTGCAGTTCCAAAAATGTATTTCATTAGCGGAAGTGTCGGTAGCACAGGGTCTTAGCAAAACAAAAAGAAGAAAAACCGACAAAAATCCCAAACCCCGTGCGACATTGTTTCAGATCTACCGAACTGACAAAAGATTCCTCCAGGCTCAGGGTTTGCACAAATATTCGTCACGTGCAAAATTCATAGGAATTTGTCAGAATTCAGACATTCAAATTCAAATTGAAAGTCGGTACATTTGACGACTGACGTTCGTGCAAAGCTTCGTTACGTTTGTGAACCTGGGGAGGAGGGAAATTGGCTACCCAGTCTCATCTGCAACAGATCCAAAGTGGATCCTAAGTGGATTCAGAGTGGATTCAAAGTGGATCGAGAGTGCATTTGAGAAAAGCAGAGTAGGAAAGTCAACCCTCCTCCTCCTCCTCCTCCCCTCCCCTCCCCCTCCGCAAAGCCAGCTGGGTGACCTTGGGCTAGTCACAGCTCTCTTCTGAGCTTTCACAGAACCACCTACCACACAGGGTGTCCGTTGTGGGAAGAAGAATGGAAGACTTGTCAGCTGCTTTCAGTCCCCTCACGGGTAAGAAAATCAGGCTAGAAAAGCCAAGTCTTCTTCTTCGTCTTGATGTGCCACTATAACATAATTTTGTCCCAGAGGCACTGAAGTGAACAATAATAGCTTCTCTGCCTCTTTTTCCCTCCCCATAGCCCATGATCCATGGTACGCCTTATGCACGTTACTTTCAAGGTCAGCATACATCAGGTCCTGGCTTTAAGACTTTACAGAATCACAAAGCCACGCTAACTGCTTCCAACCCTTACGAGGTAGGTGGAATGCAACCAGTATTAATTAATTAAGGGAAGATTTGAGGGATTTCCCATAGATCTGAGGCTCTGCCCCTGAGATAATGGCGAGATTGGATCACTCAAGCATGTCTTCCTGATCAGTAACTTTTATGCCAAAGCCCATAACGAGCTCTTCTATCCCATATAAAGTCAATGGCCCGGCTGCTCTTCTGCCACCTTGGCTGGCTTTCTAGAGACGGACGCATCTGCCAGCATCGCTCTGAGAACAGCAACGTTTCTGGCCTGGACCTTCAAAAGATGCCCGTCTTTCCCAGTTTAGCTCTGAATTGTTTTCACCCCCCCCCCAAATCAACAATGTTTATTCTAATACTTCATCAGATGCAATATCATGCAATTAGGGATGTGAACAAATGCTTTTTTTTTTTTTGCGTTCATTTCAAAATGAATTGAATGTTCGAAAATCCCCATTTGTGCAAATAGATCCCATTTGAATGCGGTAAAATTCTATTCGATATGAACATTCAACACGTATCTGATACAAACAGATACGTATTTGATATGAACAGATACTGTGTATATCTGATATGAACAGATATGTATCTAATGATATGTATCTGATATGAACTGATATGTATCTGATATGAACAGATATGTATCTGATATGAACTGATATGTATCTGATATGAATAGATACATATCTAATATGAACAGATACTTATCTTATATGAACAGATACGTATCTGATTTGAACAGATATGTACCTGATATGAACAGATACGTATCTGATATGAGCAGATATACATATGAGCAGATATGTACCTGATACGTTTCCCCAGCTTAACGAATGTCCAAACTATTCATATTAATGTCCAGAAACATTTGTATTTGTTTGAATGTTAGCATACGAATATTGTAATATTCTATTTGAGTTTGAATATTACAAATATTCATGCACATTCCTAGATGTAATATAATACTAAACAATATACTTAAGTGGCAAATGTAAAGTGAAATATATAATCATAACTCAGTAATTAAGAAAAACCTGTATAAATATTTTTAAAATTATTTTATCACCCAACACTAGAACCAGGGGGCATCTATGAAGCTGATGGGCAGGAGAGTCAGATCAGACAAGGGGAAGCATTTCTTCACCCAGAGGGTCATCGGTCTATGGAACTGGCTGCCAGAAGAGGTGGTGACAGCTACCAGTCTAGATGGCTTCAAGAAAGGGTTAGATAAATTCATGGAGGACAGGTGTATCAGTGGTGACTAGAATGGATGCCCAGGTAACGCCTCCAGGTTGTACAGACACGTGGGATGCCTCTAAAGGCTATTTGCAGGGACTGGAGAGCAGGTGAAGGTTTTGCCCTTATCTTCAGCTTGAGAAGCCCAGAAGAAACTGGGGGCCACTGTGTGCAGATAAAATGCTGGAATAGTTGGGCTGTGGCCGGATTCAACAGGGCTTCAATTTTTCGGTTCAAATCTGCACAAATCTGTCGACAACGTTCGTATGTGCAGATACACATCTTCCCCACACCTGTACATATCCAGACACATCTTTACATGACCGTATGCACCCCGTAGTTATCCCAGATGCAACCTGTTTTCTTCCCGTATGGATCTGAACAAATGCGTACGAATGGAGGGAAGATGCGGATCTTCAAGTACGCATCGTGTACATACCTGTACGCATACGAATGTCTGAATAACTCGAACGAATAGATCCAAAATTCAAAATTTGAATCAAATTGGATGTGTATTGATGTGTGGGGACCCTGGGAATATATGTACGGGCATCTACAAATGTTGTTGACACTCCTAAGTGCAAATTCCAATGAAAAATTCAAAATAATAGATCCGAATTTGCTTAATTCAAAATGAATTTGGTTAAATTCAAAGTTTAAACAATCACATCGAATCGAACTTTGGGATATTCGATTCAGTCTGAATCAAATCCCCAAAATTGCATACCCCTAAGTATCTTTAGTTTGGGGGTGTCTATGACCATAATAAATATTTTGATTTAATTCTGATTGATTGCAATAGGGGATTATTCCACAATCCTTCCATTTGCTTTCTCGGTTCTGATTTCCTTCTGCAACCGCTCTGCTAAGTGTTTCATATGGTCCCTTTAAGTCGAGGCTAAACTTGCTAAAATGGTAATTCAACTTGAAATCAGATGGAAAGCTCTTTCCAAGCCTGAAGCCACATGAGTCTCTGAAAAGGGGAGAATGGTTGCCAAGTCATTCTAAAAACATACTGGGAGAGAAAGGGAGCATTAATTCCATAATTCTGCTTGGCCGTGGAAGGAAAGTCTTTTGCATTTATGAATGAGGCTCTTGCTCTTCCCTTTTTCCTCATCCTTAATATTACAGATTTTATCAACGGAAGCAAAAGGAGGCCAGCATCCCATCTGCTTCCTGCAAGTATTAAGCTGATGTGTGCAAAATGGGAGATTGCTTGAAGCCCAATGGGCCGCCGTGAGGACAGAAAGCATGCAGAAAGCACATATGTTTCCAGTTCTGGGTGTCATTTCACTGCTATATGGAAAACACCATCTGTGCTTGCAAGACCCCTGCGATAGGAAGGTCTATGGTGATTCCAGGAAATTGTCACCTGTAGTGCTATCACTGTGCACATTTCTAATTTCATTGCTTTTTCACTGGAGGAAACGCGCGCGCGCACACACACACACACACTTCTCTAAATTGCAAAGAAAAATGAGGGATTAAAGTTGTTGATCGGCAACCATTTGCTTGGTCCAATTTATTTTCTTGCAATTGTTAGTGATACTTAAACTCTGGGATGAGCTTTGCTTGACGGGGGAGCAAACATTTAATATCCATGCGCTACGAAGGAGGGAAATTTATGTTTTTCCTCCTGACTCACTGAATTGGCGATCACTGATAAATCACATTGCAGTCATGTGGGAAAAGAAGAATGTTATTATATTGGCTACAACCTTTACATTATTTGTTACAGAGTGATTAGGTCCTTTCAGAGTTATTTATTTATTTATTTGCATTTTTATACCGCCCTACGCCCAAGGGTCTCAGGGCAGGTTACAACATATAAAATGAACACATTAAAAACCAACATCATATTAAAACCATGGCAGGGAAAGGCTGCCCCTTTAGTTAGCCAAAGGCCAGGGTAAAGAGGTGCATCTTCATAGCTCATCGAAACCCATAGAGTGAAAGGGCCTGATTGCAACACAGGAGGGAGACGATTCCACAGTCTGGGAGCCACCACTGAAAAGGCCCTATCCCAGGTGCAAATTCAAATACAAAAAAAACCCATTCATGCCCATCCCTAGCAAATAGCATTCTATCTTTGAATGACAACCCTGTGCCCAGACGGCATTTAAGGGAGGACCTAATCGTATACAAAATCATCCAGGGTATATAATATGAATAGATACGTATGATATGAACAGGTATGTATCTGATACGTTTTCCCAGTTTAATGAATGTCCGAACTATTCATATTAATGTCCAGAAACATTCGTATTTGTTTGAATGTTAGCAAGGGGAAGTGTTTCTTCGCCCAGAGAGTCATTGGTCTATAGAATTTGCTGCCAGAAGAGGTGGTGGCAGCAACCAGCCGAGATGGCATTAAGGAAGGTTTAGACAAGTTCATGGAGGACAGGTGTATCAATGGCTACTAGAATGGATGCCTGGGTACATCCTTCAAGCTGGCGAGACAGTCAGGATGACTCCAGTTTGGTCTAGTGCTTAGTGAGTCAGGCTCTTACCTGGGAATGGCAGGTTTGATTCTGCACTCCTCCATGAAGCCAGCTGGGTGACCTTGGGCGAGTCACAGCTTTCTTCTGAGCTCTCACAGCCCCACCCACTTCACAGGGTGTTCTGTTGTGGGGAGAAGAATAGAAAGCTTTGTCAGTTGCTTTGAGTCCCCTTTGGGTGAGAAAAGTGGGATAGAAAAACCAACTATGACTATGACTGCAGCTACGGCTATGGCTATGGTGGCCATTTGCAGGTAATCAAGAGCAGATGAAGATTTTGCCCTTGCCTTCTCCTTGAGATGCCCATAAACAATTGGAAGCCCACTGTATGGACAAGATGTAGGACCGGATGGACAGTGGCCTGATCCAGCAGGGCTCCTCTTATAGTCTTATGCCCTCAGTATGGTGTTCAAGGATATTTTCTACACACCAGAGCATGTTCTGAAACCCATGAAGAATCTAGGCACCCTGAATTTTACAGTGTCAGGTGCAGGGGAGCAGGAGAAGAGTATGAAATGACTATCCTTAAACTCTTGGGAGAAAGGGAAAGTATAAGACAGAAACCGCAAATGAACGATTGGATGAGTAGATAAACAAATGGTCATCTACACAAAACTTTTTTGGAAGGTTAATGAAGGCGTAGCTTACAAAAAATAATGATAATTCATTCTGGAGAGTTAAATTTTTCTCTATGCTTCATTTGCTTGGTTTCTGCCCTCCCCCATGAAGCCAGCTGGGTGCCCTTGGGCTAGTCACAGCTCTCTTCTGAGCTCTCACAGCCCCACCTACTGTATCTGACAGGGTGTCTGTTGTGGGGAGAAGAATAGAAAAGCTTTGTCAGCTGCTTTGAGTCCCCTTAAATGGGTGAGAATAGTGGGGTAGAAAATCCAAGTCTTCTTCTTCAGCTTCTTCCTCTTTTTTTTTTTTTTTTGGACAGGGATATGCTGACACTGACAAAAAATATCTGTAATATTTTTAGCCCCAGTCCTTCTGGAGAGAGATGTATCCTGCCATTTGATAGTGCTAAAAATGAATTTTTGCATAAGAACCATGCCAATGCTATTTTTATTAAACTTTCATGTTCTCCATATCCCACGCTGGCACCCTCAGCACTTTATCTGAATTTCAGATGTGTCACAGATCTTAAAAACATTGGTGATCCCTTCTTTATGGCATTCTGAGTCTTTCTGAGCTTGGGATGGAGGGAGGTGTTAGAAATGTCCTTGGTTTTGAAACCAGGTGTCACCAACTTTCCCATAACATCTTCTCGTAAGCCAGTTTGGTCTAGTGGTTAGGGAGCAGGACTCTTATCTGGGAATACCGGGTTCGATTCCACCCTCCCCCATGAAGCCAGCTCGGTGACCTTGGGCTAGTCACAGCTCTCTTTCTGAGCTCTCACATCCCCACCTACCTCACAGGGTGTTCTGTTGTGGGGAGAAGAACAGAAGGTTTGTCAGCCGCTTTGAGTCCCCTTAAACGGGTGAGAAAAGCGGGGTAGAAAAGCCAACTCTTCTTCTTCTTCTTGCTATACTTTCTAATAGGGATGTGCACGAATGTTCCAAATATTCCAAATTTGATTGAAATCGATTGAATGTAGACATTCAAATTCAAACAGAATGTTTACACATTCAAATTTAAACATTCAAACAAATTTTGAGTGTTCCAAAACATTTATTTGAACGATTCAAAACATTCTAATGTACAGATACATATGTAATCTGTATGAAGACAGCAGGCTGATAGAACTTTCTGAACTTACAGAAGTTTATCAGTCCAGAGCAGAGATGTGGACAATTTTTCCTTGTTTGCTTCACTTCACATCAAAGCAAACGGGATGGGACTTTGCACTTGTATGCATGGAACCACTTTGAATTTGCTAGGCTTCAAATCTGCTTTGGATCCCTGGCGGCACCAGTTGCAACGAATCTGGTCTTTGGATCAGCAAAGGTCAGTCTTCAAGTACAGCCAGTTTTTGATCCGAACGTGAAGTGCAAATTGCAAAGGTGATGAACATTTTCCACCTATCTTTAGACCTGTGAACTTCCTTCTATATATGCTTGTCCATCTCTGAAAGCTACAGAGAAGGGCTTCTGCTTACGATTTCAAGCAAGGCATATTTGGCACAGCTGGGGAGGTGTTGCATGCTTTCTGCTTTTCCCCTTAACAGTTTAGGGGCAGTATTTTGACTCTTTTTTCCAAACCCAGGAAGATTGCCTGTTAGTCGGCTGTTAACCGGCTGTTGCAGCCCCTGAGAATTTTCCTACCTATGACCTGATTGGCCAGATATCCATAGCAGCCGATTTCATTGGCTAACCCCACCTGAGCCGCGAATCAACCTGAGAGTACTTCTCTCCCATCTCTGGAAGGGTTGCATAATTACAGGTTTGGGGACAAGAGAAGGAGTGGTTGTTTTTTACTTGCAGTCCATCCCTCGTGTCTCAAATCTGCCTCAAATCTGCCTAAACACATGTGTGATTGTGCCTTATTTACCCCAAGGTGCTGCTGCTGAGCTCTGTATGGACTAGTGCCGTTGTCCATGGCTCTGAAATAAAGGAGGTCTTTCTCTGAGTTAACATGTAGGAGAAAGGGGATATTTCCAGCCTGCCTTTCTTCCAAGTTGCTCAGGGAATGGCGTATTCCTCTCCTCCTTTTCATCCTTCTAACAACCCTGAGAGGATAAGCCGAAAGGCAAGGAGGACTCATCCGACATTGCCCGTGGAAATGTAAAAATGGTGGTGACTACAGACCTGAATTAAATTGGAATATTAGAAACCATCTTACCCAAGAACACTTTCTTCCCTGACGATGGTGGGAATTAAACTAAGAACTATTTGCATGCTCTACCCCCCCCCAAAAATAATTATTTCCCTCCACCACTGCCCTTTTCCAAATCTATTTTGCACACGACAAAGCAGCATCTGAACTAACGGCTCAGAACTGGAGTTCAGGATCAGATCTTCTGGCACTGGGAAATTTGAGTCGCTTTATAATTCTCTTGCTGACGCCCCCTTCCTCTCCTAAATGCGCCAGTGTAGCCGGCTTACGGATCAGGCTGTGCTCGTATCTAATCCTTGCCTCATTAGCTGTAGTGTAATCTCCTCAGGACAAGCGAATGTACTTATCTCTGTGTCTTTTGCAGCATGGATGATTCTATCAGGGCTTAACCAATGCTTGCAATACTCTGGCAAACTGTAAACAGGATCAATTTGTTCTTTTACAAGACATGGTTGCGTCAGGCCTAGAGGGCAACAAGCTGAGAAATTGCTCTACAGAGTTCAGTTTGGGAGAGGGAGAGGTGGAGAGAGAGAGAAACAGAGGAGACCGAGGTGATATTTATTTAAATCAAATTTCTCATTTGTATTTCTGCCATAACTTAGGGATCTCCATCTTCGCTAAGGATTTATTTGCTAAGCTAAAGGAGTTTGGTGGGGTGAGGAACACAGAAGACCTGGACACCAACTTTGAAACAGTGGGATACTGGACCATGCACAAGGAGACATGGGTGTAACCAGTATTCTGATGCCCCTCCCAGTGAGCCATTGGCCATTGAATTTTCCCACAGTGATTCGCTACTAGGAAGGAGTTACTTTTCGTCTTCCAAGACTATCAGACCAAGGGTTTTCCCCCCCATTCATCTCCCTTAATCCGGATCTAAGATGATCCAGATCTAAGGAATGGGTCCTTCAACTAATCTGTAAGGGAAGTACCCAATGCATTTCCATGGGTGGTCTAGCACCCAATAGCAATGGGTGCTAGCCTGCTCGCAGTGGAAACACCAGAGCACCCATGTGTCTAATCCAGATTGACCCATATGGGGTCCGCCTGTCACCTCAGGTTTTTTGGGGGACAGGGGGTGTAATCTCTGGCATTGCTTTCACGTAGGGTCCTCTTCAGAGCCCGTGCTATTCTTCAGAGCCGGCTTTGGAGATTATGCACAGGCTTTGAACCTTTGGGTTTTGGGCCACACACACCCAGACCCCATTGCCCGATTGTGGTGGAAACAGGCTCCATATAATCCGGAATTGATGGCTGAAGACCCCATTGTAGACCCCTTTAATGGGGTCTACAGGAAATCCGGATTATAGGTCCTGAAGGACCCGTATGATCTGGATTTTCCTAGAACAGGTGAAAACAAATGTGACTGTAATGGGGTCTGTAGTGGAAATGGGGTTTTCCTGCTCAGAGCCTAATGGGTTCTTAATGTGCCCCAAATGGGTCCTTAATGGGTACTTAGTGCTAGTGGAAAAAACATCCCAAGAAATCCTTGAATGTCATTTTCAGGAATCAGGGGTTGGAAGCAGAAGGCTAGAAATAGCCCCCAAAGTACGATCAACAATATATCACCTGTGGCATCCTTCAGGGGGATTGAGGTACCTCACCTTGGTTAGTGCTGAATGGCACAGTGATTTTCAATCAAGGCACGGTGTGATGCCACCTTGACCTGCCTGAGAGATGACCCAGGGAACCTTTGGCTGGGCTGGGGGAAGTTCTGTCTGGGAATATAGGAACATAGGAATTGCCCACTGAAGAATATCTGTGGCCCATCCAGTCCAGCAGTTTGCTCTCACTCTGGCCAAACCAGCTCTATAGGAAGCCCATCAGTAGGACATGGAAAAGGAGAAGAGTTGCCTTTTCTACCCCACTTTTCTCAGCCATTTAAGGGGACTCAAAGTGGCTGACAAAGCTTTTCTATTCTTCTCTACCCTATGAGGTAGGTGGGGCTGTGAGAGCTCAGACGAGAGCTGTGGCTAGCCCAAGGTCACCCAGCTGGCTTCATGGGGGAGGGTGGAATTGAACCCGGTATTCTCAGATAAAAGCCTGGCTTCCTAACCACTAGACCAAACTGAGGAAGAGGAGGAGAGTTAGCTTCAATAGCCCACTCTTCTCACCCTTAAGGGGACCTTCTGTTCTTCTCTCCTTTGAAGAAGATGGGACCACGAAAGCTCAGAAAGAAAGCTGTGACTAGTCCAAGGTCACCCAGCTGGCTTTGTGGAGGAGTGTGGAAGTGAACCTGGAGACTAACAGGTTAGAGTCCAACGCTCTGACCACAAGGCCAAACCAGTATCATGCCCTCGCTCATGACTGAAACTGGGTGATGCAGAAGCTACATCATCATGGTTGTGGAACATGAGTTCATGTTTCATGTGAGACTTGCGTGCCTCGTCTCTGATCAGGTCACCCCAATGGCTCAGAAGTGTCAGAAAGCATTTCCTGAATTTTGGGGTCTTGGAACTGCCTTTTCTTCCGCCAAGCCTATCCAAAGGGATGCGGATACCAGCCAGATCCTGGAACGAAGGATCTGCTGCTGATTTCCAGCAGTGTAAACTGACTTTCCCCCAACCTCCCTTGACTGACTTTAACTCTGAGCACTCTAGCACTTAAAGCCTGCCCCTCTGAAACACTTTTTGGCTGTGATCCACATGCCTTTCCTCCCTACGCTGTAATCTAGTGGGTGGAACACGTTATCCAAACCTGGCATACTCTGACTACAGCATTAGCTGATTTACAGGTTGGCTTGCAAGCATCAAACTGAAAATTCAGGTGCCCAAGAGAAGCCTTCAGAATAGGAGGCATCAGCGGCCCTTTCTACACTGGGTCTTCTTTCAGTTTAGATCATAAAAACCTATGAGGAGCCCTGCTGGATTAGGCCACGGCCCATCGAGTCCAGCGTCCTGTCTCACACGGTGGGCCACCAAATGCTCATGGGCATCTCAAGCAGAGACAAGGGCAAACCTTCTCCTGCTCTCAAACCCCAGCAAATAGCCTTAGAGGCACCCTGCTTGTCTAACCACATAAGACCATAGAAGGAGCCCTGCTGGATCAGGCCACAGCCCATCTGGTCCAGCGTCCCGTCGCACACGGTGGCCAACCAAATGCTCATGGGCCTCTCAAGCAGAGACAAGGGCAAACCTTCTCCTGGTCTCAAATCCCAGCAAATGGCCTTAGAGGCACCCTGCTTGTCCCCCACCCCCCACCCCAGCCTGAAAGATGTACCTAGGCATCCATTCTAGTAGCCACTGATACATCTGATATGATCATATCAGATATGAACAAATACGTATCCAATTCAAGAGCAGGAGAAGGTTTGTCCTTGTCTCTGCTTGAGATGCCCATGAGCACTTGGTGGACCACCGTGTGCGGTGGGACGCTGGCCTAGACGGGCTGTGGCCAGATCCAGCAGGGCTTCTCCTATGTTCTTATGTTCTTAGAGTCCGAGCCCTGGTTTGTTTGGAAATCTAAGTGAACCTTGTAGGCTGTGAGGGAGAGAGGGAATTGTGGTTCCTAGTCAGTCACCCCTGGGAGCTCCTGAGGCTGTTTTGCTTACCCTGCTGCCTTCTGAGAAGACGGCAGGAGTCACCGTGACTAAAAGGTGAGGTGAAATGGGGCCAAGCAACTCAACACAGGAGCCTGGAATCGGAATCTCCAGGGACCTGCCTTCCCTGCGGTCTGCTGGGAAGTCAAAGAGAGTCACCACAGCTAAGAGGTGAGGTGAAATTAGGCCAAGAAGTTTCAGACTGTGGCCTCCCTGCTGAACCGCGCATAAAATCTACAGCAAAACAAGAAAGCCGGACGTTACTCAGAGGTCATCAGGAGTTGACGAATAAAATAACTTCTCTTTGCACTGTGCAAAATGTTTTGACGGAGCAAAATGTTCTTTAGGGCTTGCTACTGTGGAATAATGTCCAAGGAGGAAGGCATACAAATGTTCGTAACAATTCCAAATTCAGGCGTCCGTGTTCAAATTGAATGTTGGGACATTCGAAGGTTGACATTTGAGGTGTTTTCGCACACGCCATTTTAGTACGTGTGGAAGACAGCTCCGGACACGGCATACGCATTGGCTCAGCGGGGCTTGCGCTCCGACGTGTCCGGAGCTGTCTTCGGCGCGTTCGAGATGTAGAACACTTTAAAGTGCTCTACATGCGTTTGGACGCGCACGAACTGCCCGCAGGCATTCGGGAGGAGAAGTATTCGCGCCTGCTTCTCTCTCTTTAACAGCTGCGGGCTCGCCTCCGACGCCGGCGCAGCTTTGACAATCAGCTGTTTTCAGCCAGCGCCGGCTGAGGGAGCCACGTCAGCTGTCTCCCCGGCATTTGCCGGCGTTTGCCGGCTAAGACAGCTCACGATGCTTTGACCATTCGCACACAGGCGCGCCGGAACGCGTTTACACGCGCTCCTGCGCTCCTGTGTGTGAATGGTCAAAGCGTCGTGAGCTGTCTTAGGCTTCCCGTCCTACTCCCGTTCCAAATGGAACGGGAGGAATGCGAAAATCCCTTTGACTTCGAATCAAACGCTTCTCTACATTTGTACAGAGCTTTGTGATTTCCGTGAACCTGGAGAGGTGGGAAAGCATCTGCCTAGTCACGTCTGCAGAGGACCCAGAGTGGATTTGAAACGGATTGAGGGTGGGTTCAAAGTGGAATCAGGGTCGATTTGATGCTTTAAGAGCGGATACATAGGGGATTCATAGGAGATTTGTGTTGAACATTCATAGCAAATTGAAACCTATCGCATTTGAAGGTAATCTAATCAAATGAACACAAATTGTCTTGAGTTGGCTTTTATACCCCACTTTTCCTACCCTTAAGGTATGTATCCAATGTTCATATGAATACGTACAAATAGATTCGCATTGAGTAGAATTTTGCCACATTCAAATGCAATTATTCATGCGAATACAGATTTTTGAACATTCAATTCATTTAGAATTGAACGCCAAAAGAAACATTCATGCACACCTCTACCTACAGCTAATGGTAGGGCTGTAAAGTGGCTGCTTTGGGCTGTAAAATGATATGGTCGATACTGACTAATCAATAAATTTATGAGGATGAATGCAAAATAAAAGAAGGTGCCTTTTATCATATATTGGGTCTGTAATGAAGCACCAAAATTGGGGTATGAATACACTCAGGTATGCAGAAGTTATAAACAATGATTATTCCTTGTAAATGTGTGATAACTTAGATAATGTCCAAGTTTTGATTCAATATATGGTGACAGCAGCAAGGATAAACTCAATGGAAAATGGGAGAAAAATCTTCAGTGGATGATTGATAGATTAATGACCTGATTTTCCTGAGATGGACAAATTGGCAAATTTAATGAAAAAGAGGACAGTGGTTATATAAGTTTGCTGGAAACTGGAAACTCGTTATTGACTTTCTACCAGAAAATGGACTTATAACTGCTGGCTTTGAAGACTAATGGAAGGAGGAGGAAGACGGGAAGATGTATAACAGGGCACATCAAAGTAGAAGAAATACAAGAGAAGCTTTAGACGAGGGCTGGAAGTCAACAATTTATAATAGTATTTGGTTACTTATGGAAGAGGCTCCTTGTGGGAAATCAAAGAAGATTTTTTATGTAGATTTTTAAAAACAACAAATAGAAATTAACATGTATTCATCAATCTATCAATCTATCTATCTATCTATCCATCCATCCATCCATCCATCCATCCATCCATCCATCCATCCATCCATCCATCCATCCATCCATCCTCCATCTATCCATCCTCCATCTATCTATCATCCATCATCCATCTAACATCCATCTATCATCCATCTATCAATCGATCGATCAATGAATCAATCAATCAATATGCGAGTAAGTATGTAAATATGTAAATTTGCTATTTGTGAACTAGGGATGTGGATGAATATTCATAACATCCATTATTTGTACAAATTCATACAAATTCAGATATTTGTACACAAACTGAATATTGCGACATTCGTACATTAACATTTATACAAATGAGAAAGTTTTAGAACATTTGTACAAATAGTTTGAACTGTTGTTAAACTGGGGATTAGGAATGTGCATGAATATTTGTAACATTTGTTATTTGTAAATAATGGGACAAATTAGGATATTTGTACACAAATAGAATGTTACGATATGTGTACATTGACATTCGTGCGAATATGAATGTTTCCAGACATTTGTACGAATAATTCAGACATTCATTGAACTGGGGAGGCAGGAAAGCGGCTGCGCAATGGATCCAGATTTCTTTCGACATGGATCGAGAGTGCATTAAAAGTGGAGTCAGGCCACGTATCTGTTTGTATCAGATATTTGAACAAATATGTACGAAAACATGTCTATCGAATAGAATCCTAGTATTAGAAGGGGAACTCTTCAAAGAAAGATGGATTTCCTAACATTCTATTTGTTACGAATCTATTTGTGGACATCCCTATTGTGAACCACTGGACCACCACAACAAGCAGACCGCAGAGGAATGAGGGAGGGAGGGAATTCCTGTGTGTGTCTCGTCTTCTTGTTTAAAGGACTTCTCTGCTTCCTTACATCTTTTGGCAACCACACAGGGTGCTTCTTACTCTGATACAGAGGGACAGCTACAACACAGATGTCCTTCCTCTTTGCTTCTGCATGATCTGCCTGCCCTACTTTCTGAACTCCAACTTCTTATGGCACGAATCTCACCAGGCCTTCCAACTCTCCATTTCCTAGAAAACTTGCAGTTTCTTAAGCAGACAAATTACCTCCTTTTTTTTTATGTTCACCCTGCCTTGGGTGAATTCATGAGCATGTAAATTCTGTTAAGTGCAACCAAATGTATGGAGCACACAGAGTAGCCAAGTAATGACTGGATAAGAACATAGTAACTTTCTTCATTTTCTGGTAATCCTTGACGTGGAACATGGGAGCCCCTGACCCCGGCCAATACATTCTGTCCATGCAGAAGGAAGCATGATCAAGTCTACACCCTGTCCATGCAGGATGGAGTGTGACCCACATCAAAGGGCCCTTGATCTGATTGCCACCAGACTTCTATATCCAGATCTACTAGCATACAAGAGGGTTCTGACTTGGCACACAGAGGCATGCCTCCATTTTCCAGATTACTGAAGCATCCATTGTGGTGGGTGTGCAAAGTGCACCACTAAAATGAGTTTCCCTGTAGGTTTTGTGACTAGGAACAATTGCTCTTAGACCTTTGGAACCCTTGGAGGCAAGTTCAAAAGCTCACATGAACTTCAGAGTTCGACAGGGCCAGTCTGAACAAACACTATAGTGCCATACCTTGCTTTAGGCACGTGCAGGGATGTTTGTAACATTCAAAATTTGTACAAATTTGGCTGAATTTGGATATTTGAATTCTAGTAAAATGTTGGGCCATTTGAAGATTGACATTCAAATTCGAATTTTGATACATTCGTATGAAGCTTCGTATGGGATTTGTGTGGGATTCATATTGGCTCCGTATACCAGGGGTGTGCACAAATGATTTTTGGGATCAATTAGATTCGAATCGAATATCCAAAAATTCAATTCGATTTGAATATTTAAAATTCTAATTTAACCAAATTTGATTCAAATAAAGCAAATTCAAATCTATTCATTTGAATTTTTGATTAGAATTTGCACTTATGAATGTCAACAACGTTTGTATGTGCCTTTATGCATTGTTATGCATCCTGTAAACATCTGTACACGTCCATACACGTCCGTACGCATCCCGTGGTTATCCCGTATGCAACCCATTTTCTTCCCGTATGGATCCATACAAATACTTATGGATGTGGGAAAGAAGAGTATGTGCAAGTACGCATCGTGTACAACCCGCTACACATGAGAATGTCTGGATAATTCGAACAAATAGATCTGAAATTCAAAATTTGTTCGAATTTATAAATTTGAATTTATGGACATTTGATTGAAATAGAATTTGAAAATTGCATCTGTGCACAACCCTACTAGGGAGGGGTGACCCACCTAGGGAGGTCTTTTTAGACAGCCACTTAAATTTGGGTGAGGATTCTGACCACAATTTAATTCTACTGAATTTAATCCATCTTGTGGTAATCGTAAAGGCTGCACAGATTTTCCCCTGGCTTCAACCTTCCATTTCTCAAGCCTCAGAGAAAAATAGGTGTGGCTGCTTTCCTGTCCCATGGGCTTGTGGTGTACACTCAGCAACACCAGGGGGCGGGGCTCTTTTCACTCCAGGTAGTAGCCTTTGGAATGGCGGCAAGCACACGGCATCTGTCGTCTCTTCCTGCTGCCACAGGATGTGACATCAGAAGGACTTCTGACCTGCTCAGCTGATGTGGCTCGACCTATCCCGTCCCTGGATTGTGGCTTTACATCATTTCCACCCTGCCTTCACTCACTGCTGTATTTAAGCCCGGGAAAATTAAACTCTTGGTCTTTCTGCCTGCACCCTGCCTGATGACTGGTCATTTAACATCTCCCAGCTGATCGTCCACCATTACACATGTGGTGGACTGAGAAGTTCAGGGGTCACAGACTGACCATCGTAGTGGCTCTTTAGAGTTGCTATCCCAGCATTGTCAGCCTTGTATATCAGCTGCGTAACTAGCCTGTGGCCTTTACACCATCTGATGTGAAGCTCAGTTGGACTTCACTCAGATGGACCCTACTGTAGAGCTTGAACTAACAAAGGCATTTTGGAGGACGTCGAAACATAATGGAATGCCTTCAGTATGCACAGCACACCCAAAAAAGTGCATTTAGGATAAAATAAATGCAATCCTTTTCAAAAAACAATACATACATACATACATACATACATACATACATACATACATACATACATACATACATACATACATACATACATACATACATACATACATACATACATACATACATACAGGTGGAAATAATGAGTAGGGATGTGCATGAATTTTTTTTGCATCTGATTTGTAACTAATCGAATGCAAGTAACTTAGTATTCATCCGAATAGATCCAGTTTGAATGTGGTTACCAATTTATACGAATATCCAATATGAACGCATAGATATTTGATATGTATCAGATACGTATCCCCTAACATATCTGCTCTGAAAGTGTCAAATCTGCCCTGAATCCACTTTGAATCTGCTCTCAATCCATGACAAACGCACCCTGGATCTGTTACAGCGCAGGCACTTTCCTACCTTCCTGTTTCACAAAAGTTCCGAAGCTTCGTACGAATGTTCAGAATGTCGATGTACAAATGTCGTAACATTTGATTTGTACACACATGTTTGAATTTGTATGAATTTGTATCAATAACGAATGTTAAGATATCTGTGCCTATCCCTACTAGCGACTGAATGCGTGCCAAAGAGGGTTAGAAACAGGCTGACGTCCCTCATGCTGCGTGTAATTTACTAACAGGCGTTTAAGTGAACCTGAGCCATTTCCATAGAATTTAGGGCGCCGCCTGTAATTCAGACATCTCAATCTTCTGAATGAAAGGCTGTAGCCCTAACAGAAATACGCCTCCTATAAAGCCTGCATATTTATCTCTTTGCAGATCTGTGGCTTCTGAGAGTCAGTGCATAGATCTTACTGGGGGAGCAATATAAAAGTAGCTTCACAGCAGAAGTTAAGTTTCACTGCCTAAGTGTTTTAGAGTCCAGAATCCTTGAAGACAGCAGAAGAAAGCTCTTTCTTGCTCGCGCTCATAACCTTGGATGCCCATAATGAAAGGCCCCCTTGGCATCGCCAAAGTGAATTTGAAGAGACAGTAGTTATAGCTGAATTAGAAGATGGAGCCCGTGAGACATTCTGTCTACAGGAAAATGGAGCAGCAGGGATGAATAGGGGTGGTGGGAGAGAAAAACCCCCATACTAATTGCCTCACTAGAGATGCATTATCCCACCTCTATCAGATGGCAGACCCACCAGGAGTTGGCATTTCGGTGCTAGCAAAATGCTGCCCCCTGGAGGAAAGCATGTTGCACAACTCTCCTGAACCGAAATGTGTGGGGAGGCAAAGTTCACAAGCATTCTCAGCATCCACAAAGCACTTTTTCTCTACAGCAGAAGCAACACTTGAATGCTGGGGCCTTTCTGCACTTGGTCTTGTTCTGGAATATATCCTGGAACAGGGGCTTGCTGTCCGCATTATAGTGAAGACAACAGACCACTATCCTGAGATCATGATGCCTTCTCTTTCGAAGGTAGATTAGGCAGGGCTTGACCCATGCTTGCTGCGTGCCTGTTGGTGGCTGAACAGACCAATGTGGGATAGGCAAGTCTGGTTGCAGAAGGTACAGAGAAAGGTCTCCTTGGGTGATACTGCGATGGCACGGTTCTTTCTGCACTGTCTTTTCTCCTCAAGACTGGTTCTCAAAGGTGGCAGCAGCATTACAGATATCGCGTCTCCATGCTTCTTGGTTTCAGGCCAGAGTGGACCACTGATTGTGATCAACACGGCCAAGACTGATGGATTGCTTCAGGGAATCTGTTTCTCCTCAACTATCCTGAGATATATTCCAGAATGAGGCGAACAAATTCCAGAATAAGGCTAACAAAGGCAGGACGGGCCCTGGTTCCCCAGATGATTCCACACCGGCTGATGTACCAGATCAGGAAGTGTTCTAGGAGATCCCCTTCCACAGACTTCTTTCTTTGGGTGGGGGGCTCCCTTGTCCAATGCCAGCATTTGGAAAGGAGCCTCTGGGAACATTTGCTGGTCTGGTATATAAGTCAGGGCAGAATTGCTCTTAGTTTATTTTCTATTTGTTCCAAACTCAGGTGCCCCAGATGTCTACCTACCCTGCCCATATTTCACCTTCCATAATGGAATAAAGTATATATTGCTAAATCAGGGCATCATACTGGCAGAGAATGTTGTTGCATCCCAAATAGTTTCCTTCCAGAGTATTAAGCGGAGGGGGGGGGGAGATAAACATTGTATTTGTCGCATGAATGAAAACCTGGCTTTGAAAACATTTAAAATGTAGGGAGACTGCCCATCCTTGTTAGCAAATTGCAGCTTTTAGTGGCCTTTCCTTACCATTCCCAGGTGTTTTGAGGTTACAAGAATCTTCAGGATTATTTTCTATATCCAAACGTCAGGAACGCACTGTCCTAAAAAAATAAATAAATAGAAATAAAAACCTTCAAAGCTGATCTTTCCTCCCAATAAAGTATTCTCTAGCAAATAAAATAACCTTCTTAGCCTTAAAAATAAACACACAAATAAATCTATTTAGTAACTTCCCGTTTTGATCTCTCCGGTTCTAGTTTTCATCCGCTGGTTTTCTTTAAAGGAAGGAAGAAAGGAAGAGAGGGAGGGAGGATAGAAAGAAAGAGAGAAAAAGGAAAAAAACCTTGCTTTTCTCAGCTAGATTAAAGAAAGCTTCAACTGTCTATTCATTCTCCCTCTAAAGGTATTTATGTACTGCAATCAAGAAACCTTTTAACCTCCCTTTTGATAAACCAGCTTTCATGCTGTGGCAACTCATATTATCACCAGAATGAAACGCGGAGAGCTTTGCAAATATGGTTAAATACAAATTTGCTTCCTGAATGTAAACAAATATTTGCCAACAGAACCTCTCTCCCCCATAGGCATCCATGTACCTCTTGTTCTTAGAGATGTAATACATCTTTAGTGGAATGTGCACATTGTTTTTTTTTTTAGTATTTCATGTGTATTGAATAGAATGCATTTGTTTGAACAGATCCCCTTCGAATGTGGTAGGATTCGTATGAATGGTCAATCCCATACAAATCCCATATGAATGCATACACATAGCATACGGATCCTATATATGAATACATGCAAATGACATATGGATCCCATACAAATGCATATAAAGGGCAAGTATTTCTTCACCCAGAGGGTCATCGGTTTATGGAATTTGCTGCTGGAAGAGGTGGTAACAGCTACCAGCCTAGATGGCTTTAAGGAAGGGTTAGACCAATACATGGATGACAGATGTATCAGTGGCTACTAGAATGGATGCCTAGGTACATCTTTCAGGCTGGGGGAGGGGGGGGAACCAGGACACTTCTAAGGCCATTTGCTGGGATTCTAGAGAAGGAAAAGGTTTGCCCTTGTCTCTGCTTGAGATGCCCATGAGCATTTGGTGGGCCACTGTGTGTGACGGGATGCTGGACTAGATGGGCTGTGGCCTGATCCTGCAGGGCTTCTCTTATGTTCTTAGGTTCTTAAGTAGTGTAGGGATCCTATATAAAAAATGTATACGTATAGCATATAGATCTCATACAAATAGCATATGAATCCCATAAACAAATCCCGTACAAAGCTTCATATGAATGTATCAAAACGTTCAATGTGAATTTGAAATTCAATCTTCAAATGTGCCAACATTCAAGTCGAATTTGAATGTGTGAATCTGGCCAAACTTGGCCAGATTTTGAATGCTACAATATTCATGCACGTCCCAAAATTTAAGCTGCAGGGCATCTTCAAAACATTTGATATGAATTTGGATGGATTTGTACGGATTTCAAATGTGATCAACATTCGCCCACATCCCTAGTGCGGTTGAATGGCCTAGGAGGCATGGGGCCTTCCTCATCTCACCCCGGCTCGTAGAAGGGGGGACCCCAGCCCCTTTCTTATTCCACGCTAACATTGCATGCAGAGAGGAGCAGAGTTGGGATGGGAACACAGTATCTACGCTGCTTTTGAGCTCCTTTTTTTCTTCCTCCTCTTCCTTTTCCTAACTTTGACCCAGTTTGGTCTAGTGGTTAGGGAGCTGGACTCTTATCTGGGAATACTGGGTTCAATTCCGCCCTCCTCCACAAAGCCAGCTGGGTAACCTTGGGCTAGTCACAGCTCTCTTCTGAGCTTTCACAGCTCTACCTACCTAAACAGGGTGTTTTGTTTTGGGGGAAAGAACAGGAAGTTTTGTCAGCTGCTTTAACTGAGAAAAGTGGGGAAGAAAAGTCTACTGTTCTAGTCCTCCTCCTCCTCCTCCTTCTCCTCTTCCGCCTCCTCCTCCTCCTGTACCTCTTCCTCCTCCTCCTTCTCTACTTCTCCTCCTCCTCCTCCTCCTCCTCCTCCTCCTCTTCTGCCTCTTCCTCCTCCTCCTCTTCCTCTTCCTCCTCCTCCTCCTCCTGTACCTCTTCCTCCTCCTCCTCTCCTCCTCCTCCTCTTCCTCTTCCACCTCCTCCTGTACCTCTTCCTCCTCCTCCTCCTTCTCTACTTCTCCTCCTCTTCCTCCTCTTCCTCTTCCACCTCCTCCTCTTTCTCCTCCTCCTCTACTTCTCCTCCTCCTCTTCCTCCTCTTCCTCTTCCTCCTCCTCCTGTACCTCTTCCTCCTCCTTCTCTCCTTCTCTACTTCTCCTCCTCCTCCTCTTCCTCCTTCTCTACTTCTCCTCCTCCTCCTCCTTTCTTCTTCTTCAATGGGTGTGAATGCAGCCTTTGTTTCAACACTATCACAGCAACAGGAGCTACATGTGACGCTGCCAACAGGAGCTACGTGTGACCTTTTGCATTATCCGGGTCGTCATGGTTGACAAATTGATCAGGACAAAAGAACGGAGGAGTTGAATGAGGAATATTGCCGTTTCAAGGACTCTGGCAATTCTAGAAGCCCCGTCTCTGGAGAAAGGAGACTCTGGGAAGCACACGATCCCCTGAGTCCTACGTGGCCACCGTTATGCTCAAAGTAACGAGACGGAGGTTGGAATATGGCGTAATGGCACTTGAAGCTTTTATTAGCCTGAATTGCGCCCAATCTGAGACTGTGAATGTACCATTTAACCCAAAGTGTAGTTGAACAACAATAATGCAGGTTCAGAGTGGAAGTCTTTCAAGAGAAAGTAGTGCTCTGTTACTTAAATAATTAGTTTATGTAACAAAATGCATTATTTATGTGGAATGTGAATTTCCTTATATAAAAGAAACATTTTAAATAACACGCATGCTTTATGTAAGTTGCCAGCAATACAGGTTGCTCTGAAAGAGATGTGAACCAGGTGAACAGGAAGGGCACACATAAATCAATGCCGGCTAAGAGTAAATAAAAAGGAATTCAGCCGCACTGACCATTCCTATATTGTTCTCACAGCAGCAATCAGGAGTTGGCTAAGAAAATGCCCTCTGGTTCTTCCACTTTGGTCTAGTGGTTAGGGACCTGGACTCTTATCTGGGAATACTGGGTTCGATTCTACCTTCCCCCATGAAGCAAGCTGGGTGACCTTGGGCTAGTCACAGCTCTCTTCTGGGTTCTCACAGCCCTTCCTGCCTCACAGGGTGTCTGTTGTGGGGAGAGACACAGGGTGTCTGTTGTGGGGGTGTCTGTTGTGGGGAGGCAGCTTTGTCAGCTGCCTTGAGTCCCATTAAATTGGTAAGAAAAGCAGGGTAGAAAAGCCAACTCTTCTTCTTTATGCTACCATTTTTGTAGCTGCTGGATCAGGCCACAGCCCATCTAGTCCATAAGAACCTCAGAGGAGCCCTGCAGGATCAGGCCACAGCCCATCTAGTCCATAAGAACCTCAGAGGAGCCCTGCAGGATCAGGCCACAGCCCATCTAGTCCATAAGGACCTAAGAGGAGTGCTGCTGGATCAGGCCACAGCCCATCTAGTCCATAGGAACCTCAGAGGAGCCCTGCTGGATCAGGCCACAGCCCATGTAGTCCATAAGAACCTCAGAGGAGCCCTGCAGGATCAGGCCACAGCCCATCTAGTCCATAAGGACCTAAGAGGAGTGCTGCTGGATCAGGCCACAGCCCATCTAGTCCATAGGAACCTCAGAGGAGCCCTGCTGGACCAGGCCACAGCCCATCCAGTCCATAAGAGTGTAAGAGGAGCCCTGCTGGATCAGGCCACAGCCCATCTAGTTCATAAGGACCTAAGAGGAGCCCTGCTGGATCAGGCCACAGCCCATCCAGTCCATAAGAACCTAAGAGGGGCCCTGCTGGATCAGGCCACAGCCCATCCAGTCCATAAGAACCTAAGAGGAGCCGTGCTGGATCAGGCCACAGCCCATCTAGTCCATAAGAACCTAAGAGGAGCCCTGCTGGATCAGGCCACAGCCCATCTAGTCCATAAGAACCTCAGAGGAGCCCTGCTGGACCAGGCCACAGCCCATCTAGTCCATAAGGACCTAAGAGGAGCCCTGCTGGACCAGGCCACAGCCCATCCAGTCCATAAGAATTTAAGAGGAGCCCTGCTGGACCAGGCCAAAGCCCATCCAGTCCAGCATCCTGTCCCACACAGTGGACCACCAGTCACTTCTGGGCTTCTCAAACAGAAGACCAAGGCAAAACCTGCACCTGCCCTTGAATCGCTGCACGTGGCCTTTAGAGGCATCTTGAATGGTTCTCTAATCTGGAGGTGGTTGCTAGGCATCCATTCTAGTAGCCATTTGATACACCTGTCCTCCATGAATTAAGAGGAGCCCTGCTGGACCAGGCCACAGCCCATCAAGTCCAGCATCCTGACCCACGCAGTGGCCCACCAGTTGCTTCTGAGCATCTCAAGCAGAAGACGAAGGAAAATGATTCACTCTCCACTCCTTTAGAGGCAATTGCATGACAGTTAAATCCAAGCAGTGATGCCTACTCGATTGCCTTTATCCACCTGTTTCTTAACCTGCACTAAAAATAAAATAAAATCTAGCATATTAATTAGGATTCCCCCTTACACAAACTGTGCTGACAGTCTTTGAGTAGGGCCCACTCTTCCACGTGGTTGGAAATTCATCTATAAGTGCTTTTCCCACCTCCGTCCTTCTGCTGCTGCCATTCTTGGGCTCAGCTCCCGCCAACAGCCGGACCCTTTCTGCCCTGGATCGCCGCCTGGTTCCCAGGCCTCAGCAATGGCTGCCCACTTCAGAGCAGCAGCAGAAAGAGAATATGCAGAACTCTTCCTCCCTTACTTTCTCTCCACCCCTCTCTTTCTTTATTATTTATCTATTATCCCTCCCTCCCTGCTTTTACTTTCTTACTTCCTCCTCCCCTCCCTTCTGTCTATCCCTGCCACTCCATATACTCCCTCCCTCCCTCTTTCCTTTACTTCCTTCCTTCTTTCCTTCTTCCATCCCTCACTCCATTCCTGCTCTTTCTTACTCCCTTCTTCCCTCCCATCCATCTGTCCCTCCCTCTTTCTCTTTCTTTTCCTTCCTCCCTCTGTTCCTCCTTTCTTCCTCCCTCCCTCCCTCCTTCTTTCTCATGTCTGTCCCTCCGTCTTCCTCTTCTCCTCCCTCCCTCCTTCCTTCCTTTCCTCCCCCTCTGTTCTTCCTTTCTTACTCCCTCCCTCCCTCCCATCTGCTGCCCCTCCCTCCCTCCCTCCCTCCCTCCTAAACACGCCCTGCCTATCCTGCCTGCAGGACTCTGCTCACAGCAACGCACATCCCGGAGGCTCCAAACAGCAGGTCCCCTTTGTGACTGATTACAATGTCATCACAGTAAATATTAGAGCCATATGGATCTTCCATGGCCAAACGCCATGCTGCTATTAATATCAAATGCAATAAGATATTTTGTGTTTTCGACAATCAGCAGCAGAAATCGGGGAGGGGCCACAAAGGACGCCTGGCGCCACTTTCTATATATTGTTTGCTGGAGAGACTTCCCACCAGGTAGGAAATAATAACAGAAGGGGTGGGAGATGAAGAGAAAGTCATAATAAATAATGAAACACATGAAATTACTTCCTCCCCCTTTGCAAACTATTTGGAATGATGCGTTATAGACAGACATCACGCTGTTCCGGAGAAGGTGAAGTTCTCTTTGAGGCTTGAATCTAGGTCATTTCTGCTGTTTGCTTTCATCCCCAGAAAGTATCTTCGCATGCTATTCCATCTGCAGAAACCCATTAGACGTTTTGCATTTCTCGCTCGATGTGCGGGGCAATCCATGCAACTCCTGATGCCGCTGATGCATTAAACAACGCTGTTTTCCATTCCACAAAAGGGGATGTTTTATGAGCAGAACTTTACCCCTGTGGCCTCCCAATTCTCCAGACGCAGACAAGGCAACGTGGGACGGTGAGAGATGCAGCGGAGATTAAAGGAACACCCAGCCTTGGAAAATCCATCCAACTGTGATTATATTAGGTTGGGACTCAGGCTGGGCTTAACCTTAGGACCTGTTTGCACCGGAGAGTCATGACAACTCACCAGAAGTTGTGGCAGGTTTCCCCAGAGCCAGCCACGAGGCTAAAACCAGGGGGCCTTCTATGAAGCTGGTGGGCAGGAGAGTCAGATCAGACAAGGGGAAGGATTTCTTCACCCAGAGGGCCATTGATCTATGGACTCAGCCGTGGAAACAACAATCAGCCTAGATGGTTTTAAGGAAGGGTTAGACAAGTTTATAGATGACAGGTGTATCAATGGCTACTAGAATGGATGCCTAAGTACATCTTTCAGGCTGGGGGGGAGGGGACAAGCAGGACGCCTCTGAGGCCATTTGCTGGGATTTGAGAGCAGAGGGCTTTTTGCATGAGGGCCTATGAAACACGTGTAGGTTGCCCCAGGATGGAGCATTCATTTTGATGGGCTGATGGTTCCGTTTGGAACCACCCCATCCCATCCCAGGGTGCCCACTTGCGTTCTGGCTGTAGAGCATGAAATCATCATCATAATAAGGTAATCATGCTCTACACCCGGCCCAGGGGGTTCCCAGCTGTCCTGCAGATGTACTCCCTCCTGACAGCTGTGGGCCCCGCCTCTGGGTGTCCCCATTGGGCAGGCCTGTGGTGTTCCTTCCCCAGTTTGCACGGGCCCTAGGGGACCGGATGGGGCCCCTTTCAGCCCACAGGTACACCCCCCCCGGGCACCCCACTGGGCACGGGCGTACGTGGGGATGAGCGTCCGTGAGAGGCACTTACCTCATGCCCGCTGGGTTCCAAAGTGGCTGGCAAGGCCAGTGGATTCACAATACCACAGATGCACAACACCGCTGGACATGGCAGCCCCTTCGGAACCTGGTGACCCCAAGGTAAGGGCCTCTTGTGCGTGCGCGTCCCCACCTAGGCCCATGCCCGGGAGGGTGGGTTCCTGCAGGCCATAGGGGACTCGTTCTGGTCCCCTAGGGCCCATGGGAACCGGGGAAGGAATGCAACAGGCCTGCCCGCCCCTGCGTCGAATTCAACCCAATGGGGGCAGGCCTGGGAGGGCCATCCTGGCCCTGCACCAGCCTTTTTGGGGACGGATTCCCCTTTCACACGTAGGCAGGTAGGAACGCATGCCCTTACTTACCTAGGTGTGAATGGGGAATCCGTCCCCACTTGTCTTAGCTTCAGGAGAAGGTTTGCCCTCATCTCTGCTTGAGATGCCCAGAAGGAAATGGTGGGCCACTGTGTGAGATGGCATGCTGGACTAGATGAGCTGTGGCTTCATCCAGCGGGGCTCCTCTTATATGAAGAACAATTGGCTTTTCTACCCCGCTTTTCTGACCCATTTAAGGGGACTCAAAGCGGCTGACAAACCTTCTGTTCTCCCCACCACAGAACACCCTGTGAGGTAGGTGGGGCTGTGAGAGCTCAGAAGAGAGCTGTGACCGGCTCAAGGTCAACCATCTGTCTTCATGGAGGAGTGTAGAATGAAACCCGGTATTCCAAGATAAGAGTCCGGCTCCCTAACCACAAGGCCAAACTGGTAGAAGACCACACTCTTACTGGGAGCAGCCAGTGTCACTGTGTCTATATCCTTTTTTTGGGGGGGGGCAGTATAGATAGATACGTCCGAGTTGAATTCCTTGGGTTTTACCTTGGAGACGACATACATATAGTTGTACTTTTGACCAGACCCCCCAACTGAGTTGGCTGGCAGGGATTTTCTAGGAGAGACCCCAAAGCAATGCCCTCCCATCTTCTTTTTCCACCCATTTAGTGCAACAGGTATGTTTCACCTTGTAAAAGTTTCTAAGGGATGTTGTCTTCTGATGTGTGTGTGTGTGTGTGTGTGAGAGAGAGAGAGAGAGAGAGAGAGAGAGAGAGAGAAGGATGAACTGAAAGTCTGTAGAAACCGGATTGCTTTCTCCTCTGGGGCGCAGTGGCCTTTTCCAGAGGACAGTTTAATCTTTTTAGAAACAGATGAATACGAGACTCAATAATCTGGTAATGGCAACAGAAGATGAGGGGAGAGGGAAGGAATTTCAATGGAGCAGAAAGCCCCCCAACCGCGGCAAGACCTCACGCTGCTGTAATATTCAACAGGCCTGGATAACATGCATTGGGATCAGTTGATTTATAGTCTCATATATAGGGCATGCTCCCCAAGGTTTGAAACCTAGTGGCTACTCTACGCAGTTCAAGGAACACGTGTTAGAGGTGAAGGAATCAGACCTTTGCCTTCACCTGTGCCTTCTTCTCAGAGGATAGACAGACACAGCGTGTTTTTCCACTTAGCACTAGAGTACCCATGAAGGACCCATTAAGGGTCCTTCATGGGTACTCTGGTGCTAGTGGAGAAACACCCACACAGAACATTAGGAAACAGAGTGAGGCGTGAGATACATGGATAGATAGGCAAAGCTTTGTGGCCGTGATGAAGAACATTCTCAGCCCAGATAGACTTACCAGGTGAGAGGTTGGCTTTGCTGTCTGGAACCTGCTGTAGTTCCTCCAGATAAGCTGTTGCTGAACGTGAGGAGCTGCTACCTGCTGCCTCCAGCTTTGCTTTGGACCGGGAGCTCTTCAACCAAGAAAGCAACGAGCAGCAACGTGCAACACCTGTGGGAGTCAGCTTACTGGCTGGGTCTGGCCTACAGGTGCTTGTGGCCTCAAGAGGCCTTATCACATTAAAGCCGGATGGCTGTAGTGCAGTTAGGCTGGGACACTTGGGGATGGATCCCCCATTCACACCAGGACAGTAAGGGGCATGTTCCCCCATGTCTCTTACCAGCCTAGGCATGAAGGAGTCTGGCTTCGTGAAGAAGTGCGGAATCAAACCCGAGATATGAATCAGGCGCAAGACCAAACTGGCTCTCAGGATGAGTTAAATGAAAACAATGCCGGGGGGTGGTGGAGGAATAAAGAGTTCCCCAAACCATATGGACATGGGTGGGAGAGTCATGTCCATCTGTGCTTTACTGTGGGCAGAGTTCAATGCCAGTGGCTATAGCAGAGCTAGAGATGCCCACAGACTGGATCACTCTGGCACAGAGAATTTCAATCACCCCGAAGTATCGTTCAGGACTGACCTCCCATGCTTGCCGCGGTGGCCGCCTCGGCTTGCTGATATTATTCCAGCAGAAATAGCAGGTCTGGCGGTTCTCCATCATCCCTGTTATTAACTTTGGCAATCATCTCTCAAGCATTCCTGCCTTAAATGTGCACGCACGCCTGTGTGTGTTTTAAAATATAGAACGTGAACCCTGGCTGATTAACAAAACGCACTTTGCCCTCAGGTTAATAGCAGATTTCTCAGCATTGCTATGGAGTAATTATTAGTTACGGAGGGCGCAAGCTCGCGGCAGCTGGCATCTCTTTGAATTAAAGCGAGGACGGAATCCCCCCCACCTTTAAATCTCCAATCTAGTATCTTTTGGTCTTTCAAATAAAAGCACCCCTGGCTTGCAAACTGGGAATTTGAAAGAGAAGGATCCCTTCTAGGGATGTGTATGAATATTTGTCATGTTCAAAATTCATACAAATTAATTCAAATTGGGACATTCACACTTAAAGAGAATGTTGACATTCGAATTCTGATCGAATGTTTTGATTCATTTGTACGAAGCTTCGTTACATCGGTGAACCTGCGAAGGGTGGAATAAACTGTCCCAGTCACCTTTGGAATGGACCCAGAGTGGATTCAAAGAGGATTCAGAGTGGATTAATAGTGGATAGAGAGCGGATTTGATGTGTTCAGGGCCGATTTGTAGGTGACTAGCAGTGGGAATTCGAATCAGATTTTTATCAGACTTTTCCTGTCACACTTGAAGGGGATCTACTAGAATGAATTTGATTTTTTTGCAATTTGATACAAATTGAACATGAAAAAAGAGGCCCACAGGATGCAGAAAAGCAGAGACGTTCTGCACTCAAAGTTGCAGGTGGAGGTGATTTATTCTCACACTTTTTTTGGGGGGGCTTGATTTGACAGGGGCTGCGGTCACACCTAAGGTTTAATCCAGCTTCAGTCCACCTTCAGAGCGAGAGAACACATCAGAAAAAAGGCCAGTAATTTTCTTTCCACATCATCTCTCCCAAAGGTGAATTTTCTGAGTCGTTTGACCCCAAAAGAGCAGCTTGTCATTTTGTTGGTGTATTCTCTCACTGGCTGGGATCACACCTAAGGCTTAATCCAGCTTCAGTTCACTTTCAGAGGCTGTGGACACCCTTAAGGTTTAATCCAGCTTCAGTCCACCTTCAGAACAAGAGAACACATCAAGAAAGTGGACAGTAATTTTCTTTCCACGTTATCTATCTCAAAGGTGAATTTTCTGAGTTATTTAACACTGAAAGAAAGCATCTTGTCCCTTTGCTGGTATGTTCTCTCACTCTGAATGTGAAGCTGGATTAAACCTTAAGTTTAAGGAGAGGAGGGAAGGAAGAAAGGAAAAAAGTAAAGGGAAGACAGTGGGATGGAGGAGGAATGGAAGAAGAGTTTCCATTAAATTTATCATCATTTCTGTCTCCCAGCTAATGAGTACCTAAAGTGATTTTCTACTGCTGGTAATTTACCCAGAATCCTCTAAATGAAAAGAGTGAGCAAAATGACAGTCTGATATTGGTCGTCGTCTTCTTCTTTTCTTCTTGTAAATGGGAGGTGGGCAAAGCAATGGTGCCTGAGCTGTCTCCCATGGTCTTTCATATTCCTGGCAATATTGCTGCTAGCTTCAACCAGTTACCTAAAAATTGAAGCAAGCAAACAAAAGCAGGTAAAATGGAAGGAGAGGCAGCCATTCAGCTTGCTGCGTCTGCTTAAAGTAGGTCAGTCCTTTAGTAGTAAATTGTAAACATTATTAAGGTGAAGTGTTTCCCATCCCTTGGCCATCTGCTTCAATTATATTTATGTATGTTCTGCTCCATTTTGAAAAGAAATTTGATCATGGAATATATACTGACTCCTAATCCGCTGTGGGCATCTATATTGGCAAAGACACAACTAGATGCATACAAAGGGTCTCTTTACTAAGATGCGTACGGATATTTGCCAGGTTTGCAATTCATATGAATATAAACATTCACATTAGGGGTGTCTATGAATGGTGTTTTTATTTTCTTTTTTCTTTTGCATTTGATTTGTATTTAACCAAATGTTAGCAAAATTCATTTTCATTTGAATAGATCCCCTTCGAAGGTGGAAGGATTCTACTCAGTACGAATGTATTTGTATGAATCCGTATCAATATCCACTATGAACGTGTATCCCGTAACATATCTGCTCTGAAAACATTAAAACTAATCTGAATCCACTTTGGATCTGCTCTCAATCCATGATGACTGCACTTTGGATCAGTTGCAGGTGTGACTGGTGCAGCTGCTTTCCCGTCTCCCAATTGCACAAATCCGTAGTGGATTCAGAGTGGATTCAAAATGGATCTGGAGGGGATTCAGAGGCGTGACTGACAGCAGGGATCCAAATCAAATTCATAGAAGAAGAAGCTGAAGAAGAAGACTTGGCTTTTCTACCCCACTTTTCTCACCCATTTAAGGGGACTCAAAGCAGCTGACAAAGCTTTTCTATTCTTCTCCCCACAACAGACACCCTGTGAGGTAGGTGGGGCTGTGAGAGCTTAGGAGAGAGCTGTGACTAGCCCAAGGTCACCCAGCCGGCTCCATGGTGGAGGGCGGAATCGAACCCAGTATTCCCAGGTAAGAGTCCGGCTCCCTCACCACTAGACCAAAGGTTCAAATCCCAATATTCAAAGTGGCTCTATTCACCCAAATGCAAATTTCCTTCACATTCACAACCCAAACAAATGTGAACTTTTTCAAACTCGTTCAATCAGACTTCAAACCTGTTTGAAAGAAAAGTCATTTTCCCCTCCCCAAAACAATGCCCTTTTTATTCAAACAGTATTTGACTATCTGACCCCCCCCCCCCCAAGTTCACTTTGTGCTGAAACTGACTCCCAAAACCTCGCTGTGATTTGGTTAAAATTTGAACTGGTTGAACACCCTTCCTGCTCAGTTCAAATCAAACTGGTTTGGCACATCTGTATTCTCGGCACTTTGTCCTTTGTGCCCCTGTTGCCAGTGGATAACATAGTTGGTAGCGGTGTGTATGAATGTGTACAAATAGATACATATCTGATATGAACAGATAACGTATCCGATACAAATAGATACATATCTGATAAAAATAGATGCGTATCTGATACGAATAGATACGTATCTGATATGAAGAGATACATATTTGATACAAATAGATATCTGATATGAACAGATACGTATCTGATACAAATAGATACATATCTGATAAAAATAGATGCGTATCTGATACGAATAGATACGTATCTGATATGAAGAGATACATATTTGATACAAATAGATATCTGATATGAACAGATACGTATCTGATACAAATAGATACATATCTGATAAAAATAGATGCGTATCTGATACAAATAGATACATATCTGATATGAACAGATAACGTATCCGATACAAATAGATACATATCTGATAAAAATAGATGCGTATCTGATACGAACAGATACGTATCTGATATGAAGAGATACATATTTGATACAAATAGATATCTGATATGAACAGATACGTATCTGATACAAATAGATACATATCTGATAAAAATAGATGCGTATCTGATACAAATAGATACATATCTGATATGAACAGATAACGTATCCGATACAAATAGATACATATCTGATAAAAATAGATGCGTATCTGATACAAATAGATACATATCTGCTATGAACAGATGTGTAGCTGATACAAATAGATACATATCTGATATGAACAGATGTGTATCTGATACAAATAGATACATATCTGATATGAACAGATACGTATCTGATACAAATAGATACATATCTGATACAAACAGATACGTATGTGATATGAACAGATGTGTAGCTGATACAAATAGATACGTATCTGATATGAACTGATATGTATCTGATACAAAGAGATAACAGATCTGATACATTTCGCTAGCTTAACAAATATCCGAACTATTTATAATAATGCCCAGAAACATTTGTATTCATTCGAATGTTGGCATACAAACATTCTAGCATTCGACTTGAGTTAAAATGGCTGAATTCACTCAAATTTTGAATGTTACAAATATTCGTCCACATTCTTAGTTTCGATACATTCCTATGAAGCTTCTTATGGGTTTCGTATGGGATTCATATGCTATTCGTATGGGATTTGTGTTGGATTCATATGAGATTTGTAGGGGATTCATATGGGATTTATCTGGCATTGAACATTCATATTGAAGGGGAATCCCAGTCCATTTGAACGAATACGGATTTTCTTGTGTTTGATTCAGTACGGATCGAATACAAAAATAATCCAGACTCAGGTTAGTACTCAGCCACAGGGAGGGGTTGGTTTGACATGTACTTACCTTTGCCAATGTGAATGCTAGTTCACGCCAGCTGGCATGCACTATTCCTGTCTCCAGGACATGATGGGACATGCAGAAAGGGCTCCAAATGGCATTTGCTTTCCTCACATCACATTGCTGGCTTAGGTTTAGCTTCTGATCTGCTAGTACTCCCAGATCCATTGTAGATGTGCTGCCGCTAAGCCAGAGCATTTTCTTAGGCAGGAAATGTCTGGTACCTGAAAGAAATACCGAAGTTGAGCTCTTTGAATGGTTAGCTTTACAGATTTGTCCCTTAACCCAGCAGTGACACATTAAATCACCAAAGTTTCAATAACTCTTACTGTATCTCCATGGAGATATGCACCATATGGAGTTAATTAGGAGTACAACAAAAACAATCAATTAGTTCCTTAATGATTTTTCCCGGGGAAATGATAACAAACGCAAACAATGTATTCAAACAAATGTCCAATCCGCATTGATGCTTTAGCGGCTCCATTAAAGGGCCCCACACTGAGGTCTTCCTAGCAGGCTTCGATTTATTCTCCGCGTATTGAAAGTCCGCTGTCCAGCTGCTGCCTTTAATCTTAAAGATCAATTATTTACAATATTTGAATACAGCAGAGGAGCAGAAGGTGAGCAACTTCTCATTAAAAAAAGGAGGGGAGGGAGGGAGGCAAAGGAAACAGCAAAGCAAATAAAATCCCTTCAGCAAGGAGACTGCAGGAACCCACAGAGGCAGGATTTGTGCGATGGAAAACACACCCATGCACTGCCCGACTTTGCGAAAGAGTGCGTCTATAAATAATCACAGCGTTTGAGGATCAGGTAAGATAGCTGGACCACCATTACTCAAGCAGATTAAGAAGATCAATAGAGGTTGTCTCAGGCATTAATTTTAAAACCAGCAGGATGGGATCCGGAATGCAAATAACCCAACGAACGGCTTCGACGTAGGGCTTCCCAGGGGTGATGAGTGGCCCACAATCTCAAGGCCTTATTAAACTAGGGTATCTTCCCTCCTCTTGTGAGGTCAGCCTGTGGGTTCAGCATCCTACAGGGCACAAGGGATGCCTTCTTAGGCTGTGATCACCGGCACCCCTGGGCCAGCCAAGAGCCAGCCTAGGTGGAATTATTCATGCTGTAGTCTTAAAACAAAAAGCCAGCTGGCTTGGTGGAAGAGGAGGAAGAGTATGAGTTGGCTTTTATAGCCCACTTTTTTTTTTACCCATTTAAAGGGACTCAAAGCTTCTGACAAACCTTCCGTTCTTCTCTCCACAACAGACGAGCTGTGAGGTAGGCAGGATTGTGAGAGCTCAGAAGGAGATCTATGACTCCCAGCTGGCTTTGTGGAAGAGTGCAGATCGAACCAGGGAGTCAGACACTCAACCGCAAGACCAAACTGGTTCACACCATATAACTACCTGAGGTGTTTCTGACAAATTAGCCTAATTCTGCTCTATGTTATTTCCGGTCACCCCAATCAACAACTCTCCCATTTTATCTCCTGGGTGATCGATCGATCGATCTATCCATCCATCCATTTTTATCCTGTCCTATACTCAAAGTTCTCAGGTTGGCTCACAAAAGTAAATAACAAATTTAAAAAGAACCCACCCCAAACAATAAGTGTTTTGAAGGTATTTGTGCTAGATAGGTGGGATCCGTCCCTTCATCCAAAGGCCAGGTGAACAGATACATTCTTGCACTAGGGATGTGTGTGAATATTCTAAACATTCAAAATCCGATCAAATTTGTTCAAATGAACGGATTTCAAATGTTCCAAAATATTCGTTTGAATGATTTGAATCATTTGAATGTATTGATAGATATGTATTACATAGGTATCTGTCCGAATATTATACGTATCTGTACGCATTTGTGCTTATAATACAGAACAAAAATGGGATGCATACGGGATAAAACGGGACGCATATGAAATATGTACAAACACATGTAACATTGATAGATTGATAGAGAGACAGACAGACACAGGAAGGAAGGAGGAGGGAGGAGGAATGGAGGGAGGAGGAAGACCTAGAGGTAGGGAAGGAGGAGAGAGATCTAGAGAAGGAAGGAAGGAAGGAAGGAAGGAAGGAAGGAAGGAAGGAAGGAAGGAAGGAAGGAAGGAAGGAGACCAACAGAGGGAGGGAAGGAGGAGAGAGATCTAGAGAAGGAAGGAAGGAAGGAAGAAGACCAACAGAGGGAGGGAAGGAGGAGAGAGATCTAGAGAAGGAAGGAAGGAAGGAAGGAAGGAAGGAAGGAAGGAAGGAAGGAGACCAACAGAGGGAGGGAAGGAGGAGAGAGATCTAGAGAAGGAAGGAAGGAAGGAAGGAAGGAAGGAAGGAAGGAGACCAATGGAGGGAGGAGAAAGACCTAGAGGTAGGGAAGGAGGAGAGAAGGAAGGAAGGAAGGGAGGGAGGAAGGAATTCCTACCCACTGAATTTCAGGATAGAACCTTTTGGGGGCACTCCATAAATTCAACTTCTTTTCTATATACAGTTTGGCAGCATTTGGCTAATGCTCATGTTGTATTTCTTTAGTTGCAGGGCGGGGGGAGGGGGAAGAGCAGCTTCATTTGGAAAAAACAAAGGTAGAAGTAACTCCTTGGTTACTGCCGAATGTCAAAAAAGGACATTTCTACGATGTGCCTGGGAGCCATTTTAAATCTCTGTCATATACTCTGCAAATCAGTTTCCCCCGACAGCCTGCTGGTTAAGAATGCAAATATATGGGCTTTGCTAAAGTGACCCTGTACTAAGTGGCTTAATAGAAGAGGCAGGAAACAGCTCATGAATTCTGTATTAGATACCACAGTTCCATGATGTTGCAAGTATCTTCCTAATAATGAAACTTCACCATCTCTCAGGCTAAAAGCACCAATATATTTTCCCCTCCCTCTGGTTGTAAGGAAGGGAAAGGGGGGGGGGGAGAAAATCATATGTTTATTTTAAAAGACCTCTCTCTGGTTTGTCTCTTCAAACACTTAAGCCAGCTGAAGTTATTCTTTACACATTTAGCAGTTGCGTCTTGGAATATATTAGGTTCTCAGGGCCAGTGGACAACCATCATTTATCTCCTGCGCTTATTTTCTCCCATTTATGAGGATGGATGAAATACATGGCATCTGACGGTTGTTTCCTCATTCTGTATATCTTGTGAAAAGACCTTTTTGGCACTTATTTCTGTTTTGATCTGGATCAGGGAATCCTGATTAATCAGACCCACCGATTCTGATCGTGTAGAGACATGGGGTGTTTTCCCACTGGCAGAAAGTACCCATTTTAGCACCCATTAAGGACCCATGTGGCTCCGAGCCGGATGACCCCATTTCCACCAGAGGCCCCATTAGGGACACATTTGTTTCCACCACAGCTTGGGAAATCTGGATCGTATGGGTCCTTCAGGACCTATAATCCGGATTTCGTGTAGACCCCATTAAAGAGGTCTACAATGGGGTCTTCAGTCTGAAAATCCAGATTGTAGGGAGCCTGTTTCCACTACAACCTGGCAATGGGGCCTAGAGGAGGCTATGGGGAGGGAGAGCCCATGGGGGGGGGGATGCTGGACTAGATGGGCTGTGGCCTGATCCAGCAGGGTCTCACTTATGTTCTTATGCAGAAATGTGCCTGAATGCATGTTTTGCTTGGACTGGCCTACACTGCAGTAGACAAAGGGGCCATAGTCTATATTGCAGACCAACCTAAATGTAAGAGTAGACAAGTCCTTAGTAACTTTTTAAGGGATCTGGGCATCATCCTTCTTCTCTGGTCCTTGTTTAAAAACAACAACAACCACCAACCCCCTGAAAACCGCCAGTACTATTGTTGAATATAGAAGGTCACGGTATTGGAAGCTTAGCTAGCAGGGGAGGAAGGAGAAAATGTCAGAGCCATTTTTATTGTTTTATGATGGTAGTTATACTCAATAAAAATGTGTCTAGCTTTTGATATAAACAATTGTATGCTGGTTTGGTACATTGCAATGACATTATTGAAATGTGAAGTTTCCTACTGGGTTGCATTTCTGGCTGATATTTTAGCTCAACGTTGGTTCCACAATCCTCACCAGGTGGTCTCGTTCATAATTCTCCAGGGCCACCCTAGGCTACAGTCTATCATATTATGGCATATAGGGTGGTTTTTTGGGTTTGTTTTGTTTGTTTTCCCCCATTTTCCAATAGTTAGTCTTTATTGCAGAGGCTTGTCTGAAAGCACTGTCTTCCTGATGGAGTTTCATCTTATTCTTCCACCTGGAAGGGCATAGATGTATCACCATGGTCTTAAATGCGGAAATCAGACTGCAGTGTCTGGAAAGACGGCATTTAAGAGGGGACCTGACTGAAGTATATAAAATCATGCAGGGTATAGAAAAGGTGGATAGAGAACATGTCTTTTCTCTATCAAACAACACTGGAACCAGAGGGCATCTATGAAGCTGATGGGTAGGAGAGTCAGATCCAACAAGGGGAAGGATTTCTTCACTCAGAGGGTCATTGGCATATGGAATGTGCTGCCAGAAGAGGTGGTGACAGCTACCAGCCTAGATGGCTTTAAGTAGCCACTGACAGATGCATCAATGGCTACTAGAGTGGATGCCTGAGTACATCTTTCAGGCTGTGGGACAAGCAGGATATTTCTAAGACCATTTGCTGTGATTCAAGAGCAGACGTTTTGCCCTTGTCTCTGCTAGAGGTGCCCATGGGCAATTGGTGGGCCACTGTGACGGACAGGATGGTGGACTAGATGGGCTGTGGCCTGATCCAGCAAGGCTCCTCGTAGGTTCTTATGGACTGGATGGGCTGTGGCCTGATCCAGCAGAACTCTTCTTAGGTTCTTATGGACTAGATGGGCTGTGGCCTGATCCAGCAGGGCTCCCCTTAGGTTCTTATGGACGAGGTGGGCTGTGTCCTGATCCAGCAGGGCTCCTTGTAGGTTCTTATGGACTGGATGGGATGTGTCATGATCCAGCCGGGTTCCTCTTAGGTTCTTACAGACTGGATGGGATGTGTCATGATCCAGCAGGGCTCCTCTTAGGCTTTTATGTTCTCTAGTCAAGGGAACTTGGTGAGTCCATGAACTCTTTTGGCCCAGGCTGGGGAACTCCTTATCTGAAGAATAGGTGGGGGTAGTTATGTGCAGAAATGCGGGGTTTTTTTTTTTTTTTGCATTCAATTTATATCAAATTGAATGTAAGAAAGTCTGTATTTGTTTGAATAGATCCCCTTTGAATGTGATAGGATTCTATCTGATATAAATATATTCATACAAAGTTGTACAAATATCCCATATGAACACATCCATATCCAATATGTATCCAATGCATATCCTGTAACATATCCGCTCTGAAAGTGTCAAATTTGCCCTGAATCCACTTTGAATCCACTCTCAATTCATGTTGAATGCAACTCAGAGATGGCATAAGGTGGGCCAGTTCACACACCAGTCTGCTCCTCCCTCCTCTCCTGTGGTACTTCAGAGATGCCAAAGACAGTGAGGAAATGGTCTTGGAGTCAATTGGATGGTGTCCAAGTTACCGTTACTCACCATGTCACCTTTGTGCAGAGGCATCTTTGGGGAAAAGGCTGAGAACCATCTTGCCGGAGAGGAGTGGAGAAGAGGCAGCAGGCTGGGCTCTGCCATCTTGCCCCAGCAGTGCCCCTCCCTCCTCCAACTGCCATCACCAGAAGGCTGAGAACCATCTTGCCGGAGAGGAGTGGAGAAGAGGCAGCAGGCTGGGCTCTGCCATCTTACTCCCAGCAGTGCCCCTCCCTCCTCCAACTGCCATCACAAGGCTAGGAACCATCTTGCCTGAGAGGAGTGGAGAAGAGGCAGCAGGCTGGGCTCTACCATCTTGCTCCCAGCAGTGCCCCTCCCTCCTCCAACTGCCATCACCACAAGGCTGAGAACCATCTTGCCGGAGAGGAGTGGAGAAGAGGCAGCAGGCTGGGCTCTGCCATCTTGCCCCAGCAGTGCCCCTCCCTCCTCCCACTGCTCCCATCACAAGGTGGCAAAGAGACTATGGCAGCCGATCCAGCAGTTGAGAAATCATCTGGTCCTGAGGCCGAGCAGGGTGGGGCTGAGTAGATGCCGGCTGACCATCTCTACCATCATCCAGTGTGCCATCAGTGAAGAGATAATTCCAAGTAAAGAGAATAGGAAAATTCCAAAAAGAAACAAAGAGAAGAATTGCAACTGAAGACCTCGAGTGCTTGCTTTTGGCTGTTCCCGGTACCCTCCCACACCTTTTTCCTTTTGTTTCTTGTCTCTTTAGATTGTAAGCCTGAGGGCAGGGACCTGTCTAAGATTCATATAATATTGTAACCCGCCCTGAGACCTTTGGGTATAGGGCGGGATAGAAATACAAATAAATAAATAAATAAATAAAATAAAATAAAAATAAACCAGACAGCTTCCCAGAGCTTCTCTTCTTGTCCCCCCCAAAAAAAGAAATTTCAAGTTTTGCTCCAGCAAGTAGACCATGAGAGATGAAACTGTAGCTTCTACTTCTTCTCTCACTTCCTTTCTGGTTCCCTCTGTTTCTCCAGGGACTTAGGGGCAATGTGACCATAATCCTTCCCATGGAGGAAGATTGATTCCTTGTCACATAAGTTCAGCGGTTAAGAAAAAAGGTCCTTGTCCTGTTTCCCCCTCCTGTCATATTGACTTCTATAATGAACCTGTTCCACAGACCTCAGAAACGGAAGGAAACATCTTCTGACAGCACTTGTCAGATGAATAGGCAGGGAGCCAGAGACAATGTATTCAAGGCGGTGAACCTTCGGTGCCGATGCTGGACAGTGACAGAGAACTTGGCTCCGTCTTTAGAGCAGGGAGGTAGATGGGCGCTTGGGCGGCAGAACGGAAAAGATTGGTGCTGACTTTTATGATCTGAATTAGCTTCTCCAAGAAAGGAGCTTTTGCTTGCCCCATACCCTGCTGGACTCACGGGATAGGTGAGCAGAAGCTGCCTTGCTGTAGAGATGGCACAGAAATCCATTTAGTGCGCTCGGGTTTTGATCATTTGCAACTAACAATTATCCAATGGATATTGGCTCTAATTTAGGGATTTTTGTGTGTGTTCCATATATATATATATTCCCTTAGAATGTGGTCAGATTCAAACTTGATACGAATGTTCAATATGAATCCAATTCGAATCCCTGCTATGAACTGCCTACATATAGCATATGAATCCCCTACGTATCCCCTATGTATATGCTATAACTGCATGAAATCCACTCTGAATCCACTTTGAACACACTCTGAATCCACTTTGAATCCACTCTGGATCCATTAAGGATGTGACTGTGGCAGCAACTTTCCCCGCTCCCCAGGTTCACAAATGTAACAAAGCTTCATACGAATGTATAGAAACATTCAATTCAAATTAGAACGTCAATCTTCAAATGTCTCAACATTTGATTTGGAATTCACATGAATTTGGACAAATTTCAAGTGCAATGAATATCTGTGCACATCCCTACTCTAATGGAGCTAGAGGAAAATGGTGCTGCTGCTACAGATCTTAAATACCAGGGTAAACAATTGAATCATAGAATCATAGAGTTGGAAGGGACCTCCAGGGTCATCTAGTCCAACCCCCTGCTCAATGCAGGATTTTCTAAACCATCCCAGACAGATATAGATCCAGCCTCTGCTTGAAGACCTCCAGTGAAGGAGAGCTCCCTATCATCCATCCATCCATCCATCCATCCATCCATCCGTCCGTCCGTCCGTCCGTCCGTCCGTCCGTCCGTCCGTCCGTCCGTCCGTCCGTCCGTCCGTCCGTCCGTCCATCCATCCATCCATCCATCCATCCATCCATCCACCCACCCACCCATAAATGGCAAGAAGCTAATGCTTTTTAAAGTGTCTGACCTTCTGTCCTGTTATTAATCATACCAAGTCTTTAGAAGTAACTGGAATATAAACTAAGTAAACGGTGAATAATAATAATCCAGTAATACAAATATACCACAAAATGTATAATAAACTATAACAGAAAATAATGTCTTTGTTTATTTCCATTTCTGCATGCTTGCCTGCCACTGCAGGTCTTTAGAGGTAGGCGGATTTTAAACTAAACAAATGCCAAACAATAATGCAGCGATAATATAAATATATTGCAAAATATATAACAAACCACAACAGAAAATAAACAAAGTCCAAAGCGGCAATAATGGTAAATAAAAGTATGTTTCCCTCCAAAAATTGGAAGGGGGTGGTGGGGGTGGGAGGAAGGGCTTGGTTAAATCCAAAAGGGGATGCTGTGCCAAAAAGGGTTTTGCATGAACTGCAGGATAAAGGCCAAAGTAATCCCAGTTCTCTTTTAAAGAGATTTGAAGGTAAATCTGTTTCCCTGTCTTTCCCTGGAAAGCTTTCAAGAGATTTTGTTTTCTTCTGTTTAAGAAGGAGGGCTTTTGGGGCTAAATTGTGAATATCATTCTGCGGAGCTTCTGGGAATAGCCCTATAATTGGTTCACACCTGGCATTGATTACGCCTGTATACACAGAAACAGGCACATAAAATCCAGCTTCTTTCCCAGCAATTGCTGTTCTTTGGGTATTTGCTTCCCTTCTGTCTGCATCTGCATTGAAACATTTACACAGTTCTGGAACATGGAGTGAATCAGTTCAAGTTGGGAAATGTTCGAATCAAACCGTTGAAACTGTTGAATCGAATCAAGTTTGAACTGAACACCCTGCCGGTTCGAAAACAAGAATTCAAGTCCACCTGTTGAACATGCCCTGCTCGATCCGAGCCCAAAGCTATTTCAACAGCATTTGAAAATGCTTGTGTCCGAGGATGAAGGGCAGGCTACCCAGCTGGACAAAATGAGGAATGCCGGACACAAGCAGCCAGTGTAGGTCAGGATGACACCGGGTGACGCCCTTCGCCAACCGGTCTAAGGTGTCAGCAATGCACAGCTTCACAGATCAGATAGAATCCATGCTCATCACCTGCAGCGAGGGAGGCGTGACTCTAATTAGCCTGTTTAACGCAGCATATTCTGATAAGCTTTGTTGCAGACAAATGCTCGTAAATCTGCAACTCCGGCATTCATGACCTTGCTTCTTGATTGACTACTGGTCACTTTGACCTTTGACCCTAGAACTCTTTTGACCATGCATTTAAATTCTGAGCCCCCAAGGTACCTTGACTTGGACTTTTGCTATTGCTGTTCCTTCTGTTACTCCTCTGTGCACATGTGTGTGTTTGTTCTCTGCACCTAGAGACACGGCGATGCTCAAATCAAACTGAAATTCCTGCCTGTTCGAAGAGAAAACTGAACCAAATACAAGGAGGTTTGGTTTGATTCACACTCAGACAGCCCACTTAAATCCAGGCGCATTTGGACTGGGATGGTACTAAAGATGCATTGCGTGTTAACTGGGCTGTTATTTTCTTAAAAGACTGACATTCGAATTCAAATATGGGGTGTTTTTCCACCGCACTCCTTTAATCTGGATCTAAGAAGATCCGGATCTAAGGAATGGGTAGATCCGGATTAAGGGAAGTACCCAATGTGTTTCCATGGGTGGTCTACCACCAAATAGCAATGGGTGCTAGCCTCCCTGCCGTGGAAACACCGAAGCACCCATTTGGAAATCCGGATCTACCCATGAGAGGTCTGTTTGTCACCCCAGGTGTTTGGGGGAACAGGGGGTGCAATCTCCGAAGTGGCTTTGAAGTCATTTCAAAGTCACTTCGAAGTCACTTCGAAGTCTGTGCAAAACAGCTCCACTGAAGTCTGTGCTGATCTTCGGAGTGAACTTCAAAGTGACTTCAGAGTCACTTCGGAATCACTTCGAAGTTCACTCTAAAGATCAGCACAGACTTCAAAGATGCTCTGGAACTATTTTGCACAGACTTCGAAGTGAATTTGAAATGACTTTGAAATGACTTCAAAGCTTAGGTTTTGGGGCTCCCCTCCCCATGGGTGCCCCTCCCTCTAGCCTCCTCTAGACTCCATTGCCACACAAGCATGGAAACAGGCTCCCTTTAATCCGGATTTTCTGCATGAAGACCCCATTGTAGACCCCATTAATGGGGTCTACAGAAAATCCAGATTAAAGGCCAGAAAGTACCCATTTGATCTGGATTTCCCCAGTGGTAGTCGAAACAAACGGGTCCCAAATGGGTGCCGTGGTGGAAATGGGATCTTCCGGCTCACACCCAAATAGGTCCTTAGTGGGTGCAAAAATGGGTACTTTCTGACAGTGGAAAAACACCCATGCATTTGTATGGGATTCATATGGGATTGAACATTTGTATCAAATTCAAGTCCCACTACATTTGAAGGGGAGCTATTTGAATGAATACAAAGTTTCTTGCACTTGATTCAATATGAATCAAATACAACAAAACAAAACAAAACAAAACACATTTTTGCACATCCCTAAAGGAAACATTTCAAGGGCAGGCGGTCTGGTTGGGAAATGTGGATGTCTCCCTCTGTGCCTGATCTAGTGCCTGATATAGGGCCTTTTCCCACTAGGGCTTAGATCCCTTCTAAGACCCCATTAGGAACCTGATTAGTACCTGACTGGTACCAATTGGGAAGGCCCTGTTCCCACCTGGGCCCCATTGAAGGCCCCATCTGCAAGGCCCTGTCCCCATGAGGGCAGGGGAAATCTGGATTTAATGGGTCCTTCAGGCCCTTGAATCTGGATTTCATGTGGACCTGATTAAAGGTCTCCACAATGGGGTCTTCAGGCATCTTCAAGATCCGGATCTCCAGGAGGACCCCATCTCAAATATCCTGGGCTTGAAGATCCAGATCTTTGACTGTGCATGTATATTATCCCACTGGGTGAAGTGTGGACAGGCTTTTTATTTCCTCTCCTGTCTATGTTTCAGGGGTCCTTCCAAGTTATTGAGCTTCCTGATGCAGAACTCTTAAAATGTGTGATGATATGTATGTGTGTGTGTGTGTGCTTCTTTTTGAAAAGCAAAACTGTTCTTACAGAAAACGATGGCAGAGCGCCAGAGCGCCAAAAATAAACAGAATTATTCTACAGAATGAGGTATTTTTGTTCCTGGAGCTTTCAGTTGCTATCGATAGCTGGCTTAGATGTCCCAGAAGTGACATATAGGAACAGCGTACATCTATTTAAGAATGTATAAAATTTAACAATGCAATGCATTATTTTACACATATGGCACTGTGGATTTTGCAGTATGCAAAACAGCATAGCTCGGCATTTGAGTTGCCTTAAGTAATATAATCCAAAAGTGCTCCATAAAATATTTGACCTAGATGTCATGGCTTGATGTTTCACACATCTCAGGTGGAGGGATTTAAAGTGCTATATTTGCTTTTTCAAACTGTTGGCAAGTGTGTAACCCTTTCTAGTTCGTGGCTTAAGACGTTTACCTCCAGGCTACGAGAAATCTGTAGTCTCTCCTGTTCTGTTCGCTGTGCAAGGATTTGGGGGAACACGAGCTGTGGATACAAGCTGGTCTTGCAGCTTGGCTTGGGGTTAAGAGTGTCGGACCCTTATCTGATAGTCTCCTGGTTCGATTCTGCACTCCTTCATGAAGGCAGCTGGGAGGCCTTGGGTTAGTCACAGCTCTCTTTCTGGGGTATCACAGCCCCATCAGCCTCATGGGTTGTCTGTTGTGGGGAGAGCAGAAGGTTTGTCAGCTGCTTTGAGTCCCCTTTAGGGTGAGAAAAGTGGGATGTAAAAGCCAGTGCTCCTCCTCCTCTGAAGTGCTGTGCAAGCGCTCTGGCACCTCAGACGACCATAGACGCGGTTGTGACTGCGTGTGTGAAGAGTGTCAACGTCATTATGACGACAGTGCTGATGTATGCACAGTTGCACAGGGCACCACAACCCAAATGGCAGCACCCGGACCGGCCCCACAATCAAATCAAGGTGAGTATTTGATTGCCGGGCGTGGGGTGGGGGGACAGGTAACGTTGACTAGTGCTCCAAGTGCGAATGCTAGTCAACGCTGGCTGACTCCACTCCTTTCCCATCCATCAGATGGGAAGCGAGGTGCAAAATCACCCCTGGTTCCGTAGGAGAGGTCTTCCAGCCTCCTGATCATTTTGGTGGCCTTTTTATTCACCTTCTTCCTCTTCTGGAACCTGATGGATTTCTTGTAGAGAGTCCTGTAATTCAAGAAGTGTTGAAACATTTGCTACAGTGTGTGAAATTCATAGCCATGAACTTTAATATCCATTCTGTTCCTAGCAAGATATAAACAAAAGACCCTTATTCTTAATGTCTAATTTATATGGCCCCAATTACATTCAAGGACATCTTAAGTAGGCTGGGTTAAAGTATGAGAACAAAAGACTAGGTTGAGTAATGTAGTAGTAGTAGTAGTAGTAGTAGCAGCAGCAGCAGCAGCAGCAGCAGTAGTAATAGTACCAGTACCAGTACCAGTACCAATAGTAGCAGTAGCAGCAGAAGCAGAAGCAATAGTACCACCACCACCACCACCACCAGTAGTAGTAGTAGTAGTAGTAGTTTTGCTCTATATTTTTACCATAGGAATTTTTTATTTTAAAGCGATAAAACTCTATATCATTATACATTTCATATATATTGAACTTTTTAAAGAAGGAAAAAGTATATTCCCCACCTCCCCATATGATGCCCAACTAGTCAAGGTGATTCCTATCACACTATGAGAGAAAATGGCACAGAATCAGGACATAAGAACATAAGGGACACCCTGCTGGATCAGGCCACAGCCCATCTAGTCCAGCATCCTGTTGCACGCAGGATGAATCTGAAGAAGAGACAAGGGCAAACCTTCTCCTGCTCTCAAATCCCTGAAAATGGCCTTAGAGGCCTCCTGCTTGTCCCCCCAGCCTGAAAGATGTACTTAGGCATCCATTCTAGTAGCCATTGGTACCATCAGTCATCCATGAATTTGTCCAGCCCTTCCTTAAAGCCACCTAGACTGGTAGCTGTCACCACCTCTTCTGTCAGCAAATTCCATAAACCAATGCGCCTCTGGGTGAAGAAACGCTTCCCCTTGTTGGATCTGACTCTCCTACCCATCAGCTTCATAGATGCCCCCTGGTTCTAGTGCTGTGTGATAGAGAAAAGAAATGTTCTCTATTTGCCTTTTCTATACCATGCACAATTTTATGTACTTCAATCAGGTCCCCTCTTAAACGTCGTCTTTCCAGGCTGAAGAGGCCCAGAGATTGCAGTCTGATTTCGTAAGGGAGGTGTTCCAGCCCCTTAATCATCCTGGTTGCCCTTTTCTGCCCCTTTATCCTTACTGATGAACAATTGCTTCTTTCTTTCCCTGGTGGGAGTCTCAAGCAGGGACCAGCTTCTTGATTGGTCCAGGATTGGGGTAGCTTTTGTAATTCTCTAAATCTGATAGATTGCAGTAGAGTCCGTGCCTTTGCCAGGGGGATGGAACCATAAGCTAAGTGCGTTGACACAGTTAACGGCCCCGTTTGCCACTTAGGAACAGGCATCTGCACTGCTGAATTATTTAAGTCCAGGCAGCCACCAATTATGCAAATCCGATTATCTGTTTAGGGAAGCTTAGCTGGAACAGCTTGTAGTTGAAATGCTTCATCTTTCCAACACTGAGCCACGTCACCCAAGTCTGGCAAATTGGTGTCAAAAGAGACTTTCATATTGTGAGCACATTTGTGACAGTGAGAAGGCAAGTCAGGAGGAGTTTCATTCTTCAGTGACAACCTTTTCATTTCCATTGTACCTCCACACAAAGGTGACACAGTGTCAGTCACTCTATGTTCGAAACAACTGGCATGGAGGAAGCTTCCAGACGTTGACTGTTTTCTTGTGGACTGTGGATTTTCTTGTGGATTTTTCTTTAACAACTTAAAATATATAATTAGCCATTAACATCAAGCAATTTCTCTCTATCTTCTTCTTGTTCTTTTGATGACTTCGTCCACTTCCCCAACATCTTCTCTTCCTTTTTTTCTTCATCTGCTCCCTGTGTGTCTCTTTCTGTTTATCAGCAGACCACTTATTTTTCAAAGAACCAATCCTAATTGTTCCCATTCTTTGTAAGTAGTTGTTCAAAAGGGTGACCATCTTTCACCGTCTTATCAGACCTTCTATCTTATAGAACAAAGGAGGAATTTTCTATCACTCTCAATACCATGTATGTTATTATATAATTAACATTTACTAAACTATAATAAAAAAATTATTCACATAATACTACTGTTAGTTGCCCTTACTTCTATTAACACACTTATATCATCATAACATTTCTATGGCTATTAATATTCTTACTACAATTTCGCTAGTTCACCATAACAATTTATAACCAATCTGTTCATCTTGCATCTTTCTTTGGTTGTCATCTTGCTATAATTATTGCAGCTAATATTCAAATATTAATATCTTCTACGCTATCATATTTTCTAAACTGTAATCAACCATTATATGTTGCTATATAATTAACATTTACTAAATTATATTCAAGAATTCTTAGCATAATAATACTAGTGCTATTTGCCCTTCTGTTGATAAACTTATATTGTCTTAACACTTCGCTATAATTATTACATCTAATATTAGAATATTAAAATTTCCTAAATTGCCTTATTTCCTAAACTATAATCAACCATTTTTAACCAAATAATTATTCCGTTGTTTCTATCGTCATCCCAATTCCACTCATCTTAATATTGTCACTAGAATTTTGCTATGTTCGTATCAAAAAACATCTGGAAATTCAAACATCTGGACTAGAGATGTGAATGAATTCTTTTTGTATTCAGTTTGTATCGAATTGAATACAAGAAAATTCATATTTGTTTGAATCAAACCCTTCATATGTGGTGGGATTCAAATTCAATATGAATGCTCCATACAAATTCAGTAGCTATGTTAGATACGAATCCCAAGCAAATCCATAACAAAGCATCATACAAATGTATCAAAACATTCAATTCGAATTTGAACATTAATCTCTGAATGTGTCTGTATTCAATTCAAATTGGAATGTCCAAATTCAGATGAAAGAAACAATGCTTCTGGCTTGAAAATATGAAATTTCTGCAGTTTTTAAATTGATGGATTAGTTATTTAATAGAAAAAAGCCACAAAAATGTTTGGCTGAATGTGTGAAATTTCAAGAACCTTCAAATGAATCATTCAATGACTAAATGAATTTTCAGCTGTTTGGTTTGATTTGATTGAAAAATGAACATTAATTCTTAGTTCACACCTCTACTGCATACCATACATATTATCTCCCATGCACTCAGATCTGGGGAGATATTCACCATCCTATTCTCCCCCTAGCCCCCTCTAGACCCCATTGCCACACAAGCGTGGAAACAGGCTCTCTTTAATCCGGCTTTTCTGCCTCACTGTAGACCCCGTTAATAGGGTCTACAGAAAATCCAGATTAAAGGCCAGAAAGTACCCATTTGATCCAGATTTCCCCAGCGGCAATGGAAACGATCGGGTCCCAAATGGGTGCTGTGGTGGAAATGGGATCATCCGGCTCATACCCAAATGGGTCCTTAATGGGTACAAAAATGGGTACTTTCTTCTTATTACAAATTGAAATGGAACATGAACAGGTTAAAGATTGTATGATTACATGGGCAAGAAACTTTGGATACAATATCCAAATGGACCAATGGGAGAGGTTGTGGCTGAAAGATATGAAATTTACGGCCTGTATGTCACTGAAAGAGAATGTATACAAGATGATGTATAGATGGTATTTAACACTACATAAGTTGGGAAAAATGTATCAGAATATGTCAACGAGGTGTTGGAAATGTAAAAAAGTAGAGGGCACTTTTTATCATATGTGGTGGACATGTGAAAAAGCAAGGAAGTATTGGATGACAATAGGTAATTTGATAAGACGAATCTGTAAAAATAATATTATGTTTAAACCAGAACTGTTTTTGTTGGGAATAGTAGATGAGAATTTAAATAGCACAAAGATTTTGATATTGTATATGGTTACTGCAGCCAGGCTGGTATATGCACAGAAATGGAAGGAGGAGGAATTACCAGCAGAGGAAGATTGGTTAATTAAATTGATTGAGATGGCTGAAATGGATAAATTGACGAATTTGTTAAAGGATAGAACTGTAAATAAGTTTTTGGAAGTTTGGAGCCCCCTTATCGAATTCCTGCAGGACTTGGAGGTCATGACCGAAGGTTTTGGCTAACATATATCAAAAAGAACTTAAGGTGTATATGAGGAGCATAGAATTCAAACACATTCAAGAAGAGGAGTCAGAAGAACGGAGGAAGCCATGAATAAAATTGTTAAAGAAGTCTAATAATGAGATGTCGATAACGTTCTTGTTGTAATGATGGAAAAAATAAAGAAAAGAAAAGAAAAAATGGGTACTTTCTGACAGTGGAAAAGCACCCATACATTGGTCCATTGGTCCTCTCGCTCTGGGGATATAAACAGGTTCTTAATTTTCTCAGCCATTAAGGGGAAAGTGTAGAAATAACTTGGTTGAAGTCATGGCAACCTCCCCAACTATGCAAAAACAGTAAACAAATAGAAATATGTGTGCCTAAAAATGCTCTGAATTTTTTAAAAAAGAATTTCTTGCTAATGAGTGAAGATTTCAGATAGGAAAGCAGAAAGAAGCCAGGTCACACATAAGTGTGAAGTCTGATAGAAGTCAGAAAATTGGTAAGCAATTCTCCTTCAACAGTAAAATAAAAGGTGTTCTTTTTACAATAAGGATTGGAGACTCACCATGTCAGTTCCTCTTTCTTTTTTCCCAGGCTTTCATTATTATAATGTTTCGCTTGCACACCTCCTAATTATTTTTTTCTTTGTTAAATTGTGCACATCTTATAAGCCATTTTTCCTGACAATGTGCATCTTTTTGGGTCATTTTCAGAGGCGCATGCAATTTTGGGTCACGGTTTCTGTTCATGTACAGATTTATGAAATTATGTTTCATTGGTTGGGTGGTTGAAGAAAGACATGACAAAGTTCAGAAATATGTGCAGCAGTTCCGCAATACTGTATTTAGAATAGGGAGTGCATGTTTTTTTTTCATGTTCAATTCATTTTGAAATGAATGCCAAAAAATAAATAAATCATATTTGTTTGACTAGATCCCCTTCACCCAGAGGGTCATCAGTCTATGGAATTTGCTGCCAGAAGGTATGGTAATAGTTATGAGCCTGGATAGCTTTTAAGAAAGGGTTAAACATATTCTTGGAGGACAATGGCTACTGGAATGGACGCTTAGGTACATCTTCCAGGTTGTTGAGATAGGCAGGATTCCTCTCAAGGCCATTTGGAGGAATCTAGGAGAAGGTTTTACCTTGGTTTTCTGCTTGAGGTGTGCCCATAAGCAATTGGTGGGCTACTGTGTGAGACAGAATGCTGGACTAAATGGTCTGTGGCTGGATCCAGCATAGGTTCTTGTGTTCTTATCTGAACTGGTCCAGGCTGGCCTAGTCCTGCTGGACCAGGCCAGCAAGGTAAGTGTGGAAACAGCCTTCGATTAGAGGAAGTAGACCTAAGTCAACGGTGTCACCTTCAGCACCAGATAATCTTATTACACATCTTCTCAAGGCTGGCAGATTTGATGGCCTGCGTGGAAATGGGAAATTTGCCAGCTGTTGGGAACAAAATTAGTCTCTCTCTCTCTGTGATATAAGCTATACTCAAACCTATTTTTCTTCTTCTTTTACCTGGACTCCATTGCGTGATGGTGGTAACAGCTTCCAAAAGACAACATCAAAAGTCTGCTAGACAGGAATTGTCACCTTAGGCCTTTCCTTTTCCTCTCTAGTTTATGGGGGACAAGGCTTTTCAGTGATAGCTTTCATAGGGCATTTTTGCACTTAGAATGGGCTCCCCCTGTTAAACAGGCTCATGAAGAAGAAGAAGAAGAGTTGGCTTTTCTACCCTGCTTTTCTCACCCATATAAGGGGACTCAAAGTGTCTGACAAAGCTTTCTATTCTTCTCCCCACACCAGACATCCTGTGAGGTAGGTGGGGCTGAGAGAGCTCAGTAGAGAGCTGTGACTAGCCCAAGGTCACCCAGCTGGCTTTATGGGGGAGGGCGGAAGTGAACCCGGTATTCCCAGATAAGAGCCCGGCTCCTTAGCCACTAGACCAAACTGGCTCACCATGAAGACGTCCATCCTTCTGCATGCCTTCCCAGTCCAGTCTATAGGCCCTTGGACCTCTCATAGATGGACGGCATCCCAGTCTAGTATCCTACCACATTTCAAGGGCAACTATGCATACAAATGTGGAGTTCCTTGCATTCAATTCGATTTGATTCAATTCAAATTGTAAATGAGTTTTTTTTTTCAAAATTGTGCCCATCTCTACTCCACCAGGTACCCAGAATTGCTTTAATGGCTAGAAGTCCTCCTAAATCCCAAATGATCCTGGTTGGTTTTCCATTCATAGGGACCGTTCAACTTCTTGTTAGGAGCTGATCGACAATCCATATTTACAATCAAAGGACGCCAGGAAAACAGCAATCAACTATTCTGCCAATTCTCCTGTGTTAAGACCGATAATGAAAGTCTTTCTTCTCGCTGTGCTTTGAAGCTAGACTCTCATGCTTTCAAACAAGCCAGGATGATTCCAGAGAGAACGGGAAGGAGACGAAGAGACAGGCATCAGTGAAGGTTCTAATTGCCCTGCTCATTCATTCAGCTTTGGCTAACAGCCTGATCCAGCTAGGGTTTCACTCTCAGTGAAACAAGCCAAGTTACTTAAGATTTCTTGCTTCATGTGTCTGCTGTTATTTCTTTCCCCTTGTTACATGTTTAATTGAACATTTCCTCCTCCCTCTCCCGACTGAGATGACTGTTTTTAGAAGCTAGTCAGTAAGGAGAAACTGCAAGCTCTTTCATCTGCCTAGCCTGGTGGGGATTGTAGAAAACAGGGATGGAGCTGACATCATAGATTCAGGGGAAGAGCTATTTCATCATTTGACAATAAGAATATCAGGACAGAAGAGGAGCCGTGCTGGATCAGGCCACACTTCATCTGGCCCAGCATCCAGTCTGAGCATCTCAAGCGGAAGACAAACCTTCACCTGCTCTTGACTCCCTGCCAATCATCTTGAGAGGTATCTTGCTGCCTGTCTCTCCAACCTGGAGGTCATACTTGGGCATTCATTCTAAAAGCTCCTCCCTGAATTAAGAGGACCTGTGCTGGATCAGGCTACACTTCATCTGGCCCAGGCCACACTTCATCTCGCCCAGCATCCTGTCTGGGCATCTCAAGCAGAAGACGAAGGGAAAACCTTTGCCTGCTCTTGACTCCCTGCCAATCATCCTGAGAAGTATCCTGCTGCCTGTCTCTCCAACCTGGAGGTCATACTTGGGCATTCATTCTAGAATCAAGAGGACCTGTGCTGGGTCAGCCCACAACATTCTGGTCCAGCATCCCATCTCACACAGTGGCCCACCATCTTGAGATATCTTAAGAGGTATCCTGCCTGTCTCTCTTACCCAGAAGCAATAACTAGTTATCCATTTTAGGAATGTGCACAAACATTCATAACTCTCAAAACTCGTACAAATTTGGCCAAATTCAGACATTCGAATCTGAATCGAACACTGGCACATTCGAACATTATTCAAATTCAAATTGAATGTTTCGGTGCAGTCATATGAAGCTTCATATGGGATTTGTATGCTATTCGTATGGGATTCATACGAGATTGAACATTCGTATGAAATACAAATCCTACCACATTCGAAGGGGATCTATTCAAACAAATACAAATTTTCTTACATTTGATTTGATATGAATCCAGTACCACCACCACCACCTCAATCCATTCGGGTAGCCATTGATAAGTGCTAATAGAATGTCTTCCATGAATTTATCTAATCCTTCCATAAAGATCTCCAGTTTGGTTGGCGCCACCATCTCTTTATGTAGTAAAATGTGAAATTATTGCTTTTTACAGGGGAGAGATATGCATTCCAAATGCTAGGCTTCTGTTCTTACTTAAAAATCTGAAGAGGCCTTTTATTTACTATATGAAAGTGGGTCCACCTAAAGTTGTCTGGGTGTTTTCTGCAGTTTTCTTTAGAAAGCTCAGCAAGGAAAAAAAATAGTCTTTCACTTCTGATAAAAGGTTTTATGTCTCCTCCAAGGAAAGATGAGAGTTGGAGTTTATTATCTGGAGGCCTGACAGACTCTTGTCCTTGTTCTTATTTGATCTGCCTCTGCTTGAAGGTCTCAGGTGTCTCATTTTGGATGTTCAAATGAAGTCAATTGAGCTTTATGCCTTTCCCACCTGCTGTACGTTTTGACCAGGAAATGTTTGTATTAAAACCTGAATCTCACATAAAACCCGTGTTCCTGTGAATCTGTTAAAGTTAGGTTTTCAGAAGGAAATTTGAATACAGCTACATGAAATAAGGTTGCCTGGAGCTTTTAAGTAAACTTGATTACAAAGGTGAGCGCTTTCAATTGCATATAGAAAAGGTGCGTTGAGATTTGTGTCTGAGGGTTCCTCTGTGTCCATTAACTGCTCCTGGGAACACTGAAGAAAAGAACCAAGTAAAAGCTGGTTCATCTCATATGAGTCCCTCCAAGTGACGGGCTAGGAGGGACTCATATTTGTAGCTCTAGTAAAAAAAAGTTGTATTTTTGATATATGTATTTTATTAAAAGCAAAAACAAATAGTTCTTTACGTTTGCTAAATCTTCAATTGAAAGTTGGTACTTCATACACTTCAAGAACAAGCAAGCACTACAAGCCCAGGTGCCAGGGTGACCATGTGTGTCACCTGTGACACACGTGTCATAGGTTGGCCATCACCGTCCTATACAAATGAGTACGTATCCGATATGAATCTCCAGTTTAATAATGAATAATGAACGTTATATTTGTTCACATTTCTAGTTCCTACTCATTTTATTGTCAGTTTTTTTCCTAATATTCTCTCTGAAATGTACAGCCTCGACTTCAAAACTGTGTCTGAAATAACCTACCGGAAACTTCCATTACCCACCACTTTTCACCAGTGGTGCAAGCAGAATGGGCCGGTCCAGACAGGTTTGATCTGTTCACATAAACTTTCTATTTGCACTATTTGCTACTGATGCATCCATGGCTTGGTCAATCTCAGGAGGACGCCATGTGATTGGTGGGTGTAACCTAAATAATAACACACCAAGCTATGTAATTAAGGCTGACTTTTAATAAAATATTGCCACACTGCATCCCTCGTGAGGTGACCTAAGAGTGTAATTCACTTTGATGCAGAGGGACACGAATTGCCAATTAGGATAAGAAGAAGACATAATTGACAGAGCATTAACCTGAATCAGTGGCCCAGCATTTTGCTACAGGCTGCCAAACCAAGATCACAGAGGCACGCACAGTTATCCTTCCTGCCAGATTTTTTTCATAACTCATAAAAAAATCCTGCCAGCAATTTGTAAAAGTCCTTCCGATTTTAATGCATTTGGTTTGAACTTCATTTATTCTTGTCCTGGATTGTAAGTTGCAGGACATATTTTATTTATAGAATTTATTTTATTCATTGGAATAGGATTTATTTTATTTTGCAAAGTAAATAAAAGGCTTTTGGTTTGGATCATTGCCCCCATCAAAATTAATTTGGCTGTTGTATTGCGATAGATAGATAGATAGATAGATAGATAGATAGATAGATAGATAGATAGATAGATAGATAGATAGTAGTAGGAGTAGTAGGAGTAGTGGAGGAGGAGGAGGAGAAGGAGAAGAGTTGGCTTTTCTACCTCTTTACTCATCCATTTAAGGGGACTCAAAATGACTGACAGTTTACTATTCTTCTACCCACAACAGACACCCTGTGAGGGCTGTGGGGCTGTGAGAGCTCAGAAGAGAGCTGTGACTAGCCCAAGGTCACCCAGCTGGCTTTGTGGAGGAAGAAGAAGAGTTCACTTTTCTACCCTGCTTTTCTCACCCATTTAAGGGGACTCAAAGTGGCTGACGAACCTCTGTTTTTCACCCCACGCCAGACACCCAGCGCTGTGAGAACACAGAAGAGAGCTATGACTAGCCCAAGGCCACCCATCTGGCTTCATGGAGGAGTGCGAAATCAAACCTGGTATTCCCAGATAAGAGTCTGGCTCCCTAACCACTAGACCAAACTGACTCACAAATCCATGAAGGGTAACTGAGAGCAACAGATTCATCCTTAGTGAATTTTCAACCTTATTTTTATTTTTCAGGTGGCAGGATGGAATTAAAGGCTGACCATATATATATATATATATACATACAAAAGAGCAGCACAGAAGTGGCTTAAAGGTGGTAATGTGTGGATGCTAATGTCTCCATCCCACCTCTAAACCACATTACAGGACAGAAGCATGCTCTTTGGACTTTAAATGTGGATTTAAGACACAGCTTTTAAAAATAAATAAATTAGTTTTTGAATGGCACTACAAGGAATGATTTGGCTTCAAAGTAGTTTCGTCTGTCAGCAGGCTAAGTGCTTAATCTTTGAATGCAAAATTGAGCAAAACTAGATGACAGCAACTCATAAGCCATGGGTTGGAAAACATCCCTGTTAAACTCAAGGAATGTTGCTTTTCCATTCTTGCTATTCCTGCCACCTCCTTTGGAAGCCAAATCATTTATCAAATCACACTTAGTATCACAGCCAAAGAGACCCAAATATCACTATCACAATTTAAAATTATTAAGCATGCAACATTTTTTTTCAGGATTATGACATACAGTATGTATAAACTTAAATACACATATTTAGAATCAGCAGATGGTTAATATCAAGAAAACATTTATCACTAAGACACGGCAAATTGCTCCCTAATTTTAATCACTGCAGCTGAAAATTTGGCTACAATGAAAGATGGATTGGTCTCGCGATTAGAACATCCATAGCGTATAGCTCCTGAGCCAGTTTGGTCTAGTGGTTAGGGATCCGGACCCCTATCTGGAAGTACCGGGTTCGATTCCACCCTCCCCCATGAAGCCAGCTGGGTGACCTTGGGCTAGTCACAGCTCTCTTCTGAGCTCTCACAGCCCCACCTGCTTCACAGGGTGTCTGTTGTCCTTATTGGGTGCTTAATGGGGTCTTAACGGTCTGTGCGGAAACACCCCAAGTGAGAACTTGCCGTCACCCATTGGGGCCAGGATCCCTGACAGGTAATAAGATAAACCTAATTGTGAAAAAACTCAATGCTTATAAACAGTGGTTAAATTAATATGCAATTTTTAGATGTATTTCTATCGCACTGCTTTCCTTATAATGGGGATGCTGGAGATATCAATTAAATGAATACCCAGGAAACTTCCTAATAGCAAGGCAATCAGCAGCAACAACAGAGAACCGTGTGTCGAAATCAAATGTTGTCAGCAAAACTTACAGCAAAATTAAAGCCCTGGTACCCAGCAAATTTCCAAGAGATTATTGTCTGCTCCATGACTGCATTTTAGTGTGATATGTGAATAAAACAATAGATCAAAACATTAGACAAGTTGGAAATGGAACAGCTTATTTTTAAAAGCAGGGCTTCGTTTAAGCCTCTAAATAATTAAGTTTAAAAGGAGGAGTAAAATTATAAGAGATTAGCTCTGTGATCTGATGAGGAAATAATTAGAATCATCAAGTTAGAATGAGCCTTGGGATCCAATACAGCAAGAAATGTGCTGATGTGAGGTTCTTACTGGATGTTCATTGCTAAACAAAGATGCTCATGGACTCATGGTTTAAGGATCACTTCAGACCAGAACCAGGGTCAAACAGTTCACAAACAGCTGGAGATAATAAATCATAATCATAGTCATACATCAGATTCAATCTAGAACCAGGGTGGAACATATCACAACAACAACAACAACAACAACTGAACATGGTCTGAAAAAAGCTCTACTGAAAAATCAAGATGTGGTCAAATCTGAACAGTTTGAAACAAACTATACAGTTCAACTGAGCAGCCCCAGCTCAAGTTGAATCAAACTAGCCATTAGTTTAGTTTGAAGCAAACTTGTTTAACCAAACCATTTGAATTTACACAGAATTGCACATCTCTACTGCTTAATGAACTCAACCATTAATTCAGCAAGGTAGTTAGTAGCACTTGGAGACTAACAAGAGAAGGGTCTACGAAAGCTCATGCCACCAACCCTTCTCCTGTTTTTCTCCAAGTGCTACTAACTACCTTGCTGGACTTTTCGAATTAGACTAACATGGCTATTTCTCTGACATTGTCAACCATTAATATTAGGGATGTGTATGAATTGGGTTTGTGGTTTCTTTGGCATTCGATTCATGATGAATTGAATGTTAGAAAATGTGTATTTGTTGGAATGGATCCCCTTCAAATGTGGTAGGATTCTACTTGATATGAATGTATTTGTATGAATTTGTATGGATATCCAATACAACCAAATACATATCTGATATGATTGAATACATATATGATATGTATCCGACACAAACTCATATGGATCCAAACTATTCGTATGAATGATTCCAAACATTAGTAGTCATACAAATGTTAATGTACAAATGTCTTAACATTCCATTTGTGTACAAATGTCCAAAATCCATCCATCCATCCATCCATCCATCCATCCATCCATCCATCCATCCATCCATCCATCCATCCATCCATCCATCCATCCATCCATCCATCCATCCATCCATCCAATATACTCATATCCCTGTCCGTCCGTCCGTCCGTCCGTCCGTCCGTCCGTCCGTCCGTCCATCCATCCATCCATCCATCCATCCATCCATCCATCCATCCATCCATCCATCCATCCATCCATCCATCCACCCATCCATCCATCCAATATACTCATATCCCTGTCCATCCATCCATCCATCCATCCATCCATCCATCCATCCATCCATCCATCCATCCATCCATCCATCCATCCATCCATCCATCCATCCATCCATCCATCCATCCATCCATCCATCGTGGTTTTTTCAGGCTCTACAGCCATCGCTCATTAATTTAATAATTGTAATTCTTATGTATCTGTAGCTGCAGGAATCTGTAGGGTTTGTGGATCCTTCAATGCTTCACCATGGCTATAAATAGGGTCATCTTAGGAGCAGAAGTGTGGGACTCTCGTATCCATAGAATCCTACTACGTTCTAAGGTGATCTATTCACACAAATACAAATTTTCTAACATTCGATTTGTTACGAGCCGAATGTCAAAAGACCCGTTTGTGCATGTCCCTAGTTTCTACTCATGGCAAACTTCTGGTGTTGGTGTGAAGACAATGTTGCTCTTGCAAAGAAATCAGTGGGTTTTCTCTTGCAAAATTTCCCAGCCACAGTTGTTGCAACTCTGCATTATAAATAAATAAATAAATAAATAAATAAATAAATAAATAAATAAATAAATAAATAAATAAATAAATAAATAAATAAATAAATAAATAAATAAATAAATAAATAAATAAACAGACAGCGAGAGTTGTCAGGCAGTGACCTTGCTTTCAAGTAGATCTGAGGTCTCCTTATTGATTTCACATAAATTCTCTTTCATTTCTGCTTCAGTTTCCCACTTTCCAGTATCAAATGCAGCACAAGTTGGTTTCAAATGGACTCTGCCTTCTTGCCCATCAGAAGAAGAAAGAATGAAAGAAAGAAAGAAAGAAAGAAAGAAAGAAAGAAAAACTGCCTGAAATCCAAATGGAATCTCCAAGAAGAACAGTTCTCAAGTCTAGCTGCCCTGAAACTGGCTGTGAGTGTTAAGGAAAAGCAACATAACAAAATGACCTGATGACAAAAGATAAATCTTGAAGAAGTACATTCCATTTTCCCCATCAACCTCAAGTCTACACCAATCTCTTCCTTCATGTTTATATGCTTCCAATCTGTTGCCACCATGATCTGTACGTTTCCTTGGGTCAAAATGTCCTTAGTCTGTTCGTAAGGAAGAAAACAGAAAAAAAAAATGGAGGGAGGGGAAATCGAAGGCAATTCCTAGCAAAGATGTCATTGGAGTTTTGAAAAATCCCACAGAAGGATTTTTATGGGCTTTTTATTTTTTATTTTTATGTACACAACCACCTGGCCCTATGTTGTTTCCATTGATGGTCAGCCCTCCCTGTCTACCTCACAAGATAGAAGAAGAAGAAGAAGAGCTGGCTTTTGTACCCTGATTTTCTCACCCTTAAGGGGACTCAAGGTGGCCGACAAACCTTCGGTTCTTCTCCCCACAACAGACACCCTGTGAAGTAGGCGGGGCTGTGAGAGCGCACCCTGTTGGCTTTGTGGAGGAGTGCGGAATCCAACCAAAAGACTACCAGAAAAGAGCCTTTCTATGCTCACCTCTCTGCTGTCTGAACTAATGGATTTGGCTCAACAGCCAGGCTTACTTGCTTGGACCAGAAAAAGACATGCTCTGGAAGAGTGCCATCTCAACAAGTATCATGGTGGCCCTGAAACTCATATGAGCTTTGGGTTCAGACTTCTGATACCGCTGGGGAACCCGTTTACAGAATATTTGTGCACATTCCTACTATATTCAATGACCGACATTTGAATGCGAAGCCAATGCTTTTGTCCAGTCACATCTGGAGCTGATTCAAAGTGGATTCAAAGTGGATTTGGAACAGATTCAGAGAGACGACCGGTGGAAGAGATCCAAAGTGGATCTGAAGAGCATTTGCAGCAGATTCAAATCCTTCCAAATTTAAAGTTGTTCGTTTTACATGAATGAGAATTTCCTTTGCATTTATTTATTTCATTTATTTATTTGCTTCGATGTGAAACGAACAGGAAAAACAATTGTTCACGTCTCTAGGAGAAGGGCCTGATGTCACCTTGGTCTCCGTGGTGAACAGATAGGAAACACCACAAAGCCATGAAGAAATGCAGCTCTTCATTTTCCTTCCTTGTATTGAGAAATTCTATCAAGACGCCTCCTCAGCTGGCATAAACCAGTTGTATTCTATCCTTATTTTATTAACTTGTATATTATTTTATGGACAGGAAATTCATGCGCTCTTTTGGTGTAGCCCCTGAACATTGAAAGCAAGAGACTAATGAACGAAAGACAGAAACAGATAGGTGTGTGTTTTTGTGAGGAAAATGTCACAAGGCAATAAAAATGTGATAAAATATTAAGTGGACCCTGAAATATGAAATACTGGAAGATGTTTCTCAGTGTAAATAGAGTTGTTTATGATAGAATGAACTCACAAGCATGGACATACATTCACATTCACACACACACACACACACACACACACACAAACTCATGTTCAGGCAGAAATATAGGATATTCTTTAAATAAATATGGCTGTTTTTCAAACGGGATATAGGATCAGATCTACTGCAGTGAAATTGCTAGCAACAATACACAGAAACAGATTAATATTCTAGTCCCCAAAGTTCGGCTGCTGGCGTGTGTATACTCTAGGAGTACGTAAAGCTTGGCTGTACATGGAGAGAGAAAGAAACATGTGCAACCTTCTTTGTTGGTGCCTAGAAGATAAGAAAGCTTGTGTGGAGAAAAGCCAGCTATCTGGGCTGAATTCACACTTAGGGCTTGTCCCCATGCCATGCAAAGGGTCTAATCTGGGCCACACGTGAGAAACATCACAGAAATCTGCAACAACCTCCCCTTTCAAACTGTTCTCACTGCGAATTAGGAGGCAAGTACATATTATCTCGGGGGCACGGGGGACACTCCCTGGCTTTCCTGCACTAGGTGTGCAGCACAAAATCAGGCTCCATGCCTTTAACTGAAAACTTACTTGGCGCATCCAGGAAGTGGTCATTCACAACTCTTCTGGTGCTCCGGGGTAGTCAGAGGTGTCGCGCATGCATGTGGGCAGAGCATCAGTGCCATCATGGCGATGGGGCTGATGCCCATGCAGTCATGGAGGGTGCCACAGCAAAAATGGTGGCACCCTGAAGAGGACCGGCCCACAATTCGATGGTGGGGGGATGGGGGACGGGTAATGTTGACCAGCACCCCAAGTTCAAGCACTGTGCAACGTTGGTTCAGTAGATGGGAAGGGAAATGCAAAATCACCCCTGGAAGGTCTTTATTCCAGGATAGGGATGTGCATGAATGCATTTTTTGCATTCAATTTTGAGCCGATTTAAATATTTGAATATTCTATTCAATTCAAAATTCAAAATTCAAAAATCTGGATTTTCAAAAATCCAGTTCAAATCTAGATGATCTGGATCCACAATTTTAAAAATCTGATGGGAATTGAACTGTCGGGACCATTCATATCAATTTTGGATATTTGCACAGATCCTGTTTTCATCTCGTTTCCATCCTGTTGTCATGCTGTGCTATAAGCGCAAATAGACCCGATATTCGGATGTGATATAAACGGGTCTATTCAGTTGAATTATTTGAAAATCCGTATCGGATTTTCGGGAATTTAAAATCCATTCGAATTTAGAAATTCAGATTTTTGAAAATCTGATTCAAATTCGAATGCTGATATTCGTCGAATTTGAATTGGATTTTTGAATTTCCGAATATCCGTGCACAGCTCTATAAGAGAACATAAGAACATAAGAGAAGCCTTGCTGGATCAGGCTGTAGCCCATCTAGTCCAGCACCCTGTCGCACGCAGTGGCCCGCCAAATGCTCATGGGCATCTCAAGCAGAGACAAGGACAAACCTTCTCCTGCTCTAGAATCCCAGCAAATGGCCTTAGAAGTGCCCCGGTTACTCCCTCCCCCCAGCCTGAAAGATGCACCTAGGCATTCATTCTAGTAGCCATTGATACGTCTGTCATCCATATATTTTTCTAACCCTACCTTAAAGCCATCTAGACTGGTAGCTGTCACCACCTCTTCCGACAGCACATTCCATAAGCTGATGACCCTCTGGGTGAAGAAATACTTCCCCTTGTTGGATCGAACTCTCCTACACATCAGCTTCATAGAGTGCCCCCTGGTTCTAGTATTGTGCGCATAATTTTCCAGGATAACATTCAGAAATAAAGCCAAGTGCAGAAAGGTCCAAAGATTCTGCAACTAGTGGAAGTGCAACCAGCAAAATTACCACCCTGACATGAAATGAATACACTGGGATCTATCAAAGTTGTGACAAGGATGAATCCAATATAGGAGAATTCATACCAGGGAAAAATCCTGTCCTCCGCCCCCTCCTATTGACAATATATTTGAAAGTAGCTGTATTGACAGATCTGGATGATAGGCGGCGGAGACTTGTAGCATGATATTAACTTTTCAGTTTTATTGCTCAAGTCAGCAGGTCCTCAAGCCAGGAAGAGAAAAGAGGGAGACAGGATCTGAAATGAGGCAGAGGAGAAGAAACTTCATGGTTAGAATGCATATTCTTCATGTGCCATGTCTGTGACGAGGACACGATAACACCAATCGTCTGGAAATAGGGATGTGCCAAACAAATCTGCATTTGAAAGTTTGATTGAATAGTCAAATTTGTGAATTTGCACTGCAAAATAAATGTACGGATGTTTGAATAAAACGAGTGAGGCTCCCTGCATGCATATGAAAAATTGATTGAATTTTCACACTTTCACAATATTTTGCTGGTTAAAATTGGCTTTTTCAATAGAATAAAAGCTACAAAAAGTGGTCAACCATGAATGCTATCATTCGGACAAGTGATTCAATGATGAACCCAATTTTTGGATGTTTGATCCAATTGCAAAACGAACATTAATTTTTTTGCTTATGCGCATCTTTATTTGGGGACATTAAATATCATAAACAGTAGACAAACGGTCTCTCGCTGTGATCCCGAACGGGCTGCTAAATGTCTGAAATGATTCTGGATAGGATATGAAAAAACTGCACCCCCGAGACACATGTTCAACAGAGCCATGGCAACTAGAGGGGTGCATGAATGCAAGTTTCAGGATTCGATTCAATTTGAATAGAATATCTGAGAATTTGAATCGATTAGTGCAGAAGGCCTCTATGTTTCTGAAAAATGGTGAGCTATAAGAGGTATCGAAGCCATCTTGATGTTCAGGAAGGCTGGATCATATAGAATGTACCCTCTGTTCTAAGCCAGTTTGGTCTTGTAGTCAGAGGGCGTGAGCCATTTTGGTGTTATGGTTAAAGTATCTGGTAGTCTCCTGGATGGATTCCGCATTTCTACAAGAAGCCAGCTAGGTGGCCTTGGGCTAATCACAGCTCTCTTTCTAAGCTCTCACAGCCCTACTGACCTCACAAGATGTCTGTTGTAAAGGGAAGAACAAAAGGTTTGTCAGCTGCTTTGAGTCCCATGAGAAGTTGGATATAACCAACTCCTCCTCCTCCTCCTCCAGTAACAACAACAACATGATGGACTCCTAAGGTAGGCTTTTCTCTTTCTGCATATATCACTCAGCTGCCATATGGGCAGTTTGGGCTCATATGTCTCTTTGCATCTGCCGTGTGCCTCAGGTCAGGAAAAGTTGGTCTTCAATTGTTCTCAGCACAAGGCGACTGATTATTTCCCATGAGTCCCTGAATGTATTGTAATTGTGTGTTATTGCATCTGATGGATATACTGGGTTTTACTCTCCCTGGTGCGTTCTATAATAATGCTGTATAATCATGTAGAACATTTTTCATTGAGAGCATCACAATAGCAGCTTATATTGGTCAAAGCAGACAAGAATTTTTATTACAATTGGGATCCAATATTAAATAGGTTGATAAAATATCAGGTTCTATTGTTAGAAAAAAAATAAAAGGCATAATCCAGGAACTCTCTCAAATAAATAATTTTCTTTTATATTGATTCACCATAATATTTCATTCCTGCTGCTCAGCCTGAAATGAAGGAAGGAAGAAAAGAAGGAGAGAGAGAGAAGAAGGCTTTTATATCCTGCTTTTCTCACCCATTAAAGGAAGGAAGGAAGGAAGGAAGGAAGGAAGGAAGGAAGGAAGGAAGAGGAAGAGTCAGCTTTTATACCCCACTTTTCTCACCCATTTGAGGAGAGACAAAGAAAGAAAGAAAAAGAAGAAAGAAAGAAAGAAAGAAAGAAAGAAAGAAAGAAAGAAAGAAAGAAAGAAAGAAAGAAAGAAAGAAAGAAAAAGACATGGATCCTCCTTGCCTTTCTCAGCTGGTGATTTGTTCTGCCTTAATGCCTTTCATAACTCACACATTGCTCCATTAAAAATTAATGCCTGATGCTGACATAATCAAATGAAATTTGTATTATTAATGTTTTACACAGGTAAGACTGTGTAATAAACAGATTAATCACAACAAACTCTCTTAATTAAGCATCTCCATCCTTCCAAAATGGATTCCAGAAAAGCACTTGAGGTGATGGTGACCAGAGAATAGTTTGTGAAAGTCAACTGAAGGACTCTTCATTCACCACCCCATCCATCCATCCATCCATCCATCCATCCATCCATCCATCCATCCATCCATCCATCCATCCGTCCATCCGTCCATCCGTCCATCCGTCCATCCGTCCAACCTTTACCAAACCAGTATGGGCTGAAAACTCTCCATTTTAACAACCAAAGACCCTTTCTGCATGGACCCTTAATCTGCATTTAGGACAAGTGTGGTCCCGATCCAGAACATGGAGCCGGTGCATGCAGAAAGTCACTTCCCATGTTTAGGATTCCCGGGGTCATATTTCAGCAGCATGCCATAATGTTGTGCCCTGTAAAGCACTCCCCAGATGCCTCGAGGACAGGAACTTTTGTTCCTAGCTTTCAGAGGCATGGTTGTCTCTCACACTTCATAGCCATGGTGTGAGCTAATCTGGATCGACACCATTGATGTAGATGGTGCTGATTCCACGCACAAGAACATAAGAACATAAGAGGAGCCCTGCTGGATCAGGCCAGAGGGCTCATGACGAGTCTCCCACCACCCCTCCCTCCCCCCTCCCAGCTGCCCTACCCCCCATGGTTGGGGGTCTCCACAACATGAGGAACTGCATCAATGGGTCACGGCATTAGGAAGGTCGAGAACCGCTGTTGTAGACGTTCTAATTCCTGCTCCACCAGTCCCAACGGGATCAGACCACCACTGGCACATCATGGGCACTGTCTAGAAGCTAGGTTACAGAGTAAAAAGGATCTTGTCCAAAATGGCTGTCATGCCAAACAAGCCTCCCTCGTCTTTCACATATTCTGGTTTCCCTTTCAGGCTTCTGACAGGCTTGTCAGGATTGATGCCATCACAGAGCTGTCAATTGTGTCTCTCACATCCGGCAGAGGCTTTCACTGACAGCCCAGGAAAGAGCATGAATGAAAGGTGCCCGCAAGATGCAAACTTCCCTTGTCATCATGCATTATTTGTGGAACTCGAGCAAAAGCCCTTGCAACAATGACACAGTTTCTTCAGCCCAGTTCCAGCACAGAGGAAACAGCCTACATACTTCGCGGTGGTGTGTAAGGAGGCTCAGAGCTCTGCCAACAACTCTCCAAAACCAATGCAGTCAGCAGTTTAGCAACTATTTGGCCAAGCAAAATGGCTCCCTGGGTCCACCTCCCTATAGAAAAAGATTTTGCTGACTTCCTCCACGGCACACAGGGAGGGAAATGGTTCAGCGTTGTCTCCTCATCTGTCTTCTCTGGACTTCCCTCTGCCTTCCCTCCAAGTCCCACTTTGTTTGCATTACATGACTTTTTAGATTATAAGGCTGTGGACTGAAACTAGCCAAGCGAAAGACTTTCATTGGAATACTCAGAAAGGAACGGCTGGGCCTTTGATTTGAATTCGAATGCTGAATTTGATAGAATAACAAATATGTTGAATATTTGTGCACATCTCTAGTGCAGACAGTGTGGACTAGGAGGCCCTTTGATCTGGATTACAAAGTAAGTACAGAAAGGACCAAGTTCTAAGAGTGGCTTTCTGTGGGTTGGTGAATTGCAGTCTTTCTGCAGGGTCCAGGTCTCCCTCCCTCCTGTATGTTAGTATGGAATATGGGACGTCCCACCTACTGCTAGTAGGTTCCTTCCACACAAGACAGAAGACCTGGATCATTAGACCTGGATCTGTAGAAGACCTCATGCCACTCGACCTGGATCTCTAGAAGACCTCATGCCACTCGACCTGGATCTCTAGAAGACCTCATGCCACTAGTTCTGGAACACTAGAAGACCTCATGCCACTAGTTCTGGAACACTAGAAGACCTCATGCCACTAGTCCTGGATCACTAGAAGACCTCATGCCACTCGACCTGGATCACTAGAAGACCTCATGCCACTAGTCCTGGAACACTAGAAGACCTCATGCCACTAGTCCTGGATCACTAGAACACTTGATGCCACTCGACCTGGATCACTAGAAGACCTCATGCCACTAGTCCTGGAACACGAGAAGACCTCATGCCACTAGACCTGGATCACTAGAAGACCTCATGCCACTAGTCCTGGATCACTAGAAGACCTCATGCCACTCGACCTGGAACACTAGAAGACCTCATGCCACTCAACCTGGAACACTAGAAGACCTCATGCCACTCAACCTGGCTCCCTAGAAGACCTCATGCCAACCCTAACTGCAGCTCGCAATCAGAAGCTAACCACCAGGGATGTAGCATTGTTCCACCGACATGGCAAGCCCCGTGAGTGTTCATTTTCCTGATGTCACATCAATAATTGATCAGACTCAAATGCAGAATTATTATCTGCTGGGGTGACTTTCAGGAGTGTCAGTTCAACTTCTGCCAAGCAGCTCCTGAATGGATGTCTTTGAAGCACGAGAAGGGCAGATAGATTCTTCTTTCAGGTCCTTCAGGGTTGGTCCGTCAATCACTTCTAGTTTCTCCTTCACTCTCCCTTTGCCCATGGCGGTAAGGACTTTCCTTGACAGCAGGAAGCATGGATAACATACATGAAAGAAAAAGAACTATAGGACTGTATGCAATGATATAGAATGGGGAAGAAAGTCCAGAATCTCATCTGAACAGAAGCAAAGGAAGGGCAGAAGTCACGTATAATTGCCTTCACTGCCTGAAATGTTCTGTCTTGCCAGGTTTAAGTGCGATCAGCAATAAATTAGGAATGTGCACAAATATTTGCAACATTCAGAATTCATGCAAATTTGTATGAATTTGGACACACACACACACACACCCCGAGCCCAGGCTCTCATGTGGGTAACTGGCCAATCAGAGGCCACAGGGCATGCAGGTGCACCATGCCGCTGGCTGGAGATCACCAGTTTGGAACCCGGTGGTGATAAGGCAAGTGCCTGGCATGCATGTCTCTGCGTAGGCCCGGGCCTGGGGGATTTCCTGTGGGCCCTAGGGGATCTGATCCAGTTCCCTAGAACCTGCAGGAACCCAAGGAAGGACCGTGACAGGCCTACCTGCCCCTGGGTCGAATTCGACCCAATGGCAGCCAGGCCTGGGAGTGGGTTCCTGACCCTGTGCTGGCCTTTTCTGGCTAGGACATGCAGGGACACTTTCACTTTTTGCACGTAGGCTGGTAGGAACACATGGAACACATCGTTCCTTACCTGTCTATGTGTGAATGGGGAAAGAGTCCCTGCGTGTCCTAGCCTAAGTGCACTACACCTTCGGCTATAGTGCAAAAAGGCCTCTGATCTGGATTACTCCCATGCAAATGATGTGTGTTTAGCAGCACCTTGATCTGGATTAGCAAGTAAGCACAGAAAAGTGATGTGCAACTCCCACTTGTAACGAGAGAGTTTGGTATGTAAGAACACCCCCTTCAATTCCTCTTTCAGGATAGTGTCCCTAATGGTGCTGTGGGGAGAGACGTTATCTAAAATAATACTTTCAATAAGGCAAGGAGTAGAGCCAGAGTCTTATTAAAGCATCTCACTTCTAGCTCACTTCCCCTGGGTGTATTTATGCGCCAAGGTACCACTAGATATTTTCAGCAAAGCTAGGCTGCAGCTTTGAGACTTCCTGGATCAATGTGCCCCCAATTAGGGCAGGGTAGGGTCATCTTCCCGGCTTAGTGGTCACTAACCCAGGGTCATAGCCACGACCGTCTCCCTCGTTGCTTTGCCCAAGGCTACGAATTTCACCTTTCTTCCCCCTAAGAACGAAGCTGTTAAATCCCCCTTATCTTCACGATAAAGTCCAAGTTGTTGTTGCTCTTCAGGGACACCTGCTAAGCAACCCGTCTTCCTTCTGCAGAGCTAAGGAAACAGCTTCTGTTTTCACAGCCAAGGGTCCCCCAATCCACTCTGCTTTGCTGGCCAAAAAAGAGACCTGCAACAGCCTGCTGAAAAGGAAACCAGGGGTGTTTTTCCACTAGCACTAAGTACCCCTTAGGGACCAGGAGACTACCAGATAAGAGCCCGACACTCTAACTATCATCAGCAGTGGCGGTGGCTTCCTGTGTCCCACAGTTATGGGCAGAGGGTGGGAAGGTCTGTTACAGGTTCCTTTCCCCCATCCCTCTCTGTCCAAGTGGTCCAATTCTGCTTCCTCTGTCCTCCGCCTGTCAGGTGAATAAGAAAATAAAATAAAACCCCCAAATTCCTGTGAATAGGAAATTCTTGAAAGAGAACCTTGTACGCCAGGCTCTTCGGTGGAAAGAATGAGAGGATGAGAAATAAGAATCTGCCCAATTAAGCAGATATGGAATAGGACGGGAGAAGGTCTTTCATGCTAATAATACACTGAGACGTGTAACCGGAGCTTCAGTTTCTGCTTACCTAGGCGAGAAAGACTGCAAACGCTCACCCAATTATCCTGCTGCTTTTCTAATTTTGCAGAGATGCCCCTACAGTTTAGAAGCAAGGGGGATTTTTTTCCCCCCTGCATGAGCCCTTAATCTGGATTGAGGCCCTTCCTGTATTCACTGTGGTGGTAATCTGGATCAGTGGCGTGGGCGGTACACCAGCATCTTGTCTCTGCAACGCGGCAGCAAAAATAGACCCTCAGATTCAGGCAGGGAGCAAATTTCTCATCTTGGTTCCTTCAGGACTTGGCCTTATTCCAGAATATATCTCGAGAAAGGGGTATGTTGTCCCCATGCTAAGGCAGACTATGACCCTGGTCACACAAGTCTAAGACAGAATGGCCTATTCATTAATTTCATCTAAGGTCATACCAGTACTGGTCATACTTAGGATTTTTTTCCCCACTAGTACTAAGTACCCATTAAGTACCCATTAGGGACCCATTAAGGACCCATTAGGCTCAGAGCAGGAAGACCCTGTTTCCACTGCAGACTCCATTAGAACCCGATTTTTACTAGGGAAATAGAGATTAAATGGGTCCTTCAAGACCTATAATCCAGATTTCCTGTGGACCCCATTAAAGGGGTCTACAATGGGGTCTTCAGGCATCAAATCCAAATTAGATGCATCACCCCCCCCAAATGTGATGGATGTCTCCCACTTGGGTACATGGGTGCTCCGGCATTCCTTCTGCGAGCTTGCCTAGCACCCATTGCCATTGGGTGCTACACAGCCTGTGGATCCTTAGATCCGGATCTTTGAAATCCGGATTAGTTGAAGGACCCATTTCTTAGAACCAGATCATCTTAGATCCAGATTAAGGGAGGTAAGTGGGAAAAGAAATCCTTAGATTATTATAGGTCATCCTCAGGCTGTTTCTCCACGATCGACCTGAGCCTCCTTCATGGACCTCTTGGCTCTCCACCCCTTGTGCTGTGTCAAATCTACCTCCTTTCTGATTGGATGCTGTTGTGTTACTCAAGGGAGGTGACACAAGCCCCACTTCCTATTTTACTACTACTACTACTACTACTACTACTACTGATGATAATGATGATGATGATGATAAAATTTCCATAAAAACACTATATAAAGGAATCATACATATAAACTGAGGAGAGGAAGTGCACCATGAACTCTCTGTGTGCCACCCTCCCCTGGACATTAGTCAGAAGGAAAGCCCATAGCACAGTTCAACCTCCTTTAGCCTGTGCTCCTGCTCACACTTGAGAAAGCGAAGATGTCCTGATGTGCCAGGTCAGACTCAGACCTTGTCTGTCCTCTGCAGGTTAGGTTTGATTTGGCAAAACATAAGCCAGCCAATAAGACACACTTGGCTTTCTTTTTCAGGTAAGGTTGTATGTAAGGAATAATTAGGCTGGCTAATTACCTGGCTAGGCTAGGTTAGGATGGTCTAACCTAAAGTGCAGTCGCTTCAAGGCTACCTTCTAAAACCTCCAAGGTGCATCAACTGCAACCAGTACAGCCAGTATCCCCAGCACCAGAGACCTCCACGCAACTACCATCAGAACTACCAAAACAACCAAGACACAGAGAACCAGGCTGATGAGGCCCAGGGGCAGCATTCAGCTCAACATCGATAACAACGCAACTTCTACTTCCAAGAAAACCCTAAACTGCAAGATGGCAAAGAGACTCAGGTGGCCCAATCCACCAGCTGAGAACATTCCTGCTCCTGAGAGGCCGTGCCAGGCAGGGCTGAGTAAACACCACTTACCATCTCTACCATCATCCAGTTTAGTCATCAAGGAAGAGAGAAAATTTAAAATAAAAGAGAATATGAAAATTCAGGCAATAAGAAATGAACTGAAGAATTGGAACTGAAGACCTCAAGTACCTGCTTTTTGCTGTTGGCCAGATAACGCACTATCTGCATTATCTATGCAGCGTGGTTTTTTTAATTTTTATTTTTACCTAAAGTTTACCTTTTGGGTGTGACAAACATGTTTTTGAAGACCTGTTTTTTTCTCAATACACCTTCAAAGGTTTTAAATTGTATCATATCTGGTCAAGTTAAGACCTTTAAGAACCTCGTTTTAATTTGTGTGCAGTTTTATTATTATTAAGAGTGTCCCTGTTCCCTCCCACACCATTTTCCTTTTGTACCTTGTCTCTTTGGATTGTAAGCCTGAGGGCAGGGACCTGTTGGAGTTTAATACAATATTGTAACCCACCCAGAGACCTCCGGGTATAGGGTGGGATAGAAATACAAACAAACAAACAAATAGAGGTAGGCAGCAGGTAGCAGTCCCTCAGGTGTAGTCACAGCTCACCTGGAGGAATTCTTGAAGATCCCAAACAGCAAGACCACCACCTCACCTTGGGAAATCCTACCTGGGCTGGAGAAGATCTTCTTCCCCCCAAGCAAAGCTTCTGCAAACCTTGAGCTTCTGCAAACACAGCTGCAGGTCAGACCCAGCCAGTAAGCTCTCACAGGTGTTGCAAGTTGCTGCTGAGGAAGCCCCAGCCCTAATCAGACTCCAAAGGGGGAAGCCAAGGGGAAGCAGGTAGTAACAGGTGTAGTAACAGCTCAGGTGGGGGAACCGTTGCACCACAGCCATTTCTCACCTTGATAAGTCTGTCTGGCTTGAAGGTGTTTTTCCTCCTTACAGCAAGGGGGGGGGGAAATAGTTCCCTCAGGTGGAATGAGAGAGGTTTCTTGTATTACCCCTTTGCAGAAAACAGTCCCATTAGATAGGACTTCTGGCAACCCCTGGCACACTTGGAGGCAGTAGCAGCCTACTCCAGGTGCGTATGCTCTTCACCAGAGGTTCACTAATCATGCACTAGAGGACGTAGTGTGAATAGGCCTCAGGAAGTGGTGGATTGCATCCTTGTCGTGCAAGAATTCCAAACTCCAGATCGCACTAATTTAGTGCATGTTTACTGACACCATGTTTTTGGCTTGTGTAGACCTTTTTTCATTAGCCGTATACATTAAAAAAAAACCCTGATGCTGCTGTTTTCTTTATGCCACCCATGGGGGGAGAGAATGACAAAAGGATGGATAACAGGAAGGAGATGAATGCTCTCTCTCCTCCTAAGGCAGCAAAGGGAGAAGAAAAAAGAAGCCAGAAAGAAAAGTTTTCAAACCGCTCCGTTTTTCCCGTCGCCTGAAGATTTAATCCTCGTAGTAATTTACTGTGTTTGCACATTTCTTACAAACCCCCTTCTCTATTCCTCCTTTTCTTTCTTCTAAATAAAAAGGTTTTTTTTAAAAAAAAAAAACCGAAAGTGACGTGCCATATAATAAGGTGAATCTAATGACAGGGCTTCAGCCAGCCTTGCGATAGGAGGGGAGTAATAGCCTGGCCTAACAGAATCATTTATTTCAAGGGACTTTTGTACCGAAAAGGAATTCTTATAGGAGACGTGCTTTACAGAAGAAGAAAACGCAGCGGCAGCAGAGGAAGAAGCGGTGTGCCCTGGGTAAGACGCTGGCACAGGCTTGCTGATCAGCAAGGCTGAAACGTCTGGCACCGAACCAGGCTTTTAATGGATAGAGCAGATAATTATCCAGCTCTCTTTTGAAGCCCTCTGATGGGCAGATTAAGGCTGCCTTCACAAACAAAGGGCTTTCCCACACTTAAAGCTCAGAACGAGCTACTGCACCATGGCCATGTCCCCATGGCTCTTTGGTGCAGATCCGAGCATGGGATCAGCACGGGGTGTCCCCATGCATTTTGCATTTGGCACGTGAAAAGAGTGCCAAATCTCCCCCCCCCCAAAAAAAACTGTGCCTGAAGGGTGAAAAAAGAAGTCTCGGCATGGTTGGGGGACCAGCACACATTGCTCAGCGAGCCGGGAACGTCCATGGGGATGATCTCAGGCTAACGGGGAGGAGATTTGCGCTCGTGTCTCTGGGAGGTGGGGGGTGCTTGCTCTCCCTGCCCTGTTCCATTGAAGATCGCAGCCGCTGGTTTTTTAAAATGCCGATCACAAAGGCAGGCAGGAGAGTGGCTTGGTTTTTTTTTAATTTTCTGTCATTTTCTGTCACGGATGTAATTTCAACCCCGTTTCAAGAACGCCAAGGCAGGCTGCATAGTGGCTTGATTTCTGTTCCATTTGCAACCCCCCTTTCCCCGATCTGCAAGGCGATTATAAATAAAGGCTTGATTTTAAAGTTGACGGCCATTCTCACAGTCCCCGGTGGAGCAGAGGTGCGCAAAACTGCTCAAGTGCCTATTGCTGCCGCTAAACCTCGGTGTTTTTTTTAAAAAAATTAAAGTCATTATTATGAATGAAGGACTCCAGTTAGAATGATCCAACGGGGGTAGGCCGGCTTAGAAAACAAATTGAATAAAAATGATGTGAACATCATCTCAAGGTAACCTGAGGTCATCCTAAATTATCAGTGCGACCAGGGCATACAGATGCATACGGATACATATGAATGTTGTCGACATTCATATCATCAAATCTGTATCTAATATTCATACAAACAGATATAAATGCATTCAAATCAGTTCATATTTTAGTACACTCCTTTTTTCTCTGTTCACACAAATTCGGACATTTGAATATTTGATTCAAAAATTGCATTCATGAACAGCCCTACCTCCAAAGCTTTGAATGAAGGCACAAAAGCTTCTGCTTCTTGTATCAAGGTGAGCCTTTGAATATTTATTTATATTTATATCCTGCCCCATACCCAAAGGTCTCTGGGCGGCTCACAACATTTAAACACAAACAGTAGTGGTTGCAATGGGGGAAGCGTAGGGAGCATTTAACCAAAGGCCTGAGTGAAGAGGTATGTCTTCACCACCTTCCTGAACATAAACAGAGAAGGGGCCTGACGCACCTCCAAGGGGAGACCATTCCACAGCCTGGGGGCTACTACTGAGAAGGCCCTCTCCTGGGTGCCCACCCGCCTAGCTGCTGATGGCGGTGGGACGACCAGGAGGGCCTCCCCACCAGATCTTAAGACGTGGGCAGGTTGATATGGAAGAAGGCGCTCCTTTAGATATCTGGCCAATATGACCAATAATAGATTTGAATGCAAAGTTTTGAACCTTTGCAATCTTTACGAAACTGATGAACATTTTTCTCCCATCCCTATTGTACAAATTGCAGTAGAATTTTTTTCCCATATCTCTGTGATACAGGCCGATGGACAGATGGTGGTTAAATCTATTCATTTCATCCCAGAATTGCCAGCTCTCATCTGGAGATATCTGTCAAGGTCTCTCCTGGACCTTTACTCACCTGGCTTCTACAATTTTCCCTTATAAATTTGGCGTTCTACCTCCCGTATTGACAATAGTGAGTAACTGTGCCCTGGAACTAAAAGTGCTATATTGAAAATTAAATAGTAAACAAGTCCAGGGGAGTCCTTTAAATTATACACCTCTCCTAAATTATGGCTGAACCGCATGGTTTGCTAAGCATACCTTGTGAAGCATTGGAGGCATCAACTGTTTTTGCAGTGGCAAATATTCCTTGGGTTTGAGACAAAGTGAGGATTTTTGTGTTTTGAAGAAACGAGCTACTGATTAAGGAGTCCACATTCTCCCACGCTGTCAGTCTTGGAGATGAAGGATGCTGTCAGGTCATTCTTATTTAGGAATATTTTAAAATTAATCTAAAAAGGAGAATCAATAAATCATAACGGCTGAATGATTTATAAAGAAATCAATAATGCTGTAAATTTTAAGCCAGCAGAATATTCATGCTTACCAGGCCAACATGTCAAAGAGATTCCTTTGAGCCCGGGATAACCATCTTTTCCTTGGGTGTTTGCAACTCTGCTGAATTTCAAGCAACATTCCCAAGATTTGGAATTTGTCACACCAAGAATTTTGGACTCCTAATGCTCCGGACGTGGCTAGGAGAATGTTTGCTCAGAAGTGAAAGGTCAGTTCTGCTGGCTTTAGCTAACTTAGGCAAGCGTGGATTTGTTTTGGTGGCACGATCACCTCCAAAGTACAGCTGGACGATTGAAGTGGACTAAGGCTGGTACACTTGGGAGACAGATTGACCATACCATTTTGGCCCAATGCGTCCCTTACCTGCCATGTGTACCAGCCCAAAAAGGCTGCCACCATTGAGCTGTATCAGCCCACTGGCTGGCAACCCCTTTTGGGGGTGGGGAGGGGTGAGACTGTTCCAGGGCCGTCTTGGGGTCCCATGGTCTTTCGCTGCCCTAATCGGTGGCCATCCCCACTGAGGGGTGCATGCCGCCCCCAGCTCCCCACAACCCACTTCCCTTATCGGACCACTGGTTCGACCTGATGGGTCCTGGGGCTTGCTGAGCAGTCTGCTGCTCTCTGTGCAGGCACGTGCCATGGGGGACCGCTCCCACACTGATGTCGGTCCAGAGAGCGAACGCTCTGTCCCAGGGCTATCCTAATGGCTTGCCAGAGGTCTAAGTGCTAGTAGGCCTATGGTTTAGGCTTTATGCATTTGGAAGGCTTTCCTGGGGCGTCATCCTGGATTGGCTTCAAAGACCGTGTGATCTTCTCGCCTCAGTTCCCCTCAGGGTGAGGGCCATTTTGGTGACACAGTTTGGCGCACCTCCAAAATAAGTCCCCTTGGCTAAACCAGAATAGAGAGGCAACCACCCTTCTACACCCTTCCCCATTTCGTTCTACAAGCCTTTGGAAGGCCAGCAGACCTGGGGCCCTTTCACACTCAGCCTAGTAGCCGCCTCGTGGTTCCCTCCGAGATGGAACATCAGCACTTCAAGGAACCATTTAAGTGAACCATGTGTGCATGTAGCTTTACCTGTACCGGAGCTGGGAAGCCGTACTCATCCTGCGCCAGCTGCATTCAATTCCAGTTGTATACATTCAGATCTATTCGTGCAAATACTAAATTCATATTTAAAGATGACTGTCAATGTATGGGTGTCGTAACATTCGATCCATATGCGAATGTAGGAATATCAAGTGTTAACAAATATTCATGCTCATCCCTCAACCTCACAATGTAATTGCATTTGAGGAATCAGAACATACTTTCCTTTCCCCCCCCCATTGTACACAACCGCTGCTCCCTCCCCTGAAAATAGGAATTTTAAGCACTACTTAGAAACCCTTCAAATGAGTTTGACACCATTAGCAATGATATTCCTGCAAAAAACAAACAAAGTATTGCCCTGGCAATTGGTCGGTCGGCTTTCCTTCTGCCTACCGTTGCAAACCTGGCAGAAGATGGAATGCTAATGATTAGAGCTTTTTCCACCTCTTCATTTTTCTTCTTTTTTTTAAAAAAAAGTTGGGGGGGGGATTCAAATTACTGTTCAGCAAGGAAAAATGGTTTGCAGAATTCATCAGGCCTGCCTAGCAATTCCTCGCAAATTGTTATGCAATTACCTGCAGGAGGTCAGAAAGCAATTAACATGGAACCTGCACTTTTCTGCTAGCAGCCATAATACATAGCGGGATAAAGGTCCCCTCCAGCATGGAAGCAAAAGTGGTTGCATTGACTCTCCTTCTAGCTGAACTACATGTTGCTTTTGCTCACCTCTCCCGGCCCAGAAGTGACCAGCTGTGCTCGTCCAGATCAGATTCGGGGATTTATAAAAAGACGTCGCATTTTCTTCTCCTGCAAGATGTGATGATCCACACTAGAGCAAAACATAAACTAAGAGCGTTCAGTCTTGCGGTAAGAATGTTGGAGTCTTATTTGGTAGTGTCCATAAGCGTCCGTACACATCCTGTTTTTATCCCGTACGCATCCCGTTTTTGCCCTGTGTTTAACCATACAAATGCATTCCGACATGAATAAAATGCCTGCAGATACATATGTACATATGAACGAATGAATAAATCAATGATTCAAAAGACTGAAAAATTCATATGAATGTTAAATATCTATTTGTACGAATATTCAATACGTATTAGATGATACGAATGTTGACAACATTTGTATATGTCCGTATGCATCCGTACGCATCCTGTTTTCATCCTGTGCGTATCTGTACAAATGCTCACAGATATGAATAAGATGTGTACAGATATGTATGTACATCAGTCACATCGGCAAGGGATCCAGAGTGGAGTCAAAGTGGATTGAAGGAGGAGGAGGAGGATTGGCTCTTTTACCCTGCTTTTCTCACCCATGTAAGGAGAGTCAAGACATCTGACAAGCCTTCTTCTCCCCACAAGAGAACGCTCTGTGGGGGACGTGAGGCTGTGAGAGCTCAGAAGAGACCTGTGACTAGCCGAAGGCCACCCAGCTGGATTTCTGGAGGAGGAGGAAGAGTTGGCTTTTCTACCCTGCATTTCTCACTCATTTAAGGGGACTCAGAGCAGTTGACAAAGCTTCTGTTCTTCTCCCCACAACAGAACACCCTGTGAGGTGGGTGGGGCTGTGAGAACTCAGAAGAGGGCTGTGACTAGCCCAAGGTCACCCAGCTGGCTTCATGGAGGAGTGCAGAATCAAACGCAGTATTCCCGGATAAGAGTCCAGCTCCCTAACCACTAGACCAAATGAATCAAATTAAAAAAAAAACATTCATGCATATCCCAAATTTGCAGCCTCTGTGCTGCCTCCTTAAAGCTCTTCAAAGCTTCATACGAATGTATAGAAGCATTCTGTTCATATCTGAATGCCACTCTTCAAGTGTACCAAACATTCTGTTAAAACTCAAATATCCAAATTTGGCCAATATCGTACGAATTTTGAATGTGGCAAACGTTCACGCGTGTCTCTAATTTCCGATGTTCTTATTTCCTTTGCGGATTTGTATGACCCATTGCAGTGGCAAAAGGAACCCATGAAAAAACAATGCCCTGGTGAGAGATTCAGCCGAAACCCACATTTTCCAAGCGCACTCTTGGCTGTTTTCCCCTCAGAAATCTTCAACATCAGGATGTGAGCATCCAGCAAAATCTTCCAGCTTTAAAAGGTTCTATAATTACTCCCTCGGGACTTTGTTACGAGCCAAGCTGCCATTAGCTCCCAGTGGCACAATTGCTGCTTTATTGAGACTCTTCAGCTCACCAAAGTCCTAGATTACTGCCTTATTGGCAATGAAGGGAGCATAAAGTGCGCACGACTCTTTCTCGCTGTGCAGCATTTGTGGTGCGAAAAGCAAGGCAAGCTGATGCATTCCTTGCTCCCCTCCGGTCCATCTGTCAGTGAATTGCCCAAGGCCTTCCATGTGCATTATCAAACTATCGAGGAAGAAGAAGATTTGGCATTTCTACCCTACTGTTTTCACCCATTTAAGGGGACTCAAAGCAGCTGACAAAGCTTCTGTTCTTCTTCCCACAGCCAGACACCCTACGAGGCAGGCGGGGCTGTGGGAGCTCAGAAGAGAGCTGTGACTAGCCCACGGTCACCCAGCTGGCTTCATGGGGTAGGAAGAAGAAGAGTTGGCTTTTCTACTCTGCTTTTCTCACCCATTTAAGGGGACTCAAAGCAGCTGACAAAGCTTCTGTTCTTCTTCCCACAACCAGATACCCTATGAGGCCGGTGGGGCTGTGAGAGCTCAGAAGAGAGCTGTGACTAGCCCAAGGTCACCCAGCTGGCTTCATGGGGGAGGGTGGAATCAAACCTGGTATTCTCAGATAAAAGTACGGCTGCCTAGCCACTAGACCAAACTGGCTCACATGAGATTGAACATCTCCGCTCCAGTGAACGTCCCCTGCTGATCAGGAACCTAGAAACAGTGGCGTTTGATCAGAGAGAGGAGAGATCCGGCCTATGGACGTACATGAATATTCATAACATTTGTTATTCATGTAGATTTATACAAATTGGGACAGTTGTATGCAAATCAAAAGTTATGAATGCAATTTTTGGCATTCGGTTTGATTCGAAGTGAATATCCAAATGTCCGAATTCGTATGAATAGAGAAAAAATGAATGTATTCAAATTCTAACTGGTTTGAATATATTGAATATATTCATATTCGTACAAATATGGAAAAACAAATGTCTGGACATTCAATTCAAATTCTAGTGTCCAAATTCGATAGAATAATCAGTATTTTGAATATTCGTGCACATTCCTATATCCAACACAAACGGATACATATCCAATGAATGGATCCATTTGCATTCCTATTGGATACGCATATGAATTTGTACAAATACATTCTCATCAGATAGGATCCTACCACATTCAAAGGGGATCTATTTGGACGAATATGAATTTTCCAACATTCGGTTCATTACGAATCTAATGCCCAAAAAAACCCATTTGAGTGCATTCCTAGTTTGCTTCAATAAAGACTGGGTTTGGGAATGAGTTCCTGGCCACACCTAACCTAGACAGGACCCTCTAGCAACTACAGAATGGTGATTCTCTAATAGAAGCAATTAGGGGAAAATTGCCGATACACTTCTATATGAATATTTTGCAAGCTATTGGGACAGGTGGTTGTGGTGGTGGTGAGATGAATTTTTTTCTTTTTAAAATCAGAACAGCACTTCTTAATTTGTGGTTCTCCGTCTTTAACCTGAACTGGGCTACCAGCAATTTATGCTCCAAATTTTTGCAGTATCTTTCTTCTTCTGTCCCAAACCCTCCTGCTTAATGAAGGAGGGAGGGGGGGGGAAGTATAGCAGAGTTGGACAAATCTATCATGGGAATTGTATGCTCCTTAAATTTCCCTTCTCAAATCTCATCTGATTTCATCCTTCCTTATTTATATTTCCCCAGAGTGGCCCTGACTGTAGTTCAATATAAGTGCAAACATAGTTAATTGAAATCGGTAATTTCAGTGCTCATTAATAACAAATCTCTGGGAAGAAATAACACTGCAGCAGTTAATGATAAGCATTAAAAAAAAGGCAAAGACCTATATAGTGTTAGTGGGTTTATTTTATAGTTGATTAGAGCTGGTTACCCCCCACCCCACCCCGCACACACACACACTGCATTGCTATATAGTTGCATTTCTCATGTACATGGAAAACAGCTGGGGGGGGGGGAAAGATCAGGTGAAGGTTTTGGCCTTGTCTTCTGCTTGAGATGCCCATAGGCCAAATGGTGGGCCACTGGGCAAGACAGGATGTTGGACTAGATGGGCTGTGGCCTGATCCAGCAGGGCATTGCTTAATTCATGGAGGACAGGTGCATCAATGGCCCCTAGGATGGATGCCAACGTACCAACTCCAGGTTGGAGAAACAGGCAGGATGCCTTTGAAGGTCATTTGCAGTGCATGAAGAGCTGGTGAAGGTTAGAACATAAGGACAGAAGAGGAGCCCTGCTGGATCAAGTCACAGCCCATCTAGTCCAACATCCAGTTGCACACAGTGGACCATCAACTGGCCCTGGGCATCTCAAGCAGAGACAAGGACAAACCTTCTCCTGTTCTCGAATCCCAGCAAATGGCCTTAGAGGCATCCAGCTTGTCGTCCTCCCCCCCAGTCTGAAAGATGTACTTAGGCATCCATTCTAGTAGCCATTGATACATTTGTCATCCATTAATTTGTCCAACCCTTCCTTAAAGCCATCTAGTCTGGTAGCTGTTACCACCTCTTCTGGCAGCACATTCCATAGACCGATGACCCTCTGGGTGAAGAAATCCTTCCCCTTGTCTGATCCGACTCTCCTGCCCATCAGCTTCACAGATGCTCCCTTGTTCTAGTGTTGTGTGAAAGTGAAAAGAAATAGATTTTGCCATTGTCTTCTGCTTGAGATACCATTCTGTGGGACAGGATGCTCAACTAGGTGGGCCGTGGCCTGATCCAGTTGGTATCCTCTTATCAACATTTTGCTGGTGTTCCCAGAGAGTGGCCTTTCAACGTCCACCAGAGCCAAGTGGTGGATATATGCATATAAGGATATGTGCATATCTATCTGTCTGTCTGTCTGTCTGTCTGTCTGTCTGTCTGTCTGTCTATCTATCATCTACCTACCTACCTACCTACCTACGTCCTCAGCGAGAGCAAATCAATTTGTATGAACTGTACTACCCACTCTTTCTTTACACTTATTCAGTAAAGAATGGATTCTTAAGTCATCGAGGTTAGAAATTGATAAAGTTGTTCACCTGAATTCTTTTGCTCCTGTGTTGATGTCCAGGGGTGTGTGTGTGGCTGATTGTCAAAAATAAATTGAAACTCCATCTAGATGTCACTGGCTGATTCTGCTATATTTGCATATTCCAGGATAAAGTATGGACATTCCAGAATCAAATGTGCTTGGATGTGAGTTATTCCAGAATATCCAAATAATGTGGCAACATCTGAGGCCTCTAAGGCTGGTATTCTCCCAGTTCAATTCTGCACTCCTCCACAAAGCCAGCTGGGTGGCCTTGGGCTAGTCACAGCTCTCTTTCTGAGCTCTCACAAACCTGCCGCTTCACAGGGTGTGGGTTGTAGCAAGAAGAACAGGAGATTTGTAACAAAAGTTATTGCTGGAGAATTGCCCACCTTTGACCTTCCTTGTCCCTACTCTGAAATGCCTCTTGCTCCAGACTCATTCGCGCGTGCAGAAGGAAAATTCCTTGCTGTTCAATTGAACTCCCTCTAATAGCTTTTCAAATACAAACATCCTTTGCTTTTATTTCAATTTAATCTCCCATTCCCCCCCCCCTTTACATCCTTATCTTACTTTATCACACAGCATATCTGTGTGATAAGGACACCCTTTCCTGCCCCTCGGGCAATTACAGAATTGAAATTCAAGCAACAGCATGGCTTGTTTTCCTTTTTAATTGTTGGCACTTTCTCTCTCTCTTTCTCTCCTCTCCTCCATCCCTCCCCCTCTTTTCTTCCCTCCTTCCTCTCTCCTCCTCCCTCTCCTCTCTTTTCTCTCTCCCTCTTTCCTTTTCTCTCCCCCTCTCAGCTCTTTTTCTTCCTCCCTCTTCTCTTTTTCCTCCTCTTTCTGTCTCTTCTTCCCCTCTTTCTCTTCTCTCTCTGCCTTTCTCTTCTCTTTCTCTTTCTCTTTCTCTCTCTCCCCTCTCCCTCTCTCTTCTTTCTCTCCCTTACTTTCATTCTCTCTCCCCTCTCCCTCTCTCTCCTCTGTCCTTCCTTTCTTTCTTTTTCTCTATCTCTCTTTCATCCTGTCTTGCCTCTCTTTCATTCTCTCTTTCCACTTCTCCCCCTCTCTTCTTTCTCCCCCTTTCTTTCATTCTCTCTCCCCTCTCCCTCTCTCTCCTCTCTCCTTCCTTTCTCTTTCTTTTCCTCTATCTCTCTTTCATCCTGTCTTGCCTCTCTTTCATTCTCTCTCTTTCCACCTCTCCCCCTCTCTTCTTTCTCCCCCTTTCTTTCATTCTCTCTCCCTCTGTCTTCTCTTTGTCTCTCTTTCATTCTCTCTCTCTCTCCCCTCCCCTCCCCTCCCCTCTCCTTCTCTTTCTCTTTCATTCTGTCTTTTGCCCTCCCCCTTCCCCTCCCCTTCCCCCTCTCTCCTCTTTCTTTCTTTCTTTCTTTCTTTCTTTCTTTTTCTTACTTCCATTCTCTCTCCCTCTCCCTGGTGCTCCAATAAGGCCAATAATCCCACACTGAGATGAATACTTTGTCTGGAGCAAAATAGAAAATTGCCTCTAATGCATGAAGGTATGGATTAGCAAATATGAGTTTTCCAACATAATCTTTACGGAACTAGAGAGCAAGTGAAAGAGAATTTTAAAAGCAAAAAAAGAAGAAGAAGAGGGGATGATAAGAATTTAGTAATAACAGTAACACATGCCTGTATTATTTCACCTCTGACTAGAACACTAGAATGATTTACTTGGTATTGTCTCTGCCGGGTAGGCCTGGTCTACCACTTAGAAAAGCAGCAAAATGAACTTCCTACATTTATGAATCATAAATCAAACTGTGCTCCGTCTTCAGTGTACAAAGTGAGTTTTAAATAAGAGTGGGCAAGAGTTTTTAATATTTTGCCATTGCATTCATATTGGTTATTAAACTCTTATTTTGCTTCATTAAAACCCCATTTGCTGTGTTCCGTCGTTATTAACGGAAACCAATGGGGAAGAAACTTGTTTAGTGTGCTTTTCGGTGCACGCTCTCCAGTTCTGCGCTTCCTGAACTGACGTGAACCCAGAACCTGAGAGGATCTTCTCATTTATAATTCACATTTTATGAAACCGTTTTTAGGTCTTTTTCTCAACGCCTACTCTAGGGAAAGGTCATGCAAAAAACACACACCGCATATTATACAAATGTTCGAGGAACATATGACTTGCATTTAGAGAATGAAAACCTACCTGCAAAAATGAATATGCAAGGGGAAATTGCACTCAAATTGCGTGTATTAGCAGCTTCTTCTTCTTTAAATGAAAATGGTTGCCAGTTTTTATTCAGACTTTACAAAAGAAGGAAGGCGGCAAACTGATCTGGAAATTGTTCAATCTAAATAGAAGCTTAAAAAAAAAAACCACCCTGGAAATTCTCACATTTCTTTGTTAATAATATCATATTCCTTTTGGATATTCTTTTCTTTTTTTAAAAAAAATTTGAATCTGTTTCTAAGAATTGCATCTTTTTATGCTTTAGTGTTTCTCAGGACTCCTCAGAAAGATAACTTCAGTGAGAGGAGCAGCGGGAAGGCTGCTTTTGCTAGCTTTTAAATGCCAAATTCCTCAGTGTCCCTGATGTTGTCTTGTTCCATTTCCAGGAAATGACAGCTAGCAGCAGAGGCTGCTATTTTCCTATAGAATAAGTAGAATATTTGGGGGTGGGTGGGGGTGGCTCCAAATGGTAGTGGCCAGAAAAACCAGCTCTTCTAGTGCTCCCCTCAAAGGAGTAGGAGTAGGAGGCTTTGGGGGTGTCCCCATGCTGAAAATAGTCCAAGATTGCCTACATACAGGCTACATGCAAGACAATACAGGTCAAACCGCCGCCCCCCACTTAGCGAGTGTACTCCTTCCAAAATAGGGGGCTAGCATGTATTGTCCTGGGGTCATGTTCATGCTCCTGGGTTATTTGGGGTGGAGCTTGCAGCCGCAGTATTAGCAGTCAGGGTTTCGCCTCTGCTCCCTGTTCCTGCCATGCATGCCGTGATCAGCAGCCACTTGGGGATTTTTTAAAATAAATGGCTACATTTATTACACACACACCCCTTCCCTGATAGCAAGCCTGGGACCTGAATTGGGAGAAAAGTTTGAGCCGGTTGCGAGTGGGGGTGCCCGCTGTCATGCGGATGTGCTCACCTCTGCTAACCTGTGGCGGCCAAGGAAAAGGAATGATCTGCTTTTAGTTATGCTTTTAACTAGCTTTTGGTTATGCGTTTAACTGTGGTGGCCAAGGAAAGGAATGATTTTTGTGTTCGTGGAGGTGCAACTGAGGTGTTTGCCTGTCATCGTTGCAGCTGGCGGGATGGGTTATGGTGACGTCAACCTGGCTTCCTATTGGGGGAGAGGGTGGGTGGGGAGAAAAAGATGCGGGTTCACGCTGCAGCTTCCATGGGGAAAGGCATGTACAATTTGAATCTGCGTTGCACCAAACCACATGGGGACGCTTCATTACGAGCTACAATGCGGATTTTTATGACACGCATCACAAGCGAAGCAACCGGCTAGCATGGGGACGCGGCCTTTGATAGTCTTCTTTTCTCACCCTTTAAGGGGACTCGGAGCTGCTGACAAATCTTCTGAGCCAGTTTGGTGTAGTGGTTAGGGAGCTGGACTCTTACCTGGGAATACCGGGTTTGATTCCACCCCCCACCCCACCCACAACAGATAACAGTCCAGCTCCCTAACCACAGTTGCCATTCAGCTCCATCTGTGTCCTCTTGAGGAAGAAGGTAACCTGCAAGGATTGCGTTATGGCCAGAAGAAGAAGAAGAAGAAGAGTTGAAGAAGAGTTGGCTTTTCTACCCCACTTTTCTCACCCATTTAAGGGGACTCAAAGCAGCTGACAAAGCTTTCTATTCTTCTCCCCACAACAAAACACCTTGTGAGGTAGGTGGGGCTGTGAGAGCTCAGCTGTGACTCTCCCAAGGTCACCCAGATGGCATCATGGGGGAGGGTGGAATCAAATCTGGTGTTCCCAGATAACAGTCCTGCTCCTTAATCACTAGACCAAAGTGTTGGAGGGTATGCTGTCTTTTTACATGCACCAGTGAAATTCCCAATGAGGATACACTAGTATCTCTTTATGAGCCGTTCATGCTTGCGTTAGTGTGTCTCCGAAATACCTGGTGAGCCATCCTTTCTTGTGGGCATAAATGCTGCCTGTTAAATTCTCTGCAGAAGAGAAGGTGTGCTCTCTGTGGGTCTTGTGTGATCTTTCTGAGAAGTGGCCATCAAAGCCAGTGATTTCAAGCTCAGTGTGGAATATTAAGCAACAGTGTCCAGCTGCAGATACTGCTACATTCATGGCAAGATGTCCAACTGCTGTGAGTTGCCTAGAGAGCACCATGGGGAGGAATTCCGCTGGATGAAAGCCTTGCTTCTAAGTGGTTCCTTGCTCCTTGGTGCCTTTAATCCCACTTTTATCTTGCCTTTTAACCTCACCCCCAAATAATCTTCTACACTGTGTCTCTCCCCTGGTTATTCCTTAATGTGCTTTCATCACAGCTAAAATGTGCTTCCTGGAGGTGAAGCCGTATCCCCTCTTCTTATTAATGAGGATCTCGGCCATTTCTAGATTGAAACTTTTCTTCAAAGGATAGTTTGTACAGCTTTAGATATCCTTGTCCCTGTGCTGGGCTTTGGCCAGTAGCCCATGTGCACTGCCTTGCCCATATTGTGGGCCAATTTGCTGCCATGGCCTGCCTCCTGGTAGAACTCCATGCTCATGAAGGATGCCCATACAGTTGAAAAATGGCACTGTGACCATTTGAATCGGATTTTATGACATTCAGATCTTAAATATCAAATCTACTTGGATTTTATGACATTCAAAGCTACTTGGATTCAAATGTCAAAAATACATTTGTGTACATCCCTAAACTGGTCTGGATAACTTTATGAAGGGGTAGACAAATTCATGAAGGGCAATGGCTATTACAATGGATGCCAACCCTACCATCCCTGGGTGAGGGTTAAGGTTATGCATGAATGCAATTTCTGGGATTCGATTGGATTCGAATATCTGAAAATTCAAATTGATTCAAATCTTTAAAATTCAAATGCATCCACATTCGATTTGATTCAAATAGATTTGAATATTCATTTGGATTTTTGATTTGAATTTGCACAGACAAATTATGTGCCCTTACATGTCATTATGCATCTAGTACATATGCATCCATAAACATCCGTATGCATCCCATTTTCGTCCCGTACGGATCCGCACAAATGTGTACAGATGCAGGAAAGATGAGTGTGTTTGAATGTTTCAGTTTGAATTTATAGACATTCAATTTGAATTCGTATTTCCAAATTTGATTGAATTCTGAATGTTTTGAATATTTGTGCATATCACTACACATGATGCCTCTAAAGGCCATTTGCAGGGAGTCAAGAGCACGTGAAGGTTTTGTCTTCTGCTTGAGACACCTAGAAGCAATTCATGAGCCACTGTGCAGGTTTTGCCTTGGTCTTCTGTTTGAGAAGCCCAGAAGTGACTGGTGGTCCACTGTGTGGGACAGGATGCTGGACTAGAAGGGCTGTGGCCAATCCAGGAGGGCTTCTCTTAGGTTCTTATGCACTAGATGGGCTGCGGCCTGATCCAGCAGGGCTTCTCTTAGGTTCTTATGGACTAGATGGGCTGTGGCCTGATCCAGCAGGGCTTCTCTTAGGTTCTTATGGGCTAGATGGGCTGTGGCCTGATCCAGCAGGGCTCCTCTAAGGTTCTTATGGACTAGATGGGCTGTGGCCTGATCCAGCTGGGCTCCTCTTAGGTTCTTATGGACTAGATGGGCTGTAGCCTGATCCAGCAGGGCTTCTCTTAGGTTCTTACGCACTAGATGGGCTGTGGCCTGATCCAGCAGGGCTTCTCTTAGGTTCTTATGGACTAGATGGGCTGAAGCTGATCCAGCAGGGCTTCTCTTAAGTTCTCTGACATTCTTATAGGTCGGCTTAATGCAGAGATCTATGCAACTTAACAGTTTTGATGGCTCTCTGAGGAGTTTTTTGGGATAAACACTTTACAAGGAAATCATGATTTAGCGTTGTGATTAATGCTGAACTTCAGGTTCTGATGAAAGAAATAATGTATACATATTTCATACTCTTGTCAAGAAGATATAATAACTTCGACATTGCACTTTGTGTGTGCGTGTGCGTATATTCTAATTTTTGGCAGCTATGTGTTGCTGAAGTCTTATATTAGCATTTTTCCATAAAGAGTACTAAAAGCAAAAGACGTGTGATTTTTAAAATGAAAAACAAAAATGGGTACAGGTAGGCCTGAGGAACTAGTTCATTTTTGAACTGATTCAAATCAAACTGGTGGCTCAAGTGGTCCAAACTTGACCCTGAACCATCACCAGTGTAAAACAACCTAGTTTAGTTTGAAGTGGTTTATGATTGGCTTTTCCCACTGATTTTTAAAAATGTAAACAAAACAAAACAAAACAGGGTTGAACCTGTTCGAGGTTTGAACTTGAACCAATTTGAGTCTGTTTAATCCAGTTTGAATTCAGACCCGTTTGCTTTGGTTCAACTCAAGAACATGATAGTCATATATTACTTCTCCCCATTCATTTGTAATTAAAAAGCTATAGAAAATAAGATTTTCCTTGATCATTATAGTTTCTCTACAGCCCATCTAGTCCAGCATCCTGTCGCACACAGTGGCCCACCAAATGCTCATGGGCATCTCAAGCAGAGACAAGGACAAACCTATTCCATTTGCTGTAGAATCCCAGCAAATGGCAAATATCAATAATAATTCAAATATTATCAATAATAATTCAAATATCAACGGAACTTAAACCACCAGATTTACAGAATGGAAGGAAGAATATCCATAGAAAGTTTTCAGCAACTCTAATCGTACGTTTTAGAAGTTCAGCAAACTTTGATCTCCAGTTGTTTCTATAACTGGAGCCTCTCTGTATTTATAGGCTAAATCAGACTTGGTAACCCCAAGTGTTCACCTTCCCCCACTTTGTTCTGCTGGGTTCCCCATTGACAGTTCCTTGACGTTAGACATACTTCGTATCACCATCTCTGTCGGGAACCCAAAATTGTTTGTCTTATTTAAAATTGCTCTCGTGAAAGCACAACGCAGGCTTCGAAAGGCAGATGCGGGCACCTTTCTTTCTCATTTTATCCTCCGGCCTGCCGATGAGCGTCTCCCTCCTTTTCTCTTTGTCTTGATAAGAATCCAATCACAGATGTTGATTGAACGGCTTTGAACTTTTCACTTGTATTTACACTATCAGGCCAACCTGAATTGTTTAATCTGCGGTTAGTTTAAAGACATCCCGCTACCGTTTTGATACATCAGGAGATCAAGAAGAATGGCTGGAGGTTGTAGATTTTTATGAGCTGTGTTCACCCCCCCCCCCAACTTCTCTCTCAAAACTTCTCTGGAGATTGCAGAACATAAATCATGTGTTCTTGAAATTTCTCATTGTCTCCAGGCAATGTCATGGGTGAGGGGTTGGAAGAAATCTATTTATTCATGAGGAATTACAGAGAGACTGCAAGAAAGGCATCTTGGGTTGGAAGGGAGAGTGCACCTAGAATTCTCCCAGAGGGCATTCTTTTCTGAACATCCACCCCACCATGTCAGGTGGCTGTAGATCCATGGGCAATGGAGGTCCACTGTTTCAATTGCGGCATCTTCCCACAGAAGAAGAAGAGTTGTCTTTTCTACCCTGCTTTTCTCACCCATTTAAGGCTGACAAAACTTTCTGTTCTTCTCCCCTGTGAGGGAGGTGGGGCTGTGAGAGCTCAGAAGAGAGCTGTGGCTAGCCTAAGGTCACCCAGTTGGCTTCATGGGGGAGGGCAGAATAGAAACTAGTATTCCCGGATAAGAGTCTGGCTCCCTAAACACTAGACCAAACTGGCCAAGGAGGAGAAGGAGGAGAGAGAGAAGAGAAGAGAAGGAAAAGAAGGAAAAGAAGAAAGAAAAGAAGAGTTGGCTTTCCTACCCCGCTTTTCTCACCCATTTAAGAGGACTCAAAGCGGCTGACAAACCTTCCATTCTTCTCCCCACAACAGAACACCCTGTGAGGTGGGTGGGGCTGTGAGAGCTCAGAAGAGAGCTGTGACTAGCCCAAGGTCACCCAGCTGGCTTCATGGGGGAAGGCGGAATCGAACCCAGTATTCCCAGATAAGAGTCCAGCTCCCTAACCACTAGACCAAACTGGCTGATTATGTTCAAACTGTTATGGTTGGGAAAACATAATTAAAGCTTCTTCCCCCTTCCATTCATAAAGATGCAACTTTCTGTCCCATTCACTTTGATGAGAAGCAAACGGGGGGGGGGAGGGACGAGGGTTGTGCACCTCCCTAATAGAGATTAGCAATTAAGGATGTTGAAGAATATTCAAAACATTCAAAATTTGATTAATTTCGTTTGAATATGGACATTTGAATTCGAATTGAATGTCTATACATTAGGGTTTTTTTTTTAACATTTGAACAAATTTGGACATTCTTATGTGCATGGATACTTACGCATTATGTACCTATCTGTACGCAGCTTATTCGTATCTGTACAAATTGAATTGACTGTCCAAAATTGCCTTCATGCTCACCCCTAATAGGGATGCAGGAACCTACGGGCCTCCAGATATTGCTGAATTCCAGCACTCTTCTGTTCCAGCCATCCTGATGAATGGTCCGGGATGAGAGACATGCTGGAACTATGGTGGGGTGTTTTTCCACTTAGCACTTAATGGGTCCTTAATGGGTCTTTAATGGGTGCTCTAGTGCTAGTGGGAAAAGCCCCTAGCACTAGAGTACCCATTAAGGACCCATTAAGGTCCTTAGTCCTTAATGGGTCATTAAAGGGTACTCTAGTGCTAAGACGCACCTCTTTGCTCTGGCCTTTGGTTAAACGTGGCACAGTTTTTCCCTACTGCATATACTATTCTCTTATACTGTTTTTATATATTTTATTTTGAGTATTTTTGTTTTTTAAATGTGTTGTTACCCGCCCTGAGACCCTAGGGTATAGGGCGGGATATAAATGTAAATAAATAGATAAACAAATAAATAAGTGGAAAAACACCCATGGTTGTGTGGATGAGTTCCCTTAGAGTATTTCACTCCCTATGTTGCTTAGCTGAGCAGCACAGTTGTAGTTCAAAGAAGGAATGTTGTTTTTTTCCTCCAAACTCTTGCACAGTTTTTTTATTTTCCTCTAAAAAAATTAATTCGGACCCTGTTGCACATTAATAACATTGCCAAACTGCCGCTGCTCGTTCGGAAGCTCTCTCTGTGCTTAATGTTGTCTCAAGGACCTTTGGTGTTTGCTTCAGTGGCTGCTGTTTGAGGCGGCAACATTTCCATCAAATCTTCCCTTTCAGGAAAATCTCATTAGCATCACTTTGGTAAATTAAATGGAATTAAACCTGGAATCGCAGCTGGTGCACAGAGCAAGAGAATCAAATTGCCTTTTGCCTTCAACGTATGAGGCAGTAATTTCAGCCGGCTCTGCTACCAGGCAAAAAGGGCGCATTTCATCAGCGGAGGCAGTTAGATGCTGTCTTTCTAGAAGGGTGCAATCAGCAGAATCATCAGATTTGCCCCCCACCCCCAAGCAGCTATCAAATGGAAACCAAAATCCACAGAAGAAGGAGAAGAGCTGGCTTTTCTACCCCGCTTTCCTCACCCATTTAAGGGGACTCAAAGCGGCTGACAAACCTTCTATTCTTCTCCCCACAAAAGAACAACCTGTGAGGAGGGTGGGGCTGTGAGAGCTCAGGAGAGAGCTGTGGGTAGCCCAAGGCCACCCAGCTGGCTTTATGAAGGAGGGCGGAATTGATCCGGGTATTCCCAGATAAGAATCGGATTCCCTAACCACTAGACCAAACTGGCTCACAACAAACTGGCAGCCAAGACATAAATCAGTCTGGTCTAGTGGTCAGGGAGCTGGACTCTTATCTGGGAATACGGGGTTCGATTCCGCCCTCCCCCATGAAGCCAGCTGGGTGAGCTTGGGCAAGTCACAGCTCTCTTCTGAGCCCTCACAGCCCCACCTACCTCACAGGGTGTTCTGTTGTGGGGAGAAGAATAGAGGTTTTTCAGGCACTTTGAGACCCCTTAAATGGGTAAGAAAAGTGGGGTAGAAAAGCCAACTCCTCCTCCTCCTTCTTCATCACTTTAATCAGTCTTGACAAGCTAATTCTGCTACAATGTTTCTTGAGTTATTTCAATATTTCACCTCCAGAGTTCTTGGTAGCACAATCAATTACCTTTGTCTACAGTGATGAGAAAGAAGGGGAAATGGATCTGATATTGCTGAGGATTGATGTAGGGCATGAATGAAGATTCTGTTGGAACTTTAGTTTCCTTCACCTGCCTCTCCTTGGAATGGTTTGCTGAAGATGGTTAGATTTTCCAGGGAAAGGGATAAGCATGAATATTCGTCATTTGGTTTTTATATTAATGCTTCTGAACATTCATGAACCTGGAGAGGTGAGAAAGCAGCTGAGCCAGTCACATCTGCAATGTGTCCAGAGTGCATTCGGCATGGATTGAAAGCAGATTCAGAGTGGATTCAGGGCAGATTTGACACTTTCAGTGCAGATATGTTACAGGATATGTATCGGATACATATGTGTTTGTATTGGATATTTGTACAATTGGTACGAATACCTTCGTATTGAATTGAATCCTACCACATTCAAATGGGATGTATTCAGACAAATATGAATTTTCTTACATTTGATTCAATACGAATTAAATGCAAAAAAAAAAAAAAAAAAAAAGCCCATTCATGACATCCCTAGCCTTATGGTCTCTTAACCACTGCAATTTTCTGAAAGTCCCTTCCCCTCTTTTTCAAAAGAAGGCTCCTATATTTGAATCCAATGGTCTTTGACCTTCCCTGATAATCCCTGCCCCCTAAAAAAAGAAAGAAAAAAGATCAATATTTGTACATAATTAGTGCAGGGACCTATCTAAGGCTGATTGGAAAGGGACAGAGCGTTTTCAAAAATCAATTTGCTCTCTGAATTACGAAAGCTACAAATTGAAGCTGACAATGGAAGAATAGAAAATCTCCTGGGGAGAAGAAGGGAAGGGGGCAAGGAGATATCTTAATTAGGCAAGTGATCCAATTCAGGATTCTTCTTCTGTCATTCTTGGAGCTCATTCATCTACTGTAGCCAAGACCCCATTCGTGTCTGCCGTTCCAAAGGAGACTCATTCACTTTCGCGGCCGCCCCTCAAGGATGCCGTCTTCTCCCATGTGGATGGTCTCATTCTTGCTGCTTGAATAGCAGCACTCAGGGAAAGCAACAACAACAACACGCACACACCAATTGCTGTTGTTCTAGATGGACTCTGTATCTTTGGGTGTTTTTCCACGGTCACTTAGTACCCATTTTAGCACCCATTAAAGACCCATTTGGGTGAGAGCTGGATGACCCCATTTTCACCACGGCACCCATTAGGGACACATTTGTTTCCACCGCTGCTCAGGAAATCTGGATCATATGGGTACTTTTCGGCCTTTAATCTGGATTTTCTGTAGATCCCATTAATGGGGTCTACAATGGGGTCTTCAGCAAGAAAATCCAGATTAAAGGGAGCCTGTTTCCACATTAGTTTGGCAGTGGGGTCCAGAGGAGGCTAGGGGGAGGGGGCACCCTTGGAGGGGGGAGCCCCAAAACCTAAGTTTCGAAGTCATTTTGAAGTCATTTTAAAGTCACTTCGAAGTCTGTGCAAAATAGCTCAGGAGCGTCTTTGAAGTCTGTGGTGATGTGCTGATTTAGACCCAAAGTCTTTTCTGTTGTTGTTATTATTATTATTGTTATTATTATTGTTATTATTGTTATTATTATTATGTAAAAGCAGCAGTTACACACAGCAAATGAGATGACTATCCTGGATTTCGTATTATATCACTAGTCGGGCACTTCCCAAGCACCTAGGACTGCGTGATGTATCGGCAAATTATGCGCGCAGACCCCAATAAAGTGGATTTTTGTAGTTGGCAGATGGATATCTTGTCAATGCCAATGGTTTTTAGGTGCCCACTGAGATCTTTTGGCACCGCGCCCAGTGTGCCGAGGATGACTGGGACCACTTTCACTGGTTTTCGCCAGAGTCGCTGAAGTTCAATTCTCAGGTCTTCGTATCTGGTGAGCTTCTCCAACTGTTTCTCCTCAATTCTGCTGTCACCTGGTATAGCAACGTCGATGATCCACACCTTCTCTTTCTCAACAATTGTAATGTCAGGGGTGTTATGCTCCAGTTTTCTGTCAGTCTGAAGCCTGAAGTCCCAAAGTAGTTTTGCCTGTTCGTTTTCAACCACTTTTTCTGGCTTGTGATCCCACCAGTTCTTTGCCACAGGCAGATGATACTTTTGGCACAAGTTCCAGTGGATCATTTGTGCTACAGCATTGTGTCTCTGCTTGTAATCAGTTTGTGCGATCTTCTTGCAGCAGCTGAGTATATGGTCAATTGTTTCATCCACTTCTTTGCAGAGTCGGCACTTTGGATCTTCTCCTGATTTTTCAATTCTGGCTTTGATGGCATTTGTTCTTATTGCTTGTTCTTGTGCAGCAAGAATCAGTCCTTCTGTTTCCTTTCTCAATGTTCCATTTGTAAGCCAAGACCAGGTCTTTTCCATGTCCACTTTGCCTTCGATCTTCTCCAGGAACTGTCCATGCAGTGTTTTATTGTGCCAGCTGTCCGTTCGGCATTGAATTGCAGTTTTCCGGTACTGTTTCTTGGTTTGTTGCACCTTGAGAAGCTTCTGGTTGTTGTTATTGTTATTATTATTATTAACATTTCTATCCCGCCCAATACCCAAAGGTCTCTGAATGGGTAACAACCATTAAAACAACAGATTGAAAACAAAATATACATTAAAAGCACTTTAAAAATTCAACCCAATCTGTGCTTAAAATGATGGTATCTGTACTGGGAGGGATTTTTGAAAATCCAATTCAAATCTAGATTTTTCAGAACTGTCCATTCAAAAATCCAATTCAAATCCAAAAATACCAATGTTGGGAACATTCTTATCCTATTTTCAAATTGGCACACATCCCATTTTCATCCCATGTGCATCTTGTTTCAATCCCGTATAATAAGCACAAATATGCATGATATTCGTATGCAATATTTGCGGATCTGTTCATTCGAATATCTGAAATTCAGTTGAATGCTCAAGTTTGGATTTTTGAAAAGCCGATTCGAATTCAAATGTCAATATTTGACTGATTCGAATCAGATTTTTGAATTTTTGAATATTTGTGCATATCCCTAGAATTGTCATAATTTCATCTCCACTGTTCCAGCTCCAGTTACTGGAGGTAACAGAACTCACTAATTTTACTTGAGCAATAGCATGACCTTCTCTTTATGGGTGCTTTTCCACTGTAACTAGAAGTACCCATTAAGTACCCATTAATGGGTGCTAAATGGCATTTTTGTACCCATTAATGGGTATTTAATGGGTACTTCTAATGACAGTGGAAAAACACCCTATGTCTAGCTGTAGCATCTGCTGATGAGTTGCTAGTACACGCCGTTTCAAAATTCCAGGCTTTTCTGCTTTCTCTGCTCCATGTTGCTAATGATGCTGACCTACCTTAGAGGGTGCTTCTGGGTTTAATTAATTATCTTTTCTTTTCTAAAAAAATGCTTTGACATATATTACAGAATCAGATCAGCTACAACTGAAGTGGAAAGAGCACTGTTGCATCTCTAACAAGGAAATATTGGTTTGGATTTGGATAGAGATGTGCACAAATTTTGGGGGGAGGCATTCCATTTGAAACATATCAGATACGTATCCTATACGTATGTGTTGGCAAAGGATGCGTATCCAATATGTATGCGTTCATAAAGGATCCCTATCCAGGGCCCGTATCCCAGGGTGCTTCTAAGGCCATTTGCTGAGATTCAAGAGCAGGAGAAGGTTAGTCCTTGTCTCTGCTTGAGATGCCCATGAGCATTTGGTGGGCCACTGTGTGCGACAGGATGCTGGACTAGATGGGCTGTGGCCTGATCCAGCAGGGCTTCTCTTACGTTCTTATGATCCTCATGACACATATCATTTTGTCAAAATTCATATCTTTAAATATGAATTGAATATTCATACGAATAGATACGGAAGTATTCAAATTAATTCAGTTTCGAATACATTCATTTTTTCTCTGTTTGTTCCAAATTCAAACATTCAAATATTCAATTTGAATCAATTTGAATCCAAAAATTGCATTTGTGCACACACACACCCCAGTATTTGATTCAAATATGAACATTTGAATTCATAGAAATTCCTACGAATTGCAAACCTGACAGATGTTGGTGCAGTTCCCTAGATGAAAGCCGTTGCAGATTCTCTCCTCTTGCAAAGAATTTCATCTGAGGAGCGCCTTATCATTCCCAAAATACAGCAGAACAGACACTGTGCCCTGGAGTTTTTATAGGCTGGCTGAATACACACATCTGTGTGAGCCCATCCATTCTCCCCACTCCAGATGTTCTACAGAGCTGCTCTGGCACACACTTTGCTCTTCAAACATTTGCTGAACAGCCAAAGATGTTTGGTTTTTTTTTAATATTCCACTGCTTCATTAAATTTGCCATGTTGCGGAAGTGGTAAAGCAGTTTCCCTGTCACACCTGCAGCAAATTCAGAGTGGATTCAAAGCGTTCAGAGAGGGTTCTAAGCAGATTCAGGGGGGATTTGGAGGCACACCTGTTGGCGGGGATTTAAACTGGATTCAAATAGAATTCAAAGAACATTACGCAGCAGATTCAAATCCTATCACATCCAATGTGGTTCTATGTCTACAAATGCCTTCAGGCCATCAACACAAGGAACCCAAATCGATTTAAAAAGAAAGCGATGCCTGCTACGTTTGACGGAATGCAGAGGCTGACATTTCATTATCTATTAATCTCTTCCAATCCTCGGAGATTTTGTTTTATTTTATTTTAAAATCTGTTAAGACAGAAACAGAAAGCAAGATGGCTTTGCAGTGCTTTGGATTTCGTATTACTTTTCTTCTCCTTCAAGAACCTGCCCGTAAATAAATCGGAAGACAAACATTTCGAAATACTTCACATCATCTATTGGTAGCTTTTCCTTCTAGAAGGATTTTGCCCATTAGCTCTTGCAAAGTCTCATCTCATCAAAGGTGTCTTGTGGGCAAAATTAGCATTTCCTCCTATCTAGAGGTCATATTGGGATGTCACGTTTGAGAAATTAACCTTTGACAAGATTCTCATAGGGGTCCTAATGGTCTAAATTTGGGCAGATTGCTATCAAATCGAATGCAAGAAAATTCCTATTCATTTGAATAGATCCCCTTTGAATGTGCTAGGATTTGATTTGATACAAATGTTTGGTACAAATGCAATATAGGGTGTTCTTCCACCGCGCTCCTTTAATCTGGATCTAAGAAGATCCGGATCTAAGGAATGGGTGCATTCCTTAATCCGCATCTAGTAGATCCGGATTAAGGGAAGTCCCCAATGTGTTTCCATGGGTGGTCTAGCACCCAATAGCCATGGGTGCTAGCCTCCCTGCTGTGGAAACACCGAAGCACCCATTTGGAAATCCGGATCTACCCATGAGGGGTCTGCTTGTTACCCCAGGTGTTTGGGGGGACAGGGAGTGCAATCACCGAAGTGGCTTCAAAGTCATTTTGAAGTCTGTGCAAAGCAGCTCCATTGAAGTCTGTGCTGATCTTTGGAGTGAACTTCGAAATGACTTCAAAGTGACTTCGAAGTTCGCTCTGAAGATCAGCACAGACTTCAAGGACGCTCCGGAGCTATTTTGCACAGACTTCAAAGTGTCTTTGAAATGACTTCAAAGCTTTGGTTTTGGCGCTCCCCCCCATGGGTGCCCCTCCCCCTAGCCTCCTCTAGACTCCATTGCCACACAAGCGTGGAAACAGGCTCCCTTTAATCTGGATCTTCTGCCTGAAGACCCCATTGTAGACCCCATTAATGGGATCTGCAGAAAATCTGGATTAAAGGCCAGAAAGTACCCATTTGATCCAGATTTCCCCAGTGGTAGCCAATACAATTGGGTCCCAAATGGGTGCCATGGTGGAAATGGGATCATCCAGCTCACACCCAAATGGGTCCTTAATGGGTGCAAAAATGGGTACTTACTGACAGTGGAAAACCCCCCCATAAATGTTTGATACAAATCATAGGGTGTTTTTCCACTGTCACAAGAAGTACCCATTAAGTACCCATTGATGGGTACGTAATGGCATTTTTGTACCCATTAATGGGTGCTTCTAGTGACAATGGAAAAACACCCATATACGTATCTTAAACATATCTGGTACATATCACCATATGTATCCACTCTGAATGCATCAAATCTGCCCAGAATCCCCTTTGAATCTGCTCTCAATCCACTTTGAATCCACTCTGGATCCCTTGCAGATGTGACTGGTGCAGCCACTTTCCCGCATCCCCAGGTTTGCAAATGTAACAAAGCTTCGTACAAATGTTCCAAAGCATTCAACTGAAGTACAAATGTCAATTTTTGAATGTCTCAACATTTAATTTGAATACAAATGTCCGAATTCGGGCAAATGTGTACAGATTTCAAATGTTGCAAATATTTTTGCATGTCCCTAATCGAACCCCAAATGAATATTCGAGTACACCCCTAGCTTTGATGCAAAGAGGATAGGTGGGGAAATGGACGTGTATTCCTACCGAGAAGTATTTTTGGGAAATACTTACCTCCTCTTGCTTTTGGAGCTGAATTCTGACTAACAGCCACCAGAAAGCAAGGACTTCTCTGAACATAGAAACAGGGGCAGGAAGATTAGCTGCTTCTTCACTCTTGGCTTCGTTCACTTCCAACCAAGTCTGAACAGATGTGGGACCAAATAACGTGCACAAATTTGCAATCCGAAGGGAACTCCTTCCCACCCTTCTCTACGGCACAAATCTCTCTGGCTTTCTGGAGAGGATGAGTGCAACATCTGTTTGGTGTAAGAGCACAGCAACTTTACTCCAAGGGCGCAGGGCTAGGATTATAATGGAAATGTTAAAGCGTGATTATGAATCAAGATTATTTATAATCCCAAATCAAAGGGTGTTTTGGAGTGGTGGTGGTGATGGTGAAAGAAAAAATACACTGCAGCACAGGGGAGGGGAGATTTCATCAGAATCCTGGGTAGCTTATGTTCAGTTACTATTTTTCCTTTAATCACTATTTTCTGGGTCATAACAAGATAAGAAAAGTACTTGTGGCTCAGATCAGAGGGCTTTTTTTTCAGTTCAGAATTCTATTTATGCCTAGACTAACTGGATGCCTGGATGCTTATGAAGGCCGTTTGCAGGGAGTCAAGGGTAGGTGAGGAGCTTGCCTTTGCCTTCTTCTCGAGACGCCCAGAAGAAATTGTTGGGCGACTGTGCGAGATGGGATGCTGGACTAGATGGGTCGTAGCCCGATCTAGCAGGGCCCCTCTGATGTTCTTGTAGGGTTTGACAGATTCGTGGCTACTGGAAAATGGGTGCCTAGGTTTCACCTCCAGGTTGGAGAAGCAGGCAGGGTGCCTCTCGAGGCCATTGGCTGGGATTTTAGAGCAGGTGAAGGTTTTGCCAATGTCTTCTGCTCAAGATGCTCAGAAGCAACTGATGGGCTGCTGTGTGAGACAGGATGCTGGACTAGGTGGACTGCGGCCTAATCCAGCAGGGCTTCTCTTAGGTTCTTATGGGGTTAGACAAATTCATGGAGGACAGGTGTATCAATGGCTATGAGAATCCTAGGTACTACCTCTAGGTTGGAGAGACAGGCAGGGTGCCTCTTTTCAGCACAGGGTCAAGAAGGAAATTTGGCAGCAATCTCTGCAGGGTTTAACCAGAGCCAGATAATCAAAGTTCCCCTGGTGTGATCTCTCTTCTTCACACCTACATTTCAATAGAGGGTTGCAAAGTGTTTTATTATTTTGAAATGCTGCAGTTTAGACACGATTCTGAGATTCTCTTCATCTCCCTTTCTCTCTGGATTAGAAAGTTCGGAGTGCATTTGCTCTCAGATTAGACAATGCTTTAGGAAATTTCTCCTGTACATATACATGGAGGGTACTGCGTTTGCTGATTTGAAGCAGATATCCTATTCTTTGGCGCTTCCGTCTTTCCTTTGCTTCAGTATTATTGCTCTACGCTCAATGGAGCAAAAAGTAAATGAAATTTAAAGAAAGGAACGCAATTTCAGCCTACAGATGTGCCAATGTATTTGCTGCACACTGAGAAAGCAGCCAGTGTGAGAAAAGGTGGAATTAAAGTGTAGGGATAGAACGATCAATTTTACATCAAGCTGCACTAAAATTGTGTTTGGTGGGTGTTGTACCAGATCCTTTAATAACAGACTGGCCGTTGCATCTGGGTTCTCCTATTTGCACTGATTTGTGAAACCTCATTTCCTCTTAACATAATCCAGGGAGCCCACGGATGTGAGGACGAACAGCAGCCCACACAGGGGATGGGAAAATCAACAAATGGATATGGAGCCTGCTAATGAATCAGGATGACATTTGCACCAGAGCCGCCTCTGGTTCGTTGTAGGTGTCATGACTCCAGCTGAGAAGGTGTGGAGAGCAAACACATGTGCTTGGACAGAAGGGCAGTGACAGTCACATTCAGCCACAGTATCAGCAAAAGTCCAAGTCAAAAGTACTTTGGGGGCTTGAGTTAATCTGTAGTTGAAGAGTTCCAGGGTCAACAATACCGAAGAGAGTCAGCAGGGTCATAAATCAAGGAACAAGGTCACAAGAGGTCCAGGAGCTACAGCTTTGTGAGTCTTTGCAACACAGCTTAGCGGTATGTGTTGCCTTAAGTAGAGGAATCTGAATCATGCCTCCTTCGCCGCAGGTGATGGGCATAGAGTCTCTCAGACCTGTGCACCTGCTGGCACTCTTGGCTCAAACTGGTTGGCAAAGGGCATTGCCTAGGATCTTCCGACTGTGAGCTACTGTTGGCTCGAGATATGGGCTGATCCTCTGTACCAGGCATACACTTGTCCTCCATAATTTAAGAAGAGCCCTGCTGGATCAGGCCACAGACCATTCAGTCACACACAGTGGCCCACCAAATACTTATGGGCATCTCAAACAGAAGATATGGAGAAAACCCTCACTTTTCTCTTGACCGCCTGCAAATGGCCTGTCTCATGCATTACTGCTCCAATTTGGTGGCATGACACACTTGCAAAGGAGTGTGGTGCCCACCTGCTCACGGTGTGCTGTCGCAAGCGCATTAAATCATGCTTTCTCCAGGAATGCTTCACTTGCCACGTCTCCAGGTACCCAGACTCGGCTCCATAAAGGGTTTTCATTGGTCCTTATTTTTCTCTGGATTTCAGCAGGATAGTCCACACAAAATCTGGGAACAAGAAATTGCATGGGGACGTCTGGATACTGAATTCGGATTGATTACATAAGTCATGGGGACGGTCCTTCCCGAATTCTGATTCAAGCCAAATTAAAATGCACATGGTGGTTCAGCCTGAGATGGTATAATACCATTTCAAACAGGCTGGGTATCTAATACAACCACCTACTACCAGAAAGAGTGAAGGTGGCAACCAAGTGTGCAACAGCAGCAAAAAAAGCTAATTTAATGCTGGGAATAATTAGGAAGGGAATAGAAAACAAGTCAGCAAGTGTCATTTTGCCTCCTTATAAATCTACGGTGAGGCCACATTTGGAATATTGTGTACAATTCTGGTCACCACACCTCAAAAAGGATATTGTGGAACTGGAAAAGGTGCAGAAAAGGGCAAGCAGAATGATTAAGGGGCTGGAACAAAATCCCTTACGGAACCAGGCTGCAACATCTGGGCCTCTTCAGTCTGGAGAGATGGCGTTTAAGAGGGACCTGATTGAAGTAGATAAAATTATGCACGGTATAAAAAAGGTGGATAGAGAAAATTTCTTTTCTCTGTCACACAACACTAGAACCAGGGGGCATCTATGAAGCTGATGGGCAGGAGAGTTGGATCTGAGAAGGGGAAGGATTTCTTCAGCCAGCGGGTCATCAGTTTATAGAAACTGCTGCAGGAAGAGGTGGTGACAGCTACCAGTCTAGATGGCTTTAAGGGAGGATTAGACACATATATGGACGACAGATGTATCAATGGCTACTACAATGGATGTCTAAGTACAGCTTTCAGGCTGGGGGGACAAGCAGGATTCCTCTAAGGCCATTTGCTGGGATTCTAGAGCAGGAGATGGTTTGTCCTTGTCTCTGCTTGAGATGCCCATGAACATTGGTGGGCCACTGTGTGTAATGGGCCACTGGACTAGATGGGCTGTGGCCTGACCCAGCAGGGCTTCTCTTATGTTCTTATGAGTGTGGCAGGCAGAAAGATGGATATATTCCTATGTAGTTGTAATCTTTTGTGTGTGTGTTTTTGCCCTTCCCTTGCCTACCTTTCATTTGCCTGCCTCAGCTGGTGTATTGCATAGATAGGAGAGGGGGAAAAATATTAAATTAGTCCCTTTCATAGGAAAATTATGATCTACTACTCAACCGTTGTAATGGAGCTATTCTTAGACTTTCAGGTAGGCTAGAAGATTTCACTTTAAGATATTTCTCAAAAATGCACTGGCTCCTTAACACTCCAATTTGATTTAGGGTTGGTTTGTCTCATTTCACTTTCAAGGGCCTCAAATTATAGGTCAATTTAATTCCCTTTTGGGCTTGCTTGCAAAGATTGCTTTTACATGCTAGGTATTTAGTTTCCATTTTATAGGCCTTTTTTGTACTCTTTTCTTTTCCCCCCCCCTTGGCTTTTAATCCATGTTTTCATAAAATGCACATTTTGATAAACTTCAGTGCGTTTCTTGGAAACATAAAATAAAAATTTAACCTGTGCGCGTCTCCTTGAACTGAAACTGCATTTCATGCTCTTGGGTCCTCCTATGCTAAAGGAAAGCATGCCACTATCAGGCTAGGAACAAGTGGTAGAGGCCAGGATGTGTCTGTCACAGTGATTCTCTTTGAAAGTGACCAATGCCCTTTGAAGACCATCACCTGGACAGCCGTTTTTTTAGGAACCTGTCTACAACATTTTGCATGGCTTCAGAAGAGCAGCTCTGAGCTCCTTTAATCCAGATCTAAGAAGATCCAGACCTAAGGAATGGGTACTTCCCTTAATCCGGATCTAGTAGATCCAGATTAAGGGGTGTACCCAATGTGTTTCCACGGGTGGTCTAGCACCCAATAGCAATGGGTGCTAGCCTGCTTGCTTTGGAAATGCCAGAGCACCCATGTGCAAATCCGATCTACCCACCAGGGGTCCACCTGTCACCCCAGGTGTTTGGGGGGACGGGGGTGCAATCTCCGTAGACGCTCTGTAGAATCTTCAAAGATTCTCTGTGGTGGCTCTGGAGCGATCTACTGCTAACTTCGAAGATCCTCTGGAGCCTTTGACAGCGGCATTGCTCTCACAAGGGCTTCTCTCTAAAGGGGTATACAATGGGGTCTTCAGCCATCAAATCCGGGTTATAGGGAGCCTGTTTCCACCGCAATTGGGCAATGGGGTCAAGAGGAGGCTTGGGGGAGGGGGCACCCATTGGGGGGGTGCCCCAAAATCAAAACTCCAAAGTGCCTCCAAAGTCATTTCAAAGCCATTCTGAAGTCATTCTGAAGTTGGCCTTTGGAGATTAGCAAAGGCTCCGAAGGGGTTTTTCTTCAGGGCCTTTGCTAATCTCCGAAGGCAACTTTGGAGATTGCACCACCTGTCCCCCCAAACACCTGGGGTGACAGGCACACCCCTTGTGGGTAGATCCAGATTTGCAAATGGGTGCTCCGGTGTTTCCACAGAAGGCAGGCCAGCACCCATTGCTATTGGGTGCTAGACCACCCATGGAAATGCATTGGGTACTTCCCTGAATCTGGATCTACTAGATCCGGATTAAGGGAAGTACCCATTCCTTAGATCTGGATCTTTTTAGATCCAGATTAAAGGAACGCGGTGGAAAAACACCCCCAGACAGCACCGATAACTGCTAAAAAGTGGAATTCTCATTTGAAAGCGAAACCTGTTTCAGCATGGATGCCATGGATTTGAAGAGATGGAAACCCATCGAAGATTAGACGCTCTTCAGAGTTCCCGCCCATCTCTATAATTGTCCAGTCCCACGAATTCAGCCGCCTTATTATCCCCGGTTAAAATTTCTGGGCGCACACAATGAGGATGGATGATATTTCAATGCAGATCATTATAGCAGAAGCCAAAGACTACATTTCTGGAGAAACTCTACGATCAAACCATCATCCACCGCCGCACGTACGTGCAGAGACAAAGAGGGTGCTTTCAAATGATTCGCTAGGAAAGAGGAAGGCATGTATGAATCAGTCACTAATCATTGTTCTCAAATCAGGCTGCATGGAGAACGGGGAGGGGAGGAAAGAAAACAAGAGAAAGAGGGTTTTTTTGGGGGGGGGGCGAACTTAAATAGTTCAAAGTTTGCAGTCCAATTATGTTCTGTCTTGCAGGCACCCAGCAGGTGCCTAGTGAGAGCAGAGTGGAGAACGTTAATCTCTTGCAAGCCCTGTCAGATCATTGAAGTAGATACGAAAAATCCTACAATATCCTAGCCCTGGAATTCAAACATAATGTTCTATCAGCTCAAGCAGTTGCGCTATATATTAAGTAGCTATAGCAGAAGAAAGAGTCCAAGGGCTTTCTGCAGCTAACCAGCTGCAGATCCGGACAGGCGGGTCTGGAATTACTGGCCCCATGATTATCAACATTCAAAATTCAATCCAATTTGATTGCATGTGGACATTTGAACTCGAACAGAATGTCTACACGTTCGAATTTAGACATCTGAATGTTTTGAAGAGTCTTGCACGTCCGTAGTCTGGGTGTAGCCCCAGGCTAAATTCAGGGTGCTTCATTTCTGGGTGGGTGCAGGATAGCTTTTCGTTGCCTTGGTTCACCAAAGCTCTTTCTTGGTCTATTGGAGATCAGAACAGTTTCACACACTAGTGTGGTCACAGACGCCGTGCCAAGGGGTCATCTGCTCCTTTTCCACGGAGTCACCCCTTCCTCTAGGTTGCCAGCCAGTGGCCATCACAGCTTATTTCAACAAGGTTTCTAAGTTCCTCTTAATGTAACAATGGGATTCCTAAATGAGGATTTGAAATACTAGGCGTTTTCACACTAAGGCGAAGATGCCTCAGAGCGCTTCGGCCCAAATGCGTTGAGTACAGTTCCCCATCTGCACTGGCGGGTAAATGACGCGTTCTGAAGGCGTCCTTTCCCTGCGAACGAGGAACTGTACTCAATGCGTTTGGGCCAAAGACCTTCCCCTGGCCTCTCCCCATTGGCTGCCCTGCCTTCCCCGGGTTCCCGCCACCTGCATCAGCCTGGATCAGACCCATGCAAGTGGCGGGACCCTCACCCAGCACCCCCACCACACCCCGGGGTCGCGTACATGAATGGTGCTTACCTGCTGCTGTCGGCTCGATTCTGGCTGGAATAGGCCAGCAACGTTCTGCACATGCTCACGGGGCAGCCCCTCACTGGCTGGGCAGCTGCGTCTGCGCAGATGGCCAGTTGAGGCCAGGCAGGTGCTTGGCCAATGAAGGGCTGCCCCGTGAGCATGCGCAGAATGTTGCTGCCACCACCACCACCTCCTCCTCCTCCTCCTCCTCCTCCTACTGCTGCTGCTATTACTACTACTGTTACTACTACTACTACATCTTCTTTTGTCCAAAAGATTCCAAAAGCAAATTTGAAGATTCGAACCCATTTATATGCTGTTTTACAGAACTCTCTCACTACGCAACATTTAGAACATCAAGAGCCATGATTCCTTTTATAATTATGGGATGCCTAGATCTCTACCCTGAAGGGCCGTCTCCAAAGAATAGCCCGTACTTGCTTGATTACTTCTGTTCAGTTAATTCTGCCTAATTACTATTTTCTCCCTATTAGATCCTAATTGTATACAGTATTTTCATTATAAAGTGTAATGTTTCCCAGAGAACTATGTCAATTGCAGAGACGATATTACCCCAGGTCTCATTTACTTCATTAAACTGGGGACTAACAACTCTGCTGCAACTGATTAAAAACTCTGAATAGAGTTTGGCATTCAGATACATCTTTGTCCCACATTGAATAGAAATGTAACTGATATATCTGATAAATGTAGTTGCTTCTGGGCATCCTGAGAAGAAGAAGAAGGCAGAATATTTGCCTGCTGTTGAATCCTTTAGCTTCTACAACCTCTAATGGCTTAGAGCTTTAAGGGTGAACATAAGAGAACATAAGAGAAGCCCTGCTGGATCAGGCCACAGCCCATCTAGTCCAGCATCCCATCGGACAAGGTGGCCAACTAAATGCTCAGGTACCCATGTATCCACTCCAGTAGCTTTTGATACAAATGCCCTTCAAGAATTTGGCTCTAATAACATAAGAGGAGTCATAAGAACCTAAGAACCTAAGAGGAGCCTTGCTGGATCAGGCCACAGCCCATCTAGTCCAGTGGTCCATCAATTGCCCATGGGCATCTCAAGCAGAGACAAGGACAAACCTTTTCCTGCTCTTGAATCCCAGCAAATGGCCTTAGAGGCATCCTGCTTGTCCCCTCAGCCTGAAAGATATACCTAGGCATCCATTCTAGTAGCCATTGATACATCTGTCATCCATATATGTGTCTAATGCTTCCTTAAAGCCATCTAGACTGGTAGCTGTCACCACCTATTCCAGCAGCAAATCCCATAGACCAATGGGTAGGTGGGGACACGCAAATATTGGCCAAGGGGTGTATTTTTTCTTGTTGCACCAATGTAACATGTGTCTAGGGGGCTACACATTAGGGAAGTGCAAGAATATTCAAATATTTGAAATTCGATTGAATTCGTTCCAATTCAGACATTCGAATCCGAACCAAATATCTACACATTTGTTTTTTAACATCCAAACGAGTTTTGAATGTTTTCAATCATTCGTATGAATTATTCGGACATTCGTAAGTGTATGGATACGGACACATTACATACATATCTGTGCACATCATATTCGTATCTGTATGCATTTCTACGGATATGTACGGGATGGAAACGGGATGCATACAGGATAAAAACAAGATGTGTACGAATGTGTATGGATGCATACGGACACATAGGAATGTTGTCGAAATTTGTATCTTCAAATGCAGGTTGAATATTCGTCCAAATAGATACGAATGTATTTGAACCAAATCGATTTTGAATACATTCATATTTTAAACATTTAAATTGTTTTTAATTTTTGGATATTTGATTCGAATCAAAGGCCAAAAATTGCATTGGTGCACAACCCTACTAAACATGTTTTTAGAATCAGCTATTGCCTGAACCATGGCTGTGGTCACCTGAGCTTAAAGCTACAAGCTATCATTGCATGCAGCCCAATTCAGCAGTGGCCCACCATTTGCTTCTGGGCATCTCAACCAGAAGATGAAGGTGAAACTTTCACCTTCTCTTGGCTGTCTAGAAATGGCCTTTTGAGGCATCCTGCCTATCTTTCCAGCCTGGAGCCCAAACCTAGGCATCCATTCTAGGAGCCACTGACACACCTGTCCTCCATAATTCATTGATAAGAACATAAGAGGAGTTGGATCATCCCATAGCCCATCTAGTTAGACATCTTGTCTCACGCAATGACCCACCAGTTGCTTCTGGGCATCTCATGCAGAAGACAAAGGTGAAACTTTCCCCTTCTCTTGACTGTCTACAAATGGCCTTTTGAGGCATCCTGCCTGTCTTTCCAGCCTGGAAGCAAAACCTAGGCATCCATTTGAAGAAGGAGAAGAAGGAGAAGAAGGAGAAGAAGGAGAAGAAGAAGAAGAAGAAGAAGAAGAAGAAGAAGAAGAAGAAGAGAGTTGGCTTTTCTACCCAGGTTTTATCACCCATTTAAGGGGACTCAAGGCGGCTGACAAAGCTTTTCTATTCTTCTCCCCACAAGAGAACACCCTGTGAGGTGAGTGGGGCTGTGAGAGCTCAGGAGAGAGTTGTGACTAGCCCAAGGTCACCCAGCTGGCTTCATGGGGGAGGGTGGAATCAAAGCCGGTATTCCCAGATAAGAGTCCAGCTCCCTAACCACTAGACCAGACTGAGTCATTCTAAGAGCCATTGACACACCTGTCCTCCATAACTCATTGATAAGAACATAAGGGGAGCTGGATCAGCCCAGAGCCCATCTAGTTCAGCATCCCGTCTCACGCAATGACCCACCAGTTGCTTCTGGGCCTCTCATGCAGAAGACAAAAGCAAAACCTTCACCTGAGACGTTTTCGCATTACTCCCGTTCCATTTGGAACGGGAGTAGGACGGGAAGATTAAGACAGCTCCCGGTGCTTTCACCTTTCACACACAGACGCGCCGGAACGCGTGTAAACGTGTTCCGGCGCGTCTGTGTGCGAATGCTCAAAGCATCGTGAGCTGTCTTAGCCGGCAAAGGCTGGCCAGGGGCGCAGAGACAGCCGCGGAGGCAGATCGGCAATCAGCTGATTGTCAAACAGCTGATTGTCGAAGCCGCGCCGGCGTCGGAGGCGAGCCCGCAGCTGTTAGGGAGACAGAAGCAGGTGCGAATGCTTCTCCTCCCGAACGCCTGCGGGCGGCTCGTCCGCGTTCGAACGCATGTAGAGCACTTTAAAGTGCTCTACATTTCGAACGCGAGAAAGACAGCTGCGGACACGTCGGAGCGCAAGCCCCGCTCGGGCAATGCGTATGCCGTGTCCGCAGCTGTCTCCCACGCGTACCGTTCAGCCCCGTGCGAAAACGTCTCTGTTCTCGACTCGTTGCAAATAGCCTTTTGAGGCATTTTGCCTGTCTCTCCATCCTGGAAGGAATACCTAGGCCTCCATTCTAGCAGCCATTGATACAGTTGATCTAACCCTTCCTTAAAGACATCTAGGCTCATTGCTGTCACCACCTCTTCTGCTACCATATTCCATAGATTGGTAACCCTCTGGGCGAAGAACCAAATAAATGCTGGCGCTTCCAGGGCATTTCAGATGTTTTAATGAAGTCCCATTTCGTTTTGAGCTCGAAGCGAGGTCTTTTTAAAAGGAAGTGCTTTGTTCTAGTTCAAGTTCAAAACACTACAAACAACGCAGGAAGGATTTCTGCGCATGTGACGAGGGGCTGCAGAAGAATAAGCTTTCTATTCTTCCTGCTTCCTCTCCTCAAACTATATCATACGAGCTGTGCAGCAATTTTAGCACATCCGTCCCACTTCCAGGGATGGAAATAAGGAACTCTGTAATGAAATTCCCCGACAAGATGAAAAATTCTGCGTGCAGAGACCCGTCTTTCCTGTGCCACGCGCTCTCTCCTAGTTGCATATTCTAATTCATCCTCCATGCCTGTGATTTAATGCTGTTGCTAATACTTTTATGTCAACCTAAGTGAGATAGAAAAGTTAAAAAATTCATTGCTGACCTTTCCCTGACACGTTTAGCTTTTGTGCCGTGCGGGAGGTTATCGGCGGTCCTGCTCGCGAGTTACCTCTCTTCCCCGCTCCTGGAAAACAGAAAGAGAAGAATGAAAAAGAAAAAAAAGAAAAAGAGAGAAAGAGGCGGTATTATGATACAGGCTAGAAGAGTGTCAGGATTGTGATTTCACAGGTCGGGATGTGCAAAAATATTTGAAACGTTCAAAATTCAATCGAATTCGGACATTTCAATTTGAATCAAAGGTCATTTCTGAACATTTGAATGAATTTGAATGTTTTGAATAATTTGTGCTAATTATTCTGACATTCGTATGTGTACGGAATAGAATGGGCACTTCTAGTGACAGCGGAAGAACACCCATATATCCCATACATATCCCATACATATCCCTAACCTATCTGCTCTGAAAGTGTCAAATCCACTCTGAATCCACCTTCATGCCACTTAGAATCCACTCTGGGCCCATTGCAGATGGAGCTGGGGCAGCCACTTTTCACTTCCCCAGGTTCACAAATGTTCTGAACCGTTTGCACGGATACGAATGTCACAATGCGAATTGAGGTTTGTGCAAAACACGCGCGTTTCACCCGAAAGGAAAGGCAGAATGCAAAGTGGATCTTTTATATGAATAAACAAATAAATAAAGACAAAAACCAGATATCCTAGAACAGAGGATTTTGAGGAGAAATGGAAGTGTGATAGCGGAAGGGGGGCAGAAACCCTGATATTAATGAAATATGTCTCTTTAAATGTCTGTTTTCCCCTGAAGCTTGCAGGGCTCAGTTTGTTTATTAGAAGATAAGATAGTGAGGGGGGAAAAAATGTATTTTGTAGGAAGGAAATAGTAATGCCATTTTGCAGACAGATAAGAAGCCGAATTTCTATTTTATGCCCAACGGAACGATTTGCTTTCATTATCTGAAAAGTAGCCGCAAAATGGCACCCTTTGGAAAGGAAACCAGGCCAAAAATAAAGGGTGTTATTCACATGGGTATCAGTTGTGCCTTTTGGGGAACAACGAATATGGGTTGAACTGATGGGCCAATACATAGGGATTTGCATGAATAGTTGAGATATTTGTACGCATCCGTACAGATACGTACAGGATGTAAACGGGATGCGTACGGATGCATACAAGATTCGTATCATCCATTTTTTCTTTGTGAAAATTCAGATATTTCAATATTCAATTCAAATCGAATTCAGAAATTGCATTTGTGCAAACCCCTACCAAGGGATTTCCTTTCCTACAAAGCAACTCTGAGTCTGAGGTCAACCCTTCACTTGAAACCTTCTTTGGTCCATCTTCAGGTCTGACAGCTCACACCTTTTTTTTTTATTTCCATCCAAGTTATCTGCGGACTTTTCCACCCTCCATTTGGACTTTCCTGAATAGAAAGGCCCCAAATAAAGTGGATAGAAATGAAAAGTTCTGAGCAGCATCTTCACTGGTTCAGATCAACCATGGAAGGTCCGAGCCTCGGGTCCCAGGTGGGGTGGTTTTTGGTGGCACGTTATGGCACATCGGCACGCACTCAGCAGCCCCAGAAGACTGCTTTTTTTCTTTTGTTTTGTTAATGTATTGGCTGTATTTTGCTTTAATGGCTGTATTTTGCTTCCATTTGTTGTAAACCGCCTTGGGCAAAAGTTTATTTTGGAAAGGTGGTATATAAATAAAAATGGAAATGGAAATGGAAGATGGGAGGTGTAGCTTCTACACCAGAGTGGATTCAGAGTGGATTCAGAGCAGATTCAAAGTGGATTCAGGGTGGATTTGATGTATTAAAAGCAGATACATAGGGGATATGCATCGGATACATAGGGGATACATAGGGGATACATAGGGGACAGATGGGGGGTTTGTATTGGTTACACAGGGATTTCGTTTGCAATTCGTAGCGTGGATTCAAATCATATTTGTATTGAAAATTTGTATTGAATTTAAATCCTATGACATTCGAAGAAGATCTATCCAACCCCCAAAACCCTGCTTCACAGATCTTTCTTTTTTGGGTATATTTTCTAGACTTGCTCATTAGAACTCTTTTCATAAGGCTGATTAATGGGGGGAAAGTTGTGACCTCAATACTTCACCTTTCCCCTATGTTCCTAAAGAGCTCTAAACCAATATTTCTCTTTCATTGCAGCATATTAATTCCATCTCCCCCCAAAAAAGTTTTGATCACTGCTGGCTGAGGGTTTTTCTTCTTCTTCTTTTCTGTAAAACCTTCCTGAAATGAGGTGAGAAGATCTCCTAGGTAGGGGGAAAATTGAAAATTAAAGAATCTATTTGCAACCGAGCAACTTGTTGATGAGCGTCAAGCTCTTGAGGGTCACCAGGCTGAAAATTGCAATCCCTCCGAGGTCGAATTTGCACGTTAGCTCAGAGCGCCTTTGCCACTGCAAAATCACTTCCGCACAGCCGGCCTCCGGGTCACGTCAGCAGTGGATTAAAGAATTGGATCAAAGCCCGAGTTGCCCAGAGCAAGCCGCTCGGGGACAAAACACAGCATTTCTTCTGCACCTGTGGATTTTGGTGCAAAGAATGTCCATATGGCAGTCTGTCGTCCTCTTGAAAAGAACAAACCTTTCCTCAAGTACGCGCCTGGTGAATTTGCAAAGTTTGCTCCTCCTAAACCACTCCCTGAGCTGGAACGTAAAGAAAGTGAAATCTGTGTGCAAATATGTTTGCATTAGTGAAAACAAAGATCAATTTAAGAACCTAAGAAGAGCCCTGCTGGATCAGACCACTGCCCATCTAGTCCAGTGGCCCACCAATTGTCCATGGGCATCTCAAGCAGAGGCAAGGACAAACCTTCTCCTGCTCTTGAATCCCAGTAAATGGCCTTAAAAGCATCCTGTACTTAGATATACTTAGGCATCCATTCTAATAACCATTGATACATCTGTCATCCATGATTAAGAGGAGCCCTGCTGGATCAAGCAGGATGCCTCTATTTGCTAGGATTTGAGAGCAGGAGAAGGTTTGGCCTTGTCTCTGCTTAAGATGCCCATGGGCAATTTGTGGGCCACTGTGTGAGACAGGATGCTGGACTAGATGGGCTGTGGCCTGATCTAGCACAGCTCCTCTTATGTTCTCTTATGTTCTTAAGCTCCAGACCACAGGATCAGGTCACAGAGAGGTGGTGCAATAAGACCTGGATGGTATTGTATGTGGACTGGATATTGATGTAGAGTTTCACACAGAGCAACATCCAAAGGGCCCTAATGGTCCTGCTTTTGTTCTTTACCATGTTTCCCCTACCCAACCAAATGATCTGTAAGTGCTTGAAGGTTCATAGTCTGCGTGCATTGCAAGAATAGGAATGGGCAAAATGAAGAATGAAAACAAATTTAATTGAAATGAGCTGTGACATTTAATGGGAGCTAATGGGTTCCACATAACCTGCCCATGAATAGAGTGCTTCTCAAGGTCAGCAGCTGTTTGTTAGAGTCCAAAAATCCTTATAAATGAGGAGCTTTCAGGGGAAAACAAATGAATACCTTAGTTCATTCCAAGTATTTCTGTTCAAAACAGAGAGAGAATGTACTAGTTGTGCAGACACTGGAGAAGATTCTTTAGAATTAACCACATCCATGTACCTGGTTCCTGTTAACCTTGGAAGGGCGGGGGGGGGAATGGACCTAGACTTTGCTGTGTGACTAAAGAGACTGGCAATCACTTTGGAGGGACTGGTGAGGTATAAAATTGCATCTTCTATAATGGCTGAGACTGTCTCTCTGTCTTATTGATAATTAATCTTATTTATGAACTGAATGCTTAGAGTCCAGCAAGAAGAATAAAGGCTTTCCAGAGCAAGATGGAGCTCTCTGGCTGATTTTGCACAGCAGAATAAAGCCAGTGAGTATGTGCACAAATGTTTTTTTTTTTTCGTATTTAATTTGTATTGAATCAAATGCAAAAAAAAAAAAGTATTTGTTCTAATAGATCCCCTTCGAATGTAGTGGAATTTGAATTCAAAACAAATGTTCAGTCCAATACAAATCCCATACAAATGGACATGAGTCCCATATAAATGCATACAAAACCCACACATATCCCATACGAATCTCATACGAAGCTTCATACGAATGTATCAAAACATTCCATTTGAATTTGAATGTCAATTTGAATGTGCCAGCATTTGATTCGAATAAGATTGTCCGAATTAAGCCAAATTTGTATTAATTTTGAATGTTATGAATATTTGTGTACATCCCTATAAACCAGGGGTTGAACGAATAGATTCAAATTTGCTTATTTGAAATCAAATTTGGTTTAATTTGAATTTTAAAGATTCAAACCAAATTGAATATTTGGATATTCAATTCAAATCGAATCAAACCCCGAAAATTGCATTTGTGTGCAACCCTACTGGGTTGGCTTCTCCTTACCCTGGTGATCATCCTCATAGGAGGTTATGGAACTTGCTAAGAGCCCTTGGCCCTCAGGCTGATGGTATAGAGCGTTTCCTTCTGTTTCTGCGGTCCCAGAGATGTTTTCAGGATGCTATTCCACGACTGGGAAATAAATGAGGTGAACATTTACCCTGCGGTTTTCTACCATAAAAATGAGCACAGAAATCAGGTGCCAAACAGCCATGAAATGAGGTAAAGCAAATGTGCAGAACGAACATCAAAGTATTGTTCAGCTGGCTAGAACAGTCCTTCCTTCCTTCCTTCCTTCCTTCCTTCCTTCCTTCCTTCCTTCCTTCCTTCCTTCCTTCCTTCCTTCCTTCCTTCCTTCCTTCCTTCCTTCCTTCCTTCCTTCCTTCCTTCCTTCCTTCCTTCCTTCCTTCCTTCCTTCCTTCCTTCCTTCCTTCCTTCCTTCCTTCCTTCCTTCCTTCCTTCCTTCCTTCCTTCCTTCCTTCCTTCCTTCCTTCCTTCCTTCCTTCCTTCCTTCCTTCCTTCCTTCCTTCCTTCCTTCCTTCCTTCCTTCCTTCTATACCCAAAGGTCTCAGCGCAGGTAACAACCTTAAAATCCACCAAATCAAACAAAATAATATATAATTAAAACAATAAAAACCATCACAGCATTTAAAATCCAACATGTTAAAAACAAAACACTATCAATTAAAACAGCGGTGTTTACAGTGGGGGAAGCATGGCTAACATTAAGCCAAAGGCCTGAGCAAAGAGGTGCGTCTTCGCCGCCTTCCTGAACATGAACAGAAGACTATTCCACAGCCTGGGGGCCATTACTGAGAAGACCCTCTTCGGGTCCCCACCCGCCTCACTGATGAAGGCAATGGGACAACCAGGAGGGCCTCCCCTGCAGATCCTAGGGCATGGGCAGGTTGGTATGGGAGAAGGTGTTAACACCTTAAATTAGGCTCAGTAGCAAATTGGCAGCCAGCTCAGCCCTTCTAAAACCGGTGTGATGTACTAGCTGTTCCGATCAGCACCCTGGTGGCTGCATTTTGCACTAGCTGCAACTTCCGAACTGTCTTCAAGGGCAGCCCCATGTAGACGCATTGCAAAACTCAGACATTCAAATTCAAATTGAATATTGACATTAGAATTTGAATCAAATGTTCTGATACATTCATATAAAGTTTCATTACAGATCTGCATGGAATTTGTCCAGGATTCATATAGGACTTGTATCTAACATCTGTACTGAATTTGAATGGAACATTTGAATTCTTCCCCATTTGAAGGGATTTATTTGGACAAATACGAATTTTCTTGCATTCGCTTTGATAAGAATTGAATTTTTTAATCCAATTAAATATTTGTCTGCATTCCTATTCCTGACTAAAGGTAAGTGCAGAAAGTGCCCTAGCATCAGTGGTGAACGTGAAGTATAATGAAAAATTTCTGGTGGAAAATACTCGTCACAATATGCTTCAACCTGACTGAGTTCAACTTAGGTCAGACATAAGTTCCACTTTGTGAAATAATCCCCAGCATTTGCTGAAATAATTCAGAAGACTACTTGGGAACATTCAGTACGATTGAGGACAGATTAACTTTCTCCCTTTGCGGGCTGGGCAGGGCGGTGACTGACTCAGAGCTGAAGTTCATCCACCACATTTCTATGGCTTTCAGGATGTTGCTTGACAGGGAAAGTGGCACACAGAGAAGAAGAAGAAGAAGAAGAAGAAGAAGAAGAAGAAGAAGAAGAAGAAGAAGAAGAAGGGGAAGGGGAAGGGGAAGGGGAAGAAGAAGAAGGGGAAGGGGAAGAAGAAGAAGGGGAAGGGGAAGGGGAAGAAGAAGAGTTGGCTTTTCTACCCCACTTTTCTCACCCATATAAGGGCACTCAGAGCAGCTGACAAAGTATCTATTCTTCTCCTCACAACAGAACACCCTGTGAGGTAGGTGGAGCTGTGAGAGATCAGAAGAGAGCTGTGACTAGCCCAAGGTCACCCAGCTGGCTTCCTGGGGGAGGGCAGAATTGAACCCAGTATTCCCAGATAAAAGTCCGGGTCCCTAACCACTAGACCACACTGGCTCACTATTTATAGAAGGGGATCTATTTGAACAAATACAAATTTTCTACGATCCTATTCAATCCAAATTCAATGCCAAAAAGCACAGTTGTGGATGTCCCTAATCCACAGTGGATTAAAAGCAGATTCAGAATGGATTAAAAGTGGATTGAGAGTGGATTTGACATGTTTGGAGAGGATATGTAGGCAATTTGTGGGCGATTCATAGTGGGAATTCAAATTGGATTCCTATCAAGCATTTGCGTCCAATTCGAATTCTTCCACATTCAAAGGAGATCTATTTGAACGAATATGGGATTTTTGCTTTCCCTTCAATATGAGTCAAAGACACACACAAAAATAATGTGCATCCCTAGTATCGATTAAATGTTCTTCCTTTGGAAGAAATCCCTTGATGAAATTGGCCCCTTCTTCTTTTCCTCTCTCTCTGAGCTGGTTCCATGGTTTTATGGAAGCTTTTTATCATTTGATGTTGTCTTCGTCCCTGCTAAATCTACATAATTATGCAGGATTATGGCCACGCTTCCCTTTAATACTGAAAATGATAATGGGTGCATGCCTTTCCCCACTCATAAAACTGCTTAGATACTTTTTAAGCGTGGTGCATTCACCACGCAGCGGTGGGAAAGCAAGGGAATTTACTAGCTTCTGAAACACGAGGAGCCCGTAAATTCCATCAGCTGTAGGAGCCAGCAGGGCATCAGTTGGGAGAATATTGTACCATAAAAGGTGGTATATGGCAAAGTGTCATTAGACGTACCCAATGTTATAGATGGTGTAGTCTGGCCTTCTTCAGGTTCTTTCCTTCTATTCCATTTTGTACGGCCTTCTTCTTGGGTCAGAAGAACAAAACAGCCTTGGACCGTAAAGCTGTTAAGTTGAAATCAGCAGCGGCAATTTGCTCAGCAGAGACAGCAGAGAGAGGGAGAAATGACAACATGGTAGTTGACAGCACTTTTTGATTATGTCCCACCAAGGTTTGATCCAAGGTGGATCCATCACATAACTCATTGCTTGACTTGCTTTAACATTTAATCCCACTAAAGCCCTTTGAGATAGGTTAGCCCAAATGGCAGTAATAGCCCACTGAGAACATGTTCAGTGCTGAGGAGAAATTTGGATCCATGATCTCTTAGGTCTTTTCCACTTTGGGCTAGTAGATCAGTCTACTCTGAAGCAAGAGACAACTTGAAAATGGTGGTGGAGGAGGAAGAAGAAGAAGAAGAAGAAGAAGAAGAAGAAGAAGACTTGGCTTTTCTACCCCGCTTTTCTCACCCATTTAAGGGCACTCAAAGTGGCTGACAAAACTTCTGTTCTTCTCCCCACAACAGAACAACCTGTGAGGTAGGTGAGGCTGAGAGAGCTCAGAAGAGAGCTGTGACTAGCCTAAGGTCACCCATCTGGCTTCATGGGGGAGGTCAGAATTGAACCTGGTATTCCCAGATAAGAATCCGGCTCCCTAACCACTAGACCAAACTGGCTCACTAAACCAAAATGGAGCCCTACTTTTCTCCAGTGGTAGACTGCTTACAACTGAAGTCTCATCCCATATTTTACAGGTCATGTGGATAGCGTAAAGTTGGATCATGTAATGCGGATGCTAACTAACACACATAAGATTTAAAGAGAAACCTTCCAAGTGAGAGTTAGGACTAACAAAGAATTGACTACCAGAAGAGGAGGTGGCAGCAACCAGTCTGGGTAGTTTTAAGAAAGAGCTAAACAAATTCGTGGAGCTCTGGGGTATCAATGGCTACTAGAATGGATGACTAGGTACTACCTCTGGGTTAGAGACAGCCAGGAGGCCTCTGAAGGCCATTTGTGTAAAGTCAAGGAGAGCAGAAGGGGAGCCTTCATCTTCTGTGTAAGATGCCCTGAAGAAATTGGTGGGCCACTGTGTGAGACAGGATGCTGAACTAGATGGGCTGTGGCCTGATCCAGCAGGGTTCCTCTTATGTTATTAGAGCCAAATTCTTGAAGGGCATTTGTATCAAAAGCTACTGGAGTGGATGCCTGGGTACCTGCTCCAGGCTGGAGAGACAATAGCAGGTGAAGGGATTCAATAGCAGGTGAAGGTTTTCACTTTGTCTTCTGCTCTAGATGCCTAAAATCAATTATTGGGCCTCTGTGTGTGAGACAGACTGCTTCTCTTATGTTCTAAGACAGGCAAACTTTGGAGGATTCTAAGCTCCCACTAGAATCCACAGAAACTGTAAATGACTGAGAAGAGACATGATCATGGTCTTCAAGTCTCTGAAGGGTTGTCACAGTTCAGAGGGATCGTCCCTATTCTCACTTGCACAAGATGGGAGGACTAGAAACTATGGCATGAAACTTCAAGGGGGTCAATGCGGATTAGATCTTAGGAAAAACTTCCTGACAGTGAGGGTAATCGATCAGTGGAATAGGTTGCTATGGGAGGTAGTGAGGTCTCCTTTATTGGACCTACATCTGCCTGGGATGGTTTAGGAAATCCTGCATTGAGCCGGGGGTTGGACTCCACCCTAGAGGTCCCTTCCAACTGTATGATTCCAAAGGTCTTCAGGCAGAGGTTGGACCTACATCTGCCTGGGATGGTTTAGGAAATCCTGCATTGAGCCGGGGGTTGGACTCCACCCTAGAGGTCCCTTCCAACTCTATGATTCCAAAGGTCTTCAGGCAGAGGTTGGACCTACATCTGCCTGGGATGGTTTAGGAAATCCTGCATTGAGCCGGGGGTTGGACTCCACCCTAGAGGTCCCTTCCAACTCTATGATTCCAAAGGTCTTCAGGCAGAGGTTGGACCTACATCTGCCTGGGATGGTTTAGGAAATCCTGCATTGAGCCGGGGGTTGGACTCCAACCTAGAGGTCCCTTCCAACTCTATGATTCCAAAGATCTTCAGGCAGAGGTTGGACCTCCATCTGCCTGGGATGGTTTAGGAAATCCTGCATTGAGCCGGGGGTTGGACTCCACCCTAGATGTCCCTTCCAACTCTATGATTCCAAAGGTCTTCAGGCAGAGGTTGGACCTACATCTGCCTGGGATGGTTTAGGAAATCCTGTATTGAGCCAGGGGTTGGACTCCACCCTAGAGGTCCCTTCCAACTCTATGATTCCAAAGATCTTCAGGCAGAGGCTGGACCTACATCTGCCTGGGATGGTTTAGGAAATCCTGCATTGAGCCGGGGGTTGGACTCCAACCTAGAGGTCCCTTCCAACTCTATGATTCCAAAGATCTTCAGGCAGAGGTTGGACCTACATCTGTCTGGGATGGTTTAGGAAATCCTGCATTGAGCCAGGGGTTGGACTCCACCCTAGAGGTCCCTTCCAACTCTATGATTCCAAAGGTCTTCAGGCAGAGGTTGGACCTACATCTGCCTGGGATGGTTTAGGAAATCCTGCATTGAGCCGGGGGTTGGACTCCACCCTAGAGGTCCCTTCCAACTCTATGATTCCAAAGATCTTCAGGCAGAGGTTGGACCTCCATCTGCCTGGGATGGTTTAGGAAATCCTGCATTGAGCCGGGGGTTGGACTCCACCCTAGAGGTCCCTTCCAACTCTATGATTCCAAAGATCTTCAGGCAGAGGCTGGACCTACATCTGCCTGGGATGGTTTAGGAAATCCTGCATTGAGCCGGGGGTTGGACTCCAACCTAGAGGTCCCTTCCAACTCTATGATTCCAAAGATCTTCAGGCAGAGGTTGGACCTACATCTGTCTTGGATGGTTTAGGAAATCCTGCATTGAGCCGGGGGTTGGACTGAATGACCTTAGAGGTCCCTTCCAACTCTATGATTCTATGGTGAATGAGGTAAAAGGCAAAGAACGTAGGGCTTCCCTCCTTCTTTTTTTCCATTTTGCTTTAAAGAAGTCGCACAGGTAAGGAAGATAATTTCCCCCCTCGAATTTCAAGTAACGCTTGATTTCCAAAAATAAAACAACAACAAAAAGCCTGTGTTAGCTGTAAGTTCATTTTGAACCAGAGAAGTGGAAAAGTTCAGCCTCCGGGAGATGTTTAAAAAGAAAAAAAAAGTATCATTGAATGAATCTCTCGGAAACACCGTGAAAAGGGCAGAATATTGGAGTCTGAGACAATAGGGAGAAAAATGATCTAGCAAAGGAGTCCTCCAGCATTACAATGAGGAAAGGTTATTCTGGCAAGATGGTGAGCTTGAATAAAGTTGAGCCCAATCATTTTCTGCTTTCATTGTGCGAGGGCAGAAATAAAATTGGGATGTGGAGGAAAGCAACCTTTTAGAGTCGATGACATGTTATTCTGAAATACCCTGGCATACTTTGTTAGCCCACCTCCAAATTGTACTTTCCTGGATGTTCCCTAAATAGGAAACGAGGTAAAGGTGAGCAAATCCACATCAGGCTCCTGTGGTTATAACAATTTGTCCCAGTTTGAATTGGGGAAATGCAAGAATGTTTATTTTGCATTTGCATTTGAGTCGAACCGAATGTCAAAACACTCAATTCGATTGTTTAAAATCCGAATGCAAGCAAAGCTGATTCGAACCTGATACATCCAAATCTATTTGAATGTTAGATACAGATTTGGAGATACAAATGTTGACAATATTTGTATTTAAAGGTACAAATGTCAACAACATTCACCCTGAGACCTTCGGGTTATAGGGCGGGATAGAAATACAAATAATTAATAAATAAATACGTAAACATTTGTACGTATGATACGTATCTGTACCCATTTCGTATGCATCTCGTTTTATTCCATATGCATTCCATTTTCGTTCTGTGCAAATATGTACAGATACGTATGATAGTCATATAGATATGTATGCAATACATATGTATCTGTACATTCAAATGATCTGAATCATTCGAACAAATGTTTTAGAACATTCAAAATTCATTCAAAGGTTTAAATTCACATGTGAAGACATTCTATTTGAGTTCCAATGTCCACACTGGATCAAATCCAATTGAATTTCAAATGTTTAGAGGATTCATGCACATCCTTAGTTAGAACTGAACTGAACCGTTAATCTGTTGGAAAGGAGCTGGTTTGAACCATTAGAAATGGACTCTGGTCTGAATCCTGAATGAAGGTTTTTGAAATGCATTTTAAAATGCCCTTTAAAATAAATAAATAAATAAATAAATGCTCCAATTGTTTGTGAACTGTTTGAGTTTTGATTGAGAAATGGGCAGGCTTGTTTTGGTCTATGTAATCTGCTACCAAAAGAGGTGTTAGCAGCAACCAGCCTAGTTGGCTTGGTATGGATTAGCTTCAAAGTGCAAACCAACCAAACCGGTTTGGCACCTTTCTAGTCTCAGATCAGGGCCCTTTCTGCACTAGGCCTTATTCCAGATTATATCCCAGAATAAGAACCTGCCACCCACATGCTGGTGCAGTTTATGGTGGACCCCATCCAAGGCTTGCCATAGTCTGCAATAGCATGTTCCCTATTCCAGAATATAATCCAGAACAATGCCCAGTGCAGAAAAGGCCCATGAAAATCTGGTAAACAGCTACACTCATCTCCTTGGCTCAGCGTTTAGATGGTTTTCATAATAAGCTCCATTGAGATGAAAGGCCTAAAGATGTCTCATGCAATATGCTCTCCCATTCAGACACACGCAAAGGTGACAATTATTGTGCCAACAAAGGCAGAGAACATGATGAGCAGATCAACCGGGGAGGACTATCACTTCTGTGGCCTTCCTAGCCAGCTCTTGGCTGCAGGCTCTGAAACTGCCAAGGCAACACCATGTTTAATGTATTGTCTAAAGGCTCTTTCATGTTTATTTTCATTTTTTTAAATTTTAAGCCTTGTTCATGATGTGCGCAAATATTCAAAACATTCATTATTCGTACGAATTTGTCTACATTTGGAACGTCTGTACACTAATCCAACGGTAAAGCATTCATGCATTACTCTTTGTAAGAATACAAGTGTTTCGGACATTCATACAAACAGTTTGGTCATTTGTTAAACTGGAGACGTGGGAAAGAGCCTGCACCGGTCACATCTGCAACAGATCCAGATTGCATTTGACACGGATCGAGAGTGGATTAAAAGTGGATTCAAGTCATATTTGACACTTCCAGAGCCTGGACATGTTTCGGGATATGTATCAGATATGAATTTGTTTGTATCCGATACATATTTGTTTGTATTGGATACATATCAGACACTCGTACAAATTTGTACAAATACATTTGTATTGAATAGAATCCTACCACATTTGAAAGGGATCTATGCCAACGAAGGGGATCTATTCCAATGAAAAACCCATTCCTGCACATCCTATTGTTCACATTTAAGAAATAACAGTCGGGCCCCCGTATCCACTGAGGATACGTTCCAGGTCCTACCATGGTTACCTGAAACAATGGATAATCTTAAACAGGACTTCCAATTCTGGGGTCATGCAACCCTAGAACTGGAAGTGCTTTTCTGGCTTCCGGAAGGCCTATTCTGGCCTCCAGAGAGCATTGGAATAGGCGTGCAATGCCCTTATGCCCCCTTACATTTTGGGATGGGCACCGGTGGTGTCATGCAGCTATTCCAATGCTCTACTGAGGCCAAAATAGGCATTCCGGTTTTGGGTGCTTTTTCCTTATGGCACCTGCAAGGGCAGGGGGGGGGGCTGATCCGGTAACCGTGGTTAACTGAAACCGTGGGTACCAAATCAGTGGATACGGGAGTCCGGCTGTATGTTAAACAATTAAGCCACCATCATGGCTCAGGGGGGGCATGATTATGATACCAAGATGAAAGAACCCAAATCCCTTGACTTTGTTTTGATGAAGAAATGAAAAAAAAAACAGATATTCTCCCTTTTGTCACCTAAAAGGACAAGAAAGCTCCATTCTGAATGAGTCAGGGATCAGCGATCATGCCTTGATAATCAGAATATATTTTCATGCTTTTGCAATTAATGATTGACTGTCAGACATTCCGTTGTGGCAATTTGCAGAGCTTTTGTCTCTTCCTCCCTCCCTCCATGACTTCTCCATAAAGCTGCTTCAGATTAAATGGAATGTGTAATTCAGGATTTTTTTAAAAGGGGGGTAATGTCCAAAGACTTCTGATTATAATCATAGCCTTTCTCACAGAAAATGCTCTGTGAAGATTGATGGTGCGCACACACACATACGCACATGCGCACACAAATAGAATGGTAAGAGGGGGCATTTTGTTTACACATCAACTCATTTTGTTGCATATTAAATCTTCTTTAGTGGACCTGCTGCCGGGGGTGGGGGTGGGGTGAGGATGGGAGAGGGTTGTTCAGATGTGATAAATGAAGAAGAAGAAGAAGAAGAAGAAGAAGAAGAAGAAGAAGAAGAAGAAGAAGAAGAGTTGGCTTTTCTACCCCACTTTTCTCACCCATTTAAGGGGGCTCAAAGTGGCTGACAAACCTTCTCTTCTTCTCCCCACAACAGAACACCCTGTGAGGTGAGCATCAGTCAATGCAGATCAGGCGAAAATATTTCAGACACAGAACTCTGAAACTGGATTTTCTCCAGTCACTTGGTCAAATGTTTTGAATTCCCTCCTGCCTCCAGAAAGTAAAGGGGGCAGGGATGCAAAGGAGAGGTCCTTATCTGTGGTGGCCCCCAGACTCTGAAACAGTATCTGTCTGGAGGTTTGCTAGGCACCCACGGTGTATGGTTTTAAGCAGTTGGTTAAAACATATGTCTTCATACAGGCCTTTGACACTTGGCTTTCTCTGAGTGTTGTCTTTGGGGGGGCCCCCTGAAAAGTAGCTTTGGGGTGGTAGCTGGCACGCATGCTAGTGCTCCTATCCCACATCTAATCAACGTTCAGGTTTTTCACCTCCAGTGGTTGCTAGAGGTGGAATGGGAACCCTAGCTACTAGGGATATGCACTAGCTACTAGGGATATGCACTAGCTACTAGGGATATGCACTAGCTACTAGGGATATGCACTAGCTACTAGGGGTGTATCTCTGCCAATAGAACTGCTGAAAGGTGGTCATGGAGACGTTCATGCAATCGTCCAGGAGTTTGTCATGACTTGGTGATACATAAGAATGACCGTCCCTACACTGACTTCACTGAGGTCTTTGATTTGGTGGTGATGGGGGAGATGCAGCAGGTGTGTATATGGAGGGTAATGTATGGAAGAACTCAGATACCTACAGTCCATTGGGCTAATCAGCCAGCCTGGCAAACCTTTGGCAAAATGCATCTCCTAAGAAACCAAACCAAGCCCCAAGGATCAATTGCTCTCACACCACGGCCCTGTGGGCGATTCTTTCATTAGTAGGAGCTCTATAAAGCATCCCTTGGGTTACGGGAGTCCATTAAACAAAATGCATGTGGGAAAAATCGTCCTTTGATTTAGTCAAGCAACGCGGCAATATTGGCAAGATAATCACATAAAAGTGACACCATTTATGGTTGAGCTGTTTGATTTTATGTCAGTGTGTTTCAATTTCGCACATTTTTATGATCATATATAGGTCTAATGTATGCATTAACCGGCGTAAAGGTTAGATAGATTGTTTTAGCATTTCAGCATAAAGATCAGTGCTGACGTATGGAGCCTGAAGAATTATAATGAGAATGCCAAGTCTGGTTACCCCTCACATAACCCTCCCCTCCCTCTCTCCCTCCCTCCCAATAGCTAATTTGGGATTGGAGAATATCAGCCCTTGAAAAGATCACGAGAAGTTTGCAGAAAAACAAAACAGGAAACATTATTTCTGCATGAAGTTTCTACTGACTTGGGATGTACATGGATGTTTGAAATGTAGTAACCACAAAAGCTTCACAGCTTTTCCCTAGCTTCTCATCCAGCCTTCGCCCAATTATTAAGCCCCTTGCTAACCAAGAAGACAAAGCTCAGAATAAAGAGCAACTATTTTCCTGTCCCATAAGCTTGTAGTACACACTCAGTGCCACCAGGGTGCTGGACTCTTTCCACTCTATGCAGTTGCCGTTGGGCATTATGGCGTCTGCGACCACATGGCTTTCCAAAGGACAACTCTTCTCTTCCTGTTTGAGGCTTTTCCCCGCCTCTGACCACAGGATGTGACATCAGGAGGACCTCTGGCCTGCCCACCTAAGCCAGCTCCACCAATTACCTCCCTGGATTGTGCCTTTACATCACTTCCTCCACACCCTCTCTTGCAGCGGGCAACTTAAACCTCTGCAGAAAAATAAATCACTCTCTATTTCCTGCTGCAACTCCTGTCTCCACGTCTCTTCTTTTATCCCGATCGAAAGGACATTGAAACACTCAAAATTCGATCAAACTTGAACCTATTTGGACATCCGAATTCAAATAGAATGTCTATACATTAGAATTAGATTCAAACAAATTTTTGAATATTTTGAATCATTCATTTGAATTATTCAGACATTGGTATGTGTACAGATAGGTACGCATTACATACGTATCCATATGTGTGTTATTCGTATCACTATGCATTTGTACATATAAGACAAAAACAGGATGCATACGGGATAAAAACGGGATGCGTATGGATGCGCATGGACACAAATGAATGTTGCCAGCATTCGTATCTTCAAATATGACTGGAATATTCATATGAATACGGTGTATCAGGTCTTCCAGAATCCCAGATGGCTTGGACCTTCCAAACAGATGTAGAACCTATTTGATTGGGCCACAGATCTACAGTGCCTGACAAAAGTTCTGTCGCTTATCCACGTTGTTGAAACCAAAGCCTATAACCTGACTTAAAATTCATCCATTGGTTTTAGAAACGACTCATATGAAAGCTGAAACCCTCCCAAATGAGGTTTTTCAAAAGAAAATAAATTTGCTTCACTGCTGAAATATTGATCATTTAATGGACACAGAAAGGTCAGATTTTGGCGAGACAAAAGTTTTGTCGCTTTGTCATATAATGCACCTAATCCTAGTTTACAGCCTCACCTGTGCCCACTAATTGATCAGATAATTAGTGGGTGTGTATAAAAAGAACTCCAGCACTCCAGGCCCACAGCCTACTAAATGGATGGACGCTGGAAAAGTGGCAGAAGGTGGATTTCTCAGATGAATCTTCAGTTGAATTACACCACAGCTGCTGCAAATACTGCAGGAGACCTACTGGAGCCTGTATGGATCCAAGATATACCCAGAAAACAGTTAAGTTTGGTGGTGGAAAGATCATGGTCTGGGGTTACATTCAGTATAGGGGTGTGCAAAACATTTGCAAGGTGGAAGGCAATATCAATAGCCTAAAATATCAAGACGTATTAGCTGCCTCTTACATTCCCAATCATAAAAGGGGTCAAATTTTGCAGCAGGATGGCGCTCCATCTCATACATCCATCTCTACATCAAAGTTTCTCAAGGCAAAGAAGATCAAGGTGCTCCAGGACTGGCCAGCCCAGTCACCAGATATGAACGTCATTGAGCATGTTTGGGGTAGGATGAAAGAGGAAGCTTGGAACACAAAACCAAATAATCTTGATGAACTCTGGGAGGCATGTAAAACTGCATTCTTTACTATTCCTGATGACTTCATCCATAAATTGTATGAATCATTGCCGAAACGCATGGATGCAGTCCTTCAGGCTCATGGAAGTCACACAAAATATTAAATATGGCTCTAATAGCACCACAACTTCATTCACCAATGTTATGAAACATATCTTTGTATTTGAAGTGAATTATCTGTTTGATTTTCACATTAATTTTTGTGGGCGACAAAACTTTTGTCTAGCCAAAATCTGACCTTTCTGTGTTCATTAAATGATCAATATTTCAGCAGTGAAGCAAATTTATTTTCTTTTTAAAAACCTCATTTGGGAGGGTATCAGCTTTCATATGAGTCATTTCTAAAACCAATGGATGAATTTTAAGTCAGGTTATAGGCTTTGGTTTCAACGACATGGATAAGCGACAGAACTTTTGTCAGGCACTGTAGAATTCATACATATTCATATGAATTCCAGATGTCACAAATATTTGTGCACAACCCTAATCTATATGCTTGTCTCGCAACCACCAGCATCCGAATTCCCGAGTTACTGTTGCTTTGTCTTGATATAATAGGGGCCTTTTCAGAGTCTTATGAAACATAGGGCAATCTGTGTTTTCTAACCTCAACATCCTTATAGGAAAGGTGAGCTCTAGCAACTGATAAATATCAAAAATAAAAATAAATCAATAGGTCAGAACTGTGCAGGACTTTAAATCTTACCTATTGTGAACAAAACATCATGGAAACTATGTAATGGATGAGAAGCCACTTGCTGAAAAATGTGATTAAGTTCCAAAATATACAAAAAAGGAGCATATTCAGAAAATCCATATCTGGGTTGAAAGGGCTTTCTTCCGAACCAGCAGGCTCCATACTGCAGGAAAAACAGAGAACAAAAAAAGTCAGGATGAAGGATGGGAGATAGTCTTGAAAACTACCAACATACCGAAGGGAGGAAAATTGAAGTAGAAACAAGGAGAGATAACAGAAATAAAATATTAGCTGCCTTTATTTCTATTGCCCCTAGTGATCTGTAGGTCATCATCAACAAACCGTGGTCCCCAGGTAATGCACATTTCTCTCTCTCTCTCTCTCTCTCTTTATATGCCTAGTTCGAATACATCCCCTTCAAATGTGGCAGGATTCTATTGCATATGAATGTATTTGTTTGAATTTGAATGGATATCCCATATGTATCTGGTACATATCTGATACGTATCCCATAACATATTCGCTCTGAAAGTGTCAGATCTGCCCTGAATTCACTTTGAAGCCCCTCCCGAACCGTGTCGAATTCACTCTTTCCCACTTCCCCGTTTCGCCAGTATTCTGAAGCTTTGTATGAATGTTTCAAAATACTTGTATTTGCATGAATGTCAATGTACAAATATCATAACATTTGTATACGAATGTTGTATTGAATAGAATCCTACCATATTTGAATTTGTATGGATAAAGAATATTATGAAAATTTGGGCACATCCCTACATATTGCCTGCCTGCCTGTCATGGAAGACATATGGTACCTTTTCACACACACACACCCATTCATCCATCCCTATATCTACCATCCCTCCCTCGCCTCCCTCCCTATATCCATCCATCCATCCATCCATCCATCCATCCATCCATCCATCCATCCATCCATCCATCCATCCATCCATCTCTCCCTCTTTCTATCATCTCCCTCTCTCCCTCTCTACCTCTCTATCCATGTCTGTCTGTCTGTCTATCTGTCTGTCCATCCTGCCCTGCATGGGGAGGCAACACCGTTCTCTTGGTCAAAGGGCAGAGTAAACTGCCACCCATGTGAGTCTCAGAGCCTGTCCGCATTTCCCTGTTCCCTCCCACACCATTTTCCTTTTGTTTCTTGTCTCTGTAGATTGTAAACCTGAGGGCAGGGACCTGTCTAAGATTAATATAATATTGTAACCCGCCCTGAGACCTCCGGGTATAGGATGGGATAGAAATGCAAATAAATGAATAAATATATAAATAAATGAATAAATAAATAAATAAATTTCAGGCTGAAAGAGCCAAGGGCGCATGCGCAGTAGAAGTGATGTGATCATCCAGGTGTTTGACAGTGACTTAAATGCCCGGATTGCATCTCACAAAAGCTCTCCAGGAAAGTAGCAATCATGGTGGCTCCCATCCCGCATTATCTGCCTGCCGTCCGGAGGCAGCCCGAGTTAATTTCCCGAAGAGCCTCCGGCTAGACGGAGTTCCGCTGCCCTTTTCCTTCAGTTGGGGTTACCGAAGTCCGTAATTCGTCTTTTTGATGCAATTTTGTCTTTCTCAAAGGCTTCTCCCTCGGCCTCTCTTTTTCTTTCATTAAGTTTCTGAAAAGCTTTTGAAAAGACCAATATTATACATCCAGAAATTAATTGCCTTAAAAAAAAAAGAAAGATGAAAAAATAAAATAAAAATAATGAAAGAAAACGAAGAAAGAAACTCTCTTCGGGGGGAGGAATAGGGGAAAGGGGGCTTTTCTCAGTCTCCAAATCTGAAGAGATTAGTGGTATGTTTCATTAGCGGAATGCAAAGTGGCTCCTCAAATGCACATCTTTCCCCGTCCCTTGACACCTCTTTGTCATTCCATTTTGCCTCATTTAAATAGGCAGCCCTTTTTTGAAGCCTGGTAATGATGAATAAGAGTCAGATTAGCGTACGAGGACGGATGCTATGGAGAGATTTTTCGCTCCGATTTCCTGCAGGTCTTCTGGATGAAATGATTTAGCATTTAGCTCACCGAGGGCTTTTTTGAGGGACTCTTCAAGGGTGTTTCTTCCACAGTCAGAAGATAGGTTGGAGGAGGAGAAGACGACCCGGAAAGGGCTCAAGAAGACCGGAAGTTAAATGATCTTTCTACGTAAGGAACGCCTTCTTCCATATGGACCTGCCCCTGCCTTAAGATCTAGCGGTGAGGCCCTCCTGGTTGTCCCATTGCCTTCATCAGTGAGGCAGGTGGGGACCCGAAGAGGGTCTTCTCAGTAATGGCCCCCAGGCTGTGGAATAGTCTTCTGTTTATGTTCAGGAAGGCGGTGAAGACGCACCTCTTTGCTCAGGCCTTTGGCTTAACATCAGCCATGCTTCCCCCACTGTAAACACCTTTAATAGTGAGGCTGGTGGGCACCCAGGAGAGAGGCTTTTTGGTGATGGCCCCCAGACTATGGAATAGCTCCCCCCCCACTTCGAGGTGCGTCATGCCCCTTCCTTATATATATTTAGGAAGGCCTTGGCCTTTGGCTGAGCTAATTATCTCCCCCCCCCCACCTGGTACAGAGTCTATCATTTTAAACATGTTATGTATTATTTTAGATTTGTTGAATTTTTAAAGTCTCTTAGTGTATATTCTGTTCTTTAATCTGTTGTTTTAAGGTTGTTACGCGCCCAGAGATATGGGGCGGGATAGAAATGTAAGTAAGTAAGTAAGTAAGTAAGTAAGTAAGTAAGTAAGTAAGTAAGTAAGTAAGTAAGTAAGTAAGTAAATAAATAAATAAATAAATAAATAAATAAATAAGCTGGGCTGAAGCACCTCTAATTAGGGATGTGCATGAATATTTGTAACATTCGATATTCGTACAAATATTTTGGAGCACTAGTGGGAAAGCGACTGTGCGTTCAACATGGATCGAGAGTGGCGTGAAAGTGGATTCAGGTTGGATTTAATGCTTTCCGAGTGGATATCTTACAGGATCCATATTGAATAGAATCCTACCACATTTGAAGGGGATCCATTAGAAGGAATATGAATTTTCCTACGTTTGATTTGATACGAACTGAATGCAAAAGACGAAAAACGGTTCGTGCCAGACCAAGAGTAGAGTTGGCCAGAAACAGCACCAATTGCGACACGTGATTGCCGTGGTGCATGCCACAGTCGGTTCCCATGTGGAAGATGTCTGGTACTTTGCACACCACCACTTTCCAGAAGCATGGCAGGCTAAGCCCCATGTTATTATTAGGGGGCATAAGAGGGGCCCTGCTGGATAAGGCCACAACCCATCTAGTCTAACATCCTGTCCTACACGGTGGCCCACTAATTGCTTCTGGGCATCTCAAGCAGAAGGCAAAGGCAAAACCATCACCTGCTCAGGAATCCCTACAGATGGCCTTGAGAGGCATCCTGCAACCTGGAGACAGTACCTGGGCACCCATTTCATGACCATTGATCCATCTGTCCTCCATGAATTTATCTAATCCTTTCTGAAAACTGTTCAGACAGATTGCTGTCACCAGTTTGGTCTTGTGGTTAGTGTACCGGACTCATATCTCACAGTCGTGGAGTTTGATTCCACGCTCCTCCACGGAGCCAGCTGGGTGGACCTTGGGCTAGTCCCAGCTCTCTTCTGAGCTCTCACAGCGCCACCTACCTCAGCTTGTTTTATATGGCAGTCTTGAAAATTCCAAGAGCCTCATTGCCCAAATGAGGCACAAAGCAAGCCTTCTAAACGAGAGGATGTTTAATGTGTCCTGCCCCGATTCGATAGAACTACAAGCCACGGATTCATCTAAATGGTCACCGAGAACTTTGCATTTGGCAGCAGGGTGGGAAGTCCTGGACTTTAGCCACATGAACACATGGGGAACCTTGGGAACTTGCTTCCGAGTTTATGCATTCTCAGCAAAGCCAAATGATATAAATTTAATTTACCAACTGCTTGTCCTCCTGGAGGGAGACATCAAATTAGCATGGATTTCAATGACTCAATCAGCAGTGAGCCTTAGATAGAATGGGATGTTTTCAAAGATACAGCTACCCATCTTCTCTGTCTCTAGTAAGATAAAGAGAGGGAGAGAGAGAGAGAGATCAGCATAATCTCTAGTCTGTCTGTCCGTCCATCTGTCTGTCCCCACCCACCCACCCACCCACCCACCCACCCATCCATCCATCCATCCATCCATCCATCCATCCATCCATCCATCCATCCATCCATCCATCCATCCATCCATCCATGAGCATATTAAACCTGTAACAGTGCCTGGACGTGGGGAGAAAAAGTGGTTTCCTTATTTAGCCAAAGGCTAGGGCAAAGAGGTGCATCTTCACAACTCTCCTGAAAATATAACTATTCCGTAATCTGGGGGCCACCACTGAAAAGGCCCTAACCCCAAGTGCCCGGCCCTTTTGCTACTGAGGGTGATGGTATACGACTAATCCGCATACTCTGGAATCAGCATGTTAGCTTCTCACCTTTCCACACCATTCTTATTGTGTAAATGCAGTAATCCTGTGTCTCTTCTAACATCTCTGGATCCAGCTTAAAAATTGGAACATTATACACCCTTCTTTGTCCTTGTTTTACCCTGATATGCATCACAATTGCACATCAGTCCCCCAGGTGGACTGCTTTATTGCAGCTGTGGATTTTTATTTTTACTTATTCTGATATCTTGCTAATATTTCCTGATCCACCATGCTGTTGGACTTTATATGCCAATGAGTCCTGGAACTAGTGTTCTGTTTTGTTTTTCTTGACCCAGAGTCATTGCATTTTCCATCTGTCATAGATTTCAATATTTTGTGACCTCCTGTGGTGTGATGGTTGCTCTTTAATTTCACTATCTAGTAATCTTTTCAGTGTGGTTTATAGTTACATTTTTTTAAGTATTCTAATATAAGCTAAAACATGATCTATTCAAAAGGAAAAGAAATGATTCATTTCCTTCCACTGGCTATCCCAGCAATTATGGCAAACATAGCATTTCGTTTTGTTTTATTTTAAATATAATGTGAAACAGTTTTTGCGTGTTCTGTGTGCTGAATGAGTTCCATTTGAGGAAGCTATCCAAAGCAGGGCATTCATGGGGCTTTTTAGGATCCTGTGAACTTTGCCCATAAGGGGTTAGACATGCATGATTCTTCTCCTTGTAGCACATTCATGTGCAAAAAGAGCATGACATTTGCATTATAGATTTGCATGAATATTTGCCAGGTTTGAAATTCGCATTTAATTCATACAAATTCTAACATTTGCATTCAAATCAAACTTTGGCTACGTTCAACGATTGGCATTTGAATGTGAAGCGAAAACTTTTGTGCATTCGTTTGGTGCTTTGTTACATTCGTGAAGGTGGGGAGACAGCAAAGCAGCCAGTCACGATACTGGATTCGGGGTGGATTCAGAGCAGATTCAAAGTGGATTTGGGACAGACTCAGGTGTGTGATTGGTGGCAGGGACTCAAAGCAGATTCCGCCCTCCCCCATGAAGCCAACTGGGTGACCTTGGGCTAGTCACAGCTCTCTTCTGAGCTCTCACAGCCCCACCCACCACACATGGTGCCTGTTGTGGGGAGAAGAACAGAAGGTTTGTCATCCGCTTTGAGTCCCCTTAAATGGGTGAGAAAAGCAGGGTAGAAAAGCCAACTTGTCTTATTATTATTGATCCTCTGGGAATGCTAATATCTGAACGCCCGCCATGTGAATACCAAAGAAGAAGTTGCACATGCTTTTTATGTTAAACCCCCCTTTTAGCATTTCTGATACATTTCCTCGTCCCTGGACACACTTTCTTCCCTTGGCTTCTTTTCTGAGCATGTCTCTGTGGAAGCTGCCTCACATCTGTGCCTATTTGTTTGTTTGCTTTAAAAACAGGGACAAGAAAATAGCAATAATAGGGAGCTTTGGCAATTAGAAGGGTGGGAGCGAAGATCATTTTATCTTTTATAATCATTACTTTGTTGATTACCGCATCCACCGCCTCCCAAAAAAGTGGAGAGAAACACCTCCTAGCATATTTTAGCGATTAAGTTCACATAAGAAGCAGATGGCACCAGAATGTTGTCAAACACTTTGGACAGGCAGCAAATTGCCACTTTAATTATGTGAATAATTAAAATTTATATGACTACCTGATCATCCAAATAAGGATGAAAGCCCCAGTTTCGGGGTTTGTTATGATCCTCGTTTGGAGCCCTGGTTGTAGAGATTGCCTCTTCAACAGCAGAAAAGGAAAAGGAAAGAAAGAGATTGAAAGGAGAAAGCAAACTGAACAAGCTTAAAGGCTGCACACTTTTTTTCCCCCCCTGAGAGAGGGTGGGAACGCACCTGAGCTACAGCTAAAATCAGAGGATATTTTAAAAGAAGCAAAAATCCTTTTTAGTTGTATTTCTATTTCTCAAGGACAGAGATCTCATAAAAGCGTTTATTTCTTCTTTAAACTTTGTAACGTTTTAGTTGATTTGTAACCCAGCCAGAGTAAGAAATAACAAGAATAACATCCTACTTAGAACTGTCTTTTTAGGAGGGAGGGAGGGAGGGAGGGAGGAGAAAGACTGAGAGGGAAGGAAGGAAGGAAGGACCTAGAGGGAGGGAGGAGAAAGACTGAGAGGGAAGGAAGGAAGGAAGGACCTAGAGGGAGGGAGGAGAAAGACTGAGAGGGAAGGAAGGAAGGAAGGAAGGACCTAGAGGGAGGGAGGAGAAAGACTGAGAGGGAAGGAAGGAAGGAAGGAAAGACCAAGATTGAAGGAAGGAAGGAAGGAAGGAAGGAAGGAAGGAAGGAAGGAAGGAAGGAAGGAAGGAAGGAAGGAAGGAAGGAAGGAAGGAAGGAAGGAAGGAAGGAAAGACCTAGAGGGAGGGAGGAGAAAGACTGAGAGGGAAGGAAGGAAGGAAAGACCTAGAGGGAGGGAGGAGAAAGACTGAGATTGAAGAAAGGAAGGAAAGAAGGAAGGAAGGAAGGAAGGAAGGAAGGAAGGAAGGAAGGAAGGAAGGAAGGAAGGAAGGAAGGAAAGACCGAGAGGGAGGGAGGAGAAAGACCGAGAAGGAAGGAAGGAAGGAAGGAAGGAAGGAAGGAAGGAAGGAAAGACCTAGAGGGAGGGAGGAGAAAGACCGAGAGGGAAGGAAGGAAGGAAGGAAGGAAAGACCGAGATTGAAGGAAGGAAGGAAGGAAGGAAGGAAGGAAGGAAGGAAGGAAGGAAGGAAGGAAGGAAGGAAGGAAGGAAAGACCTAGAGGGAGGGAGGAGAAAGACCAAGATTGAAGGAAGGAATGAAAGACCTAGAGGGAGGGAGGGAGGGAGGAGAAAAACCTAGAGAGAAGGAGGAAGGGAGGGAAAGAGAGAGATAAGGAGATGGCAAGAGGGAGGGAGGAAGAAGACAGGAAGGAAGAAAAAATTCAAAAGACACTTAGATACCATTGGAAAGTCAACAAGTAGGGATGTGCACAATTTTTTTTCTTTTCGATTTGTATCGAATTGAATGCAAGAAAATTCTTATTCATTCAAATAGTTCCTCTTTGAACGTGGTACGATTCAGATTCAATATGAATGTTTGATACGAATCACATACAAATCACATAAAAATCTGTTCTGTTCTTCTCCCCCCAACAGACAGCCTGTGAGGCAGGTGGGGCTGTGAGAGCTCAGAAGAGAGCTGTGACTAGCCCAAGGTCACCCAGCTAGTTTCATGGAGGGGAAAGAAGAAGAGGTGGCTTTTCTACCCAGATTTCTTACCCATTTTAGGGGACTCAAAGTGGTATGTGGGTATGAGGTATGTGGGTCTGTGAGAGCTCAGAAGAGAGCTGTGACTAGCCCAAGATCACTCAGCTAGTTTCATGGTGAGGGAAGAAGAAGAGTTGGCTTTTCTACCTTTCTTTTCTCACTTATATAAGGGGGCCGAAAGCAGCTGACAAGCTTTCTGTTCTTCTCCCCACAACAGACACCCTGTGAGGTAGGTGGATCTGTGAGAACTTAGAAAGAGGGCTATGACTAGCCCAAGGTCATCCAGCTGGCTTCATGGAGGAGTGCAGAATCAAGCCTGGTATTCCCATAGAAGAGTCCAGCTCCCTAGCTACTAGACCAAACTGGCTTATAAAATCTTGTCCACAGCTTGACTGGGAACAGCTAGGGAACCCCTGGTTGGCAGCAGTTGTACCTTCTCTGAGCCAAAACCTCCAAATGGGCATGAGACCCAGGGCAAAGGGGAGGGAAAGGATAATGTAAGTGGAAGAACTCATGAATCTGGAAGAAGAGAAATACTGGATATTGGATATAGCATTTAAAGTGGTTTTGAATTAGAACAGATAGAGACACTAAATGAATAATGTGGCAATGAATAGAACTTGGCAATGAATATAACTTGGAAGAAAAGAATATATCTTGGCATTGCTCTCCACGCATAGCTTTACATACTGTACTTAGGAACAATATTTTCATTTCGATTGTATTTTGTTAAATTAAATAAAGGAAGGAGAACCTAATCTGTTGTAGAAAGAGCAGATGACTCCTAAAAACTCAAGTACAGGACTGAATTTTTTTTTTAAAAAAAATCTGATGCCACCCCCCAACAGCATTGGAATTTCTATGCATGAACTTCTGATCTTATAGATCTCATTTCATTCTTGCCTTTGCAGTTATGAGGAATGATGTTACATTTCCGGTTGGTTGTGGCTCACGTGCACAGATGGAGGTAAATGAATGGTGCATTTCTCACAACCACATAATGGGATAGATCTCTGGATATAGACCGACACCATTTTTCTCAACTCATAAGGTTGCATGTATCTTCTCCGACATCATAGTGTGTGAATATCTGAACAAAAAGACTAGCACAAAATCCAGAAGAAAGCAACATTTCCTCAATGTTAGCTTGGTGTGTGCAAGAAAACACTCAAAATTCGATTGAATGGAACTGAGCATCAAAAATTTTGCATTCATTATTAGGTAAGCCAGCAGTACTCAACCTTCTTAATGCCAAGACCCCTTAATGCAGTTCCTCATGTGGTGGAGACCCCCAACCACGGGGGCGGGGCAGCTGGGAGGTGGGAGGGATCGGTGGCGGGAGACTTGTCATGACCCCTCTGTAAGGGTAGTTTGACCCCCAAAGGGGTCATGACCCACAGGTTGAGAACCGTTGAGCTAACCCCTAATGTTAGACAATCACAGTCAGGCAGGAAATCAACCTATTTATTGGAGGCATCCGTTGCCTTCTAATGTAGCTAAATTAGTTGATTCTTTAGTTTTTGCTAGTTCTAATTCTCATCCTTTTTTTAACAAGGCAACTATGGGTAGAAGGGAGGTGAATTAATGCCCTGTGGCCTTCATCCCATGTCATACTCTATAATCAAAAGTTCATATTCTTCATATTCTCCCTCTCCATTAAATTTCACCGTGAACATCTGCTAGTTAAGGACATTTCCTTAGTACGTATGTGCACAAATATTTGTACCATTAATTATTTGTAGGAATTTGGACTAATTTGGAAATTTGTACAGGAATCAAATATTACAACATGCCTGCACTGACGTTCATACAAATATGAATGATTTGGACATTCATATGGACATTTTGGATGCTCATACAAAGAGATCAGGCGTTCAATAAAATGTGGAGGTTGCAATGGATCCAGATTTCATTCAACATGGATCAAGAGTGGAGTAAAAATGGATTCAGGTCAGATTTGATGCTTTTAGAGAACAGATTTGTTACAGGATATGTATTAGATACATATTCATTCATAACAGATATTTATTTGTCTGTGGCCCAGTCCCCAAAAGACTTATTAGCCCCTCTCGGCTTCCTCTGCTGTCACTCTGTTATAGCTGACTTTAAAAGTCCCCTCCACTTCCAGAATAAGCACCCCCATGGTAGCCGCGATCTAAACGGACTTTCCGTCCCCAAGGAAGCCTGTTTCCTTTCCCCGCATCTTCCCCCCGCCCCCTCTCGTTAAAAGGAAAAATAGCCAGATCTCCGTCTCCTGAAACGGCTTCCCGCCCCTGGCAAAGGCAGATGATCGCTCATTCATTCACTTTCAGCACTTACTTTCACTCAGTTCTCTGTTAGAAAAGGCTTTCCGCCCCGGCAAAGTCAGCGGCTGCAGGCATTGGCAGCGCGATCCTTCGCTCATTCTCTTTTAAGGCTTTCACAGATCACTGATAACAGTGTTGCAATTCTGAGCAATTCTGGCTCTTTTTACAAAGGAAAGGAAGCGAACCTGCTGCATTTCTCAGATGTGTGAATGCTTTTTGGCTGTGTGTGCAGGCAAGCAATCCCCACCCCTTTTGCCACGGAGCGTCCTCAAGGCAGATATAGCGAGCACAACCCGCGAATCGCCGAAGGAGCGCTGGAACTCTTCTTTAAAGTGCACGTATTTTATCGCGGTGTCTCACTTTCCTAAGCTCCCTAAGCGCCTTGTAAAGCCTGGAATGGGGCCGCTCAGAGGCAAAAGAAGAGTTCCAGCAGACTTTCAATTGCATGGGGACAGGGCCTGTATCGGATATCTGTAAGAATTTGTATGAATGCATTCATACTGAATAGAATCCTATCACATTTGAAGGGGATCTATTTGAATAAATAGGGATTTTCTAGCATTTGGTTCAATACAATGTCAAAAAAACTATCCATGCATATCCCTGTTCCTTGGCATTGATGGTCAAATATCTTGATATCAAGATACATTGCCTTTTCTAAGTCACTTTCTGAGGAGTTGACTTTTCTCTCTCTTGGAATGGAACAATAGATGGTGTATCTGAAGGACCTTCCAATATTCAAAATATGTCCGTCCCTTTAAAGGTTCTTGTGGGAACTTTATTTATCCACACTTTCCTTATATGTCTATAATATAAACAAATGTTGGCTGTGAGTCAACGGAGGTCATCTGAGCAGCTCAACCATCAATGGAGTCCCTTAATTAGCACGTCAATTCTCCCTTCTGCCTACTGGGTTTTGACTGATGAAAGCTGCTAATCATTACAACCTTGGCAGGTGGGAAAGACAACTATCTACACGTAAGATCTTAACATGAAACCTTAGAGTGTCCGCAGATCCTTGAAAGTAGATGGGATTTGTGTGTGTGAGAGTGTGGGGGACTAAAATCGAAATCCAAAAATGTTTTGCAAGTGGTATCCTTGGAATCATCAATTTATGACCTCATGTCTTTTGGAAGAAGAAGAAGAAGAAGAAGAAGAAGAAGAAGAAGAAGAAGAAGAGAGGGGAAAAGAGAAGGTTTACCAGTCACTTAAACGGCCAGAAATGTGGTTTAAAAGCCAACTCTTCCTCCTCTTCTTCTTTGCTAGTCATAGCTCTCTTTCTGGGTCTCCCATCCGTACCTACCTCACAGTGTGTCTGTTGTTGTCAGCCATTTTGTGCTCCCTTAAAGGGTGAGAAAAGTGGGGTAGAAAAGCCAACTCTTCTTTATTATGTACAAAGACAAGCAGCTTCCTTCATTTAACTTGTTTTCAATCCACTATTTTCTCACCCTGTGTGGAAGCCAGCCTAAAAATCCACGAAAAATAAACTAGTGAGCACAGGCAATGCCCCAGTTCCTTGCCACACATATAAATCCACAGCAACAAAGTTACATTTATTCTTTTTACGCAGTTTCTACATATCATCTGGCAAACATTTCCTCTTCCTTTCCACTCTTGTCATCCTTGCAAGTGTAATTAGATTTTCTTTCTTTTTAACCTTCCCTGGAGAGACTCATCTTAGTGTGAAGCTGGAGTGGAAGAGACTTTATACAAAAACTTTATTATTGTTACAATAAAATAGTTTTCCCTTTGCTAATTTTCACTCTCGGCGTGTGGTTGAGCCTCAGCAAATCTAACAGGACAGCTCATATGTAACAGTGATGTGTGAAGTAGACTCTTGAAAAATGTATGTATGTATGTATGTATGTATGTATGTATGTATGTATGTATGTATGTATGTATGTATGTATGTATATGTATATGTATATGTATATGTATATGTATATGTATATGTATATGTATATGTATATGTATATGTATATGTACATATCTGTGGGGGATATGTTCCTGGTCCTCCCATAGTTGAATAAACCTTTGAATTTGGTAGGATTCTATTCAATACGAATGTATTCATATGAATATCCGATATAAATGCATACATATCTGGTACGTATCCATACATATCCCATACATATCCTGTAACATAGCTCCCTTGAAAGCATCAAATTTGCCTTTAACCCACTTTGAACCCACTCTCAAACCCTTTCGAATTAACTCTGGATCCATTGCAGATGTGACTGGCGCAGGTGTGACTGGGGTGTGGAGGAAATGGCATAGGAAGAGAATCTGGGGAGATGATTGGCTGCAGGCAGGCAGGTCAGAGGTCTCTGGCAATGTCACATCCTGTGGTCAGAGGCGGGGAAAATCCTCCAACAGGAAGAGAAGGGACCTGTAGTCTTAAGGCCATGTGCTTTGCACCCGCCATAATGCCTAAAGGAAGTTTCAGAGTGGAAAGAATTCAGCACCCTAGTGGTGCTGAGTGTGTACTGCAAGTCTATGGAAACAGGAAAATTGTTGCTCCTTTTACTCTCGGGGCTTGAGAATTGGAGGGCCAAAGAAAAGGAAGCCATGGGAAAAGCTGTGCAGCCTTTGTGGTTGTGCTACATTCAGTGAGACTGGTGTACGACAGCACAGAGCCAGAATTGGGAGCTCTTTATTCCACTCCACTAAGCATGTGCAGAAATGTTCTTTTCACATTCCATTTGAATCCAATCTAGTGTGTGAGAATTCACATTTGTTCAAATACAAGCCGCTTCAAATGTGGTAGGATTCAAATTTGAAATGACTGTTTGATAGGAATCCGGTTCAAATCCCTGCTGCCAATTGCACCTACGAATCCCCTACAAATCTGCTCTGAATGCATCAAATCCACTCTGAATCTGCTTTGAATCCACTCTGTATCCACTACAGATGTGACGTGGCAGCTGCTCTCCCGGCTCCCTAGTTTCATGAATATGCCGAAGCTTTGAACAAATTTATAGAAGCATTTAATTCGCATTTGAATGTCAGTCTTTGAATGTAGCTAACATTCAATTCAGATGCGAATGTCCAAATTCACTCAAATTAAATCGAATTAAATAGGGATGTGCATGAATGTTATTTTTCCCATGCAATTTGTATAGTCACAGCCCTGCTCCACCCGGGTTATTTCCTCTGAAGAACAGTTGTTCCTTAAATACAGAGAGAGAACCCTAAGCTGGAAACATTTGTGGAACTGAGCCCAAAAGCATTTGCATGATCTTTAGGTTGCTTCTTAGCAAAGTATGATGCCTCCGTTTCTTTGGTACAGATTATTCCTGAATTTTAGATTTGGTTGTTAGACATAATTGTTTGTTTGGTTGGTTGATTGATTGATTGATTCATTCATTCACTCGATTGATTGATTCATTTAGTCATTCATTCATTCACTCATTGAATGATTGATTTATTTATTGATTGGTTGGTTGGTTGATTCATTCATTCATCTATTCATCCATCCATCCATTCTTTCAGTTTTCTCCCCCTTTTCACCCCAGCGCTCTACTCTATGCTTAATCAATTTGCAAGAAACTGGGACTATTTCTGCAGCTCCTTACAGTTCTCAAGGAAATGCATTTGGAAGTCTGTTCAGACAGGTGTCTGTCCCACCTGGGGAGACTGGGAATTGAATGTAGGGTTTTCTGCAAAATACATGTTCTCTAACACCGAGCTATCATTTTTCTCTTCTTCGAGAAGCCTGCCTTACATTGAAAGGGGCGGGCAGGCTGTAGACACAGAAGGAGAGATGGAGATTTCTATAAATCCATAAGTATCAACTCTAGTATTACATGGAAATATATATATGAAGAAATGATGATGATGAGAACATAAGAACATAAGAGAAGCCCTGCTGGATCAGGCCGCAGCCCATCTAGTCCAGAATCCCGTCTCCCCCAGTGGCCCACCAACTGCCCATGGGCATCTCAAGCAGAGACAAGGGCAAACCTTTGCCTGCTCTTGAATCCCAGCAAATGGGCTTAGAAGCACCCCACTCCCCCCCCCAGCCTCAAAGATGCACCTAGGCATCCATTCTAGTAGCCATTCATACATCTATCATCCACACATTTGTGTAACCCTACCTTAAAGCCATCTAGGCTGGTAGCTGTCACCACCTCTTCCAGCAGCACATTCCATAAACTCAAATCTCTGTCTTCACCTTGTCCAGTTTTCTGCAACATTTCTGCCAAACACCGACTTTTCTGGAGCCTTCAATAGATCCACTGAAGTTCTGGCAGCACTATTGACACCAAGTAATGTTTGTGTTTTAATAAACACACTGACTCCTTTTAAGTCCGGTATCAAAATGCTTCATTCCAGAACACTCCACATCAGCTAAATAGGACTCAGGTGTGGCTCCACATCAGCTAAATAGGATTCCAGGTGTGGCTCATTCACATCAGAATCAACTTCATATCAAACCTTAAAGTAACCCAAAAAACAAACATTCACACACAGCCCTATCTATTTTGCCTTCCCCACCATTTTCTCCTTTTTGAAAGAAGGTGATATTGACTTTGACACATTGTGTATATAAAATGTTTTCCTTTAAAAAAAGCAAAACACATTTTGTTCTTATTTAACAATCATTGTACAACATGCTATTTGACGATGATTGTGCAAATAAGCCCCCTGTGTTTGTTCAACGAGACTGAAATGCAAAGAACGGGGGAAAGATACACAAAATGTCCAAACCTATGATCTTATTTTCAGGGTTAAACATGGAAAAAGCCGTATATGAATTTCATTAATTTGAGAGTATAGGAACAATTCTACTTTCCTTCATGCTGCCTATTGACCCTGCTAATTTTAGTGGAATTAGGTGAGTCTGAAGGAGACAGACCCCTCCAGACCCTGATAGTTACCCTAAAGGGACGCCTTCTCTCATACTGACCTCCCCTTGCCCTAAGATCTAGCGGTGAGGCCCTCCTGGTTGTCCCACCACCTTCAGTAGTGAGGCTGGTGGGCACCGGGGAGAGAGCCTTTTCAGTGATGGCCCCCAGACTATGGAATAGCCTCCCCCTCGAGGTACATCATGCCCCTTCCTTATATATATTGCCCTGGATTGGCATTCAAATCCAGCTAGAATGGTTCTGTACATTTGTACAAGGCTTTGTTACATTTGTGAACCTGGGAGGTGGGAAAGTGGCTGCCCAGAGTGGATTCAAAGCTTATCCAGAGTGGATTCAAAGTGAATTGAGAGCAGATCTGATGCATTCAGAGCAGATATGTAGGGCATACGTAGAGGATTTGTAAGGAATACGTAGGGGATTCGTAACAGGGATTCATATAGGATTTGTATCAAACGTACGTATCGAATTTGAATCCTTCAACATTTGAAGGGGATCTGTCCAAATGAATATGAATTTTCTTGGATTCGATTCAATATGAATTCAACATGAAAAAAACATTCATGCATATTCCTAATAATGATATAATACACATTTTGTATAGTTTCTTACACATTCCTTAAGGCCTTTCAGCATTACATGTAGATAATCCACAGATCAATAGATAATATAGCAAATTTGAGATATGTAACACCAGAATAACAGACACAACAGTCAAAAATAGACACAAAACAAAACCTTAAACTTAGCTGTTCCCTTATGCCAATGATGCTTGGTAGAAACTTTGAAACGATAAAGTCTTTCAATAAAAGATTTATTATACATATTTTTCCCATTGCAAAATATGGATTTCTGAGCCCTTTCTTCCAAACTTAGCCTGGCTTGTAAAATCAGAAAAAGAAAAAAAAAAGGGGGGGGGAGGAGGTTTAACATCCAGCTGGTAGCTGCATTCCCAGTTGCAGAGTTATTTCAAGGGTGTCAGATCAGGTCAGCCAACTGCAAAAAGAAGTTCAAATGAATCCCCCCTTCCCAAATTGTCACAGATGGAAGAACAGCTTGGGACCCTCCATTGGCCAGAGGATATTGTGTCTTTATTTCAGTCTACACTTCTGGCAAAGGTTTTAGCTTCAATACTGATGTCGTATATCATGACATTTCTGACATATTTCTGAAACACTTGGGAAATACTGAAAGGATTTCAAACCTCACTGGAACATAGGGGATAAATCAGGACAGCTCCCTGCTATATGCTAGTAGCCTGTTGGTAGAAGAAGAGGAAGAGTTGGCTTTTCTACCCCGCTTTTCTCACCCGTTTAAGGGGACTCAAAGTGGATGACAAAGCTTTCTATTCTTTTCCCCACAACAGACACCCTGTGAGGCGGGTGGGGCTGTGAGAACTCAGAAGAGAGCTGTGACTAGCCCAAGGTCACCCAGCCGGCTTCATGGAGGAAGGAGAGTTGGCTTTTCTACCCCACTTTTCTCACCCATTAAGGGGGTTCAAAGTGGCTGACAAAGCTTTCTATTCTTCTCCCCACAACAGACACCCTGTGAGGCGGGTGGGGCTGTGAGAGCTCAGAAGAGAGCTGTGACTAGCCCAAGGTCACCCAGCCGGCTTCATGGAGGAAGGAGAGTTGGCTTTTCTTCCCCACTTTTCTCACCCATTTAAGGGGACTCAAAGTGGCTGACAAAGCTTCTATTCTTCTCCCCACAACAGACACCCTGTATTGATACAGTTTGATATTGTCATCTTCTTTAGCATTCTTTAACAGATGAAAGAAGAAACATACACCTTTCACGAGACCCGATCTGGATTTGAAAGAGGAGTACGTGGTGTTTTAAGAGAAGGGCTCTGGCTGTTTCATCTTCACTCTCCTTACATTTGCAGTTTTTGTGTTTGTGTGGTATTTGTGTGTCTTGGATTATTGTTATTACATTAAGAGCTTTGCATCTGTCGAAGGTTATTTTTTTTCCTCGTTCCCTTCAATTCATTCTTTGTTTTTAAGCTTCCACTTAGCATATGCATAATGTGTAGCTCTCCGTTTGGAAAAGGAAGGCTGTTATCTGATTTAGAGTTGCATGTCTGAACATCCAAAAGCTGCTGTATCTAAGGATCCTGCCTGTATAATTGTGTACTTAGAATTCAACAGCCGTATTAGGGGGAGGTTGGGGAATAGAGAGAGAAAATCTCCATGTTCTATCTGAAATTCCTGAAATGATACTTATTAAACGCGGACAAAGGGAAGAAGAAGAGCAGAGAAGCAATCCATCAAAGCAATTCCATTAATCTGGGTTCAAAAAGTTTCCCAATATTCTTGTGCGGGAAAGAAACGTTCCAGTTGTCACAGGCCGTTCAAGGCACGGATTGATGAATGATGGATGGAAAGATTGATAGATAGACGCGCATGTCAGCAAATAGGAAGTCAGATAGATGGACAGACAAATTAATAGGCTGACAAACAGAGAAGTAGGTAAACATATATATGTGGTTGGAGTTTGATAGATGCATAGACAGACAGAGCATAAGAGATAAAAGATGTCCGCACTGAAGAAGATGGAAAGTGAACTGAGCCAGGGAACATGGTGCAAGCAATAAATATGAGCTGAAGTCATACTGTTTGGTTCAGCTCCAACAAATTTTGGGTTACTCCAGATATAGGCTAAAACTCACAATTCTCCTGGGGTCACACAGGGAATGACGCACATAGGGGTAATTTGCACCATTATTAGGGTTAGGGTTTGCAACAAAGCCAATGGAAAGGAAATTCCCCCTCATGTGAATAGGGCCATTTTAAATATAGTAGGATTTGAATCTGCTGCCAATGCTCCTTGAATCTACTTCAAATCCCCTCCAAATCTGCTCTGAATCTGCTGCAAATGTGACTGGGCAGTTGCTTCGAAGTCTGTGCAAAACAGATCCGGAGCGACTTTGAAGTCTGTGCTGATCTTCAGAGTGAACTTCGAAGTGACTCTGAAGTGACTCCGAAGTCACTTCAAAGTTCACTCTGAAGATCAGCATAGACTTCAATGGAGCTGTTTTGCACAGACTTCGAAGTGACTTCAAAATGACCTCGAAGTGACTTCGGAGCCGCTTTGGAGATTGCACCCCCTGTCCCCCCAAACACCTGGGGTGACAAGCAGACCCCTCACGGGTAGATCCGGATTTCCAGATGGGTGCTCTGGTGTTTCCACGGCAGGGAGGTTAGCACCCATTCCTATTGGGTGCTAGACCACCCATGGAAACACATTGAGTACTCCCCTTAATCTGGATCTACTAGATCCAGATTAAGGAATATACCCATTCCTTAGATCCAGGTCTTCTTAGATCCGGATTAAAGGAGCATGGTGGAAAAACACCCATATTGGATATGTCTGCATATGTATCATAAACATGTCTCATGCGTATCCCCAGTTTAATGAATATCTGAACTATTCATCCCAATGTTCCAAAAAATACAGGTTTGTACAAATGTTAATGTATGAATGTCATAACATTCAGTTCTTGTTTGAATGTATGGATTTGTATGGATTTGTATGAATAACGATTGTTACAAATATTCATGCACAATCCCTATAATGTTCATAGCATTAAAGATTAGTACAAATTTGTCTGAATTTGGACGTTTGTATTCAAATCAATTTTTTTTTAATTCAAATTGAAAGTTTCAATACATTCGTATGAAGTTTCGTATGGGATTCATATGGGACTGAACATTTGTATGGAATTCGAATCCTACTACATTCGAAGGGGATCTATTCCAATAAATAGGAATTTTCTTACATTTGATTCAATACTAATTGAATACCAAAAAAAAAAAAATCTTGCATGTTCCTAAAATAAAACTTTTATTGAAAATGCTGGAAGACACCTGTTGCAGAATCACAAAGGTTAATATCTGCATTTAGTTATTTACAGCCAATGAAGCTGACACATGGCAGTGACAGCAGTTACACCTAACCTTTCATCACGGTGTTACCATGGTGTGCCCATTATAGTTGCCTTGACAACTTCCCATGACAGGCTTCTGGTGGGCAGATGTCTTTCCTCGTGCAGCCTTGATGTCTCAAAGACTCCAGCAAGACAGAGGTGGAACGTGCCATGTTAGCACATTCCCTTCCTCATCTAAGGAGGTCATTCCATGGTTTCCTAGCCATACCCCTTCCCTGCCTGCTGGTCATTCTCCCAAAGTCGTCAGTTCAGTCAGAAATCATTCTTTCTTCAAAGGAGCATTGGCGGTATCCAGATACCGCTTTGGGAATGGGTTAGTGAGCCATTTTGGTCCTATTTGGTAACCTCCTGGTTTGACTCCATGCTCCTCCACAAAGACAGCCGGATGACCTTGTGCTAGTCACAGCTCTCTTTCTGAGCTCACACAGCCCCACCTGTCTCACGGGGTGACTGTTGTGGGGAGAAGAACTGAAGGTTTGTAAGCCGCTTTGAGTCCACTTAAATGGGTGAGAAAAACGGGGTAGAAAAGCCAACTCTTCTTCTTCCTCCACGAAGCCAGCTGGGTGACCTTGGGCTAGTCACAGCTCTCTTTCTGAACTCTCGCAGCCCCAACTGCCTCACAGGGTGACTGCTGTGGGGAGGAGAACTGAAGGTTTATCAGCTGCTTTGAATCTCCTTAGAAGACTGAGAAGAGCAGGCTATAAAAACCAATTCTTCCTCTTCCTTATTCTGGAATATCCAAATTTTGGAGAATAAGTAAGCATCATGTAGATGGGCAAGGGAAGCTCTCCCCCCCCTTCCCCCGGATTGGATGTCATGCTACAGTCACTTCTGTAAGAGCAGGGTTGGGAAGCCCTCCTCTTCCCACGCAACTGGCTGCAGAATGGCATCCAATCCAATGAGGGAGAGCGAGATTCCCTCACCCATCACATGGAGGTAAAGGAAGCTAGGGTTGTGCATAAATATTTGTAGCGTTCGATATTCATGCGAATTCGTACAAATCTGGGCATTCATAAATGAATCAAATGTTACGACATCCATACATTCGGAACATTTGTGAACTGGGGAGGGGGAAGAGCCAGCCGCATCTGGAATGAATCCAGAGTGAATGCGACAGGGATTGAGAGTAGATTCAAAGTGGATTCAGGTTGGATTTGACACTTTCAGATCAGATATGTTGCGGGAAACATATCAGATACGTATTGGATACATATGAAATGTATTCTTTCATATCGGATATTCATATGGATTTGTATGAATACAACCATATCGGATAGAATCCTACCACATTTGAAGGGGATCTATTCAAATTAACAACAACAACAACAACAACAATTGAATTCATTCAAATTTAGACATTTGAATGTCCATAAATGTAGTAACCACAAAGCTGCTCAGCCTCCCATTGGAATGTTTAAATTCCCATGGGAAGACATTCTATTCAAATTTGAATGACCACATTCGATCTAATTCGATTGGATTTCGAATGTTTAGAACATTTATCCGCACCCCTAACGTGAACCTTCCTAGCCAATCTTCAAGATCCAAGGCTGTATAATTGCAGCAGGAAGCCATACAGGCTGAGTCACTCTTTCCCCTGAATTACAGTCAGTAGAACTCAAAGTCAGACGAGTTACAGTATGGAGACCCCTAAGGGGGAAAACTCTTATCATTGCCCCTGACAGCAAGAATGCAAGAACAACACTTTAAATAATTCATAATTTCCTGCTTTTTCCCGTTATGCTCAAAATCTAAGAGCCTGAGGTGGTTTTGGCTTCAGTCTGCCCTAATGATGTGACATAGAGCGCTTCTTACAATTGCTAGTTTTGCTGGGGGGTTATAAATCAACAGTCCTCCCGGATCCCAAAAACAAGGATGCAGTTTTAAACAGTGGTCTTATTCTGCTTGTTCCCATCAGATGAAAAAAAGAAATCAGTCTACTGCTTTCTTCTCTTCCGATGTGGCAAGCCATGCCATGCATTGTGACGTATGCGCGCATTGTGAAGGAAAGGAGGGTTTAGATCTGCGGCCTATTCACACTTGGCCCCATTCTGGGATACGTCCCAGGACAGGGATCTTTGGGCTACCTGCAGTAGGAGGGAAATGCATAAATATTCATCACATACAAAATTCGACAAAATTCACCAAAATTTGGACATTCGTCTTTGGATCAAATGTTGGGACATTCAAAGTTCGACATTCAAATTCGAATCAAATCGAACGTTTTGATATATTTGTATGAAGTCTCATTACATTCGCGAATCTGGGGAGGTGGGAAAGTGGCTTCCCCAGGGACATCCACAAAGGATCCAGAGTGGCTTCAAAGCAAATTCAGAGTGGATTCGAACTGGATTGAGATTTGGATTTGATGCGTTCAGAGTGAATACATAGGGGATACGTAGGGATTCATATTGGATACATAACGGATTCATAGGGGATTTGTAGCAGGCATTTGAATTGGATTCGTATTGAACATTTGTATGAAATTCAAATACCACATTCGAAGGGGATTTATTTGAACAAACACAAATTTTTGTGCATTTGATTTGATACAAATTGAATACAAAAAGAATTTGAGCACAACCCTACTGAAGATTGAACCTTGACTGAATCACAACTTTGTTAACTATTGAGGGGAGGGGAGCTTTAGGGTGGGGCCTTGTTGGTGGTGGCTCCCACACTAGAATGGCCTCCCTCCTGAGATGCACCAGGCATCTTCAAGTTTTATGCTTAGGAGATCGGTGAAGATGTGCCTATTTTCTCTGCTCTTTGGGCAAGGAAACAGCCTCCCTTCCCCACATTCAGGCACAGTTGTTATTTCGAGTGTGTTCCCTTTATATTTTGCTCCTATTGCTGCAACTCACCCTTAGACCCCCAACCACGGAGGTGGGGCAGCTCAGGTGAGGATGGGGTGGGAAGGCGGGAGACTCATCGCGACCCCTCTGAAAGAGTAGTTCGACCCCCAAAGGGGTCCCGACCCACAGGTTGAGAACCACTGTTCTAAGGATTTTCCAACATTCAATTTGTTATGAACTGAATGCCCAAAAACGCATTCATGCACATAGGTTACTCACCGCCAGCTCTTCTGCTGAAATCGTTCTGTTCCCATCCCTCCCCTTCCGTTGGAGAGCTCATCTTTGACTTCCACCCATCAAGCTTTTTCGCATTGTCCCCAAGACCTGCTAGTAATTAAGTTTCCTGATTTCCATGGCGATTTGGTCATTCTCTATGGCAATCAGACAAGCTGTGCATTTGCATTGACTGAAAGCCATTTAAGTAATGCTCAGGCGGTGATCTTTTAGCCCGCAGGCAAAGGTCATCTGACTTTGAATGGGGTGTCCGTGAGATTCTCAACAGTTCTTGATTAATGGTCGGAAGCAAGGCAAACGGGCTGCTGAATGGCTATCTTCAAGAGCCTCAAAATCCATGCCATCTTTTAACCTTTGTTCCTGATAAATATTCCAAACACTCGAAAGTTGCTAATAAATATTTTATTCCACCTCTTTCCGGGCAACAGACTGAGAGGAAAAAGAAAAGAAAAAGCATGCATTTGAGGGGGAAAAGGTAATTTAGGGAGAAAGAAAACAGTAGAATAAAGGGCTATGTGATGTGTTTTAAATTAACGCCACAGAAGAAAAACGGCAAAGGGAAAAACTGAGGCTCATTGATGATACAGCAAAACTTCAACAGAGCCTCCACAAAGATTTATTATCTAAACTATCTGTATTAAGCCAATTTATCTTAAACCAAGGATAGATAATGGGTGTTTTTCCACCGTGCTCCTTTAATCCGGATCTAAGAAAATCCAGATCTAAGGAATGCATACATTCCTTAATCCCGGATCTAGTAGATCCAGATTAAGGGAAATACCCAATGTGTTTCCATGGGTGGTCTAGCACCCAATAGCAATGGGTGCTAGCCTCCCTGCCGTGGAAACACCGGAGCACCCATTTGGAAATCCAGATCTACCCATGAGGCGTCTGCTTGTCACCCCAGGTGTTTGGGGACGACGACAGGGGGTGCAATTTGCTAATTTTTACCCTTCTGAAGGTGAAACAGAATGACAATGAACAAAGAACAAAGCCTGTAAACAAGAATTCATTGTTTCAGACCTCTGCTTGATGTTTCTTGTGCTCAGACCATATTTACTTTTCAAGTTGAGAAGTGATACCAGCTATTTTCATTTTCTTTAAATACAGTGATGGAGAGAGAGAGAGAAATAATCACTGAAAATTTATTTTTTTTAAAAAAAACCTTAATTTGCACTGCCCAGTCTAATATACGCAGGGAATGTAATTATCGTTTGCTTCTTTTTACATTCCTTTGAATGTTGTGATGAGAAATGTTCCAAAATACATTAAGGCACCCATTTTCTGAGATAAACTCTATTTAGAAATGCATATATTTAATTATGGATACAATATGTGTTTAAATATGAACTGCCGTGTAGGGTTTTGCTTGTTTATTTGCTCAAACTCAATGTGGACTTGACCAAACTTGTAAATAAACATAGCAAAGTTTGACTTTCTTTTTACCTTTTTGTCACTTTCCTGTTATATATTATTCAACTCCTGCTTCCAGAAAACAATATGATGAAAAAAGCAGGATTCTATGATGCAAACAGCTGAGAAAAAGTGGAGTGCTTTCCTGAAAGGAAGGCAAAATATAAAATTATCCATCCATCCATCCATCCATCCATCCATCCATCCATCCATCCATCCATCCATCCATCCATCCATCCCATCCATCCATCCATCCATCCGTCTATCTGTCTGTCATCTGGGGTGTTTTTCCACTGCCACTATAAAGATTTTCATCTACAGAGGCTACTTAATGGCTCTGATAGGTTTACCATCATCAGAGTCAGTCTTTTTATAGCTAGGGCGTCTAGGGCGTCTAGGTTAAGGAAAAAATTTCTGAATCAGTCATTGAAGCCCTGAGATCTGTTTTTTATGTTCCTGGGTCACTGTTGTTTTAAAGTGTAGGTTTATAGTGTTTCTAATTCTTGTGGGATGTATTTATTTTTAATTTTAGTTATGTTATGAATATTTTGTAGTTAATGATGATATGGTCGATTGACTAATCATAATAAATTATTATTATTATTATTATCCACTGCCACTAGAAGTACCCATTAAGTACCCATTAATGGGTACAAAAATGCCATTACGTACCCATTAATGGGTACTTAATGGGTACTTCTAGTGACAGTGGAAAAACACCCCTATCTATCTCTCTGTCTGTCTGTCTGTCTTAGTGATGCACACAAATAGGATTTTTTTGGCATTTGACTTGTAACACATTGAATGTTAGAAAATCCATATTCATTCAAATAGATCCCCCTGAAATGCAGTTGGATTCTGTTCAATATGAATGTATTCGGACAATACCTGGTGTGTATCCGATAGGAACGCATACATACCCGTGCTCTGAATAGATTCGAACGTCATGGATTTGAATTGGGTTTTTTAGCATTTCGATTTTAGACATTCAAATCAAATCAAATGTTTTGACATTCGATTTGACTTTAATTCGAATGGTTAAAAAATTCATGCACATCTCTGGCCTGGATCAGTGGGCCAGGTTATTTTGGACCCACTGAACTGGAATTAAAGCAGGTAACTGCAAGAAAGGATTTTAGCGTCAAGCACCTGTATACAAATGGAGGCACAGAAGAAGAAGAAGAAGAAGAGTTGGCTTTTCTACCCCGCTTTTCTCACCCATTTGAGGGGACTCAAGGTGGCTGACAAAGAGTTTCTATTCTGCGCACGACAGAACACCCTGTGAGGTAGGTGGGGCTGTGAGAGCTCAGAAGAGAGCTGTGACTAGCCCAAGGTCGCCCAGCTGGCTTCATCACCCAGTATTCCCAGATAAAAGTCCAGCTTCCTAACCACTAGACCAAACTGGCTCATAGGAATACAATGACATAGTTCCAACTAAATATGGAATTTCCTTACAGGGTGAAGGAATGCAAAATTCAAGCAAATCCAGTGTTTAAGCAGAGGAAAAAAATCTTGAGGGGGTGGGGAATCCAGAATTTATCCAAATTTGGGCATTCCCTGAACTTTTATCCTATCCTTGCTTTGCGCTCTTAACTTCAATAATTATAGGCTTCATAATGCTTCCATTTTACGACAGTTTTATGTCAATTCTTCGATAATTTTGATCGTGCATCGCTCTGAGAACAGATGGTAGAATAGCAGGTTATAAAACAATTGAAATAAATTAATTCAGAAATAATGTTATCGAACTATAACTTCTTCTGCTGAACTCAATGGCAGATGGACTCTCTTAAATGGAGACTTATGGAGAAAGTTGACCCTCTTCAAAAGTTAGTACACATGAATAGCAGCAACATCTGAGATATGGGGACTGCTCACACTTACCAGGGAGAACGGTGCCATTGACTCTCCGGGGGGATCTACCTGTGTAAGCTCCCATACTGACCTGCCAACCTGCCTGTGCCTTAAGATCTAGTGGTGAGGTCCTCCTGGTTGTCCCACCACCTTCAGTAGTGAGGCTAGTGGGCACCTGGGAGAGAGACTTTTCGGTGATGGCCCCCAGACTATGGAATAGTCTCCCCCCCCCCGCCTCCGAGGTGTGTCATGCCCCTTCCTTACGTATATTTAGAAAGGCGGTGAAATGCACCTCTTTAATCTGGCCTTTGGCTAAATGTTGGTGAACAATCTCAACTCAATCCCAACATCCAGTCCTAAATAAGTGTGCCCTTTATAAAAAACCCTAAACTTTGAAGATGTCCACAGTACAGACAGAGATAATTGAAGTGATTTAAATCCATGGCAGGAAAGGGAATGTGTAAGGAACTCAGAAGCGTGTACCACCTATTGGGTATTTTTTTTTCTCTAGAAGCATCTTGGAACAGCAGAGATATTTAGCTTTGAAAATTAGCTACTCAGCATGCAAGCTTGAAAATTAATCTAATGGAGTGTAAATTAACACACTTGACATTTTTTTGATCATTTCTTTCTCCTCAAGTTGCTGACCAACACAATTGGAAAAGGGGAGGGGGGAGTTCACCCCCTCCACGCGTCTGGGCCATTATAACGTTACAACACGTTCCCTGCCTGCATGTTAAGGCTTCTCCAAATATCTGCTGGCATCGTGCATCAATTTTAAGAGTCTTTAAATATTAAGCATTGGCAGGAAAATTTGCATGCAATAAACTCACTCTTCAAAAAGCATTTCTTTCAAATGAGCTGGAATGGGCAGAGGGGGACCTGGATTGTGTGCGATGTCTCCTAAATTTAGTGTGCAAGTTAATTAAGAACCTTGTGACTTTATGGCAAAGATTTGCTGAACATACCGGTGAAATATTTATGGGCGAAGAGGCAACATGGTGAAACTTTTGATATGTTGATAAATATTAACAGATCTTATTAGGTGTGGAGGTTTTGTTTGTTGCAAAAGAGAGCGAGAGGGGGAGGCAATAATAAAAATAATAATTTAATTGTCATTGTAAAATGGCTGATAGTGACAGAAGATTAAATTGCTACAAAAAAGGCCATTTGGGAAATTCATGGGTCCCCTGTAAACATAAAATGTCTTGCCAGCATACCATAAATAATGGCACTCATTGCAGGAATACAAGGCCTGGAACATAAATTGACTTAACCACAATGCAAGGGGATGCTAAGGTGCTAAGAATTTTCTATCTAGACTACGGCTGCTAACTGAAGGCAAACAAATTGGAAGGTTTCAGCGGGAGCAGCTAATAATCCATCCTAAATGGCACAGTGCTACATTGACGGAGTCAGAGAGCATTCTTGTGTCCTGCTCAATAACATTATACGCTGTATGTACATGTTTTGGGGAAGAAGTATCTATATTGCAGAGATCATTATACTTAAGAAGGTCTTAAGAGACTAGTCTATCTCAAGGAGGTTGAAATGTCCCATCCAGTTGACAGAAACAGGAATCAGAAATCACAAGGATGAGAATGGGGGACAAAGTATCCTCTCAACAGGATAAGGAGGGAATTCATTACACTTAAATCATTTGAAGGAACCCTCTGTGGCCATCCCTAGACTGTACTGCAAGGACCTGGAAAAAGTAGTAGTAGTAGTAGTAGTAGTAGTAGTAGTAGTAGTAGTAGTAGTAGTAGTAGTAGTAGTAGTAGTAGTAGTAGGCTTTTCTACCCCACTTTTCTTCACCCCGCAACAACAGAACACCCTGTGAGGTAGGTGGGGCTATGAGAGCTCAGAAAGAGAGCTGTGACTAGCCGAAGGTCACCCAGCTGGCTTCATGGAAGAAGGAGGAATAGGAGTTGGCTTTTCTATCCTGCTTTTCTCACCCTTAAGGGGACTCAAGGTGGCTGACAAACCTTCTGTTGTTCTCCTTACAACAGACACCCTGTGAGGTAGCTGGGGCTGTGAGAACTCAGAAAGAGAGCTGTGACTAGCCCAAGGTCACCCAGCTGGCTTCATGGAAGAAGGAGGAATAGGAGTTGGCTTTTCTATCCTGCTTTTCTCACCCTTAAGGGGACTCAAGGTGGCTGACAAACCTTCTGTTGTTCTCCTTACAACAGACACCCTGTGAGGTAGCTGGGGCTGTGAGAACTCAGAAAGAGAGCTGTGACTAGCCCAAGGTCACCCAGCTGGCTTCATGGAGGAGTATGGAATCTAACCCAGTATTTGCAGATAAGAGTCCAGCTACTCAACCACTAGACCAAACTGGCTCTCATGGAAATAACGTGGGTGGAGAGGCACAGAAAGGATAAAAGGTTGTTAACTAGGGATTTTTGTGTGTGTTCATATCAAATCAAGTTTTAAAAAATGTGTTTGTTTGAATAGATCCTTTTGAATGTGGTAGGAATTAAATTCGATACGAATGTTCGATACAAATCCAATTGGAACCCCTGCTATAAATCACCTATACATCCCCTAAGTATTCCCTATGGATCCCCTACGTATCCGCTATATTTTCTCTAGGTACCTGCTCTGAATGTGTCAAATATGTCCTGAATCCACTTTGAATCCACTGTGAATCTGCTTTGAATCCACTCTGGATCCATTGCAGATGTGACTGGGGCAGCCGCTTTCCCTCCTCCCCAGGTATACAAATGTCACAAAGCTTCGTACAAATGTATCAGAACATTTCATTCATATTTGAATGTCAATCTTTGAACGTGCCAACATTTGATTAGTATAGAAATGTCCAAATTCAGATGAATTTTTAATGTGACGAATATTCACACACGTCCCTAGATGTAACATCTTCCCTGGTGACACACTTGGGCTGTGGTCAAACTTAAAGTGTAATCCACCTTCAATCCACTTTCAGAGTGACAGAACCCATCAGCAAAGTGGCAAGCTGCTTTCTTCCAGTGTTAAATAACTCCAAAAACTCACCATTGGGACAGATAACGTGGAAAGTAAATCACCTTTGCTGAGGTGTTCTCTCCTTTTCAAGGTGCACTGGAACTGGATTAAACCTTAGGTGTGACCGTGACCTAAGAGGTAAGTACAAACAGAGGCCCTCCTGGTTGTCCCACCACCTTCAGCAGCAAGGCTGGTGGGCACCCGGGAGAGGGCCTTCTCGGTAATGGCCCCCAGGCTGTGGAATAGTCTCCCCCTCGAGGTGCGTCAGGCTCCTTCTCTGTTCAGGTTCAGGAAGAAAGTGAAGACACACCTCTTTGCTCAGGCCTTTGGATAAATGTCAGCTATGCTTCCCCACTGTAAACACCATTGTGTTTAATTGAAATATATTGGATTTTAGATGTTGTGATGGTATTTATTGTTCTATTATATATTGTTGATTTTAAGGTCGTTGCCCGCCCAGAGACCTTCAGGTATAGGGCGGGATATAAATATAAATTTAAATATAAAACAGGCCCTCTGAATCCTGACATTTTGAAAACTCTGAACTTCTATTGCTCTCTTCCAGGGTGGGTGAAATGATGACCCACGAGCTGCTGCTGATGTACATCCTGGACCAGGAATACCCCAGAAGGAGTATCGTCTGCATGTTTAATAAGAAATCAGATTACAGTAAGAGTTTGGATTTGCATAGCAGCAGGAAGTCAATTAGAACACTAACAGAAACAAATATACTGATGAAAACAACTACTAGTTCAGAGCCATGCGTCAATTAATCAATCAAATGCCTTGGTAGAAAGACAGCTCTTTGCTAATATCAGGAAACAGTTGTGGACGTCCCCGAGGAAGGCTAAATCCAGATCAAGGAACCATAGAGTTGGTAGGGACCTCCAGGGTCATTGAGCCCAACCCTCTGCTCAACGCAGGGTTTCCTAAACCATCCCAGACAGGTCTAGTGGTTAAGGAGCTGGATTCCTATCTGGGAATACCGGGTGTGATTCCTCCCTCCTCCACAAAGCCGTCTGGGTGACTTTGGGTGAGTCACAGCTCTGGAGCTCTCACAGACCCACCTACCTCACAAGCTTTGTCAGCCATTTTGAGTCCCCTTAAGTGGGTGAGAAAAGCGGGGTAGGAGAGCCAACTCTCTTCCTCTTCCTCTTCCTCCTCCTTGTTGGGATTCCAGAGCAGGTGATGGTTTCGCCTTTTCCCTTCTCCTTGAGATGCCCAGAAGCATTTGGTGGACCACTGTATGAGGCAAAATGCTGGACAAAATACGAATCAAATAAAAAAAATATATATATATTTTGCTCACATCCCTAGAACTTCACTCCTTTTCCAGAGGTGCTGTTCATTGCTTTCTGAAATCAACATTCCGTGGAACATTTGGAACAAGTGATTCATCTTCGGTTGTTTTGCTTTTGCATTACTGCTGTGGGGAAGGGAAATGGCTTTGAAAACCAGGATTTGGCAGAGTACAGATGGAGCCGGGAGAGAATCCTATCTGCTTGATAGGTGAAAAGAAGTTTAACAGGGGCCTTAGTGGGTGGGGAAGAGAATATCCTTAACAACTTAACAACTTAATTGTGGCAGACAGCAACATCTGTGATAAACATATTGAATGGATAAACAATGCAGCTGTTAGAGACGTCTTGCAAACAAGGAAATGCTGGGGCCCATATGCAATGCATTACCTGTGGTTAATTAGCAGAGATCTTTAATGCAATTTCAGGAAAAGAAACAGAAACCATCAGCAAAGCTGTCCAAACACTCTGGCTACCCCATAGTCATCCATCAGCTTCACTCTCGCTGTGGTGAGTCACTGATCACGCTGTAGCCCATCCCTGGAGCCCTGATAGAAATGTGGGCACATGCTCCACCTCTCTTATGCCACTGTGGGTTGTTAGCCGGCAACTGAAAATGCCCTCATCAGATCAAAGATTCTGTTGTGCAGGACTTTGCACAATAAGATGCTAGGGATATTTACAATATTAGGAAACGACACTAGAGTTGTGGACAAATATCCAAAACACTCAAGATCTGATCGAATTTGGACCTTAAAAGTCTGAATTTGAATTTAACATTTGAGTGAATTTTTGAATCTTTTGAATAATTTGTATCAGAGGTTCCCAAGCTTTCTTTCCTTGTAGACCACTTTCAAAATTTTACTGATTTCGGTGGACCCCCTGCTGCTACATTTCTACCATATCCCCAAAACTTGTCAAAAAAATGTGAAGGTTAGATCTAACGATGAAAATTTTTGTCGCGGCTGAGTTCCAACCCGAAATTCGGAGTGGTAAAAATAAAAATAGTTGCAGGCAGGTGGCATTTTGCAAGCCTCGACACGCGTTGTACTGTATATTGAATATGTAAGTTTTTACAAGTAACAGTCGCTGACCTTCTTAAAATATTATCTGCCTACATTAATAAGTAAAGCCAAGCCAACATTTTTTTCTTTACTATCGAAACCAGACACATTTTCATGGACCCCCACTTACAACTTGTGAACCCCATTTTTTCACACTAATGTCTCCCGTGGACCCCTGGGGGCCCACCTGGACCACTTTGGGAATCACTGATTTATATGAACTATTCGGACATTCTTAAGTGTATGAACACGTACAAATTGCATACGTATCTGTACACATTTGTACGTATCTGTACTTACGCATATGGGATAAAAAGGAAATTACAGAAAACTCCCTAGTTTCTGCTAGGGCTAGTGAAAAATGTTCATCACTTTCACAATTTCATTGCAAAGGCTCAAAACTTCACATTTTTATCAGCTATTGTCTGTATTCAAAAGCAGACCTTCACATGTGAAGCAAAAGCCTTTGTGCCTTCATTCAAAGCTCCATTACATTCATGAAGGTGAATGTGGGTCAGATGTGGATCAGATGTGGACCATAATCCAAATGGATTCAAAGTGGATTTAGAGGTACTGCTGGTGGCAGTAGGTATCAATGAACATTCAAAGCTTAGCCAGTTTGAAGTAGCTCCATTTGCACAAATGTGAATTTCCTTTGCATTCTCTTTGATGCAAAGTAAAGCAAATGGGGGTGGGGTGGGGGATTCACGTACGTCGCTAGTTTCTGCATACCATGTCGGGATGTGCAGGAATATTCATATCATTCAAAATTTGTATGAATTTGGCCAAATTCAGACATTTGTATTCAAATTGAATGTTAGCACATCCAAAGATTGACATTCAAATTTGAATCAAATGTTTTGATACATTCGTATGAAGCTTCGTATGGGATTTGTATGGGAATCATACACATTCCTATGGGATTCGTATGGGATTGAACATTCATATCCAATTCAAATTCCACCACTCCATTCAAGGGGATCTATTCAAGCAATGCAATACGAACTGAATACAATACAATAAAATAAAATGCATCAACACCCCTAATATCATATGGATCCTACAGCAACCTGAACCAGCTCTAAGTTTGAAGAAGAGAAGCAAAGAAATAATTACAGCATTCACTAAGCAGTGTTTTTTAAGGTGGTGAAGGTTAAAACAAGGTGTGTGTTTTTCTTTGACAGGCAATTATCACCCCAACCTACCCAGTTGTAGAGCAAGAACTAACCTTGGGCAATTGTCACCCATTTTATTTCAGATTTGAGATAAAAACAAAGCGTCCCTCATTATGAGTTGGGAAACCAAGGACAGGTCCTGAAAGAAAGTTGTTCGCCCATCGCTTTTCAGAAGAAAAGGACATTGTCGAGGCTGGCCCTGTAAATTCGCATAAAGGCTCATTTTTTAAAAGGAATGTCAAACAACGTCTCCCTCGGAATACCAATGTTTGAACTGCAGAACGAGAGGGCAAAATGAGATAATGTCTAATGACAGAGTGAGTATGGAATGAATAAGTTATGTTAAACAAGAAAGCATGACATTAAAAGGGGAGTTTTAGCACGGCCATCGCTTCCATTTCATCCAGTCCTTCGGGCGAACCAGTTGGTGCTGGAGATGTGCCAAAACGGTTCCTTTTTGAACTGGTTCGTATCGGACATTGGGATGCACGGGAATATTCCTCACATTCCGAAACTGGTACAAATTCAGATGAATCTGGACATTCGAATTCAAATTGAGCGTCGGGACATTCGAAGATTGGCATTCGAATTTGAATTGAATGTTTCTGTACATTCGTATGAAGCTTTGGTACGTTCACGAACCTGTGGAGGTGAGAAAGCGGCTGCCCCAGTCACACCTGCAGTGGATCTATGGGGGGATTTCCACTTACCTCCCTTAATCCGGACCTAAGATGATCCAGATTTAAGGAATGGGTCCTTCAACTAATCTAGATTTAGTAGATCCGGATTAAGGGAGGTACCCGATGCATCCCCACAGGTGGTGGGGTAAGAAAAGAGGGTTAGAAAAGCCAACTCTTCCTATCCCCCTCCTTCCCATTCTGTGCAACATCTAATGTGGACAAAGGATGCTAAGAGGAGCTAGCTGGGTGACCCTGGACTAGTCCAGCTCTCTTTCTTGGCTCTCCCAGACCCGCCTTTCTCACAGAGTATCTGTTGTGCGGAGAACAGAAGGTTTGTCAGCTGCTTTGAGTCCCCTTAAATGGATGAGAAAAGTGGTATAGGAAAGCTAGCTCTCTTCTTCTTCTTCTTCTTCTTCTTCTTCTTCTTCTTCTTCTTCTTCTTCTTCTTCTTCTTCTTCTTCTTCTTCTTCTTCTTCTTCTTCTTCGTCAAGCCATCTGGGTTACTGTGGGCTAGTCCAGCTCTCTTTCTTGGCTTTCACAGCCCCACCTTCCTCACACAGTATCTCTTGTGGGGAGAAGAACAGAAGGTTTGCCAGCCGCTTTCAGTCCCATTGAGTGAGAAAAACAAGGTATAAAAGCCAACTCTTTTTCCTCCTCCTCCTCCTCCTCCTCCTCCTCCTCCTTTTTGTCTACTACTACTACTATTACTACTCCTTGCAGACCTGGTTCCCCCAGCACGTTCTCCTGGCTTTCTTCCCTTTCATCCAAACCCTCTCGTTTCCCCGTCTTTTCAGAATCCATTACTTGCTTTTGCTCCCCAGCCCCTTCCTGTCTCCTTCTGCCTTCATTACTTAGTCTGTAGCACTTTCAGCAACCAGTGGGAAACTTCTAGCCTTGTATTATTCGATTTGAATAATGCAAATATTAACAGAGAGAGAGCTCATTAAAGTCAGAGTAAAGAAGTATATATATACACGCACACCCCTGCCAAAGGTCCACCCCTGCCAGCTGGAACGCAGCTCCGAACCCAGACAAGGATGAAATTATTGAAGCTATAATGTGAACTCCAATGGAGCTCTTTGTCTATCTCCTTGCCTTCTGAGGTTTGTATGCACATACTATAAATATGTGCTGCATTTTCTTTTTGTTCCGGATAGCAACACGCTGTTAACTCTTGGCCCATTGGAGCACAAATGACCAGTTTGTCTTCAGTAGCTCATTACAGTCTTTCTCAACTCCCAGCCCCTGTCTTTGTTCTGAGGATTCAGGAAAGCAATTATTCCAAAGCTACAGCAAAGATTGCTAAAAGAAAAGTCACCTGACTGGCCTGCGGAAAACAAACAAACGTTAGGGTGTTCTGCCATAGAACCATGGAAATGAACTCCTGAACAAAGGAACCCGATTTAATAGAAGCAGCTAATATAGGGCCTTTTCCCACTAGGGCTTAGAATCCTTCTAAGACCCCATTAGGAACCCGATTGGTACCAATTGGGAAGGCCGTGTCTCCACCTTGACCCCATTAAAGGCCCCATCTGCAAGGCCCTGTCCCCACGAGGGTAGGGGAAATCTGGATATAATGGGTCCTTCTGGCCCTTACATCTGGATTCCATGTGGACCTGATTAAAGTGATGTTTCCTCACAAGCCCTCAAGACCCCATTAAACACCCAATAAAGACCCATATGGCACACATCTGCAAGGTACCTTTCGCATAGCAGGACAGAATAGGGCCCTTTTAAGGATGCTGCTTCTTCACAGCCTCACACAAGATAATCTCTAATGGGGTCTAGCGGCTGCCCAATCCGATTTTTGGAAAGACCTGAAAAATTAGGTCTTCAAACCATTCCTGCTGGCAATTTCTGGATCAAAGGAGGACTCTTCCTCACAGGGACAGGATAGGAATTTTTAGAATCCAAATGCAACAAAATCTGGTTTGAATTGAATACATTTGAATCTGTTTGTCCAAATATTAGATTAGAATCTGGAGATATGAACGTCGAATGGATGTTTTGGAACATTTGAAATTCGTTTGAATGTTTAAATTTGAATGTGTACATTCTATTCGAGGTCTAATGGCCACATTCAATTGAATTTGATCAAATTTTCAATATTTAGAACATTTGTGCACTTTTCTACTCTTAATCCACTATGGCACTACAAACAGTTTGGATTCAAAAACTGACCAAACCATTTGGTTTCACAGATACATCAAACTGAACATCCTGTTGTTCAAATATCAGAAGATTTGTTCAAACCAAAACAGTTCCTCATTTGTGGACACAGGCTACTCGATTAACGGTTCAAATTTGCTGTGTTTTTGCTTTGAAAAATCCTTTTTTTTGTAGGGAAAAAAGGCATTTCTTTGTTTTCCAACTACTCCAAAATCAAATGCAAACAACCAGATATTAGATTAGTTTGCTGTTGAATCTAAAATAAACTTTTTTAAATTCAATGATGAACTGAACACACAAATTCAGTTCATGCGCGTCTCTAGGGACAAGCAAGCAAGCAGACAAAATCTATAGCTACAATAAAGGAAAACCCAAGTGCAGCCTTCTGTAATATATAAAAAACTGAAACCATTATTCCACTCATACAACCTTACCCTTATGCCAAAAGTCTCTTAAAGAGTGTACCATTGATTGTTTGAAAAATACAGGCTTGGTCTTTTAAGAAGAGCCCCCCTCCCCCCCAAAAAAAGACTCACTGGGAAATCTTAATGCATATGCTGACTTTGAAACCATCTGCTCTTCCACAAATACACACTAGGAAGTCCCAATTTGCATTCTATTTTGATTTTTAATTTTAACAAGACTTAAAACATTTGAGCTTAATTCGTTAAGATTTCTAAATCTTAGCACCTATGATTTTTTTTTAAAAAAGAAGTTAAATAATTTAATTCCCCTTTTCCTCTTCTCTTTTCCATTTTCAAAAAACAGGATTTAAAAGTAGGAATGTGCAAGAAGTGAAATTTAGTGCTTTGCTAAATCTTATTCCATATCATATCTCAAAGTAGATGTCTGCTTTCTGCACCTTGGTGCACAGTGAGGCAGGATTCTACCTATCCATCTACATTTTTGCCCTGCCCTTCAGCTGGAAGCCTCCAGGTAGATCCAGAAATCCTTAACATATCAATAAAAAGCAAATAGGTTCATTCACATTCAAAATTTATATGAATTTGTCCAAATTTGGGCATTTGAATTTGGATCAAATGCTAGGACATTCAAAGATTGGCATTCAAATTTCAACCAAATGCCCTGGAACATTCGTTCAAAGTTTTGCTACATTCGTGAACCCGGGGAGGTGTCACATTTGCAATGGATCCAGAGTGGATTGAAAATGGATTGGGAGTGGATTCAGGGCAGATTTGATGCATTCTGAGCAGATATGGAGGGGATACATGTCAAATACATAGGGGATTTGTAGGGGATTCATAGAGGATACATAGAGGATACATAGAGGATACATAGAGGATTCGTATGAGATTCGTATTGAACATTTGTATCCAATTCGTATTGAACGTTTGCATCGAATCTGAATCCGACCACATTCAAAAGGGATCTGTCTGATCAAATACGAATTTTCTTGCAGCTGATTCAATACAAATTGAACCCCCCCCAAAAGTAATTCATGTACATCTCTAATTGTAGAACATGCTGAAAAAAAAATGTAAATATTTTTCAGCTTCTTTTTTCTTTGCATCGCTCCGTTTCTTAAAAAAGGGATATAATTATAATTATTTTATTTTATTGTGATTATTTAAAGAAACCCCTGCACCAGTTCTATCTCACTGAATTCAGCGGCACTTTCTTCTGCTGGAGACTGAGCAGGCCGCTGCAATGTGTTCCTGACTCATTCTTATTCCCAGCTGTTAACTCATCAGCTAGGAGCTGCAAAATGTTTGCCAACTTTTTTTTTCAGTTCAAGGGTTCAGCTGCTGCAAATGATTTGGCTTCAAAAATCAATTTTAATGTTTATGTAGGCCATAAAAAGTGCTTCTTCCTACGTATCAAATCAAATTGGAATCAGAAAGAGCCTCCAGCTTGTTCTACATGACCTCACAGATACTGGTATAAATCAACAGAATTCAGTGTCCATCCTAGGAGTTCATCCTTCTTTCACTCTTTCCCTCCTTGTCCTTCCTCTCCCCTCTTCCAGGAGCTCAAAGGGTCTCCATTCATTGCCAGATCTCTTCTCTGAGATCCCAGAGTTTGGGTATGTGGACTCGTGGATCAAGAGGCATTAAAATAGGGTAAGCATAATAATCAGGCACTGGTATAACATAGGACCATTTGGGTCGTTCCTCATTTGCCACGGAAAATATTTCCACTTTTCGGCAACCCATCCTCCCAAAGATCCATCACTATTTGTGATGGATCAGAGGCCCCCCCATGCGTCCACAAGTGTGGAGGGAGGACGGATTCCAGAGGACAGATTGGAATGGGTGCTGTGCGGATCTATCTATCTGATGGACGGACGGACGGACGGATGGACGGACGGACGGACGGACGGACGGACAGATAGATAGATAGATAGATAGATAGATAGATAGATAGATAGATAGATAGATGAGATTGCATCTGTTATTGTTCACTATAAAAGACTGACTTAAATAACTTTAGACCCAGACCTGCCTTAGTCCAAAGCTTGGACTGGTCATAATTTTACAGGGTTTCAGATGCAATTCCATCTTCAACCTTTATAGAGGAGTAAAGTGATTGATTTCCGGACCTTTTAGCAGGCTCAGCAAATATTCTAATCACTAAAAATATGGAGGGGGGAGTCTTGCAAAATGAAGGAATTAATCAAAGAAATTTGCAAGAGGGAGGAATGTATCTAAGAAATTTCATCCACCTTGGTTTGTTCTTCTTTCCTCTCTCCGCTCCTGTATTCTTCCTCTTCCTTTTCGCTTCCTCTCTCCTATCCATTCTGATGACCTCAAAGTTCTCAAGTTCCGAGCCGTGTTTCTATGGTGGAAAACAAGAAGCTATTCGGGTTTTGTGTGTCAAAACACGGCACTGTTTTCTAAGAGATCACGGTTGACAAGTTACAAATTCTAATCATAATACATGGATCATTTCTGCGGTAGATATCAGCCAGTCTCGTATATCAACAAAGATGCCATGCAGGGGGGTGCATTAATTCATTTATGGCTGGAGTGATAAATATAGCCAGGAAGTAGCTTTCTCCAAGTCACTCAGAGTTTTGTCAGCTTGCTCATAACCTCCTGTCGTGCCTCCAAGACTGTATATTCTTCACACAAGCCCTGGGTGTCTTCCAACCAAACAGACTTTCCCATGGATTTCCCAGCTATGTTGTGAGTACATTGTGATTACCATAGAAGAACGTCTTGTCGTGTTTGCACCAAGGGGCAAGAACTTGCAGGAACAGGGATATGATCCTACCTAAATCCAGCTAAGGAGTTCAGTAGAATATAGGGGTGTTTTTCCACGGTCACTTAGTACCCATTTTAGCACCCATTAAGGACCCATTTGGGTGAGAGCCGGATGACCCCATTTCCACCACGGCACCCATTTGGGACCCGATTGTTTCCATCATGCCTTGGGAAATCCGGATCATATGGGTACTTTTTGGGGCGTTAATCCAGATTTTCTGTAGACCCCATTAATGGGGTCTAAAATGAGGTCTTCAGCCAGAAAATCCAGATTAAAGGGAGCCTGTTTCCACGTTAGTTTGGCAATGGGGTCTAGAGGAGGCTAGGGGGAGGGGGCACCATTGGGGGGGGGAGCCCCAAAACCTAAGCTTTGAAGTCATTTTGAAGTCACTTCAAAGTCACTTCGAAGTCTGTGCAAAATAGCTCCGGAGCGTCTTTGAAGTCTGTGCTGATCTTCAGAGTGAACTTTGAAGTCACTCTGAAATGACTCCGAAGTGACTCTGAAGTGACCCTGAAATCACTTCAAAGTCACTCCGAAGTCACTTCGAAGTTTACTCCAAAGATCAGCACAGACTTCAAAGATGCTCCAGAGATATTTTGCACAGACTTTGAAGTGACTTCAGAGCCGCTTTGGAGATTCCACCCCCTGTCCCCCCAAACACCTGGGGTGACAGGCAGACTCCTCGTGGGTAGATCCGGAATTCCAAATGGGTGCTCCGGTGTTTCCAAGGCAGGGAGGCTAGCACCCATTGCTACTGGGTGATAGACCACCCATGGAAACACATTGGGTACTTCCCTTAATCTTGATCTACTAGATCCTGATTAAGAGAAGTACCCATTCCCTAGATCTGGATCTTCTTAGATCCAGATTAAAGGAGCGCAGTGGAAAAACACCCATAGATTGTTATTCTCACACCCATGCCCGGCATTCCAGAATCATACACTTTTGGCAGCAGTATCTTGAGTGCATTCTGGCTGGCAGGCCCCATCACCCATTTCCCAGAACCCTCAGCCTCTTCACACCCCCTGACGTGACTTTGCAGATGTAGGGCATAGAATGAGCTTGCATACAGAGATCTATTTAAAAAATGTACTCTCCACATCACTCTGTTAGCTGGTCTTGGAAAATAGATTTGCATTGGAAGCATTCAGTTTTCATTTGATTTATTCCGCTTATGAATTGCCTCTTGCGGAGCCTGAGTGCAATAAAATAAAATCAATTGCACAATAAAAACATACTAACAATTTATATATTATACTGAAATCCTACACAAGCCTAGCAAAAGCCACCCCACAGGAATGGAACGTGATTAAGATCAGCACACACTGCAACAACCGATACTATGAACTCTAAGTATAGAGAAAATCTGTCTGTTGCAAAAAAGTGTGGCGGTCAAAGTTTCTAATGTATACTAGGGATGAGCACGAATTTTTTTTAGCATTTGATTCAAAACGAATTGAATGTTTGAAAATCCATATTCGTATGAATAGATCACATTCGAATGTGGTAAAATTCTATTTGATACTAATCTATTCATATGAACATTCAATACATATCAGATACGAATGAAGACGTCTCAGATACATATCTGATAGGAACAAATGCGTATATGATAGAAATAAGTACGTATCTGATACAAATAGATACATATATGATAGGAACAAAAACGTATCTTATACAAATAGATACATATCTGATACGAACAGATACGTATCTGATACAAATAGATACATATCTGATGCAAACAGATACATATCTGATACAAACAGATACATATCTGATACAAACACATATCTGATACAAATAGATACATATCTTATACAAATAGATACATATCTGATACGAACAGATACGTATCTGATACAAATAGATACATATATGATAGGAACAAAAACGTATCTTATACAAATAGATACATATCTGATACGAACAGATACGTATCTGATACAAATAGATACATATCTGATACAAACAGATACATATCTGATACAAACAGATACATATCTGATACAAACACATATCTGATACAAATAGATACATATCTGATACAAATAGATACATATCTGATACGAACAGATACGTATCTGATACAAATAGATACATATATGATAGGAACAAAAACGTATCTTATACAAATAGATACATATCTGATACGAACAGATACGTATCTTATACAAATAGATACATATCTGATACAAACAGATACATATCTGATACAAACAGATACATACAGTGGTACCTTGACATACGAGTTTAATTCGTTCCATAACCTTGCTCTTATGTCAAATCGCTTGTATCTCAAAGCAATTTTCCCATTAATCCATTCCAGCTCCCAAAACACCACCTCAGTTGTTTTTGTTATGTACTGTACTGTATTTACATACTCGTATCTCAAATCTTGCTCTCATCTCAAAGCAAAATATCACTCGCTCGGCAGCTTGTATCTCAAAACACTTGTATGTCAGGGCACTTGTATGTCGAGGTACCACTGTATCTGATACAAACACATATCTGATACAAATAGATACATATCTGATACAAATAGATACATATCTGATACGAACAGATACGTATCTGATACAAATAGATATGTATCTGTTATGAACAAAAATGGATACGGATTCGATACGAATAAATACGTATCCAATATGTTTCCCCAGCTTAATGAATGTCCGAAATATTTGCACGAATGTCCAGAAACATTCATATTTATTTGAATGTTAACTTACAGATACCATAACATTAGATTTGAGTTCAAATGTCCAAATTTGGTTGAATTTGGCGGAATTTTGAATGTTACGGATATTCATGCACATCAATTTGATACGAATGTCGACAACATTTGTATGCCTCCATACGCATCTGTACATATCTGTATGCATCCCGTTTTTATTTCCTTTGCATCCTGTTTTTTGTCCTATACATATCCGTACAAATGCGTATGGTACAATAAAGATGTGTACAGCTCCGTATGTAATGCGTATGTGTCCGTACCCATATGAATGCTCGAATAATTTGTAGGAATGATTCAAAACATTCAAATTTGAATTTGAATGTCTGAACTTGACTAAATTTGACCAAATTTTCAAATATTTTGGATATATTTGCATGTTGCTACTATAGAGCCCTTCTTTTTCATCCCTACTAGTAAAAGTAGGCCCCGGGGAAAGTTTGGAGATAAAAGGTGGTGGGGGGGAGGAGGAGGAGGAGGAAAGAAAAAAACCTCAAGCTCTTATTTAATGCTAACTATGATCTTAAAAATAACAATAAAAATGCGTGTATTATGCAGATGGCAAAAAAGAGTCAGCAAAAGACACCACAATCACCCTGTTTAATTAGCTTTGTTTGATTCTGCTTTTCCGCAGGATCAGTTAGATTTGAATTATGTTTCAGGCAACCACAGCATTTAAACCAAATTAAAGAAGAAGAAAAAGAAGAAAAAATGAAAGGGGAGCTAACCCACAAATGCCAGAAGCTCAGTCAACGTAGGAAGGAAGCGGTAATATGTATTCTAAGCAATAAATAATAATGAAAAAAAGACACACAAATTGCTGACACTTTAACAAGAACACTTTTTTCCTTCTGCTTTTTAGAACCATAACTAATAAAGGGGAATGAATATCTCAGCTGAAATCTTTAGCTTTAATTAGAGATGATACACTTAATTTTCTTCATTTGTTATCACAGAAAATGCTGAAAACAGAGTTGGACCCCGCATTTGACTTTTGGAGGCAACCTTACTCTATGGTGAAGAAGAAATAGGAAGGAAACAAAGGGTGTTTTTCCACTGTCACTAGAAGCACCCATTAAGTACCCATTAATGGGTACAAAAATGCCATTATCTAGTGACAGTGGAAAAACACCCAAAGAGGGGAAGAGAAGGAGTCATTTCTTTCAAGTAATAATTTTATTTCTACTAGGCTGTGCAAATCTCCTACATTTCAGAGGTTTGGGGCTTCCTTAGCTAGAGACAGAGAAGGTAGTAATTAGAAATACGCAGTTATAGGGTTTTTTTCCCCCCCAATAAGGGCCCATTAGGCTCAGAGCAGGAAGACTCCATTTCTACTGCAGACCCCATTAGCGCCCCATTTGTTTCCACTTGTTCTAGGGAAATCCAGATTGAATGGGTCCTTCAGGACCTATAATCTGGATTTATTGTAGACCCCTTTAATGTAGGCCCCATTAAAGGGGTCTACAAAGGGGTCTTCAGGCATCAAATCCGGATTATATGGAGTGCGTTTCCACCGCAATCAGGCAATGGATTCAAGAGGGGTCACGGGGTGGGGTGGGGTGCACCCAGCGGCAAAAGCCAAAGCTGCGAAGCCTGTGCACAGTCTCTGATGTATTTTGGATGTATTCATTCAAATGATCCAGACATTCGCATGTGTATGGGTTCGTACATGATGTGTACTTGAAGATCCACATCTTTCCTGCATCCGCAGGCATTTGTAGGGATCCGTACAGGATGAAAATGCTCTGCACACAGGATAACTACAGAATACATAGGGCCGTGTACAGAGGTGTACAGATGTGTACGGACCCGGAGAAGATGTGTACAAGCATCTGCGAATTTTGTCGACATCCGTAAGTGCAAATTCGAACAAAAAAGTTGGACAAATAGATTCGGATTTGCTCAATTCAAATCGAATTTGCTGAAATCCGAACTTCAAACATTCGAATTGAACAGAAGTTTTGGGTATTCGATCTGAATCGAACTGAACCCCGAAAATTGCATTTATGCACACCCTTAAATCAAATAGGAAAACAACTACAACATTCATGCCCATCCCTAGATGACTGATCAGCATCACTGGAAAGAAGGAGAAGAAGAAAAGACATGCAGTCGACCAAGCAGAAAAGTTCTTAGAAGGTTGTGCTCGGATTAATACGGAAGGCACAATCTTCCTCCCACCCAGAGGGAGACGGGCAGCTTTCCACCCAGCCAAGGTACTGAGCTTTCTTCCTGGTTAGGCTTATTTACATTCTCCTAAGTGCCTTGTTTACAGAAAAATGGCAGAAATGCAAATCAACACGAAGTAGTGCCGGAACCAGCGAGGTGTGTAACAGCCTCCCGGGATTGGTTTTTGTAATGTAGTGTTAACAGCGCCACACTTGGCTACCCGCACTTTATGTATCCCAGGGAGAAAGTAGTGGCACAGAGGACAAACAGCGGGAGTATTATGATCCAGATGCTGCTCGAGTTCCCTCCGCACGCACTGGGGCAAGGCACTGGGATGAGGACGGGAAGAGATAAGATCTGGCTTTCTGATCGAGTTGCCTGTCAATCATTCTGCCGTCAAACGGGAGACTTTTTTTTTTTTTTTGAGAACTGCAAGGGAATGAATTATGGAGAGGAAGTCACAAGATCCTTTCTTGGGTAGTAATCAATGCTGTTTCCAAGTGTATTTCCCCCATTTCACCAAGAGTAATGCAGTAACTGGGGAGAGGGGATGCTGATCACACGAGAGATGTGCACAAATGTTTGTAACATTCAACATTTGGAGGAATTTGGATAGCCAAATTCAAATGGAATGTTGGCGCATTCTAAGACTGACAACCGAATTGGAATCAAATTCCTTGGAACATTCGTAGGAAGCTTCGGTACATTTGCAAGCCTGGGGAGGTGGGAAAGTGGCTGTACCTAGGGATGCCCATGAATGGGGGGGGGTTGCATTTGATTCATATAAAACTGAATATAAGAATATATTTGTTCAAATAGATCCCCTTCGAATGTGGCAGGATTGTATGTGATATGAATGCATCCATACATATGAATGTATTTGTACAAATATCTGATATGTATCCCATAACACAGTGTTTCCCAAACTTTTGACATATGTGTAGCCCTTCTATAATTTTTGTAATGCTGAACACCCCTCATAAAAAACATTAGGGATAAAAATTGTAGTTTATAAAAGTAATCAAAATCAGTGGAACTTACTAAAGCACGATAATAGGCGCCCGGAACTAACTATTAAAGAAGTAAGTTGTCTCTGTAACGAAGTGCAGTATATTCACGCCTCACAAGACGGTTAGATAACACTGCAATTCTCCGGCGTTTAAACAGCTCCGTGGCTTGACGTCAACCGTTAATGTTCCCGCAGTTTAAAAATGGCCGAACCCGAGCTGCGCGAAGGATGCGCAGAAGTTCCCGCCCTAATGAGTTGCGATACGATGTACGACGGCCCCAGTTCCCGTGTAAAAACTGTGATACGCACCTATTTCTTTCCTCGTTCTGTGGGCGCAGCTAAGCACGGTGCAGTGGATATTCCCACGTGATCCCCACCAAACTCTGGGGCAATGCGTACCCCCACCAAACTCTTCCCGTACCCCTGGGGGTCCACGTACCATACTTTGGGAAACACTGCCGTAACATACCTGCTCTGAAAGTGTCAAATCTGCCCCGAATCCACTTTGAATCTACTCTCAAACCATCTCAAATACACTTTGGATCTTTTGCAGATGTGGCTGGTGCCACTTTCCCACTCCCCAGGTTCACAAATGTTCCGAAACATTCATACAAATACCAATGTCAACGTAGAAATGTTGTAATATTTAATTCCTATATGGATATTCAGATTTGAACAAATTCATATGAACGTTGAATATTAGGAATATCCATGCGCATCCATAGCCGTGCCAGTCACACCTACAACGAATCCAGAGTGGATCTGAAGTAGATTGAGAGTGGATCCAAAGTGGATTCAGGGCAGATTTGACACAGTCAGAGTGGATACGAGCAGATAGGTAGAGGATACATGGGGGACTTGTGGGAGATTCGTTGTTGTGTTCCAAGCGAGTGATGTTCTGCAAGCACACACATGTCAGCGTTCACCAGGCTAGTGGTAACAGCAGCCAGTTCTAGTTCCAGAGCTCCAGAGATACAGCATAGCCGAGATGAGTTTGACAGAGGGTCTTGATAATAGTCAGTGGGTCAGGAACACAGAGGGTGTTTTTCCGCTGTCACTAAAAGTGCCCATTAAGTACCCATTAATGGGTACGTAATGGCATTTTTGTACCCATTAATAGGTACTTAATGGGTACTTCTAGTGACAGTGGAAAAACACCCAGAGAATACACAGTAACTGAAGTTGCAAGGATATATTTGATTTTGAAGGAGACCCTTGAGTACAGGGTGGGATATAAATATGAATAAATAAATAAATACGAATCAACCCCCTCCCCCCAAAAATACATTTATGCACATCTCTATTTCACACACACCATGCAGGGATACTTCCACTCTCTCCTCGGGAGTCCGGTTTGCCTGCTGCACCAACGCTGCCATCCTGGACCACCTGGGAGCTCTTTCCAGCTGCCACAATCTCCCCCAGGTGTGTACAAGTAAAAAGCCCTTGGGCCCAGGTGGCCTCCCTTGTGCTTAGGGAGCTTCTGTGCCATCTTCTGAGGGGTGGGGCAGCGTGACCCCAAATTTGTGCAGTTCTGAGCCGATCGATCGCCATGACAACATCCAGGTGCATGCCAGCTGTTGCTGTGGCAATCTGGCCTGCCCATCTGCACTTTAAGCGCTGGTGGGCAGATTTGCAACTGCCCCAGAACTTGAAGTGTGGAGGGCTTCATCTGTGCTTGTAATACCCAGACATTTTTTCTTTCTTTTCTTTCTTTTCTTTCTTTCTTTTCCTTCCATCCGTCCATCTCTCTATCCTCCCTCCCTCTTCCTGGACCCCCTCCCTCCCTCCCTTACACACACCAACACCCACTCAGAGGAAGGCATGCCCAAGTCCATCTGCAGGGGAAAAGATTTAGTTTAGATGTTAGGAAAAAATTTCTAACAGTAAGAGTGATCAACCAGTGGAACAGGCTGCCACGGGAGGTGGTTGGTTCCCCTTCGTTGGAGGTCTTCAAGCAGAGACTGGACGGCCATCTGTCTGAGATGGTTTAGGAGATCCTGCCTTGAGCAGGGGGTTGGACTCGATGACCCAGGAGGTCCCCTCCAACTCTACCATTCTATGATTCTATGATTCTATGATTTGTATCTAGAGACGTTTTCGCACGGGGCTGATCGGAACGCGGAAAAGACAGCTGAGGACACGTCATACGCATTGGCCGCGCGCGGCTTGCGTTCCGACGTGTCCGCAGCTGTCTTTTCCGCGTTCGAAATGTAGAGCACTTTAAACTGCTCTACACGCGTTCCAACGCGGACGAGCCGCCCGCAGCCGTTCGGGAGCAGAAGCGTTCGCGCCTGCTTCTGTCTCCCGAACGGCTGCGGGCGCGCCTCCGACGCCGCGCGGCTTTGACAATCAGCTGTTTCTCAAACAGCTGATTGTCGATCTGCCTCCGCGGCTGCCGGCGCGCCCCTTGCCGGCATTTGCCGGCTAAGGCAGCTTCGGGCGCTTTGAGCATTCGCACCCAGACGCTCCGGAACGCGTTTACACGCGTTCTGGCGCGTCTGTGTGTGAACGGGGAAAGCGCCCGAAGCTGGCTTAAGCTTTCCGCCTGAACGCGTTCCGTCTGGAATGCGATTCAGTGCGGAAATGCCTTAGGTCCATCCACATTTAAGGAAAAATGTTGCACCCTAAGAAACAAAAGATATGTGTCACTATAAAGGGAGAGTATACACCAAATGTTTTTACTTTGGAATCTCGTTATGAACTTTTGGCACTTTGCTGATCAGTTGTCTTCATCCACCACCAGTTACCCTAAGGAAAATCTCCTTTCTTCAGTCTAAATCAATGTAGCAGCATAATGATAGAATAATACTTAGGGCTTCATCATGCCAAGTTTCCGTAGCTCTCTACTGAATTTCAATCACCTTTTCATTTGCCAAAGTACATTATTTTTTTTTAAAAAAATCTTATTAAAACAGATTTGTGCTAGTTTATGATAATTAAAAGCCATAAATATATGCACATACAATGCTGTAGACCTTGAATCGCCAACAGGTCAATAATGCCTTTCTGGTGAAGTTGGATAATAATTCTTTCTTGCCAAATAGAAAAAAAAAATTTTTTTTTCTCTCTCCCTCCTTTATTCTCTTTATCCCCCTCCCTCTTTTAAAACTCATTACTTTGATTATTTTTAGATGGAGTTAACCCATCAAAAGCATATTCAAAATTGCGCGTTGCCTGTTCAAAAGGATTGGGCAGAAACAGTCTATCTCTGCCCTAAGGATGCGCATGAATGTTTGTAACATTCATTATTTGTACAAATTCGTCTGAGTTTGGACATTCATGCTGACGGTGGTGGGACAACCAGGAGGGCCTCACCTCCAGATCTTAAGGAACAGGCAGGTCAATATGGAAGGCTAGCTGTGCCTGATCAGGAATGGAGTCCGAGGGTGTTTCTGCACTGGTCCTTAAAACCCCATTAAGGAGCCGATAATGACACATATGGCACACATGTGCAAAGTACCTTCTGCACAGCAGGACAGCATGTGCAAGGTACCTTCTGCACATAGGGCCCCTTCCAGGAGGCCCCTTCCACACAGCCTCGTGTGAGATCCATCTCTAATGGGGTCTAGAGGTTGCCAAAACCGGTTTCTAAGAAGACCTGAAAAATTAGGTCTTCAAACTGTTCTTGCAAATTCCCAATCAAAGGATGACGCTTCCGCACAGGGACAGGAAAGGGAATGCATGTGGGCGGGACAGGAAGTCGCCATGTTGAGAGAGGCAGCATGCCACTGATTGGTGGGGAAATCTGTGACCGATAGCTGAGTGCTCCAATCATGGGGCTCCTTGGGTTGCAGAGTAGCCTGATCCTTCTGGATATCAGTGATGTGGCGTCCGCACGGCTAACACATGATGTGCCCCTCACTATCTGTGCTTCCCACGCAACTGCGGAAGTGTTAGACCTCATTTGGATCCATCCCTAGTTCAGACGGATCTTCCCGGGGATGGATTTCAGAAATGTGGATTTCTTCAATCCGGATTTCAAGTGGAAGTGCAGAAACACACTGACGTTTTGTAATTGTGGGAGCTTTGTTGCCAGATAACAAATCCTATAACGTTTTTACATCAGCGATCTGGTCTGAGGCCGGTGAAAACCGTGAGGCCTACCACATCTGAGGAACCCTACCAGCTCCCCATCCCTTGCGTTAGAGATTGGGAATGGATTTATCATGAAGCTAGAAGTTTCTGCTAGCAACCCTTGAGCGCTGCTGCGGTACTTCCTGGAATTAATTTGAGTTCTTTTAATTATAATTTTCATTCCTCATCCACCAAATAACGCTTGCAAACACATTTACCAGCTGTCCGGGAGAGGGGTGGTTGGGGAAGAGCCACGGTGAGTTGCGTTATTTTCACTTAAGATTAATTAAAAGTCAGCAAGTCACTCAGCAATTACCAGTTGGCTACTCTGGGCACGGTGGGGCTGAGGAATTAGATTTCCAGGAAATGACAGCTTGTGGGCCCAAATGGATGGCTGAGCTGTACAAATCCTAATTTTCTTTAGCCCACAAGAGGAAAGAGACTGCAGAGATTTCCGCTTGGAGGGGGGAAATAACTGTCATGATGATGATGATGATTACGCTTACTCAGAGACGTAAGCCATGCCAGTCTGGATCACTGTTAAAAAGGGGCACCTAGTAGTACTTTCAAGACTAACAAGGAGAAGAAGTTATGGCATGAGATTACGTAGAGTAAGTCTGTATCATCAGATAAGTAGGCTTAGTCTACAAAAGCGCATGCCACAACTACTCCTCTCTGTTAATCTTTAAGGTACTACTAGTCTCCCTTTTTATTACTATATTACTCATCCTCTTCTTTTTACTACTCTTCCTTTTCCTACTCTTATTCTTACTACAATTTACCCTGGCCTTTGGTTAAATGGCGATACACTTTTCTTTTCCTAGCTTGCAGATGCTGTTGTTTTAATAAATATTGTTATTGTTTTAATAATGTTTGATTGTAAATGTAGTTACCCACCCAGAGAGCCTCAGGTATACAGTTGGATAAAAATGTAAGTAAGCTAGGGTGTTTTTCCACTGTCCCACTAATGGGTACTTTTAGTGACAGTGGAAAAACACCCTAAGTAAGTATGTAAGTAAGTAAGTAAGTAAGTAAGTAAGTAAGGAAGGAAGGAAGGAAGGAAGGAAGGAAGGAAGGAAGGAAGGAAGGAAGGAAGGAAGGAAGGGTGTTTTTCCATCTAGCAGTAGAGTAGCCATTAAGGACCCATTATTGTTTTAAGGACCCACTAGTGGATACTCTAGTGTTAAGTGGAAAAACACCCTGAGTGAGTGAGTGAGTGAGTGAGGAAGGAAGGAAGGAAGGAAGGAAGGAAGGAAGGAAGGGTGTTTTTCCACTTAGCAGTAGAGTACCCATTAAGGACCCATTAAGGGTACTTGGGGGTTTTCTACTAGTGCTAGAGTATCCATTAGGGGCCCATTATAAGGACCCTTAATGGGTTTAAGTACCCATTATTATTCTAAGGACCCTCTAATGGATACTCTAGTGCTAAGTGGAAAAACACCCTAAGTGAGTGAGGAGTGAGTGAGTGAGTGAGTAAGTAAGTAAGTAAGTAAATAAATAAATAAATAGCTTCCTTGTGATTTTACTCAGGAATGTAGAAACACGTCTATGTTGCTTGTTGTTTGCAAAACAAGAGTAATTCTCTGCTTCTCGCTGGCAGCTGTGAAAATGGGGAAAAGCGAGGTGCTTGCGAAGGGTATGTATATTCTAAACTGAAGTGTTTCTGCTTTGCCCGGGATCCCTGCTGCGTCGCCTATAATGTCCCCTGTGGTTTTGACAGAGGAAGTTCTATTTGCTTGCTTCTTTTCACCGCTGTAGTGCGTTAACAGTTCTTTCCGAAGAAGCTCTCCTTGTCCGTCACTGGGTTGGTGGTGGTTTTTTTTGGTATCTTTTGAAACTGCCAGGAAGCAAAGTAAATTGAGATTTTATATATCACACACTTATTTATCCAAGTTTCTGTTAGCTGTACCTTCCAAGAAGTCTCATTTCGGGCTTCAAAGATAGCTAGAGAGATGCTATATATATATAATAAGTGTTACACGGTGCCGCAATAGCCAATGAGAAAGCGGTTTGAGAAATTTCCTCTGGGGGGCTATTAGGTTGTCGTGAAAAGAGTGTAGACAAAAAGGAAAGGAAAAAAGAAGGTATATTATTTGCTGAGATAGACTGTGCAAAGCAGCTGGAGGCCAGCCTCAGAGAGGTGCGCAGGCTCTCTTTCAAAGTTATCACAGCTGATAATTACCTTGGATGCTTTCAATTCAAATCCAGCCTGCCGTGTGATGCGCTAGACCTTCTTCTGATGGAGACGCTAAATTTGGCTCCAGCCTGAACGATTTCTGTCGAGCAGAGGGGTTCAAGTGCTTAAATCCAGGACTCTAGAGTGAGGTTTTTGGGCTGCGTCTTACATCCTGGACGCGACAGTTTGTTTACTTATAAATGAAGGAGAGTCCATTAAGTCTTCCAGAGCTACGATCTTTGCTTCTTTTGTTTTCACATGCATTACAATGAACATAAGAGAAGCCTTGCTGGATGAGACCACAGCCTATCTAGTCCAGCATCCTGTCGCACACAGTGGCCCACCAAATGCTCCTGGGCATCTCAAGCAGAGACAAGGACAAACCTATTCCTGCTCTAGAATCCCAGCAAATGGCCTTAGAAGCGCCCCGGTTCCCCCACCCCGCTCCCCAGCCTGAAAGATGCACCTAGGCATTCATTCTAGCAGCCATTGATACATTTGTATCTGTTGGGTATGGCAGCAAGTGGGAAATCCAGTTAAGGGGAGCCCTGCTGGATGAGGCCACAGCCCATCTAGTCCAGCATGCTGTCCCACACAGTGGCCCGCCAATAGCTTCTGGGCACCTTCACCTGCTCTTGACTCCCTGAAAATGGTCTTTAGAGGCATCCTGCCTGTCTCTCCAACCTGGTACCCGGGCAGCCATTTTTGACGAGAACCCAGGAGGAGCTCCAATAGATCCGGCCATCTAGTCCAGCATCCTGTTTCACACAACAATCCGTCAATTGCGTATGGGCATCTCAAGCAGAAGACAAGAGCAAAACCTTCACCTGCTCTTGATTCCCTGAAAATGGCCTTTAGAGGCATCCTATCTGTCTCCCCAGCCTTAAAGATGTACTTAGGCATCCATTCTAGGAGCCATTGGGGTAGAAAAGCCAACTCTTCTTCTTCTTCTTCTTCTTCTTCTTCTTCTTCTTCTTCTTCTTCTTCTTCTTCTTCTTCTTCTTCTTCTTCTTCTTCTTCTTCTTCTTCTTCTTCTTCTTCTTCTTCTTCTTCTTCTTCTCATCCCTTTTCCTTTTAGGCTGCCTCTTTTTGATTGTGTGTGCTTGAGAGGGCGGAAGTGGCTTGTCACAAACACTCTGTACGTCCCCATGCAAGCCCTTTTTAGGGTGAAAAAAATGGGGAAAAGGAGCTCCCATTTTATTACCAAATTTTGTCTTTTCCCTGTGCTTTCAAAACTACATAGAGGCTGCATCTAGATGCTGGTTACTGATTCCACTTTATCTGTACTTTCTGGAATCAAACATGGATATTCCAGAATATCTAAAGATAGTGGGAGTAGGTAATGGACATCTGGATCCTGCCTTTGTTGACTCTTTCTGCCCTTTCTCTTGTTTTAAAGAACTTCGGCCTTTGTGTTCCAAAGTTTTGGACCTACGTCTCCCAAAATCTCTTATCATTGGCTGCATTGGGAAAATATTATGGGATTTGTAGTCCATACTGTCTAGGAAGTCCCAGTTTGGGCAAAGATCTGCATTGATGCATTCGACTCAGGTTGTTCTGCCTTGCCAGCAGGTGTCACTGTTGGCATTGTTTTCCCCTTTGTGCTGGACACCTTTACAGAAGAAGATGTTGTTTGGTACCACAGAGTTTGGGAGGGATGCCCGTGAGGCTATGAACACGTCCATGCAATTCCATCAATGAATGCAGGGATAATTTGTCATTACCATATTCTGGGAAGATTATAGAGATAGAACCTGTGTCCTTCCGTCAATTCTAATGGCTCTGAATCTCCTGCGTTGAGTTTGGACTGGATATTCTACAGGTCCTCTTCGAGATCTGAGGACCTTTCTCCAGCATGAAGGAGCTCCATTCTGAATATTCATCCAGAATACTGGAGGTCTCACCAGCCACTAGTACGCTGCATCTGCAAAGGATGGAGCATGGTCCCCATCAGGAGACTTCAGTATTGAGATCTACTGGTAAACTGTTGTGATCTACTCTGAATCTTACAGAAAGTAAATTCATCGATGTTCCAGGGTACAGGAGACCCATGTCAGCACCACTAAAATGAGTCGCCTGGGGTCTCCAGGGTTAGTTTATTCATGCTTTATCCCAGAATTTCCAAACGTATCAGAATAAGTCACTGACCTCTGGATGTGATTCTCACAAGGGCTTCAGGGCTAGGGATGTTCAGGAATATTCATAACATTCAAAATTTGTACAAATTCAGCCAAATTCAGACATAGAGGTGTGCACAAATGTATTTTTTTTTGTATTTGCATTTGAATCGAATCAAATATCCAAACATTCAATTCAATTATAACGTTTAGAATCTGAACACAACAAAATCCAATTTGAATTGGAAAACTGGCCGAAAACCAGATTGGTCAGGTGAAGCGATGGATGTCCCAGCGGCTGCCATGTTGGGAAGGGCGGAAGTTGCACGGCCTGCCTCGGAAGCCCCTGTCTTGTGCGCCACGTGCCACCGAAGCCACGTGGGGACTAGCAGCTGCCTGCTTCAGTCCCTTGGCTCCAGGGGCTGCGTCGGCGATGTGGGAATCCGGCAGACTTTTGGAATGGGTGCTGTGGCTTCCGCACAGCACCCAGACCATCCATCGTGCTGGATCCAGCCTCCCCATGCATGTGTGGACATGTGAGGGCCCTTGGGATCTGTCCAAAATAGGGACGGATCCTCGGGAGGTCGGATCGCTGAGAAATGGCTCTTCTTTGAGCCATTTCTCAGTAGAAAATGCAGAAGCACCCTCCTTTCTCCTCCTCCTCCTCCGAGTCTTTTCAAATTTGGCAAAAAGGTGAAGATGGATGGGATCACCCTCATGGTCCTTCCACATCACATGGAGCTACATCTTAACCAGACATGGTTCCTCACACGCAGTTTAGCTCAGTTAAGGGCCTTTTCCCACTAGGCCTTAGAACCCTTTTAAGACTCCATTAGGAACCCAATTGGTACCTGATTGGTACCAAGTGGTAAGGCCCTGTCCCCACCTGGACCCCATTAAAGGTCCCATCTGCAAGGCCCTGTTCCCACAAGGGCAGGGAAAATCTGGATTTAATGGGTCCTTCAAGCCCTTAAATCTGGATTTTCTGAGGACCTGATTAAAGGTGTCTTCAAGAACCAGATCTCCAGGAGGGCCCCATCTTAAAGATCTGGATCTTGAAGATCCAGATCTTTGATGGCATGTGGGAAAGGGGGGCATAACTGCTCTCCATCTATCCTACCTGCATCCAGGCATGGTTCCATTTGCACTTCTTCCTGATGGAGAAGGTCTGAAGAAGCTGGGGAAGGGGTGGCCGCAGTTAGTGCCAGATCGTCCCACTCTGGTGCCATTGCCGTGGCTCCATGATCACATCCATAATGGATGCAATTCACACCTTGCCAGTAGGGGGGCGCACAAACGCAATTTTCAGCATTCAATTTGATTTGAATCAAATATCCAGAGATTCAGATCGATTCAAATGCTTAAAATTCAAATGTATTCAGTTCAATTCAAATTTGTATGCATCCTGTTTTTGTCCCAAACATATCTGTACATATGCGTACAGATACGTGTGTAATGCGTACACACACGAATGACCGAATAATTTGGACGAATGATTCAAAAGCTTCAAAATTCACTTGAATGTTTAAATTTGAATGTAGAGACATTTGATTTGAACTAATTCAATCAAATTCAATCAAATTTACTGTAGAATGTTTCGAATATTTGTGCACCTACCTACTCACCAGGGCTCCCTAAGCCCTGGTGAGGTTAGGGATAGATCCGGCATCCCAAAGTGTGGGTACCAAATTTATTCCCCTTCTTCACTTCCCCAGGAGTTTTTTTCTGGGGTGCAAAACACCCTCTTTCTATTAGATGCAACAAATGCAACCTAACTCCATCCTTATCTGCACATTTCCTTTTGTTGTTTTTCCCCCCCCAAAGCCTTCAAAGCTCTGCGGATCCTGATCATTAATCTGCAACTGTATGATTTACATCAGTGTGAATCCAATTGTGGTATCTCCTGTACTTATCTAGAGCAGCTGTCACCATCCGAAACAGAATGACTGGCAAAACCTATTATACTAAACAGTATATCACCCGCAGGTCCAGCAAAGCAATACGCGTTAGAGGATAGAAATCGCCTCCGGCCGTAGGAAGTCTGTTAGGGAAGCTACAGCTACCAACCTTTTGTACACATTTTGGAATGCGCGAGTCAGCAATCACAGCAATGAAAAGCTTCAGCAGTTGGTTGCAAGGAATTTTAATTCAGATGAAGCACCAGGACCGATTTCACACTTCCCTTCCTGTCTGCTGGATGGGAAAGGGGTGTAATCACCCAATGTTGACTAGCGCTCACACTTGCAAGTGCTAGTCACTTACAGCCTAAGCCCCATGTGACTTGTCACTCACCTGTCACTGATCCCAGGGCCGGTCCTTTTCAGGGCGCCGCCATTTTGGTCGTGGCGCCCTCCGTGGCTGCCTGCACATCAGCACCATCTCTGTGACGAGGCTGCCAAGTAAAATATTTTGCATAACGTTATCGACGCTCATGTGCAGATTCAAATAAAAAATTTCAACAGATCTGAACTTGGTAAATATGAATTGAATATTGTTAAAAAATTCAAATAAAATTGGCTTTTGGGGTATACGATTTGAATAGAACATCAAAGCAACATTTGTGCACATCCCTACACTAAAGTGGTATAGCAAAGGCTCCAGTAGCCTCCATTCCACACTGTGTTATGGTCCAAGGAAACCCCTGCAGTTCAGGCTCCACCATCCAGTTGCTTGCAGGGAGAACCCTCCCTGCTTTCTTCCTCGTTGCAGTGACTCTCTGCCTTCCTCCCAGAATGCACTGGGGTTCTGTGCAAATTACACCTACATATTATCCTAAATCCCAATCTACCATTATGCAAATTATCCTAAATGCCAATCCATAGTTCCCCACGAGAGACGTGCATAATTTATTTTTTCCTGTATTTGCTTCCCATCGAAGTGAATGAGAAGGAAATTTGCATTCATGCAAATAGTGTCCCTTTCAATATGGCAGGATTTGAATCCACCCTGAATAGGGATGTGCCCGAATATTCATATTATTTGTTATTCATATGAATTTGGACGAATTTGGACGCTCGTATTAGAATCGAATGTTGGCACATTTGAAGGCTGACATTTGAAGTTGACTCAAATGCTTTGGAACATTCGTACGAAGCTTCGTCACATTTGTGAAACTGGGAAGTGGGAAAGCAGCTGCCCCAGTCACATCTGTAATGGATCCAGAGTGGATTCAAAGTGGAGTGAGAGCAGATTCAAAGTGTATTCAGGGCGGATATGATACATGTCGGATATGTATGGGGTTTGTGTGGGATTCGTATCTAACATTCGTATCAAATTTCTATGGAACATTTGTATCAAATCGAATCCTACCACCTTCAAAGAGGATGTTTCTGAATGAATGCTAACTTTTTTGTATTCAGTTTGGTACAAATCAAATACAAAAAAAGTTCATACAAATACCTGTGAATGTTCTTGAGTCAGCTCTCAATCTACCGCAGGTGTGACTGGGCAGCTGCTTTCCCACCTCCCCACCTCCCCAAATATGATGAATCTTCTGATGAAAGCGCAAAAGCATTCACTTCGCATTTGGATCTCAGTCTTTGAATGTAGCCAATATTAAAAATGAACTGATATTGCGTTGTTTCTAACATGTTGGATTTGAAATGTTGTGATGGTTATTATTATTTCAATATAGGTGGTTTTGTTTTTTATATGCTGGATTTTAAGGTTGTTACTTGCCCTGAAACCTTCAGGTATAGGGCAGGATAGAAATATAAATAGATAGATGGATGGATATAGATAGATAGATATAGATAGAGGGATGGATGGATGGATGGATGGATACCCCTGAATGACAGATGATAAGATAGATAGATAGATAGATAGATAGATAGATAGATAGATAGATAGATAGATAGATAGATAGATAGATAGATAGATAGATAGATAGATAGATAGATAGATAGATAGATAGATAGATAGATAGATAGATGGATGGATGGATGGATGGATGGATGGATGGATGGATGGATGGATGGATGGATGGATGGATGGATGGATGGATAGGCGGGCGGGCGGGTGGGCGGGCGGGCGGACTGAAGGACAGAGACAGAGATAGATAGATGATAAATAGATAGATTGTAAAACTTTGTTCAAATTGAGAACCTGACACATATTATTCGCCATTCCTCATTCCCCACCTTTTGACAATGTGAAAAAAAGATTAAGGATGGGGGAGGAAAAAAGAATCCTTTTCCCTTCTCCCATCAATATGTGAATGAAAGTACAATTACGCCTCAAATCTCCCCCTGAATTTTAAAATAAGTCCATCAGTGATAACATGTGGCATATGTCAATAGGTATATTAGCATACAAGGGACACGAAAATATCTCTGCGTCTGTGTTTATATGGATAGCATTCAAAACTGTTTGATCATGAAAATTTGTTTGCTTCAGTACCATTAAACTGCTATCTCGCTCCGGGCGAGACTGCATAAAAATGTGCATATTAGGAGAGGCACGCATGATTTGCTTTTTAAAGTCATTAAAAATAATGAGGAAAACTGAGACCATCGCCACACGTGGGTGGTTTCGCTTTGGAAAACTTGATGCAGCACTGGGATCAGTTCCACGCCCCTCGGTCACCGGGGCTGGTCTTGGCTTTGTTCTGGACCTCCCTGTGCCAGCCTATCCAATCCGTCAATCATTTCCACCTGCTGTCTGGGCTGTCATAGAGCCGTCATAAACCAAGAACGAAATTTACAAAAAGGAGATTTGACTTCAAAGAGGCATATTTCAGACACCAGTTTCTTTTATTTTATATCTCTATACCATCCTATACCTGAAGGTCTCAAGGCAGGACTACTGCAATGCACTCTACGTGGGGCTGCCCTTGAAGACGGTTTGAAAGATGCAGCTGATGCAGCCGCTAGACTGCTGACAGGCCCATTGAACTCAGACTGAACAAAGGAAATTTGTAATGAGCTGAAACAAATTACTTTGTTCGACCAAGGCTCAAAGGTAGGGATGTGCTTGAATATTTGTAACTTTCAAAATTCATATGAATTTGACCGAATTTGGTATATTCAAGGATTGATATTCAAATTCAAACCTAATCTTTTGATAAATTCATATGAAGCTTCATATGGGATTTGTATGGGATATCTATGGGGTATCTATGGGATTCATATGAATTTGTATGGGATTCATATGGGATTGTACATTCATATCAAATTCAGATCCCACTACATTCAAAGAAGAAGAAGAAGAAGAAGAGAAGTTGGCTTTTCTACCCTGCTTTTCTCACCCATTTAAGGAGACTCAAAGCGGCTGACAAACCTTCTGTTCTTCTCCCCACAACAGACACCCGATGAGGTAGGTGGGACTGTGAGAGCTCAGAAGAGAGCTGTGACTAGCCCAAGGTCACCCAGTTGGCTTCATGGGGGAGGGCAGAATTGAACTCAGTATTCCCAAATGAGAGTCCGGCTCCCCAACCACTAGACCAAACTGGCTCACAAATGCATAGCAATCTTTATTAAAAGGTAGATTATTTTTCTTTCCCCACCAGATTGGGTACCGTGCATCTGAATGCCTGTGTCAGAACTTGGAAGAGGACATGGTTCTTTTGCAAGACTATTGTCCATCTGTGCCATTCTTAGCCACTTCTTCTCCCTTTCCCAGGAGTCTCCGGAGAGATCTGAGCAGGCCAGCCAAACCCTGCTGCTCTTTTGCTCACTGCCCGGTTAAGTCTATCATAAATCCCGCTTTAAAGCATTCTTTATAGAGTCCACCTGTCCACGTTGAATAAATCAGTTGCCTTAAATTACATTTCAAGAAAGCTTGTGACTCTGTTGCTCCATGTTTGGCATTTGGATTTATTCAATGGATGAGAAACCAGTAATTTCCAATGTCAGCTTGCTGACCCCAACTTTAGCTGTCCACTGAATCCTGATAAATCTCAAGGCCTGTTTGCTGGGGGTAGACAGTCCCTCCATATGGAAACAGCCACAATGAATGGGTTCCTTTTCTTTTTTAATGAACAGCGATCAGGCTGGGAAAAATCACAAGCCGAAATATTTCTGTCAAGGTTAGGGGTGTTTAATAGTCACTTGGGGTGAGTTTGCATTGGTATAATAATACCTTACAGGGCTGCTAAAGTCCCACTGCAGTGTGCATGAATATTCAAAAACTCGAATATTCAGTTAGAATCTGATGGATTTTTACTTTTGACCCCGAATCGGATGTTAGAAAATCCAAATTTGACATTCAAACTCAAATAGGGATTTTCAAAAATCCGAGACGGATTTTTGAATGATTCAAATGCATCTGTCATATATGAGTTTTGCCGGAAAATCAAATGTGCCTTGCATTTAAAATATGGGATTAAAACAGGATGCGTACAGGATAGCACACAGGATGCGTACAGATTTTTCCAGCATGCGCGCAGATACGTACAACTGATACGAATGTTGTTGACTTTCGTTTCTTTAAATATGGATCTAACATTCGAACGTACGGATTTGAATCGGGCTTTAAGACATTCGAATCTTAAAATATTCAAATCAAATTGGATTTTATGACATTCAAATCTACTCAGGATTATTCCACTCCAGTGGCTGTGGAATTTATTAATTGATGTATTATTTATTTGTTTATTTACATTTCTATCCCACCCCATACCCGAAAGTCTCTGGGCGGGTAACAACGGATTACAAACAGATTAAAAACAGGATACAAATTAAAACTAGGTACAGAGTAAAACAAGATGCACATTGAAAAACACCTTAAAAATTTAACAAATTTAAAACTCTGCGCTCCCTAGTGCATTAATAGTGACTGTGGCTGTAACTGGGGGGAGAATAAAAACCTCAGCCGAAGGCCGAGGCAAAGAGGTAAGTTTTTACTGCCTTCCTGAATAAATACAAGGAAGAGGCATGATGTACCTCAAGGGAAAGACCATCCCACAGTCTGGGGGCCACCGCCGAAAAGGCTTTCTCCCAGGTGGCTGCCAGCCTCACTACTGAAGGTGGTGGGATGACCAGGAGGGCCTCATTGTTGGATCTTAGGGCACGGGCAGGTTGGCATTGGAGAAGGTATTCCTTTAGATATTTGGGGCCCAAGTCATTTAGGGCCTTATAAGTCAGAGGTAACACCTTGAATTGGGCCCAGTAGTGAATTGGCAGCCAATGCAATGAGTAGGGTGTGGATGGAACTGCTCCAACCTGTTTGTGTAAACAGGCCCTCAGCCTGTGCTGCTCTTTGTCCACTCTTTATCTCACTCTGTCCATCTGCACAGCGAATCAAAATAATTATGTGATTCATTTCATTACAGTCTCAAGCTTAGCAATGCTATGCACCACATTAGTGATGCAGCAATGCGTAATGTTAGAGGCTGCTGCTGCTGCTGCTGTTTTTTTGTCATTGCTGTGTCATTGCCTTTCTGAGTTGGTTTTTAATCCGATTTAAGCTTTTCAGAGGCTCCTGTTATCAGCCATGGAACAGGAGATGGAGTGCGGAGAGCCCCAGCGCCACACCTGGGCAGCCACACTAAGCAGAGACGTGCAGAACCGGTTCGGCTTCAACCTTGGATCAGACTGAGTCCCGTGGTTTGACCATGTTAGAACTGAACCGAACTCGGTGTTCTGTTTAATGGGCCAAGCCACCTGCCTTTGATTCAATACGGTTTTTAAGTTTGTAAAATTGTTTCATCTTCCTTCCCAGTCTTCCTCCATAATAAGAACTGAATTTTTATGCACAAAGCCATGTTGAACTGGTTCAAACCAGGTTGAACTGGTTTGAAGCATGCATGGCTTGGTTTGGTTTGCTTCAGAACGAACCTCTGTTTTCATCTCTGTGCATATCTCTAGAAGCAGTGTCTGCATGGTAGTGTGCTAACCCACAGTTAAAGGCAGAAAATGCTTTTCCAAAATCCACTTTCTGACCTTTAATGCAGATTAGAGATAGGCTGGGAACATTTGTGCCTACCTCCAACATCTCTAAGCCACTTTTAATCTTCTTTGTAAAAATGTGGAGATTTTTTTAAAAAGACCCTTAGGTCTTTGAAAAGAGACCCACGGTCTCTTTTTGCTTCTCTCTTGCGTCGGATTTTAAAAATGCACATAATTCAAAATAAAGTGTCCCCGTGTGGTTTGGGGCAACACAGATTTAAAATGTACTTTCCTTTCCCCATGCAAGCCACTTTTTGTGAGCCCACATCTCCCCCCCAACCCACCCGCCCGCTGCAGTGATGATAGGCAAAAAGCTCAATTGAACCTACACAGCACAACACAGATCCTTCCTTTACTTGGCTGCCAGGAGTTAAAAAAAGTTATTATCTTAACATCGGAGGGGGAGGGGGTGTCTATTTTCACACACGCACTTTTCCCTGACAGCAAGCACAGAAACTCTCTCCCCCTCCCAATAATGTGAAAGAAAGAGAGAGATCGCTGGACTGCTTCTGTGCTAAAACAGCTGCAAGGAGTGAGCTGCTTTGTGCGCTAAAATGGAATGGAGGGAGGCTAGAAGTGACAGCTGGCTGGCTGATAGGCTGCAGGGAGTGATCTGCTTTTAGTTATGCTTGTAACTATGTTACAAGCATTGGCTATGCTTCTAACTGTGGCGCCCAAGGAAAGGAATGTTTTCACATACACACGTGCATTAAAGAGCGAGAAAGATTAATGGAGCTGGAAAGACACTTTAAAGAAATCCGTGTGCGTCCCCATGCTCCCAGGATAATTCACGTTTTCCCCGTAAATCGGATGTAGTACTATTTGAAAGGGGTTTTTTTTCTGCCGCAGATTTCCTTCCTTTGTGCTTGATGTAGCCTGGAGTAAAGCTGTGCATGGAGATGCTCCAAGGCAAACCAAGCTTAATTTTGGAGTATTTTCGGCATGGAGACACACCCTTAGTGTAGGTTAGAGGTGGCATATAAAACTCCATCAGGCACATTCCATGGTCTCGAAATGATTTGAATACATTTGTATCTATGCAAACCCCAAGAAACCCCAAGGCAGTTTCTAAGTAGTACCATAACCCTTACTGGATTCTAATCTAATTTTCAAGCTTCCCCTGAATTCCAACAAAAAGGCCAAAGCTTTTCTTCCTGCAGATTTAGTGTGATACAGTAAATGGCTTCAACTGCGCTACCTTGTTAGAGTCAAATCCAAATAAAACGAGACAACAGCTGTGTTGGAAATCTGGAGTACAAATTTTCTTGACACTTGAAAAGAAAGAAAGAAACAAACAAAAGCTTACAAAACTTACTGTTTGAGAAAAACACCACACAACAACCCCAAGAAACAGTCCCGGGATCCAGGGACTAGGGAGAGAGGATGGACTTTGCAGAAGTGCACATGATAATGACCCTAAACCATTCTGAGATGCCAAAACAGGGAAATAATTAGAGCCATTTTGGCGCGAGAGGAGGCAAGGCAACTGATTGCTCCGTTCTCATCTTTCACATTCTTCTCTCCGCTTCTTTTGGAGAGAATCATCTGAGAGCTCTGATGTGCCACCAATTAGAGCTTTTTCAATCGCCACTTTTCAGCCGGTGTGTATGTTTGTCACCTTTCCCTCCTTTTCTTTGGGAAGAAGGAAGATGTTTACTCTCTAGCTACATTACATGAAAGGCAAACTCTCAGCTGTGTGCCCTGTTTTGTGGTGAGCTGGAGTCTGCCTGGCAAACGGTAGTGGTTCCAGTTTGGTCTAGTGGTTAGGGAGTCGGACTCTTATCTGGGAATACCGGGTTCAATTCTGCCCTCCCACATGAAGCCAGCTGGGTGACCTTGGGCTAGTCACAGTTCTCTCCTGAGCTCTCACAGCCCCACCCACCTCACAGGGTGTCTGTTGTGGGAAGAAGAATAGAAGGCTTGTCAGCTGCTTTGAGTCCCAAATTGGTGAGAAAAGCAGGGTAGAAAAGCCAACTCATTATTATTATTATGAAGCCAGCTGGGTGACCTTGGGCTAGTCACAGCTCTCTTCCGAGCTCCCACAGCCCCACCTACCTCACAGGGTGTTTTGTTGTGGGGAGAAGAACAGAAAGCTTTGTCAGCCACCTTGAGTCCCCTTAAATGGGTGAGAAAAGAGGGGTAGAAAAGCCAAATCCTTCTCCTCCCCCTTTTTCCAATCAAATCAGGGCCAGACTGATCACATCTAGGGACATCTAGGCTACCTTTAGCCAGATGTATAGTATCCTGTTCTGAAGTTAGGTGAAAATGAATTTCTTCTTCAAACACTAAATAAATCTTTTGCGGTGTGCATGAATGCAATATTTGGATTCAATTTGAATATGCAAATGTTCAAATTCGTACAAATAGAGAAAAAATGAATGAATTCAAATTTGAACTGATTCAAATATATTTGTATCTATTCATACGAATATTCGATTCGTATTTGAAATTATGAATGTCAACAACATTTGTATGTGTGTGGATACATCCGTATGCATCCTGTTTTTATCCTGATTTGTCCCGTATATCCATACAAATGCATATGGATATGAATAAGATGTGTACAGATACTTATGTAATGCACACGTGTCCATACACATAAAAAAGTCCGAATAATTCATGCAAATGGTTCAAAACATTCAGTGCTAGTCAACGTTGGGTCATTGCGCTCCTTTCCAGTCCAGTGGACAGGAAGAGAAGTGCGAAAATGTCTTGGATCATGCTAATCTGGATTCACTAATACAGAGTCAACATGGTAAGTGCAGAGAAAGCCTAATACACATATGAGATGAAGCTCATATGAACAAATATGAGCAAAACGAGTGACCTGCCTACTAAGCAGCAGCCTTCACAGATGTTATGGATTTGATGCTGAGGACCAAAGCATCGTGCTCAAGTTGGTGGGAGTGGATGACAGTTCATGTGAAGAAAATGAGCCAAACCAGCCAAACCAGCCAAACCAGCCAAACCAGCCAAACCAGCCAAACCAGCCAGCAAACCAACCAGTCAACCAGTCAACCAGTCAACTAGTCAACCAACCAACCAACCAACCAACCAACCAACCAACCAACCAACCAACCAACCAGTCAACCAGTCAACCAACCAACCAGTCAACCAGTCAACCAGTCAACCAACCAACCAACCAACCAACCAACCAACCAAACCAAACCAAACCAAACCAATCCAAACCAATCCAAACCAATCCAAACCAAACCAACAAACAAACTCGTGGTCTCACATATCTTTCCAGGGCAGGAGACCAAGATCCTGAGCAGACAGATGGGTGAAAGTGCTGTTGACCACATGCTAAAGTAGCAGATTCCTCTTGTGCTGGCCAAGAGTGCCCTATGGATGTTCATGCTGGGTCAAGAGGTAGACACAGTACTGAGGAAGTGCTTAGAGAATGCAAAGTGGTGCGTTGCTTCCTGACCTTTCTGCATCTCCATCACACGATACATGTGGCATGGGAGGGCATACCTGCTGCTTTAATAAGAATGTCTCATCATGGTCCCTGGTCCCTTAATTCTACACGGCAGCTGGAGGCTTTGTTGCCATTGAATAATTCAACAGTAACATTCTTTTTCTGGGGGGAGTAGGGAGAATTTCCAGTTCTGACAGTTATCTATAGGTTGCTTTCTAAGTGCTTGAGCTGCAGAGATGAACATCTTCAGGGCTGGCTTTGAGATGGTGACAGATCAGCATGAAGCCTTTTCACTCTCAGCAGCAACCCTTCCCTCTTTGCCCACTGCAATTAATATCTGCGTCCTGAAAGGCAGGGAGGCTGCGGCAAGGTTTATTTTTATCCCCCTTTAATGACAAGGTGTTCAGACCAAGGTTTTGCAGCAAGGCCTCCAGGACCGTATCCTCTGCCACCTGTCATAAGCTTCCACGGCATACAGATTGTATTCACGAGGCAGGAGACGAATATATATATAAAAAATATCAAGGTATAGGTGCAGTTGCATTTAGTGCCTTCAGACACGGATTAAAAACACAAAGTGAAAGAGCTCTGCAGGGAGAAATGTTACCAAATATGGAGCAGAATTTTGGATAATTTGGAACCTCTAGAGGAGCAGGGACAGCCAGATGGGTCTTCTGGTCAGCATGCCAGACTCTCATCTGGTAGTCTCCTGCTTTGATTCCATATGCTGGGTGACCTTGGTGTTAAGGTGTTAACTCTGACTTATAAGGCCCTAAATGACTTGGACCCCAAATATCTAAAGGAACACCTTCTCCCATACCGACCTGCCCGTGCCCTAAGATCTGCAGGAGAGGCCCTCCTGGTTGTCCCACCACCTTCAGTAGTGAGGCTGGTGGGCACCCGGGAGAGGGCCTTCTCAGTGGTGGCCCCCAGGCTGTGGAATAGTCTCCCCCATGAGGTACGTTGCACTCCTTCTCTGTTTGTGTTCGGGAAGGCAGTGAAGACATACCTCTTTGCTCAGGCCTTTGGCTAAATGTCAGTCATGTTTCCCCCACTGTTTTAACTGATATTGTTTTGTTTTTAACATGTTGGATTTTAGATGCTGTGCTGGTTTTTATTGTTTTATTATATATTGTTATGTTTGATACAGTGAATTTTAAGATTGTTACCTGCCCAGAGACCTTCTGGTATAAGGCGGGATAGAAATATAAATAATAAAGAAAGAATGAATTGTCAGAATTTCTGCTCATGTCCTGCCTAAGAAGCAGGTGAAATCCACTTTGAGAAGAGGGTGCTGAGCCGGATTATTCTTTACCCTGTTGCCTTGTACTGCCTATAAAGCTATTGCTATTCTTGTCTTTTTAAAAAAAGATCCCCCATTTGCTAGTAGGAATGTGGAAAATTGGATTCACATTTGCAAAACCGATCAAATATTTTGTATTTGCCAATATTTGCATCAAAATGAAAATTGAGTTTTTCGCATCTCCTAGCCGTGGATTGAAACAAAGCAGTCTCTCACTTGCAAAACAAACAAACAAACAAACAAGCAAACAAACAAACAAACAAAGAAACCACGATTGAACATTCACGTTTTGCTGTGCTCCAGGTCATTAAAAGAGCTTTCTTTCTTTGTTGTTTTCTTTGCAAAAACAAATGTCAAAAAATTGGTTTTTTGATTAGATGATTCAGCAATTAAAGAACTAATAAGTTATTGCTTCAACAGTGCAAGAGATATGCATGTTTTTTGCATATCCCAATCTTGGATTGAAACAATCCAGTCCCTCACTTGAAGAAATCTGATTTTGACATTCATGTTTTGCTGTCTTTTGGGTCATTAAAAATGCTTCATTTTCTTTGTTGTTTTCTTTGCAAAAAAAGAAAGTGAAAAAATGATTAGAGGATTCAGCAATTAAATGAAGCGACAAGTTTTTCCTTCAACGGTGAAATGGAAATGCATTTTTTTTTCCCGTGTGCGTCCATATTTGTTAGGGATTGTATAGCTCTCCTTTCTTTCAAACGGACCCTGTTCAATACCACCCACACCTAAGAAATTCAGTTTATTGTTGCCAACTGGAGCTTATTTACTCAGACTCTCGACCAGTCCATTCTTCCAACTAATTACCCCCCGATGCTCCAGCTTTGTCTAGGAGATAAGCAGGAAATATCTGGACTGCATGTGGTGGGGAGCGCATGAAATCCTTCCCTTGAGACTATTGGTCAAGGATAATTGACATCACTGGGACCATTTGCTCTCCACAAAGCCTGATTGGACAGGAGGGATCAATTTCCCAGGGCTTCAAAGGAGCCCAAGCCAAAGTATCTTCCTCTTTGATAGTGTGCTGATGGTCAATTAGCCCATGGAACTGTGCCTGTTTTATTCTCTCTGGGGAAATGGAGGACAGAAGGGTGAGAAGGTAGCTCTGCAAGTGCGGCTTCATCTACTCTGCACTGGCCAATTGTTGTAGTTATTTATTTGGAATCCCAGCTCTCAGAAACACAGTACGGAATAAAATAAAATATAAATAACTGGCCTTAAAGAGGAAAAACTCTGCGCAATACGGATGCACACAAATGGGTTTTTTGGCATTTGATTGGTAAGGAATTGGTTGTTTGAGAATCTGTACTCGTTCTAGGGATGGGCATGAATATTCGTGCTATCCGTACGAATAGGCACGTATTGGTGGGTTCGTGGCTGAATCGAATCGTCCACAAATCAGGTTATCCAGTATCTGCCGAAGCTTCCGTCAGCGGTCAGAATAGTGTTCCACCTGCCAAAATATTCTCACATTTCAGCCCCTAAGAGGTCACCGCATTGGCTTCCAATTCAGCCCAGAATTCAGTTCAAATGATCGGTATTGGCCTTCAAGCCCATTAGATGGCAAACTCCAAATTATCCAGCATCTAGAGCTTCTTACCCCAGCTAGAAATTTAAGATCTGCAGACAAGGCATTCTTAGTAGCTTCTCAAACACGCATTGCAACTTCCAAACTATGATTTTTCCAAGACTTGGTTCCCCACCTCTGGAATAACCTTCCACAAGTCCTCGGATAGAGGTAAGAACATAAGAACCATCTAGTCCGTAAGAACCTTAGAGGAGCCTTGCTGGATCAGGCCACAGCCCAACTAGTCCATAAGAACCTACGAGGAGCCCTGCTGGATCAGGCCACAGCCCAACTAGTCCATAAGAACCTAAAAGGAGCCCTGCTGGATCAGGCCACAGCCCATCTAGTCATAAGAACATAAGAACATAAGAGAAGCCTTGCTGGATCAGGCCACAGCCCATCTAGTCAGTTTCCAATTCGCTTTGAATTCCCTTCACATCCATGCCAACACCGGTCACCCCTCTGAATCTGCCCCAAAGCTTCAAATGAAGACACAAAAGCTTTTGCTTCATACGCAAAAGTCAGTCTTGAAAAATAACCAACATTTATGTTATGGAAAAATGGAAGAAGTGTGTATATTGGTATGCATCTTTTTATCTGAACTTTGGTCCATGTGCATGCAGGCAGGGCTTGCAAAGAACCCATTCCAAGTCCTATGTGATGGTCGCCACAACCTACCATTAATGAGTGCCCAGAATGCTCTCTGCTTTGCTGAACTTTGGTCCAGGTGCATGCAGGCAGGGCTTGCAAAGACCCCCTTCCAAGTCCTATGTGATGGTCGTCACACACGTGCAGGCATAGGGTTTGGAAGAAAGCAACACCAGGAGTAAAAGGATCCAGCGATACACTGAGTTGCTCGACTGCAGTACAAGCCAAATGGATAAAATATACACACACTTAAAATCCTGTAATAAAATACAGGAGGCTATAATCCTTGGCAAAGAATAGCAACCACTTTGAGGAAGGGAGGGAGAGAGAGAGTTTGATTGAGTTGAATTTAATAGCATCATTTCCCTACTCTGGCAAGCTGTGCTTTGCCCAGGTCAATGAAGAGCAGCATCCTAATGAACCTGCGCTGGGAACTTGTTCATTTTACACACAAGCCCTTTAAGGTGCACACTTTAATTACTCAGACGTTGGAACAGAAAGCAGATGGGGGGGAAGGGATTTCTCCCTTTGTATTATTTTAACTCAACCTTTACTACACTTAATGTATTTTTACAGCACCGTTTATTTCTTCCTCTTCTTCTTCTTTCCCTTCCCCTTCCCCTCCTCCTCTTCTTATTCTTATTCCACTTCCTCCTTCTCCTTCCTCCTCCTCTTCCTCATCTTCCCCTTCCCTTTCCTACTACTCCACCTCTTCCTCTTCCTCCTTCTCCTTCCTCCTCCTCTTCCCCTTCCTCCTCCTCCTCCTCTTCTTATTCTTCTTCCATTTCCTCCTTCTCTTCTTCCTCTTCCCTCCTCTTCTTCTTCCCCTTCCCCCTCCTCCTCTTCTTGTTCTTCTTCCCCTTCCTCCTCCTCCTCCTCTTATTCTTCTTCCATTTCATCCTCCCAGTAGCAATGGGTGCTAGCCTGCCTGCTGTGGAAATGCCAGAGCACCCATGTGCAAATCTGGATCTACCCACAAGGGGTCTGCCTGTCACCCCAGGTGTTTTGGAGGACAGGAGGTGCAATCTCCACAGACACTCCAGATAATCTTCGAAGTTCCTCTGGAGCGGCTCCATAGAATCTCCGGAGCCATCTGGTGCTAACTTCAAAGATCCTCCGGAGCCTTTGACAGTGGCATTGCTCTCGCAAGGGGTTCTCTTTGGAGCCTGTGCTAATCTCTGAAAACAACTTTGGAGGGACTTTGGAGGGACTTTGAAGTTTTGAATTTGGGGCATCCCCCCCCCATGGGTGCCCCCCCATGCCTCCTCTAGACCCCATTGCCCAATTGTAGTGGAAACAGGCTCCCTATAATCCGGATTTGATGACTGAAGATCCCATTGTAGACCCCTTTAATGGGGTCTGAAGGGAATCCAGATTATAGGTCCTGAAGGACCCATATGATCCAGATTTCCCTAGCTGTGGTGGAAACAAATGTAGTTCTAATAGGGTCTTCAGTGGAAATGGGGTCATCCAGCTCTGAGCCTAATGGGTCCTTCAATGGGTCCTTAGTGCTAGTGGAAAAACACCCATTCACTTCATCATCGCGTTGACCCAAGTCATTTTTTTTGTGGCTTTTTGCCTTAGCAGCCATAATGGGAACCCAGCACCACTCTCTAGAGCTGCCTCAACATATGAGTTAAGCAGCCACAGCTATTGGTGTGCTCTTCCCAACACAACGTCTATCCCAAAGTGCAGAAAATATGTTGTATCACTATTCTGGGGAAATCAGCAGTTTCACATAGCTGCCTTTGGCATTACCCCACTGGGAACAGCTTGGAACTCTCTAAGAATGTGAAAAAGAAAGAGAGAGAGAGAGAGAGAGAGAAAGGAAATCAAATAAGGGGAAATAGGAGCAGAAGACTCGTGTATGTAGGCATCTCGAGGAACTTTCCAGTGAGCTGATGCTGAAAGGATTCCTGCCAGAAATGCAGGTAAACAAACGTGAAGGGTTGTGGACAAAAATGATAATGATGTTTTGGTTCAGTTCAAACTAAACCGTATGTGGTTCTTCTCGAACCTGAACTGAGGCTTTTCCGCACTGCAACGCGTTCCAAACGGAACGCGTTCAGGCGGGAAGCTTAAGACAGCTCCGGGCGCTTTCACCGTTCACACACAGGCGCGCCGGAACGCGTTCCGGCGCGCCTGTGTGCGAAAGGTGAAAGCGCCTGGAGCTGTCTTGGCCGGCAAAGGCCAGCCAGGGGCGCGGAGACAGCTGTGGAGGCAGATCGGCAATCAGCTGATTGTCAAACAGCTGATTGCCAAACCTGCGCCGGCAGGGGAGGCGGGCCCGCGGCTGTTCGGGAGCGAGAAGCAAGCGCGAATCCTTCTCCTCCCGAACGCCTACTTCAAAGTGCTCTACATTTGGAACGCGCGAGAGACAGCTCCGGATACGTCGGATCTCAAGCCCCGCGGCAGCAATGCGTTTGCCGCGTTCCGGGCTGTCTCCCACGCGTTCCAAACACCCCCGTGCGAAAACGTCTCTGGTTTGGACTGGGCTGTTCAGGTTTAGTTCAAACCTCAAACCTGTTTGAGCCAAACCTCATTGATTTGGTCAGGACTGAACCAACCAAATATCACACACTGGAGATATGCACAAATAACTGAAACATGCAAAATTTGATGGAATTTGTTGGAATTTGGACATTTGAATTTGCGCTTATAATACAGGATGAAACCGGGATGCATACGGGATAAAACAGGATGCGTATGAAATGCGTACAGATACATATAAGACGTGCAAATGTTGTCGATATTCATATCTTCAGATTCGAATCTAACAGTCGAACAAATAGATTCAAATGTGTTTAATTCAAATTGGATTTAGTTGCATTCAGATTCTATACGTTCGAATTTTGTTCCAATAATTTGCTTGCTTCTGGTTTGCCTCACATATAGATGAAAACGCAGCAGCTGCTGCAATCCTGCATGCTTCCAAGTACAGTGGATTCGTGATGCACTTTCAGGCGCCCATTTTGTCCGGGTGCAGCCATACGCAACCGATGCCAAATGCAAAGGTAAATGAAAACTGCAATAACAATAGAATCAGGAAAGCTGGCAAGCCAGCGGAAGGCGTATTATGCAGAATGTGTGAGTACTTAAACTATTTTTGGATTTCTGAGTTGAGCAAATTTGCTTGCTGGCAGCGACACAATTATTTACACAGCAGCTGCCAAATGTACAACTTATTTGGAATCTGGCCTGCCTTCTACCGTTTGGGATCAGCTGCTGCGTGTCTGGCAGAAGTGCATTACGTCAGGCAGGTTTAGGATCAGGAAGGTGTAGGATCTGACTTAGGACCTTGTCTAGGAGAATAGGATCGGTTTGCGGCCATCACTCCTTGCAACACATGTTTGGCTCCTATCCCAATTCATCCATATCTTGGAGCATCTGTTCTGTGCTAGGGATAAGGATGAATATTCGTAGGCATTTGAAATCTGATCAAATGCACCAAATTTCAACATTTGAACTCAAATAGTATGTCCCAAAATTTGAATGTAAATATTTGAATTAAATTTCAAACTTTGGACCTATTCCTTCCAATTATCTGGATGTTCATATGTGTATGGGTTGGTACACGATGCGTACTTGAAGATCCACGTGTTTCCCCTATCCATATGCATTTGTACGGATCCCTACGGGAGGAAAACGGGTTGCATACAGGATAACTACAGTATGCCTACAGACATGTACACATGTGGGGACGATGCGTATATGCACATACGAATGTTGTTGGCATGTGTATGTGCAGTTTCGAATAAAAAATTTGAACAAAAAGATTTGAATTTGGTAAATACAAATCGAATCTGGTTAAATTTGAATTTAAAAAATTCAAATCAATCAGAGCCAATCAGAGCGGCCAGCGCGCACAGGCGCACCCGCCACTGGCCTGGTTCGCCACTTTGGAACCCGGTGAGCAAGTGGTAAGTGCCTCGCACATGTGCATGTCCCCATGTAGGCCCATGCCTGGGAGGATGGGTGCCCAGGGGGGTTCCTGCAGGCCCTAGGAGACCCGGTCCTGTCCCCTAGAACCCATGGGAACCCGGGGAAGGGACTGGACAGTCCTGCCTGCCTGCCTGCCTGCCTCTGGGTTGAATTTGACCAAATGGGTGGCAGGCCTGGGAGGGATATCCCTCCCCCCTGCTAGCCTTTTCGGGCTGGGCCACACAGGGATGGATTCCCCTTTTGCACGTAGGCAGGTAGGATTGCATGCCCATGTGTTCCTTACCTGCCTAGGTGTGAATGGGGAAAGAGTCCCCGAGTGACCTAGTCTTACTGCACTACAGCCGTCTGACTATAGTGCAAAAAGGCCTCAGGTCCCTATTTTGGGATATATTCTAGAATAAGGCCAAATGCAGAAAGGTCCACAGTTCCCGGTGAACCACAAACTCTCTGGCTGCATCTTCACGGCATGCGTTATTTCGATTTAAATAATTCGAAATAACTGACCCGGAACCAAGCTGTCCACACGACTTGCAAATTGATCTGGTTCCGTGGCATTCCTTAACGCGGAATCAATCCTGGTAATCCCCACAATAGCCCTGTGCTCCCGCCCATTGCCAGTCATGGTGCCCTGTGATTGGTCCTCCCTCCCAGGATCCCACCCTCCCTTCCCTTTGCATCATCCATGCTCCGCCGGGGATTCCCGTTCTCTCCCCTCCCCCTCCCCCTTCCCACCAGCGGCAGCAGCAGCATCCATCCATCCATCCATCCATCCATCCTGGGGCTCCTCGGTGCCCGCTCCACTTTGCCCGACTCCACCGCTGCCGCCGCGTTCTCAACACCTTTCGCCCCGCTGGCCGGAGCGCACTTGCAGCCCGGGCCGCCCCTGCCTCCCCCGCCGGCGGCTCCGGCGCCCGCCACACCATCCATCCATCCATCCATCCATCCATCCATCCATCCATCCATCCATCCATCCATCCATCCATCCATCCATCCATCCATCCTGGCGCTGCGGTGCAGGCAGCTTCACCCTGGGGCTCCTCGGTGCCCGCCTCTGCCACTGGAAAAGGAGGAGAGCCGAGAGGCGGGCGAGACGGCGGGTGGGCTCAGCGTGCCCACCGTGAGGGAGGGCGAAGGGGGCTCCCCGCTCGCTCTTCCCCCGGGGGCTGGGAGGGAACTCGGAGAGCGGGGAGAGTGGGCTGGGAAAGTTCCGCGGGGACTCCCCTTTCCTTTCCTTTTTAAAGTTCAGAACTGCGCAAAACTGCAACATTGTTATAAGCTACATCGCTACAGTGTAGCTTTGCAGGTAGTGGCTGTTGGATTCTTTCAATGGAATCACTCTTTGGAAGCGAGCTATTGGGGGAGGGAATCCTAAACATGACGTGCCTCGAATACGGACAAGCCATTGGTTACAGTGCGATTGGGGGCGGGACAGCCTGGACACGGAATCTCATCCCGGAAAACGATACTGTCCACACAGTAAAAAGTGAAACACGTATCAAGGGCACGATCCGGAGTGAGAGCTGTTGAAATCAGGATTTATTTCAAAACGGTTTAACGTCGTTTAACACGGAAATACCGTGTTAAGCCGAACTGCCGTCTGGCCGAGGAGAACTCAAAACATTTTGAATTCGCGATAACGATCCCGTGGGGATGTGGCCTACCAGTTCTTAAAAGTTGCCTGTGGGGTCCTTCACCCAGCTTTCTCTGCTGTTGGACCATGGAAGGACATAGGCTTTCTTATGGTCACCAGGATTTGCACAGATACTTCATTCATGTCCCAGGATGGATACTTCGTTGCTAAGGGTTTTTAAAAACATTTAATAGGGCCCAGCCCAGGAGTCTTAGAACCTGTTAGCTTGTGAGTGATGGTAATCGAGCACAAAAATGATAAATAATTAAGGTCTAATTGCATGATATGGAGTAATTTCATTTTCTGGCAAAGTGTGCTCTGTTCATCTGCTCGGCTGATCAGAGACCCATCTGTGGGAACTTCACCCTCTTGTTTTGTGACTGTATGGGGGATTTCTGATCCTTGCTGCTTTGAAAGAAGCAAGAGGGGAGGGAAATAAGACAGTGGGAAAAAAGAAGTGTACTAGTCTGGAAGCAATAGTCCTTTCCATTTCAGAATAGAATTAGAGGCAAGGCTATTGCCAGGCATGAGTCTAGCAGAAAAGTAAACAGAGTTGTATAAAAGATTTTCATTTCTTCCATAGCCAGAGGGTTGGTGGGTTCTCAGCAGGAGACTGGGAAAGGAGCTTTGGAAACAACAATTGGTGTTCAGTTTTGGAACCCCACTTTGGTTGCAGAAGAAGAAAACAGCAAGTTAGAAATGGGTTTGAATGAGGCAGCAACGTTTTGTTTTGTTTTGAAGTTAAAGGGACATAATCAATTCCTACGTAGCCAAATTCTTAAACATCTTCTACAGTGAAAATGGGACTGAGATGATATGTTCTGGTTCGACTTGAGCTCTTTAAACAGAGCTTTTTTCAATGAATTTTTATGGCATTTTTCTCTTTTAATAAACAGTTTGAGGTTAGATTCGCACAGCGTCTAGTGTGAACCAAACTCTGGGAGGTTCAATTTTCCTCAAAAACTCATTTCAAAACAACAACAACAACAATGCAGTCAAAACTATTAGGGCAACACACCAGAAACTGAGTTCCTTCCTTCCTTCCTTCCTTCCTTCCTTCCTTCCTTCCTTCCTTCCTTCCTTCCTTCCTTCCTTCCTTCCTTCCTTCCTTCCTTCCTTCCTTCCTTCCTTCCTTCCTTCCTTCCTTCCTTCCCTGCCTCCTCTAAATCCTGCAGCACCCATTTCCAAAGGCCGCCAGCCGCCACGCCGCCCCCGGAACCGCGGGACTGGAGCATTTAGCTGCAAGTTAACAGGCGTTTCTTCAGGTGCGTGGCACATGGGGAAGGGGCTCCAGAGGCAGACCAGTCTGCTTCCACCCCTCCCAAGATGGCGGCCGCCAGCACATCCATCCCCTCGCCTCTCCATGTGTGGAAACGTCCTGTTTCCAAACGGATCGAGGCGAGGGGATGGACTGAAGACCTAATTTTCCAGGTCTTCATGGAGGACAGATTTTTCGGCGGCGAGACCCCATTAAGAATAGATCCATCCTCCAGTGCGGAAACTAAGTCTTATGTGTGTCTTGTGTTTTAACTGTGGTTTTAGCAGCAGTGTGGAAACACCCAAATTGTCTCCAGCACACTCACCCTCATTCGTCAGTTTCCTCCAGAAATTCACCCAAGCACTGATTTTCAAGTAGGTCTTTCAAGAAATCCGCTTCCACGATTTTCCACATCTTCCGCTCTCCAGCAGCCATCGGCACCTGCACAGAAATGAAATATTCACTTCTTAATTCACGCCAGTTGCAATCCCTGAAGGTAAAGCCATTTTTGTTTTCGCTGTCGGTGCTGTTTCCTGGGCACGGATGAAAACCTGTGAGCGCTTCTCCAGGAAATAAAACACTCACTTCCTTTGAATGCTTTTATTTATTTTATTTATTTATATTTAAATTTATATGCCGCCCCATACCCAAGGGTCTCTGGGGGCTCACAGCATTTAAAAACAGATGTATAAAAACAGTATCAAAACAAAACTAAACTAAAAATGCAGTTTTAAAAATACAAGAAAAGTTAAAAACAGCAGTGATTTTCAGTGGGGGGAAGTGTGGGGAACATTTAACCAAAGCCCTGCGTGAAGAGGAACGTTTTCACTGCCTTCCTGAATAGGAACAAAGAAGGGGCCTGATGTACCTCAAGGGGGAGACCATTCCACAACCTGGGAGCCACCACTGAGAAGGCCCTCTGCCGGGTACCCACCCACCTAACTAATGAAGGCGGAGGGATCACCCCTCCAGATCTTAAAACACGGGCAGGTAGATAGGGGAGAAGGCGCTCCTTTAGATATCTGGGGCCCAAGTCATTTAGGGCCTTATAAGTCAAACTTAGCACCTTGAATTGGGCTCGGTAGTGAATTGGCAGCCAGTGCAGTTCTTTTAGAACCGGCATAATATGTGTCCGGCTAGATGTTCCTGTCAGCACTCTGGCTGCTGCATTTTGCACCAGCTGCAACTTCCAAACCGTCTTCAAGGGAAGCCCCATGTAGAGTGCGTTACAGTAGTCCAACCTGGAGGTTACCAGAGCGTGGATAACTGTGGCCAGGTCATCTCTGCCCACAAAAGGTTTCAATTGGCGCATCAGCCATAGTTGGGAGTAGGCACTTCTGGCCACGGCTTCCACCTGAGCTTCAAGTGTTAGCGCAGAGTCTAGGAGTACCCCCAAATTTCGCACCTGTCCCTTCCTGGATATTGTAACTCCATCAAGGACAGGGTATCTCCCAACTACTTGGACCCGAGAGCCTGTGACACACAGCACCTCTGTCTTGTCTGGATTCAGTTTCAATTTATTGGCCCTCATCCAGCCCATTACTGCCTCCAAGCACCTGTCAAGCACTTCAACCACCTCTCCTGATTCAGATGGCACAGAGAGATAGAGCTGGGTATCATCTGCATATTGATGACACCTCACTCCAAATCTCCTGATGATCTCTCCCAGTGGCTTCATGTAGATATTAAATAACATGGGAGATAAGATTGATCCCTGGGGAACCTCACAAGTGAGTTCCCAGGGTGTCGACTCAGTCTCTCCCATCACCACTCTCTGAGATCGGCTCTGGAGATAGGAGCAGAACCAATGCCAAGCACTGCCTCCAACTCCTAAACTCCGTAGCCTCTCCAGGAGGATACCGTGGTCAGTGGTATCAAAAGCCGCTGAAAGGTCCAGGAGAACCAGCAGGGTAGCATTCCCTCTGTCTTTCTCCTGGAGGAGATCATCAACCAGGGCAACCAAGGTGGTTTACGTGCCATGACCAGGCCTGAAGCCAGATTGAAATGGGTCTAGATAATCAGCTTCTTCCAAGCATGCCTGCAGCTGAACAGTGACAACCCTCTCCAGAACCTTGCCTAGGAAAGGTATGTTAGCCACCGGGCGATAGTTGTTTAAGTCTTCTGGATCCAGGGAGGCCTTCTTCAGGAGGGGACGTACCACAGCCTGTTTAAGGGCCAATGGAACCACCCCCTCCCTCAGAGAGGCATTTACCACTTCCTGGATCCACTCGGTCATACCTTGCCGGCTAGCTTTAATCAGCCAAGAAGGACAGGGATCTAGGGAGCATGTTGTCGGCCGCACCCCTGCAAGCAGCTTGTCAATGTCCTCAGGCCACAATAATTGAAACTGATCCACAATAATTGGACCAGACAGTTCTCTGGACACCTCCTCCAGACTACGTCCAATTGTGACATCTAACCCTCTGCGAATCTGAGCAACTTTGTCCTCAAAGAGCTTTGCAAAACTGTCATAGCAGATATTAGATGGCTGAGGCTCATGCCTCAACGGGCCAGATTTAATAAGGCCATTCACTACTCTAAAGAGCTCTGCTGGATGGCTACTTGAGGACGCAATGGCAGTGGAGAAAAAACTATTTTTCGCTGCTGTCACCGCCCCGTGGTAGGCACGACAGTGTGCTCTAACTCGTGTTCGGTCAGATTCACAGCCAGATTTACGCCACTTGTGCTCTAGCCGTCGACCTTCCTGTTTCATGGCCCATAGCTCCATGGAGTACCAAGGAGCTTTCTGGGCTCTACAAGCAGGCCGAGGGCACTTGGGAGCAATCGTGTCAATAGCCCTGGTCATCTCCTGGTTCCAGAGAGAGGCCAGAGGTTCGACAGGAGTGCCAGACATGCCAACTGGAAAATCCCCAGGGCATTCAGTAATCGTTGAGATTCCATAAGTCTCCAGGGGTGGACCATCTCAATAGGTCCTCTGTCCCCACAGAGGGGGACTGCCGTTGTAAGTCCAAACCTCACCAGTGAGTGATCCGTCCATGACAACGGGCTGACACTCAGCTCTCCTATCAATGGATAGTCATCAATTCACTCTGAGGCAAAAACCAAGTCAAGGGTGTGGCCTGCTGTATGAGTTGGACCAGATACAAACTGAGACAGCCCCACGGTTGTCATGGAGGCCATAAAGAACTGAGCTGGTCCATTGAGTGTGGCCTCGGTGTGGACGTTGAAATCCCCCAGCACCACTGTGGTGGGAGCTTCCAACACCACCTCTGAGACCACCTCAGCCAGCTCAGATAGGGAGGATACTGGGCAGTGGGGTGAGCGGTACACCAGTAGCATCCCTATTCTGTCTCTCTGGCCCAACAGCAAAAACAGGCCCTCAACCCCGTTAACAGCACGAATTGGCCGCCTGGTGAGGGAGATGGAAGTCCGATAGACCACAGTGACACCCCCTCCCCTCCCCCCTACTCTAGAACAGTGTTGCACTGAGTAGCCCGGAGGACAAAGCTGGGTGAAGCCAGGTCTGCCCAGTTCATCCAGCCAGGTCTCAGTTATACATGCCAGATCGGCCCTTTCCTCAAGAATTAAATCATGGATAATTGATGTTTTATTCCGAACCGATCTGGCATTTAAAAGCAACACCGCTAGAGTAGTGGGTTTTTAGTTGGCAGGTCTCCCCAGATTCTGCTGGCTGGAAGGCGGAACAGAATGCCCTGGGAGCATTCTGCTTGTCATCCACTTTGCTGTTGTGTACTGAACAGATGGAAGAAATGGTTCCATAGATCAAACTGTGCCACAGGAAAGTTCTGGGGTTTGTGTGTAAATCCCACCTCCACCCCACCCCCCAAATATAGAAGAGTGGAGGGAAATACAGAATCCCCTTTCTGACTTTCGTTCTGATTTGAAACTCACTCAATACAACCTCCGGCCATGGAAGTGACAACTGGTAAATTCTTCATGGGGAGAAAATAAAATAAAGGAGGGGTGATTGGAAAAGTGGCATGGATCATATTGGAAAAATGTTGAAGCTTCTGAAGTGAAAGGGGCCTCCTGTCGTGCCTAATAGCTGTAGACAAATTAAACATTTTCAGCTTTGTCTTGCAAAGCCATTTATGTCTGTTTGCTTTCTGCACGCCAGTTTATTTAGCCAATGGGCTTTGGTGTGGTTCGAATTAGGCCACTGTTCCTAAATCTGTGTTTGGCCATAGGGCTGTTGGTAGGAAGACGTTGGGAAAAAAAGAAGAAGAATGCTGGGAGTTTGTTTTCCTTTTTAGCCCCGTTTCTAAACCAGTGGAGGAAAGCCAACGTGATTGGCAACGTCCATGTTTTGCATGCATAAAGCCAAGGGGTTCAATATCTGACGGTTCCAGAGAAAATGTTAGTGTTGGAAGAGATTTTGGAAAGCCTTCTAATCCGATAGTTTGCTTACTGGACTGACAAAAGGGACTGACCGTATTACCAGCAAATCGATGCATGTGTGTATAAGAAGCCATATCATCCGTGGCTATAATAGGACAGGGAATCCATGTAGACAGAAATGGTGTAATCCAAGGTATGACTGCAATCAGATCTTGTGCCATATGCCGTAGTGTCTGTTCAACAATGAATGCATTGGCAGCATTTCCCAGGGAAGGCACCGGGTGCACAGTGATGGCCGCTTGGCCTGTTCCCAGGAGCAAAGTGATAGTAGGGAGTACACCACTGGGCAACTGCCTTGAAACAATCTCACAGCTGTTCCCAGTGGTGGGCCAGTCCAGCTATCTGCAATGCAGAGAGCCAGACCTTTCCAAATCAGGGGTGCGTACGAATGGCTTTTTTGGCATTCGATTTGTAACAAATTGAACGTTAGAAAATTTACATTCATTCAAATAGATCCCCTTCAAATGTGGTAGGATTCTATTTGATACAAATGTATTCATATGAATATGTATCCAATATGTATCTGATCTGTATCTAACACAAATACATAAGTATCCAATATGTATCTGATACATATCTGATATGTATCCCGTAATATCCGAATGTTAATATCCAAATGTTGTAACTTTTGATTCATGTCCGAATGTCCGAATTCGGTCTAGACAGTAAGGGTGAGCAGTCAGTGGTAGGTATGTGCACAATTTTTTTCGTATTCATTTGAATCCCTGGTACAAATCCTCTACGTATCCACTCTGAACAGGTCAAATCTGCCCTGAATCCACTTTGAATCCAGATTCACTCTGGATCCATTACAGATGTGACTGGTGCAGCTGCTTTCTTGACTCCCCAGGCTCTCTAATGTAACAAAGCTTCATATTTGATTCATATTTGAATGTCAATCTTTGAATGTGCCAACATTTGATTTGAATTCAAATGTCCAAATTAGGATAAATTCATACAAATTTTGAATGTTATGAATGTTCGTGGACATTCCTAGTGAGCACAAATATCTCTCACCTGTTTAAGATCTGTGGGGAGAGGGACCCTTCTTTCTCTTACCTTGCCTCTAACCTCAGCCAATCTAGTGGATCACTCTCTCTTCCCATCACACAGACACAGACACAGACACACACATATATATGTTCTTTCTCTCTATGTATGTGCTGGCATGTGTTGTGTGATAAATACAGTTTATGCACACATCTGTATTAGTTGGAGAACTCTGTCCCACAATTCAGATAATCATTTATTTGGAAAGATAATTACACATTTCTCTCAGAACTGGCTTGGTTAGCAGCAGCGATGTGTTTGGCACTCACTCAGTTGCAGAATGGACAGATTTTGAAACATTATTTACATATTTAAAGCACTCCATTCCAAGACCCATTCAGAAATCTGTTACCATGCTTATGCCCACTGGCATTCAGCCGTTGGAGCAAGATTGTCCAAGCAACAATGCATCTTCTCCCCTACTACCTTTCCTTTTGGGTCCAGTCCAGGGGAAATGACTGATGGCTCTCCCTTAATATGTTATTTAGAGCCTGAAGAAAGATAAATATTGTAATTTAATAGGATTCCATGTCATTACGGCACTCAAACCTAACACGTGTAAAAGCTATTAGTGCATCGTGATATCTATTGTATCATGAGCTACTTTGGAAACAAAGAACGGAGATCATTGTCCCTTGATTGGTCAGTAGACAATGCCATGGATTGCCACCATAATGTACAAGTCATTAAAGCTTGGTCCCTCCTGCCACAGAACAAAAGGGCAGGCCGAGAGGTAGCACATTAAACCAAGACATCTAGGTCTCGGCGAAGTCATTAACTGTCTATTGTGTCGGGCCAGCAGCTGCTTTGAATCTCAGCTCTAAAAATATCCTGTTATTGGAACCATTATTTTCAATATTCCACACAAGCCGCAGTACCACCTGATCCTTCCATACAGTGTGAGGCGTAAACTGTGGGATGGTGGCCAGGGATGAAGTCTGGGAGGATTGGGATGGTTATGGTGGGTACCAAAGCTTGAAACGTGTTTGATACTCTTGGGTAGGGAAAAAACTGGAACATAGAGAGGGATGGAAAGGGCTCCAGACTCAGGATAGCAGGCACATCTGTCAGGAAGTTAATTCTAGAGGAAGTTGCCTCCAGGAATCTAGACAACTCTATGGTCCTCTGTGTTGTCTATGGGAACACACGCACTGGACCGTTGACTTACTCCTGTAGACCCAATGTAAGGCTGTGTCCACACGGTAGATAGGTCTATTGGGTCAGGTATTGGAGCAACACCAGAAAATGGGACCATACATACATACATACATACATACATACATACATACATACATACATACATACATACATACATACAGACAGACAGACAGACAGACAGACAGACAGACAGACATACATACATACATACATACATACATACAGACAGACAGACAGACAGACAGACAGACAGACAGACAGACAGACAGACCAAGCACTGTTGCCACCATTCCTGGAGGTAGACCAAACCAACCATCTATTTCTGGGCAGCTGGCAGCTTCAGAAGCTTCAAAATTCAGCCAATGAGACTTTCCTTGATTACACAACAGTAGAACTAGGGGTCCTTCTATGAAGCTGATGGGCAGGAGAGTCAGATCAGACAAATGGATATTCTTTTCTCTATCGCACAACACTAGAACCAGGGGGCACTCTATGAAGCTGATGGGTAGGAGAGTCAGGTCTGACAGGGGGAAGTATTTCTTCACCCAGAGGATCATCGGCTTACAGAATGTGCTGCCGGAAGAGGTGGTGACAGCTACTAGTCTGGATGGCTTTAAGGAAGGGTTAGACAAATTTATGGATGACAGACGTATCAATGGCTACTAGAACGAATGCCTAGGTGCATCTTTCAGGCTGGGGGGGGGGAACTGGGGCACTTCTAAGGCCATCTGCTGGGACTCGAGAGCAGGAGAAGGTTTGTCCTTGTCTCTGCTTGAGATGCCCGTGAGCATTTGGTGGGCCACTGTGTGCGACAGGATGCTGGACTAGATGGGCTGTGGCCTGATCCAGCAAGGCTTCTCTTATGTTCTTATGTATGCTCTTAAGGGGAAGTATTTCTTCATTCAGAGGGTCATCGGTCTATGGAATTTGCTGCCAGAAGAGGTGGTAACAGCTACCAGTCTAGATGGCTCTAAGGAAGGGTTAGACAAATTCACAGATGACAGGTATATCAATGGCTACTAGAATGGATGCCTAGGTGCCACCTTTAGGTTGGAGAGACAGGCAGCATGCTTCTCAAGGCCATTTGCTGGAGTGAAGAAGAAGAAGAAGAAGAAGAAGAAGAAGAAGAAGAAGAAGAAGAAAAAGAAGAAGAAGAAGAAGTTGTCTTTTCTACTCTGCTTTTCTCACCCATTTAAGGGCTCGACGACAAGCTTCTCTTCCCCCAATTCCACCCCAGTTCCTCCCAAATGTTCACTGAGCGTTTCTCTGCAGAAACTTGAATGTTTCATTAGCAGCAGATGTTGCCAACTTCAGACGCGGAACCTTCATTAGGGGAAGCAACAATCGCAACTGAAAGGAGGAACGTCCTTTGGACACAACTGCATTAGCAGAAGCCGCCGTCCTTCCTCAGTGAATAAAGCCTGTGAAATCAAGTTGAAAGGAACAGAGGACGTTCTGGGCTGAGTACCTTTCTATTTTGTTCTTCGGTCCATGGGAAGGGCAGGCAATGACCTTTTTTTTCGGTTGTGTTAAAAAGGCCACATGCTCTGAATGAAGCCCCAGTTCATTGGTTCATTGATCTTCAGATTGTATCTGGCGGCTCTGATGTTAACCATATCTATCTGCCTCCGAAAACAAGGCGATGCGTTTTGTTATGCTAAAACGTTCTCGGGAGGGAGAAAAAGGGCAGGTTTGTTTTAGGCTCATTTGTCTGGGATCTTTAGCAAAGGCCTTTTTATTTTATTTATTTATTTATTTATTTATTTATTTTATATTTATATTTATATCCCGCCCCATACCCGAGGGTCTCTGGGCAGCTTACAACATTTAAAAATAAACATATTAAAACTGTATCACACTATACTAAAACCAGTGTAAGGTTTAAAATCCAGCATGATAATAAGAACAAAAATGAAAATGATAGAAAAGCAGTTTTAAAATAGTGGTGTTTGCAAGGGGGGAAGAATAGAGAGCATTTAGCCAAAGGCCTCAGTGAAGAGGTCTTCTTCACCGCCTTCTTCACCGCCTTCCTGAATGTAAACAGAGAAGGGCCCTGACCATTCCACAGTCTGGGGGCCACCACTGAGAAGGCCCTCTCCCGGGTGCCCACCCACCTAACTGCTGAAGGCGGTGGGATAACCAAGAGGGCCTCTCCTGCAGATCTTAAGACACGGGCAGGTTGATATGGGAGAAGGTGCTCCTTTAGATATCTGGGGGCCAAGTTATTTTGCACTACAGCTAAACGGCTATAGTGCCCTTAGGCTAGGCCACACAGGGGTGCTTTCCCCATTCATACATAGGCAGATAAGGAATGTCTCTCCACACATTCCTACCTGCCATGTGTGAAAGGGGGAAACATCCCCACATGTCCTAGCCTGAAAAGACCGGCACAGGGATGGGACCCCACTCCCAGGTCTGTTCGGACTGGGTCCGGCTGGACCCAGGGGCGAGCAGCCCTGTCACATTCTTTCCCTGGGTTCCTGCAGATTCTAGGGGACCAGGTTGGGTCCCGTGGGGCCCGCGGGATCCCTCCGGGCACCTACCCCTCCGGGCCCAGGCCTATGTAAGGACGTACACAAGAGAGAGGCACTTACCTCGTTGCCGCCGGGTTCCATCCCTAGTTCTGGTATGGGGCATTAAGTGTGAATGTGGCCTCAGACAGAAATTCCTCCCTTTGGTGAAACATCACAACCTGACCCAGATAGGGTTGCTGCAACGTGGAAAACCAGAAAAGCAAATGAAAACGACGATGCTGTCTTAGCAATCGTCAGGACGTGTGTTTTCTTTTCTCTGTCTAAACACTGCCAAGGCTTAGATTTCTTTATGCTTATTTATATGCCCTTTAAATGGAAAGTGATAGTTTTATTTTTATCTACTGAGGGTTGGCTATGGAGAATACACCGCTTATGGTAAAATTCATGTTGTTTGATTTAAAGAGAGAGAGGAGGGGGGGGGGAAAGGGAAATTAGAAACTCATTTACGGGCATTTCAAATTTATTCTTAGCCTTCTGGAATGGAAGATTCAGATAAAATGTACCTAACTGAAATGTTTTTGCATTGATTTTGTTAAGAGTAAATGCTTTATTATGTGCATTATTTACTTTTAACAAATCTTCTATCATTTGGGTATGTAAGAGTTCCTTCCTTCCTTCCTTCCTTCCTTCCTTCCTCCCTCCCTCCCTCCATCCCTCCATCCCTCCACCCATCCATCCATCCTTCCATCCATCAACCCACCCACCCATCCATCCTTCCATCCATCAACCCATCCATCCATCCATCCATCCATCCATCCATCCATCCATCCATCCATCCATCCATCCATCCATCCATCCATCCATCCATCCATCCATCCATCCATCCATCCATCCATCCCTTCCTCCTCCTTCTTTTCCTTCTTTTCAGTAGAGAGCTGTGACTTGCTCTAGGTCACCCAGCTGGCTTTGTGTGGGAGTGCGGAATCGAACCAGGAGACCATCAGACAGGAGTATGACACTCTAACCACAAGGCCAAACTGGCTTACCTTCCTCATGCCTACCTGTGGTGTTCTAGAGGCCCCTGTCCCACTGGTAGAGCTGCTAAAACATCTTTGCTGCCTGGACCAGACTGTACTCCAGCCAATCCAGATGGGGCAGCCTGCTAGAGAATTGAATCCTCTTCTGCTTTGCTCCAGAGTGTGGAACAAGAGATCCACATGGGATCCAACCAGTGAAGAAAGGTCCTCTGTTTCCAGCCCTTAATTGTCTTTATTGGGCAATTAATCTGACTCCTCTTCCGCAGCAAATTGTTTTTGCTGTCCAATTAATCTGAATCATCCTTGAAGGAGGATATGTGGTGGTAAAAGAACATGAAAATAATGTCAAACACATTTCCTTGCATTTTGAGGGCAGGCAGGACTGTTTTAATTGCCTTTAACTGTTATATATATCAGTATAATATGTAGCCTCCCCTGGCAGCTCTGTGGGAAGGGAAGGGCAGGGCAGAAATGTATATAAATAAAATCAATAACTTATTCTTTCCATAAAGTGAAGGCTATATTTCTATTTTTGGCATCCGTGGTTGCATGGGTCTCTTATTTTTGCTTCCACGTCATAATGCTTACTCACAGTGCATTCATGGTTGAATAACTTTCTAGCGTATTTTTTCACACAGTCACATGACAATGTATAAAAACCATCCATTTGCAGCTGGTCAGCGCTGATGTAAGGCCCCAGGAAGTAGGACAACCCGTTGCCTGGATTTCATCAATGCACTTTGCTGAATAGGCAGAGCTAATGGTAGATTAGATACTTTTAAGGGTACAATTCTAAGTAAAGTGACTCTCTCTCCCCCCCCCCAAAAAAAGATAAGCTCTATGTACGTAGTGGACTCAGCCTACTCAGAATTTAAGCATGCAGAAAGGAGAAAGGAGGAATGAAGTCAGGCTCTGAACTCCTAGGGTCTAAGGATTAGGGATGGGAGCGAATTTTTTTTGGCATTCGATATGAATCGAATCCTAAAAAGATATTTGTGCACATCCCTAATAGAATATTCATAATCGAAATGAATCAAATGCTCAAAAATCCATATGCGTACGAATAGAACACATTTAAATGTCTTAAAATTCTATTCAATACGAATCTATTTGTGTGTATTCGTATGAACATTCGATACATATCTGCTACGGACAGATATGTATCATGCTACCAGTTTGGTCTAGTGGTTAGGGAGCCAGACTCCTACCTGGGAATACTGGGTTTGATTCCGCCCTCCCCCATGAAGCCAGCTGGGTGACCTTGGGCTAGTCACAACTCTCTTCTGAGCTCTCACAGCCCCACCTACCTCAGAGAGTGTTCTCTTTTGGGGAGTATAGAAAGCTTTGTCAGCCTCTTTGGGTCCCCTTAAATGGGTAAGAAAAGCAGGGTAGAAAAGGCAACTCTTCTCCTCCATGCAGCCAGCTGGGTGACCTTGGGCTAGTCACAGCTCTCTTCTGAGCTCAGAGGGTGTTCTGTTATGGGGAGAAGAATAGAAAAGCTTTGTCAGCCACTTTGATTCCCTTAAATGGGTGAGAAAAGCAGGGTAGAAAAGCCAACTCTTCTCCTCCATGAAGCTGGCTGGGTGACCTTGGGCTAGTCACAGCTCTCTTCTGAGCTCTCACAGCCCCACCCACCTCACAGGGTGTCTGTTGTGGGGAGAAGAACAGAAGGTTTGTCACCTGATTTGAATCCCCTTAAATGGGTGAGAAAAGTGGGGTAGAAAAGCCAACTCTTCTTTTTCTGCTTCTGCTGCTGTTGCTATGAACAGATATGTATCTGATATGAACAGATATGTATCTGATATGAACAGATATGTATACATATCTGCTTCATTTGCACCAGCCTATATATGTATCTGCATATGAACAGATTATGTATCTGCATATTAAAGAAACATTTGATTCTTATTCAAACGTACCAACTTTTGGCTTGAATTTGAATGCCCGAATTGGACAAATTCATGTGAATTTTGAATGTGATGAATATCCATGCACATCCCTAGATAGGTAGACCTATCCACGCTTACTTTTTCTATGCACAGAAGAGTCCACGTGGATTTATTTAATGTGCAATATTTCATGTTGCCCTTCTCTGCACTGAGCCTCGAAAAGCTAAGCAGTGAAGATTTGGCTGGTGATCTCAACATTATCAATATACATCCTCAAAGCCTACCATGAAGCCATTGAAGATGGCCACCGTAGGAGAACCCATGTCTGGCTTCATTTGCACCAGCCCGTTATTGATTTTCTTCAAATTGCACTGCAATTATTGGATCCTTAGAAATTATTGATCATGTGAACTATACGTTGCTTGCATATTGCTTGCTAAGCCCTGCACGGCTCCATTTTCGCTGAAGCGGCACCTATCAGTGTGGCTTATACACTATATTATAGATTGCACTGTCATTTGCAATTTTACCCTTCCTTTATGCTTACATCTGCTTAAATTTGATAATAGAAACATATATAGGGCAGGTGAAGTGACAAAGCCTGTTATTTCAAGAGTGCTTAAACAATTAACAGATGATCCTTTTGTTGACCTTCCTTCAGATGTTTGGATCTATCTACCTCTCCTTAGGGACTCTTGCTTTTTTGGTGCCAGGATACATAGCCCATCTCAGGCTGGGACAGATTGCTTCTGGAGCCCTTTTTAATGAAACAACGAGGGGTGTGCACAAATGCAATTTTCAGATTCAATTCAATTCGAAGCAAATATCTGAATGTTTGAATTTGAATGAATGGGGAAGAAATGAATGTATTCAAATTCGAACCTGATTCTAATACATTCGTATCTATTTGTATGAATATTTGATTCATATTTGAAGATACAAATGTTGACATTTGTATGTGTCCATATGCATCTGTATGCTCCCATACACATTTGTACGCAGCTTTCTCTTCTTCTCCCCACAACAGACACCCTGTGAGGTAGGTGGGGCTGTGAGAGCCCAGAAGAAAGCTGTGACTAGCCAAGATCACCCATCTGGCTTCATGGAGGAGATCGGTTCAGCTCCCTAACCACTAGACCTGTGATGGTGAACCTTTTGAGCTCGGTGTGTCAAAATTCACAAGAAAACCTAGCTTAACTCGGGTGCTGTGTCACATCTAGAAATATCCATAATTTGGTGATACATGTAGCTCTAGTAAAACAGTTATATTTTTGATATATGTATAAAGCAAAAACAAAAAATTCTTTACATTAGTGACTTTTGTTGCTGAATTTCGTTTGCTAAATCTTCAGCTGAAAGTTGGTATTCCGTACACTTCAAGAGCAAGTGAGCACTACACGCCCAGGTGCCAGGGTGACCATGTGTGTCACCCAAAAGGGCTTGGCATGTCACCTGTGACACGCGTGGCATAGGTTGGCTATCACTGCACTAGACCAAACTGGCTCAATCAAAGAGTCCCACTCAATACACAATGTTACAGGCTGAACCATATGGCTGGTAGAAACCTTTAGTGCTACAAATGTTCTGCCTGGAATATCTATGGGGATGGTGTCCACCCTTTTCCCAGCCCCAAAAGGTGGTCAAATTGTTGTCTTTTCTTAATTAGTCCTAATGAGCTTTCTGGCTTCTGGTTAAAGATGAGCAAATGAATTTGCATTTTTCCCTGACAAATTCTTATAGGAATCTGAAGCCCTTTAAAATGGAAAAGTATCAAAAGTACAAAGTCGTTAAAAACAGCTGCCCAGCTATGAAATTAGATATTGATTAATATTGTACCCATCCAGCCATATTGTTACTTCCAATCACAATGAAAAAATGGCATCACTACTCGGATTGCACTCAGCAGCTGATGAAAGAGGACATAACTTTTATTTTTCGTGGTGGGAAGGAAGGGACATCTCTCTCTCTCTCTGTGTCTCCCCATAACTCCATGTACCGCACAGGGAGAAGAACAAAAGGTTTGTCAGCTGCTCTGAGTACCTTCAATGAGTGAAAAAAGGGTGGTTTATAAAATATCAACTCCATCTGCTTCCCCCCCCTTCATGTCACCCTGGCTGAAATCCGTGTCCAGAAGATTCTAATTCTCACACAGATTTAGTACCTCAATTTGTTAATCCAAATGATGGTCCCCGAACCACTTTAATGCACCCTTGGAGCTGCTTGCACATGTCAGCATGCCAATGCAGGTGATGTCCTGCTCTCCCACCCTGAAATCAGGGATAGGGCAAATGTAAGCCAGGGCAGGACTTCCTTCGCTGAGCTAACCCTACCAGCCTAGTTTGCAAGGAGAATTGAGGGGACCACCAGACGCTACACAGCTTGGTCAGCTGTCATGTGGTTTTGCTACTGAGCCCAATTCATAACCCATAAGGTCCTAAATGACTTGGGTCCCAAATATCTAAAGGAGCGCCTTCTTCTATATCAACCTGCCCATGCCTTAAGGTCTGGAGGGGAGGCCCTCCTGGTTGCCCACCACCCTCAGTAGCAAAAGGTGTAGGCATCCGGGATAGGGCCTTTTGAGTGGTGGCTCCAGGATTGTGGAATAGTCTCCCTCCTGAGGTGCATCAGGCATCATCACTTTATGCATTTAGGAGAGCTGTGAAGATGCTCCTCTTTGCCCTGGACTTTGGCTAAACAGGGAAATGGCACTGATATGGTTTAATCTGTTCATTTTTTGTGATCATTGGTTTTCAATGTTATAACTTGCCCTGAGACCTTTCGGTATAAAAATTCTAAATAAATAAATAGCAAGTAAGCAAGCAAGTAAGTGTAATAATACCTTAGGCTGGGTCTGTGATCATTGAAACAGTCTGCCATGATGGCTAAACTGTATTTCAGCCAACGAGATGGATATTTAAATCCACACTTGGACCAACAAATTGCAAAAAGAAGAACAGTTGGCTTTTCTACCTCATTTTTCTCGCACACTTTCTCAAAAGCGGCTGACAAACCTTCTGTTCTTCCCCCCACAACAGAACACCTTGTGAGGTAGGTGGGGCTGTGAGAGCTCAGAAGAGAGCTGTGACTAGCCCAAGGTCACCCAGCTGGCTTCATGGGAGATGGCAGAATCGAACCCAGTATTCCCAGATAAGAGTCCGGCTCCCTAGCCACTAGACCAAACTGAGATATCATTACAGAGAAATTGTTATCTTAACCATACTTCATTTTTAGGCCTTTTTTAAGACACAGGAACTTTGAATTATCCATTGAACAGCTTGCTGAACATGCAAACTGAACACTTTTTGTGAACATCAGGATGTTCAGTTTGATACGAGCCCTTCAAACATTCTCCAATTTGCTACAAATTGTGTTCAAAGCATACCAGTTTGGCCCATCCCTGATCTGACTTCTGAATTCTACAGCGAAATATAAAAAGCAGCTATTGCTGCGTGCTTGGATAGAGAAAAATAAAATCTGAATATCTTGTGAATTAATAATAACCAAGCCTATTAACCATGTCCCTGGATTCCTATTTTCTTTTAAAAAGGAAGAAGAAACCACATTTTATTTTTTGATAAGGAGCAATGAAAATATCTTCCCATTATCAAGACCTTCTGAGTGTTAATGGATGGGTTTCTGTATAATTGTCAGTCTATTAATTCATCCTGATTACATCTTAGTAAAACTTAAATTAAGCTAAATAGGAGAATTTTTTTGAAAATGAAATCTCTGCCTAGAAGCATTTTAGACATTGTAACACTGTCATTTCTCATCTGCTGGCCCATTCGTACAGTGTAGAGACGAGCACGAATGCATTATTTTTGCATTTGAATCGAAATTCAAAAATCTGGATTTTCTAAAATCTGATTCAAATCGAATGAGACGAATGTCAGGAACATTCATAACTGATTTTTTAATCCGTACGCATCCCGTTTTTTTCGCGTTTGTGTTTCGTTTGCATTCTGTGCTCGTCCTGCATTATATGCACAAATAGACCCCATATTCGGATGTGATATATGATGATTTCAGTTGAATCATTCGTATTGGATTGTCTGTATTCGAATTTGAACCCGAAAATCTGGATTTTCAAAAATCCGCTTCAGTCGAATATTGGATTTTTGAATCGGATTTCTGAATATTCAGCTTTTTGAATATTCGTGCATGTTCGTGGGCTAAATATGCCATCAAATCCTGTTATAATTACTGAGTTATAAACTCAGAAAGGCACGACCTTACCTTCTTCAGCCAGCCCATCTTAAGACATTTAGGAAATGGAAAAGGGGGCATAGCTACCTTCCAACTCCACTTCAGACTAGAAATAATATAGGGAAGAAACTGAAAGTAATAGATTTATCAAGTCATGGAAAAAGGAAGGACTTTTCATGTACTTTTGACTACCTTCTGACTCCACTTTAGACTGAAAATTATATAGGGATGGGCATGAATGGTTTTTTTGGAATTTAATTAGTATAGAATCAAATGTTAGAAAATCTGCATTCATTTGAATAGATCCCCTTCGAATGTAGTAGGATTCTATTCAACACAAATGTATTTGTATGAATTGGTACAAATAGCCAATACTAACGGCTACATATTGGATACGTATCCGGTACATATCTAACACGAATGCATACATATCGAATATGTGTCCAATATGTGTCTTGTAACATATCTGCTCTGAAAGTGTCAGATCTGACCTGAATCCAGTTTTAATCTGCTCTCAATCCATCTTGAATACAGTCTGAGGCCATTGCAGATGTGTCTCGTGCAGCCACTTTTCCACCACCCCCCAGTTTAATGAATGTCCGAATTGTTAGCACGAGTGTCTGAAATATTTGTATTGTTCCGAATGTATGAAGGTCCTAATTTGTACGAATGACTAATATTATGAATATCTGTGTGAATCCCTAGTCTCTCCTAATAGCTTCATGTCTGTTATGGCACAACACCATCAACAGAGGCCCAGAAGCACACTGGAGAATGAGCCCCCAGGGAATCCATTTCAATGGTGCACCTTGGTCTACCACTGAAATGTTCCAGACTGGGGGGGCCTTTAATCTGGATTAGGCTCTGTCCTATGTGGATGAAGCATAACAGCAGTGGGGGGGGGACACACTCCCCCCTTGTACTGGGATATTGTGAAGGTCCTTTTTCTAAATCTTTGTAAGAGACCAGCCTAAAGGTAGGTGAAAAAGGGCCTTCCTCCCTTCCTCCCTCCCTTTTCTTCCTTTCCTTCCTTCCTCCCTTATCTCAATCCCTCCCTCTCTCCTTCTCTCAATCTCTTCTTTCTTTTCCTTCCTTCCTTCTCCCAATTACTCCCTCCCTTTCTTCCTTCTCTCCTCCCTCCCCTCCCTCCCCTCCCTCCTTTCTTCTTTTATTCATTTCCTCCCTCTCTCCTTCCCTCCCTCCCTCTCTCCTTCCCTCCCTCCCTCCCTCCTCCCTCCCTCCCTCCCTCCACCCTCCCTGCCTCCTTCATTCTTTCCCTCCCTCCCTCCCTCCCTTCCCTCCTCCCTCCCTCCCTTCCTTTCCTTCCTTCCTCCCTTATCTTAATCCCTTCCTTCCTTCCCTCCTTCCTTTCTTCCTCCATTTCCTTCCTCCCTCCCTCCATTCCCTCCCTCCTTCCATTCCCTCCCTCCCTCCAGAGCAAGACACCTTAAGGGAGTTTCCGTTTGAATATTGCCTAGAAGCCTTTTTAAATATATTCAATAAATCCTGCCCTGGCTCTTTTGACTTTTGTATGGGTGTTATTGAATTGGTGCAATGATCGCATTAGCCACAGTAGAAGTGATGGCTCTTAATTTTTTTGTTTACTTGTTTAAAACAAAAAAGAAGACAACAATTCTGAAAAGGAGAGAATGTTTTCCCCATCTATGCGCACTGGATTTCCCTGTATTGTAACTAGAGACTTAAATACGATTGAGTTAATCTTGGAGGCAAATAGAAAATACTGCAACAATAAAAGGCTGTAATACGGATACAAATGCAAGCTACGGCTCCCTTCTGCATTCTAAATTCTAAGGATAATTCTATGGAGCTTCATTACTGGGGCATAATTGTGTTATAGAATGCTAAATCACCCTGCTACACTTAACTGGCAATAACATTAAGATAGCACAGATATTCATTTTAATTAAAACATAGCCTCAAACTATTTCCTTGTTTTAAGAGGGAAAACTTGTGGAAAGGAAAATATAACCAAACAATTTTGCGCTGGAAGCTTTCATTTGTTTCTCACGTTCTTGTGAGCACCAAGATGTCCAAAGGCAGAGGTGAGAACAGGAGACGAAATTGGTAAATGCACTTAGCATGAGGCCTCTTCCCTTCCCTTCATGAGCATCTGGATATTGTAGAATATGGCCAAGTGTGTTGGAATATATGCGTGTGCTATAGGATTTGAAAATTTGAAAATACAATTTGAATTCGACAAATATCAACATTTGAATTCAAATCGGATTTTCAAATATCTGAATTTCTGAATTTGATTGAATTTTGAATTTTTGGAAATTCAATACCGATTTTTGAATAATTTGACTAAATAGATCTGTTTACATAGCATCTGAATATCATGTCTATTTGCACATATAACACGCAATGACAACGGGATGCAAACCGGACGAAAATGGGATGGGCACGAATCCAAAAATCAGATACAAATGTTGCCAACATTCATATCATTAGATTCAAATCGGATTTTCAAAAATACGGATTCGGATAATCGGGATTCAAATTGGATTTTTGAAAATTGGGACTTTCGAATTTGAATTTGAATCAAAGTGAATATTTGAATATTTGAATTGACTTGAATTTGAATGCAAAGAATGCATTTGTGCACATACTTAATGGGTACTTCTAGTGACAGTGGAAAAACACGGATGGATGGATGGATGGATGGATGGATGGATGGATGGATGGATGGATGGATGGATGGATGGATAGATAGATATAGATATAGATAGATAGATGATAGATGGATGGATGGATGGATGGATGGATGGATGGATGGATGGATAATTATATGGTTTCATACAAATTCGGACATTCATACACAAATCAAATGTTACAACATTCATACATTAACATTTGTATGAATATGAATGTTTCGTAACATTCGTACAAATAGTTCAGATATTATTTAAACTGGGGATACGCATTGGATATGTATCAGATACGTATCCGATACATATCCAGTATGTATCCCCAGTTTAACCAATATCTGAACTATTTGTATGACTCTTCCGAAACATTCGTAGAATCCTTCCGCATTCACAGGGGCTCTACTTGAACGAATACAAATTTTCGTACATTCTAGTCATTACGAATTGAATGCCCCCAACCCCCTTTGTGCACATCCTTAAGGGGTGGGGGGAGGAAAGAGAGATATCTTCTGCCTTTCTGTCCTACTTGCTCAGGCCTTGCTGTCCTAAATCCTCTTTTAGTCAATTCACTTTCAGTGCCCTAAATCTACTAAGCTCAGTGTAGGGATTACCGGGGAGTTGAAAGGTTATGATTTCTTGCTTTTGCTGTGGCTGTTTTCTATACATACTGAGAGAGAGAGAAATCTACCACCCTCCTGTTGGCTGAAAGACTCCGGCAGTCCAGAAGCGTTTAAGTTAATAACGTGATGGATTAATGGCTCTTTGATTGACTTTTTGTGTGTCCCTCGATGTGCCAGAGATAGGCCTCCGCCACGCCTGAAACATCTTTATCTTTGCTTTGCAGTTAACACAACCTTGGTCCCTGGTGCTTTCCATCTCGGCTCACCAGAGAGCGACGGGAACACCTGCTCCAAAAGCACCAGAGCATCTTCTGGTGTGATGCTAGCCTGCAGAAGAGCAGATGGCAGATAATGCTCTACCCAAACAGCAGAAGCTGCTTGTAGCTACTAGAGGGAGATTCTTTGTGCACTGGAGGACTATCCAGCCAGCCTTGGAAAGAGAGAGTTAAGCCATGTGAGAAGAACTAGACTCTCAAGAAAAATAAAATTAAGATGAGGTTACTCTGTGCTGTACAGCAGTTTTTTAAAAAAAGTGCTTAAATGGTAGCGGATTAGGATCAGAGCATCCTAGGTGGGTCTCTGGATGTAGCAGTAGTCAGGGCATTGGATCAGAAGATGCAGAAGATGTCCATGAATATTCATAAGATTTGATATTCATATGCATATGAATTTGGACATTCATATACGGATTGAACGTTACAACTTTCATTACACTGACATTCGTAGAAATACAAATGTTTTGGAGCATTTGTATGGATGCCACAAAACATTCATAAAACGGGGAGGTGGGAAAGCGGGCGTGCCAGTCAGATCTGCAATGGATCCAGAGCGATAGAAGCCCTGCATTGGTACTGTCCCCAGCTTGTGTCCCACCTTGGGCCCAGGGCTCATCAACTATAGACAGCTGGGATGTGCATGAATGTTTTTTTGGTACTTGATTCATACTGAATCAAATGCAAGAAAAGCCATATTCATTTGAGTGGATCTCCTTTGGATGTAGCGGGATATGGATAGATAGATAGACAGACAGAGAGGGATGGATGGATGGACGGACGGATGGATGGATGGATGGATGGACAGATGGATGGATGGATTAGAGAGAGAGAGAGATGGATGGATGGATGGATAGATGATAGAGAGATGGATAGATGGATGTGGATAGATGGATAGATGACTGATAGAGAGAGAGATAAATAGATGGATGGATGGATTGATGGATAGATGATAGAGAGATGGATAGATGGATGTGGATAGATGGATAGATGATTGATAGAGAGATAGAGAGAGATAAATAGATGGATGGATGGATGATAGAGAGATAGGGATAGAAAGATAGATTCATTACCACTTAAAAGGTACAACACTTCTGACCTTTTCATCTTACCTTCTTTTTGCACTTGGCGGATCCATAACCTTTCTCAGTTGGAACAGTGAGTTCAATTAAGTTTTGTTGGCTCAGAAAACTGTTGGCATCCTAGGGAGAAGATTAGGCACTCAGGACTTGCAATTATCCATCTGGTGCCTCGGCAGAAATTATAGAGAAAGAAATACAATTGGAAAACCCATTATTTAGTGGAATGACAGAATGAGGGTGGGACCTAGGGATGGAATGTTCAACCTGGAGGGGCATTATTTTATCAGTAATTTGCATAGGAACATGTTCTATATTGTATCCGCACTGTGGATTCATTTTGCCTAATACTGCATCTTTTGATTAGCAGCATCTCTCTAAAGCCAGTTCCCCCAATGTTATCTTCTGGATTCACTGAACGCCATTTAGGAATGGAAGACTTTCTGTTTCTCTCTGGTATGTACAAATGATCCCCTTGATTCAGATCCATTTCATCCTCATTCGTCTTCATCATTTTGGTAATTTTATCGACAAAAATCATCGCAGTTACGAAGAACTCAGGATAACATTTTACAAAATCAGAATCCAATAAATAAATTTTATCAAAAGTCAATGTATGTTAGAGAAGGAATAACAATGAACAGCAAAAATGAGATTTTATAATAATAAATTACCTACAAGCAAAAAATCTATATATCTATGACTTTTAGAAACAATTCTATACCTATTTATCATAAACATCAAATAATCTAATATTGCAAAAGCAGCTGAATTGTTACTGAAATAATAAATGCTTGGTCCAAATTAGGATAACATCCATATGTTCACATATGCATCTTTCCCACATCCATACACATCCATATGAATCCTAAAGTTATCCCGTATGCAACCTGCTTTCATCCCATACGGATCTGTATAAATGCGTATAGATGCGGGAAAGACACGGATCTTCAAGTAGGCATCACGTATGAACCCGTACACATACGAATGTCCAGATAATTTGATCCAAAATTCAAAATTTGATTCAAATATTTACATTTGAGTTTTGGAACATTCTGTCTGAGTTTGAATGTCAAAATTTGGCACATTCGATCGGATTTCCAATGCCTACGAATATTCGTTCTGTATGTATCCATCTGAAAACACCCATGGTTTAAGATCTGCTGGAGATTTGGCTCTTTATTAAGGCCTTTGGACATTAATTCACTTAAGGACTATTTCAACTTCTAACTTACTATGCTGTTTAACGGGGTATGTATTTTAATATTTTGTTCATATTTGGTTTTTTTATTGTAAGCCGCCCAGAGATCTTAGGATATGGAGTGAGATATAAACATGTTCAGTCAGTCAATCAATCAGTCGATCTATCCGTCAGTCCATCCATCCATCAATCAAATGCCAACCAAGATCCAACTAACAATAGAGTTTTAAAAAATGAAAAATATTTTTAGTACGTTTTTATTTTGATAAATATATAAACTAAATAATTAATCAGTGGGTAATTTTTAAAGTACTTTTAAATGTATATCTTGTTTTTAATCTGTTGTTTTAACAGTTGTTACCTGCCCAGAGACCTTTGGGTATGGGGTGGGATAGGAATGTAAACAAACAAGCAAACAAATTATATTGAGGATAGAGGCTGGATCCCAACTTTCTTGCCTAGGTGGTTTCTTTGGAGATATGTGGAGGGAGGACCCATAATCGCCACCCAAGCCACCTCCATGGTTGAGGGATGGAGACCTCTTTGAATGGTACTCTAAAGGTGCATCCATTGAGGGTGGTAAAAATGGCCCCTCCACTGGAGATCAACAACAACTATCTTTACTGACTGTACCACATCACAATATATGACCTGGCTCATAACTTCAAGGGCAGATGATAGCAGATATGGGCCCGGTGACGGCTGACTGCAGGTTCGTGTGCTTTTCCTCCACACAATTATGCAAGACTCAGCCAGGACTGGCACGTATTTTTGCAGCCATTGATCTAGCAGGCACCTGCCATCACCCATGCTTAAAGTTACAATCTGCCACTGTTATGTGTCACCACCATGGGGCACTTTTTGTCAGCATGGGCCAAAAGGAAACAGCAAAGGGCGCATTTCAAGGCACTTTGCTCTATGGGTGGAGACGTGGTCTTAGTTTCAGATATCTTTATTTATCGAGCATTTGGTCGCCTTATATTATAGTAAAACATTTATAGCTATATTTCCCCCCCCCTTTAGTTTTGTTATTTATGAACAAGGATCTGTAGATTGCGTATCTGGAGGAACAAAAACCCAGAAGAATACAGTGTGAGCTTTTGCAAGTCCTGGCTTCAAAGAAAGGTTGTCAAGAGGAAGAAAGGTTTACTATTGTACCTTTAAAGGTCTTAATCTGTGTCAGCCTGCTGATATATGGACACACATTTCCTGCATTCAAAGGAAGATGAGCAGAGCCCTTAGATATAATTCAAGCCCTGTCAAACCACAGCATATTTCTGTCTCTGTGACATTTTTGGCTCTGTGTGTGTCTGTGCGCACTTGCGCGCGTGCAAAGTTATTGTTAATTTATTTGAGGATGCATGCGAGGCCACAGGAAATAATTCATGCAATTATAGCCGAGATGAAACTCTAACAAGGACAAGGCGCATCAGTCATGCCAGTGGATCAATAATACCTGTGGAACATGCAATCAGAACTAATCAACCTCACGTAGCCTATGATTAAGGAGCATTTTGGGTGCCTTGCTCCATGGCGAGGTGGCATAGAGGAGAAGACAGGCTCTCGGAGGGAAAGAACTGTGAGTTGGGGCAAGCCCCAAAAGACCCCCAGAAAGCACAGAGGTCGGTCAACATTTGTTCCCACCCTTTCTTGTCTAGAGAAGGCTGAAGAGTCCCAAAAAACAAAAGATGTGTCCATTTACTACCGAGCCCAATTCAAGGTGCTAACTTTGACTTATAAGGCCCTAAATGACTTGGGCCCCAGATATCTAAAAGAGCGCCTTCTCCCATATCAACCTGCCCGTGTTTTAAGGTCTGGAGGGGAGGCCCTTCTGGTTATCCCTCTGACTTCAGTAGCTAGGCAGGTGGGCGACCCGGAGAGGGCCTTCTCGGTAGTGGCCCCCAGAATGTGGAATGGTCTCCTAGAGGAGATGCATCAGGCCCCTTCTTTGTTTATGTTCAGGAAGGCGGTGAAGAAATACCTCTACATAAGAACATAAGAACATAAGAGAAGCCTTGCTGGATCAGGCCACAGCTCATCTAGTCCAGCATCCTGTCGCACACAGTGGCCCACCAAATGCTCATGGGCATCTCAAGCAGAGACAAGGACAAACCTTCTCCTGCTCTCGAGTCCCAGCAGATGGCCCTAGAAGCGCCCCATTTCCTCCCCCCCCAGCCTGAAAGATGCACCTAGGCATTCGTTCTAGTAGCCATTGATACATCTGTCATCCATAAATTTGTCTAACCCTTCCTTAAAGCCATCCAGACTGGTAGCTGTCACCACCTCTTCTGGCAGCACATTCCATAGGCCGATGACCCTCTGTGTGAAGAAATACTTCCCCCTGTCAGACCTTACGCTCCTACCCATCAGCTTCATAGAGTGCCCCCTGGTTCTAGTGTTGTGCGATAGAGAAAAGAAATTTTCTCTATCCACCTTTTCTATGCCGTGCATAATTTTATATACTTCAATCAGGTCCCCTCTCAAACGCCGTCTCTCCAGACTGAAGAGGCCTAGACGTTGCAGCCTGGTTTCGTAGACGTTGCAGCCTGGTTTCGTAGACGTTGCAGCCTGGTTTCGTAGACGTTGCAGCCTGGTTTCGTAAGACGTTGCAGCCTGGTTTCGTAGGCCTTTGGTTAAATGTCCCCCACACTTCCCCCATTGAAAATCACTGCTGTTTTTAAGTATTTTTGTATTTTTTTTTAAAAAAGCTGCATTTTTAAACTTGTTTCTGGTTTTAGGACTGATATAATTTTTTAAATGTCTGTTTTTAAATTTTGTGAGCCACCCAGAGACCCTCGGGTATGTGGGGTGGCATATAAGTGTAAATATAAATAAATAAATAAATAAATAGAAGGAGAAGCAGGAGAAGGAGAAAGAGGAGGAGAATATTTGAGATATTTGTTATTCCATTAAATGGAAATGAATTTGGATATTTGAATTTGAATTGAATGGCCAGACATTAGTTTTTTAGTATTGTAATGAATGAATGATTTGTTTAAATAATTTGGACATTCGTATGTGTACGCATCACACACATATCTGTACGCAACGTATTCATATCCGTACATATCTGCATGGATACGTACAGGATGAAAATGGGAAGCGTATGGATACGTAGGAGATTCGTATCATCAGATACATATTGAATATTCATACAAATAGATAAGAATGTATTTGTATCGGTTTGAATGTCCAGACATTCATTTTTTCTTTATTCATACAAATGTGGCTATTTGAATATTCAATTCTAATTGAATCAAACTCAAAAATTGTGTTCATGTACACCCCTAGTCAGTGCATGGCGATGGGGGATTATTGCACACTAAAGATGTGCTTCCTTCTGGTGAAATTTCAAGCCATTTTGCACTGCCCTATGTTCTATATGTAGATTTGCACAAATATTCTAAACATTCTAAATTTGATCAAGTTGATTTGAATATGGACATTCAAATTTGAACAGAATGTCTTCACATGTCTTCACATTCGAATTTAAATGTTCAAACGAATTTTGAATGTTCTGAAACATTCGTTTGAATGCTTTAAATCATCCGAATGTACAGATGTGTATGTATTGCATATGTATTCATATGAATATCATATGTATCTGTACACATTTGTGTTTATAATACAGAACAAAAATGGGATGCATACAGGATAAAACGGGATGTGTACGAAATGCGTACAGATACATATAACACATACGGATGTTGTTGACATTCGTATCTTCAAATTTGTATCTAACATTCAAACAAATAGATTCTTCTGAACCCATCCTGTTTTCCGTTTTACATGTGTCTATTGTAGAAGGCGGCGGCAAAATGCCAGAGTGGTGAAGGTGTAGCCAGCAGTGCCTAAGAGACCGCGGCTCTGCATTCTTCAGCAGGGAGAAATTGGGGGCAGGACTGGGAGAAAGGAGAATTACAGGTCTATTGTGACGTTTTTGTTTTTGATAGTTGGCATGTTGCTAAACACCTGGCTTCTTTCCACCTCCAGATGAGAATAAACAGTGAGATCCTTCCAGCAATATAATAGAGTGGCCAGGCATTCCCATTGCCTTCCCCGTGCAATGCTGAATGAAACATGCAGAAAACACATCGCTGCTAGGGTTATGCATGATTTTTTGGGGGGAGGGGGGTTGATTCGTATCTAATTGAATGCAAAAAAATATTCGTATTCGTTTGAATAGATCCCCTTTGAATTTGGTAGGTTTCGAATTCAATATGAATGCTCAATACAAACCCTATACAAATCTCCCACGTATTCACTCTGAATGTGTCAAATCTGCCCTGAATCCACTTTGAATCCACTTCAGATCCACCCTGGATGCGTTGCAGGTGTGATTGGTGCAGCCACTTTCCCACCTCCCCAGGTTCACAGATGTAAAGAAGCTTTGCAGGAGTGTTCCAAAGCATTTGATTCAAGTTTAAGTGTCAGCCTTTGAATGTGCCAACATTTGGTTTGGATTTGAACGTCTGAATTTGTATGCGTTTTGAATGCTATGAATATTCATGCACATCCCTAATTGCCAGTATTATGGGATATCAAACAATGATGCCCAGCTTCGTGATCACTTCACTTAGCTGCACATCTGGTATAGTGGATACAATGTTGCTGGGAGCTACCAAAATCTAGTCAAAAGCAGGAAAGGAAAAATAAAAAAGAGGGGAGGGGAGGGGAGGGGAGGGGAGGGGAGGCATTTGGCTTGGCTGGGTCCCAGAGATCACCTGGCAAATGGCATCATATCAACCTCACCAAGTAATTAGGTGTGACACATTGCACACCTCGCCGCTCTGTTTCTATTTGTTTTAGAACTTTCCCGTTTCTGATGTTTGCTCTTTTTTGCTATAAGCAGACATCGGGCGGGGGGGGGGGGGGAGAAGGAAACCTTGAGTAAGAATAAGTGCCCCCTGGGTATTTCTACACCCACAATGAAAATGAACAAACAGATCCACAACCTCAAATGAGGAGACCTACTTTTTCCTTTAACTTGACCTGAGGCTGAACAGATACTCACCCAGAGTGAGTGAACCTCACAGCATCACTCTGTCTGTCACCATTGATGGGCATAGGTGGGTCATGTGAATAGTTTTGTGGGCTATTGGAGCTCTTATCTGGGTTCAGAGGAGATCACTTTCCATGTTACTTGGTCATGATGACTGAAACTCATGGAGAGCAGGTCATGAAGACAACAGTTAAATTCATTTTGCCACCAACCACAGCAGCAGCCCATGCTGTGAAGAGACAAGAGCAGTTCTCATGAAAGGTAATGCTCCTTACAGGGAAATTCTGTCCAGGCAGAATTGCCAGCTGCACCATAGGTGTAGTAGATTTCTGCATCTAGGCTGCCTCTTTCAAAATGGATTTGGTGCTTTCTATCCTTCTTCCATATGGCAAACTGGTTTACTTATATTATTATTGTCAAAGGGAGTCTGTTTTCCATTGCAGGGAAATGATCTGCCTTTGAATTTTGAAAATATCCCTTTTCATTTTTGCAGAAAATGGGCTCTTTTGCCCTGAATTTGCCAGCAGAAAATAAATTTAATTGTGGGTCTCTGGAGGTCTTTTAGCAGAAGCTGAACAGATGTCTGTCTGGGATGGTTTAGGGAATCCTACATTGAACAGTGGGTTGGACTCCATGATGTTAGAGGTCCCTTCCAACTCTATACTTTTCTGATGATTCTATGACGGGACCAAAGGACTGCACATCATCCTAGTGTGATGAATGGATATGAATGACGGCCGAAACCAGGGATTCATACTGCATGATAGAAAGGCGACCTGACATCCGAAGCGAGGACCAAAGTACTGCAAACATGGACACTCAAATATTTGGACATGTAGCAACATGGCAAGGTCAAAGGAGGTACCAATGCCAAGAACAGAAACTAGTAAATGAATAACAAGAGAAGGACAGACGTGGCAGAATATGAGAAAAAACAACATATCTGCTCATGCGTCGGATGACACCCAGTAGAAAGTATAAAAAGCAAGACTTTGGGACTGATCTTTGCCCATCGAATCAGCTGCAACGATGCGTGCCCATACATCTACATTGGTCTGATCGCCCACGGGAGTAGGCTATGTGAGTATGAAATGAATCAATGAGTGAATGGGATCCCTCTGATTGTATTATGTACCTGTTAGAATAAATGTTACATGAATAGTGTTGAAATCCAGATCTGGTCTCCTGTTTCTTTATGTACTTGTTTGGGTTGGGTTGCGAGCATACACTTCTCTCTGGTTACGCACCGATAGAGGCGCATGACACTAGCATACTGAGTGTGGAGTTCTACTGTGGGAAGGCTTTGACTGTGAGCCAAGACATTTGGGGGAGCATCGGTGTGAGAAGAGAAAAGGAGGTCTCCATGGGGTCACACTGAGTGAGAGAAACGGGGTGCAAAGGGTAGAACAACCCTCCACCCGACAGTCCAAGATGTGACACAGAGAAGTCAACGAAGCTTGTTATTGAGAACTGCCCTTTTGAGGAAACTCAGAAAGATCACTTGGTGTTTCTACTCTGCTAACAGTAAAAACTTGTCGGGAGTTTCTCGTTTTCTGTTTGTTAGGTTATTTATCTATTTATTCTTTAGTAATCAGTTATAAGGTGGGGGAAATGCCATTCAGACTGCCAATCTCGACTGCTTTAAATCCAGAGCGACAAATACTTCCAAGGTTTGCTTTTTGTTCTAGATGCCCAATTAAACTCCATGTTTACACCTTGCTGCCAAAAGTTCTCTCTCGCGCAAACAAAGAGCACCAAGAAGCTGGTAATGAGGCATCCTGTAGAAAGCAAGAGGACAGTCAGTGTGCTAAGGGAAGCAAACTGGGTTTTTTTTTTTTTTTTTTGTGTGTGTGTTTTTAAGGAAGGGGAAAGGAAGACAAGTGGCATTGAGAACCTGTTTTCTAATTCAAAAGCCAGGGACATCATTTTGTTTGTATTTTTAAAATTGATTTCGTTTGCTTTAAGGAAAGAAGTGGAAGCAGTAGCAGTGGAATTCAGGTCATAGCAAGATCATTTCTACACCCAGTCTAACGTGGATAAAGGTGAACCAGTAGACATTGTCTATCTGGAAGGCTTTTGACAAAGTCCCACATCAAAGGTTACTGAGTAAACTCATCAGCCATGGAATAAAAGGACAGGTTCTCTCCTGGCTATGTAACTATGTTCTATTTTTCATTTAATATACAGGGGGGCGGGGTGTTTGAAAGGGGCGGGGGTGACTGGCGGTACTAACGGGCTAAACTAGGCACTGCGTTTGGATTGGGCCACAAAGTTTCAACGGACGTGCCCCCATGGAAGAGCCACAATCAAGGGGCCAAACAGCTACGTGCAGCTCACTAGCCGCAGTTTCTTGGCCCCTGAGTTAGTCAAAAGTCCAATGTAAATAAACCTTGAAGAAGTTAGGACTGACCTAATTGGATACTTTTTGGGCTGAGAAAAAAAATCTATTGTATTGAACCACAACTTTTTGAAGCTTTTCTTTTTTGTCCAGCTGTTGTCTCTTTTTGGAATTAGTTAGTGGGGCTGCTCTGATGAAGGTGACTATTCTGTCTTTCCTTATGATGTTTTTCATTAAAAAAATATCAATAAAAATGTAAATAAATCTGTGCACAACAGCTCCTACCTTTCTTTGCATTTCCACAGAAACTAATATCGACTCAGGCGTGTTGCTTGGATACTCACATCCGTGGCCTGTCTGATCCCTTCATGTTTATTTAAAATCACATCTCATGGAACAAGACTCATCTGTGAGGGTGGAAAGTCGGGTTCAGAGAGTCATTGATTCAGCCACTTGGTGCGCTCAGGTGAGCCCTGGCAGCTGATGGGAAAAGGATGCGCCTTTGGGGTATTGGCAGTTGATTCCCTATTGGGCAGAAGATGTTATTCAACCTTAGAATAATAATATCCTCCATTGTCAGATTTGTCTCTATAACATCTTAGGGCATTTCTGCACTAGGGATGTGCACAAATATTCACAACATTGGAAATTTGAACTTGAACTCTAATCACTTTGAGTCCTTTTAAGGGTGAGAAAAGTGGGGTAGAAAAGCCAACTCTCCTCTTCGTCCTCCTCTTCCTCCTTCCCCTCCTCCTCCCTCTTCCTCCTTCCCCTCCTCCCCCTCCCCTCCTCCTGCTTCCCCTCCTCCTCCTCCTCCTCCTTCCCCTTCTCCCCTTCTCCCCCTCCCCCTCCCCCTCTTCCTTCCCCTTCTCCCCCTCTCCTCTTCCTCCTCCTCCTTCCCCCTCTCCCTCTCCCCCTCCTCCTTCTCCTCTTCCTCCTCCACCTCTTCCTTCCCCTTCTCCCACTCTCCTCCTCCTCCCTCCTGCTCCTGCTCCTCCTCCATCTTATTATTTTTTGTGGCATGCCTGGCTGGCTGATGAACGTGGTGCCCATTTATTATCCTGCAGTGTGCATCTTTTAGCTGCTAGTTGTGTTTCCCATCCTAGTTATGGTCCGGGCATGCCTGCATTTCACGAAAGGGTTTCTGCCCTAACATCCACGCCCAATCCTGCCTGGCTCAGTATCTCAAAATGCGCAGGCCAGAACCGTTGGAGCGATATTGCCTGAAGGCAGTGCAGCTCTAAATAGATAGCCAGGGGATTCTTTTTTCTATATTAAACTATTGATTTTTCATAAACTAAGAGCACAAAAGGCCGCAGAAAACAATCGAATCCCAGTACAGGAAGCTGAGAAATTAGATACTGTTTTGTGCCCTGGTGGCTGAGCTCCGTGTTGAGACGTTCAGTTACAAAAAGCTTTATTTATGAGCTGTGAAGCTCCAAAGGTTTTAGAAGGGCAGCAGTGAACATCAATGGAAAAGTTGCCTTTCCCTTAGTTTGGAGCAACTTCTCATGACCAGCAGGGGGGGAAGGAAGGCAGCAGTCTATCAATGATGGATGTGCCAGAATATTCAAAATATTCAATATTCGATCAAATTTGGCTGAATTCAGACATTCAAATCCGAATCGGATGTCCAGACATTTGTTTTTTTAAAATATTTGAACAAATACAAATATTTAAAATCATTCATACGAATAATTGTGACATTCATATCTGTATGGATATGTATGCATTACATATGTATCTCTATGCATCTTATCTGTATCCGTACACATCTGTACAGATACATACAGGATGAAAATGAGATGCCTACGGGATAACAACGGGATGTATACAGATGGGCTCAGCTACATACAAATGTTGTCGACATTTGTATCATGAAGTATATATCGAATATCCGTATGAATAGATAGAAATGTATTCAGATCAGTTCAAATTTGAATATATTCTTTTTTTTCTCTATTCATACGATTTGTACATTGGAATATTCGATTCAAATAAAACTGAAAATTGTGGTGTCTTCCTGATTATTTGCTTTATGAAATATGCAATATAAGTAAAGGCACATTTTCTATGCATTAACCAGATGTGCCCAATTTATTTCTGTGTTTGCTTTGCATTGAAGGAAATGCAAAAGAAATTATCATTTGTGCTAATGGAGCCAGTTTGGTCTCCTATCTGGGAATATCGAGCTTGATTTTGCACCCCTCCATGAAACCAGCTGGGTGACCTTGAGCTAGTCACAGCTCTCTTCTGAGCTCTCATGGACCCTCCTACCTCACAGGGTGTCTATCATGGGGAAAACAGAAGGTTTATCAGCTGCTTTGAGTCTCCTTAAATGGGTGAGAAAAGTGGGGTAGAAAAGCCAACACTACTACTACTACTGCTACTACTACTTTCTTTATCTTCATCATACAGTAGGGTTCACTGAAAGCCCCAATGACATTTTAAAACAGAGCAAAACAGCAGCAACCAACAATGTAGGGAGGTTCAAAGATGTCGCGGACTGCCCAGCTCTAAGGATTCTGGGAGTCTGGCCCTAGGCAGTTTGTGTGAGCCTTAAGATGTGAAGGAGGCTGTCACTGGGTCATGCTGGGATGCTAAATTGCTAAACATTCCCAGGGCCTGTTTCTGTGGAGCTACTCAAAGGTTTACACCTGAGGTCATCTGCTAGAGAAGTGATTGTCTTTGCTTCCATTCTGAATCCTTGCCAAAGCTTTGATGGTGTAACCAGTGATTACTCAGCCTTGACATTCAGAGATCAATGGATACTTGGAAAAATGCATGTTGAGAGATAAACAAGATTTTGGCTTCCATTACCTCTTAGCTCTAAGAAGAAAACCATGACAAAATCTCTAGATTAAAACGCTCTCATGAAACATCCAAAGCACTTTAAGAGTCTCTTGTGGGGTCAGCTGACATCTATCCAGGCCTTTTCTGCACTTACCATCCTTTAATCCAGATCAGGGGCTCCTAAGGATGTGCAAGAATATTTGAAACATTCTAAATTCGATCAAATTCATTCAAATTCAGACATATGAATTCGAATTGAATGTTTATACATTCGTTTTTTTAACATTCAAAGGAAGAACAGTTGGATTTTCTACCCAGCTTTTCTCGCCCATTTAAGGGGACTGACAAAGCTTTTCTATTCTTCTCCCCACCACAGACACCCTATGAGGTGGGTGGCACTGTGAGAGCTCAGAAGAGAGCTGTGACTAGCCCAAGGTCACCCAGCTGGCTTTGTGGAGGAAGAAGAGTTGGTTTTTATGCCCCGCTTTTCTAACCCATTTAAGGGGACTCAAAGCAGGTGTCAAAACTTCTGTTCTTCTCCCCACCACAGACATGCTATGAGGTGGGTGGGGCTGTGAGAGCTCAGAAGAGAGCTGTGACTCACCCAAGGTCACCCAGTTGGCTTCACGGGGGACTATGGAATCAATCCTGGCATTCCCAGATAAGAGTCCAGCTCCCTAACCACTAGGCCAAGCTGGAGAGACAAGCTGGTGGCGTTAAACATCTGGAAAAGTCAAACCCCTCTGAAATTATCCTTCAATAGAACAGGAGAGAAGGTGGGACCCATCCTTGTCCACTTCACCCTCAAGAACTTCTGTCTCAACATGGGACGATGACGTGTGCAGCTAAATTAGGCATCTCCTGCCCATTCTGCTGATTGACCTAAATTAATATATTGCACAGAAAATTGGCACGTCCAGGGGTGGGATTTGGAGCGCAGACATTGGCGTGGTTAATCTGTTACATCCAACTGTTTTGGACGAGACCTTGTACCCGGTTCCACCAGGGCTTTAAAAGATACTAATGACTTATTACCCTATGCATTAAGGCCGACAGAATCCACTTCAACATTGAAATAACGGTCCACACCATCTGTCATGGTTACCAGGGTATGGCTATTTTGCAAGGATGCCTCCCCGTCTCGCTGATTTATCTGAACACGTTTCTCAGAGGGAACCAAAAGGATAATGATTGGCTTGTCATCTGCTTCCAGTGCACTTTATAAGGCAGAAAAGGAGAAGTTCCAGCCTGGAGGGCTTGCATTTTAAAAGTCAAGTTGGAAAAGACAGAAGGAGCAGATAAATGAAAGTCTGGAAACTGGATAGAATATAGGGCAATTGACCTGATCTTCACTTGGAGTGAAGGAGGCAGGAGCTGGAAAGAACCAGCTGTAGGGTTGTGCACAGATATTTGAAAATTCAAAAATCCAATTCAAGTTCGACGAAATTTGAATTCTAATTGGATTGCAGCAGAATATCAGGCCTACTTATGCATATAACACAGGATGACAACGCGATGCAAACGTCACGAAAAGGGGTTGAAACGTATCTGTTCATATCAGATATGTATTTGTTCGTATTGGATTCATATCGGTTTATATCTGATATGTGTCAAATGTGCATACGAACACATACGAATAGATTCGTATCGAGTAGAATTTTACCACATTTGAATACGATCTAGTCTAACGAATATGGATTTTCGAACATTCGATTCCTTTTGAATCGAATGCCGAAAAAAATTTCATGCGCATCCCTAGTAGGCCCTATACAATTCAGCTACGGATGAGATTTGTACAGATACGTATGTAATACATATGTAGCCGTACATTCAGATGTTTCAAATCATTTGAACGAATGTTTTGGAACACTGAAAATTCATTCAAATGATCGAATTTCGAATGTTTAGAACATTCGTCCACATCCCTTACTACCTGGGCCCTTTATCTGCATTAGGGGGCCACGCAGCAAAGATTGCATCCAATTGCATTTATGCATAAGAGCTAGGCCGAGGTCTTGCAAGACCCTGCAGTGGCTCGTAGTTATTTTCCCCATCTGCACTGGGCAAACACCATCGTTCTTCCAGGCCTCACCACAATGCCTTGTTGCCCTGAGCTTTTCCTCTCACAAGGAGGTTGTGCAGTGTTGGTGACGGGTTCCTGGTTTGAAGAAAAGGTCAGCAGCGAGTAACTAAAGAGCCAGATCTGTGGAAAGCAAGCAGGCTGCCCCCCCCCCCCAGCCCCTGGAGCATGTGAAAATGCAAAGGTCACACGGGTGATTTATTCCACAAATATATCCACGGACAATCTCAGCGCCCGCCCCGAGTGCACTCTTTTAATTAACGCGACGGGCAAAGGAAGGAGGGAGGAGCAAGAGGCAGAAGAGGCAGAAATACTGCCTGGCAGCTTGAATTTCCACTTAGAGCTGACTTTGCAATCGTAAATCAGCCCAGCACTGAGTTGGCAAACACTCCTGACTCTGCCCTTACAAACTGGGCCTCCACAGCGTTGCATAGCAATGTGGGTGGACAGCCCGTAGGGTTGCTGACCGAGTCGCTGGCCAGAGTCTCTGGAGGAGTCCTGTTCAGGGCTTTGCATGAATGCAATTTTTGGATTCGATTCGATTCAAATTGAATATTTGAACGTTTGAACAAATAGAGAAAAAAAATGAACGTATTCAAATTTGGGTGATCTTGGGCTAGTCAGCTCTCTTTCTGAGCAATCCCAGCACCACCAACCTGACAGGATGTCTCTTATAGGGTGAAGAACAGAACATATGTCAGCCACTTTGAGTCCCCTTAAGTGTGAGAAAAGTGGGGTATAGAAGCCAACTCTCCTCCATCAGCTGGGTGGCCCTGGGCTAGTCACAGCTCTTTCTGAGGTCCCTCAGCCCCACCCACCTCACAGAGTGACTGTCATAGGGAGAAGAACAGGTGGTTTGTCAGCTGCTTTGAGACCCCTTAAGGGTGAGAAAAGTGGGGGTTACAAGCCAACTCTTTCTTCTTCTCTCCAGTTAATCTATTCAACTCCTGAACTACTTTGCTATAAGGAATGCACATATCTACAGACCAGTTTCCACCCCAGATTCAGTCCTGTTCTAATCTGAATTTTGTATTATATGTCCTGGAATCTGTATTTCTATCTTTTCTAAAAAAAACCCCTCCTTTCTGATACTTGAAACTTTTCCTTTCAAAAGGAAGAATCAGCTCAGAGTGAGACTTGTCTATCTTCAAGGCAGTTTTCTTACAAAATTGAACCACAGGGGTGGTTTTGCATAAGAATGAAAAGATTTATTTGTTTAATTTTCATTTTTAGTCGTATCTGTTGGTCTCACTGCTATTTCCACTATCCAGTCAGATTCCCCCCCCCTCCCTTTCATGGTTTGATATTCTTGCATATTGGCAGACAAGTTCAAGTTTGTTTACATAAATTTGCAGTTCTACGCGTCCTGAAGGCAGGTGAGGCACAGTGGAAATTTGGCTGAAGTTCCATAATGCTTAGTAGCTCAGACCTGGACTTCACGTTTCTCTTTCCCCTCAAGATCATCTCTGCAAAATTTAGAAAGCCCAGCAAATAGGTTGTTAAATAGTTAAGCCCAGGAATGGGCACAATTTTTTTTTAAAAAAATTCAACTTGTATCCTTTCAAATAGATCAATACGAATGTTCAATCCAAATGAAGCCCAAAAGAATGCACATGAATGCACAGAAGCATTAACGTTAACTTATAAGGCCCTCAATGACTTGGGCCCCAAATATTTGAAGGAACATCTGCTCCCATATCAACCTGCCCATGCCTTAAGGTCTGGAGGGGAGGCCCTCCTGTTTGCCCCAACACTCTCAGGAGCAAAAGGGGTGGACACCAGGGACCTAACCCTACAAAAAGCCACTTTACTGGGGTCTGCTCGCATAATTTGCCAATACATCACGCAGTCCTAAGTGCTTGGGAAGTGCCCGACCAGTGATATAATACGAAATCCAGCATAGTGATCTTGTTTGCTGTGTGTAACTACTGTTTTTACATCATCATCATCATCATCATCATCATCATCTGTCTATCACCCTTTCCTCCAAAGCAATGTTCTGCCTCCAAATCTATTGAAGGGTAGATACCAACATACCCCTATTACCCTTAGAAACAGTAGAACATGTTTTCCTACTTTTTAATCTTCATAACACTTCCCATCCAGAACTAATAAATCCCAAGTAGAGCCCATATCCAGGGAGACCCAATTCAGAATGCATCAAATTTTTGCTAAATGATACCAATCCTGACATGACCCTCGCGGTTGCAACATTCTTGGCCGAAGCTATAAAAATGAGGGGAAAATGAGGAAATGAAACCCAGCAATCAAGTGACCTTGTCTAGAGATACTCTGATTTATTGACAATTATTCTGGGACTGGGTCATATGTATTTTAATTTGTTTTCATTGTCTCTTATTGTAAAACGTTATGTTTTTATGTATTCACTTCTGAGTCTTTCGACTGAAATAAATTTGATATAAGGAAGTAGTTTCATTTTTGTTTTTTTCCCCCTCACAAATCAAAACAAAAAAGACCTTTAAAGCAATGTGAAACTCAAAGCACGCTTTTTGCAAAACACACACGCAACTTGAAACAAAGACCTTAAACTGCACGTGAAAGCTAAACATACCACTATTATTACTAGTATTAATAATATTTGTAAGAAATATGAGACCCTTATACAAAGCTTGATTCTTAGCAGCAGGAATCAATAGATACAGGATAGGCTAACAAAAAAATGAATAAGCAACTACCTAGGGAGTTGGATCTAATTAAAGATAATTGGCATGAATTCACCAAAAGAAGCCAGGACTAACAGATCTGAATAAAGTGTTTAAGGGAGGAAAAGAGGAAGACTTGAGGAGAAGGGGAACCATTGTTCATACAAGCTTTATAGGAGCAAAAATCAGTTATGAATAATCTCTTCTATCATTGGGTGTTTTTCCACTGTCACTAAGGGTGTTTTTCCACTGTCAAAAGTACCCATTTTTGCACCCATTTGGGACCCATTTGGGTGTGAGCTGGATGACCCCATTTCCACTACGGCACCCATTTGGGACCCGATTGTTTCCACTGCCATTGGGGAAATCCGGATCTAATGGGTACATTTTGGCCTTTAATCTGGCTTTTCTGTAGACCACATTAAAGGGGTCTACAATGGGGTCTTCTCTCAGAAAATCTGGATTAAAGGGAGCCTGTTTCCAATGGAAACAGGAAATGGGGTCCAAAGGAGGCTAGGGGGAGGGGATGCACCTTTGCCCCCCCAACATTTGCTTCAAAGTCACTTCGAAGTCACTTTGAAGTTGCTTCAAAGACTGCACGCCCCCGCCCCCCAAAACACCTGGGGTAATGGACCGACCCCTTGTAGGTTGATCTGGATTCTCCAGATGGGTTCAAAGCTGTTTCCACAGCAGGGGTGTTAGCACCCATTCCTAATGGGTGCTACACCTCCTGTGGAAACACATTGGGTGCTTCCCTTAATCCGGATCTACTAGATCCGGATTAAGAAATGTACCCATTCCTTAGATCCAGATCTAAGGGCTGCAGTGGAAAAACACCCTAGAAGTACCCATTAAGTACCCATTAATGGGTACTTAATGGCATTTTTGTACCCATTAATGGGTACTTAATGGGTACTTCTAGTGACAGTGGAAAAACACCCATTAAGTGCAGAAAGGAGCCCAAAGTAAGAGTAGATGCTGAGCAGTGTAAGAGAACAGTTTATATGAGTACTGGGTTTATTTATTTATTACACAAAATATGGAGGGCCTTTTTGATGGTGGCCCTTAGACTCACAGTTATATGAGTACTAGATTTATTTATTTATTACACAAAATATGGAAGGCCTTTTTGATGGTGGCCCCTAGACTCCGGAACAGCCTCCCTATGGAGGTACATCAGGTGCCTAGTTGAAACATACTGCTTCAACCAGGACTTTGATTCTTAGTTTCCTCTTAAGTGTTGTCCTGCCAAAGAGGGAGGGAAGGTGGATTATATTTTAACATATGATTTATTCTGGTTCCTGGTCTTAATCTTTTTGTTGTTGTGATCGACGCTGGGACCATTCAGTGAAGTGTGGGAAAGAGAGAGAAAGAAAAAATCCAGGTAAATTCCTTTGCTTTTACGTTTTTTGTTTTGTTTCCTTTCTCCTTCTGTCCTGCTGACATAGGAATTCTCCAAGGTGCCAAGAAAACCTAACAAATTTCTTGCTTCATGTAACGTTGGATATATCCCACATTAAGGTGATGGTTTCCATTTCCATTTTTATTTATATACTGCCTTTCCAAAAATTTTTGCCCAAGGCAGTTTACAACAAGTGGAAAAAAACAAAGATACAATGCAAATACAATCATAACATCAAAGAAATATGGCAAATAAATATAGTCAGCAACTTAAATCAAAGGCAGTTTACATAAATCAAAAATACATTGCATGTTATAAAAAATAATACATTATATAAATAATATTAATAATAAACAAAAAAAACTTATAAACTTATGGTTATTTATTCCCTTTCCACAGTTCTTTAAAAAGTGAACAGGTCACTTATTTTATTTTTTAGAAAACTTTATTGATGGACTACTGTCCTACACAGAAGTGTAAAGCAGTGAATGAATCAGATAGAACCCAGTAATGTCTATTTTAAAAATTCATAAACCTCATTGACAGCAATGCCATGGGAGGGAAGGATAAGACAAAATTAACCCAATTAGACAAAACTCAATAAAATCTATTTTAAAAATGCATAAGCCCCATCAATTGCAATATCATGGCAGGAAGGAATAAGTCAAAATCAATCCAATTAGATAATAAAATCTATTTTTAAAAAATACATAAACCCCATTGATTGCAATACCATGGGAAGGAGGAATAAGAAAAATTAATCAAATTGGATAAAACTCAAAAAATGGATATATTAAAAATTCAAAAATTCCATCCATAGCAATATCATGGGAGGGAAGGATATGACAAAATCAAACATCAGGTGCTTAGGAGAACAAAAAAAAATGTGTTTGATGTATGCCAAAAGGTGTTCAATGACAATGGATGGTGTATATCTGAAGAAAGATTATTTTGAAGCATGGAGGGCCACCATAAGAGACACCCTTCCTTCTAGCTGTTGTCCCACCAACCTCATTAGGGTCTGGAGTTTCTAAAATTTCATCTCCAGAAGATCTTAAGTGAACAGCAGGACAGTATCGGAGGAAGTGTTTTTTCAGATGTTTGTGTCTCAAATTATTTAGAACTTGGAAAGTCAAAACAAAAACTTTGAACTGTGTTTACAAAACAACTGGTAACCAGTGCATGTAGAGGTGTGCATGAATGCAATTTTCAGATTCAATTCAATTCAAATTGAATGTTCAAATTCGAATGAATAAAGAAAAAATGAATGTATTCAAATTTGAGCCAATTTGAATACATTTGTATCCATTCATATGAATATTCCATTTGTATTTGAAGATACAAACGTCGACAACATCTGTATGGGTCTGTATGCATCTGTATGCACCTGTACACACCTGTATGTGTTTGTATGCATCCCATTTTTATCCCATAGGCATCCTTTTTCATCCCTTACGTGTTCGTACAAATGTGTATGGATACATATGTAATGCATATGTATCTGTACATGTATGATCGTCCAAATAATTTGTAGAAATGATTCAAAACGTTCAAATTTGTTCGAATGTTAAAAAACAAATGTATAGACATTAAATTTTAATTTGAATGTCCGAATTGGAACAAATTTGATCAAATTTTGAATATTTGGAATAATCTTGCATATCACTAAGTGCAAGTCTATAATAACCAGAGTAATGTGGAATCAGTAACAAACACTTGTTGTCAACCTAGGGTGTTTTTCCACTGTCACTAGAAGTACCCATTATTCCATTAATGGATACTTAATGGGTACTTCTAGTGACACTGGAAAAACACCCTAGTGACAGCATTTTGAATAAGTCCCAGCTTCTGAAATGTTTTCAAGGGCAGAATCATAAAACTAAAAATATCTATGAATGAAAATTGCATGTTTGGTTCAAAATGAATCAAATGATGAATGATTTAATCAAATAAATGGTTGTTTACATTTTAAATTTGTGCATTTTTAAAGAAATGTTTTTCCATTTAAAAAGCCCTTTTTTTACTCTTTGATTGATTTGTTCATGTTTACAAGCAAGATACTGGCTTAGTGTGATCAAATACCTGGTGGTTGAAATACCACCTATTTCATTTGATGTGAACAACTTTGAACATGGACTATTCAATTGTATTTTTTAAATATGAACTAAACTTTGCACATCTCTATCAAGAACCTCATGTGTTCTTTTTCTTGCAAGACATCAAAACCACAGGTACAAATAATTTTATTTTTTTGGAATAATTTATTGGCAAAACAATGCTATTGATTTTAGTCTGGTATGAGCTTCCAAATTTGTGTCTGTGGGTGGGTGAATCTACTTTTCCCTCTTCATTAAACAGAAAAACTAAACCAGCAGCCAGAACAATCCATTCCAATACCAGGAAGAAGCACAATTAAAGCAACAAAATAGCCCATCTAAAATACAAAACCCTAAGGACAGATCAGCAAGGCCTAAAACAAATCCAACAGTGAATGATAAGAGAAATCAATCCAAGCCAGGAGTATAAAATATGGAAAACTGAGTAACAAGCTATATGGATTAGAAAAAATAGAAACTGTAGTTAAAATCACTCTAAGTCCAGATGAAATGACACTTTGGGCTTAATCTTCCCTGGAGAACCACGTGGAAAGTCTTTCTCCAAGAACTTTCTTGGAAAGTTCTCAATAGTGATGATGATAATGATGGTGATGATGATACCAAAGTGAGCCAGTTTGGTCTAGTGGTTAGGAAGCTGGACTCTTATCTGGGAATACCGGGTTCGATTCCGCCCTCCCCCATGAAGCCAGCTGGGTAACCTTGGGCTAGTCACAGCTCTCTCCTGAGCTCTCATAAGAACATAAGAACATAAGAGAAGCCTTGCTGGATCAGGTCACAGCCCATCTAGTCCAGCATCCTGTCACACACAGTGGCCCACCAAATGCTCACGGGCATCTCAAGCAGAGACAAGGACAAACCTTCTCCTGCTCTCGAGTCCCAGCAGATGGTCTTAGAAGCGCCCCAGTTCCTCCCCCCCCTCAGCCTGAAGGATGCACCTAGGCATTCGTTCTAGTAGCCATTGATACATCTGAGAAATGATCTCATAGCCCCACCTACCACCTCCTCCTCCTCCTCCTTCTTCTTCAGTAAAATGAATTTGGTTCACTGGGATCAATGGAATCAATTTCACAACTTCATGATTGTGCTTTTCCAATTGACTACTGATCCAGTGGAAACAAACATTGTTTTAGGGACTTCAGCTCTTCTTCTTAGACAAGAGTTTCAAGCAAGCAAATACTTCTTCCACAAGAACTTTCAGTCATTTAATGACGTTCAACAAACACATGCCCAAGCACACAAACACACATTTACAAGCAGTTTGAGAAGAATGTAAATAAGTCAGTACCTATCCACCTGGCTCGAATTGCAGCCCACATTCAAAGAATTCCAGGACAGTGATTTGAGGGAAGACTTTACCATCCTATACAGCTGAATTTTACCCCAGCAACCTGAACATCTGAAGAGAACCCACTCGCTTTATTTGAAGAAACAGTCTTTGAGCTTCCTCATGAGAAAGCCTCTGAAGTCTGAAGAACAATATTTAAGGCCCAATTTGCAGTAGTTTGAAGGTGAAGCAAATTAGGAGTAAACTATTTATTCCTCAAGACTTTTCAGAATTACATTGTGACGGTCCATAATTAAATTTTACAAGCGTCACTATGGAAAGATTTATTTTCCTACATGCCTAAGTTACGTTCCAGCAAGCAAAGAGTGTCCAAGAGAAAACTAAAAAGGGACAAAGAGGCAGCTGGACAAGATGAAATCCCAGCATTATTGGGTCCATAAAATACCTTAAAATTCCATGAATAAACCATCATAGCAGGAAGCATCAACCAGAGCTTCCTAGGATAGGTCTGTACATGTCGGGTACCTTGTTTCTCTCTGAGGTTCCAGAATAAAATCAGAATCTTTCTGGGGGCACAGACAATGCCATTAAGAACCTTCCTGAGAACATCGGGAGCACAGCTGATTCCTGATTATGGGAAGACCATAATATTAATATCTTTCCCACCTCACTGGATTGGACTCATGGCCCTTCTAGTCCAGCTCTCTTTTCTCCCAGTGGCCAACCAGTTGCATAAGGAGACCCACCAGCAAGCTTGCTTTGTTTGCAATTTCTCAGCAGCTGAGCTCTGCAAGCTAAGCAGCCTCCTACTGCTATCTGTGCTGCTAACCATAAATATTTTAGGTAACCGTAAATTATGTAGAACTAGCACAGGTGTCTTATAGAGTCAGTAATTTAGTTCCCTTTGCCTCCTTCATGAGTAGCAAGGTTTCGGTGCCTGCTTAACACTTCTGTATATCCAGTAATTATTTCCTTATTACTGCAAAATAATACTTTCCATTTGCTTTTTTTTTTTTTTTTGTAATGCAGTTGGGTTTATCATTTTATTGTAAAGTGTCCCAATATTTCTAATAAATGCATAGGTCAGCGGAACCTCCCTTATGCAAATAGCTTAAAAGAAAGGATTTTTTTTATAAAAAAAACACATACACAAAGACAGTAAAGAATGTTAAGTGTAATCACAATTGAACATAAGAACATTAGAGAAGCCCTGCAGGATCAGGCCACAGCCCATCTAGTCCAGCGTCCCATCGCACACAGTGGCCCACCAAATGCTCATGGGCATCTCAAGCAGAGACAAAGGCAAACGTTTGCCTGCTCTCAAATCCCAGCAAATGGCCTTAGAAGCGTCCTGCTCCTCCCCCACCCAAAGCCTGAAAGATGTACCTAGGCATCTGTTCTAGTAGCCATTGATACGTCTGAAATTATGGGCATTTCTGCACTTGCCTTCCCATGCGTTGGACAGGAAAAGTGAAAAAGAGACTAATGTGTACTAGCATTTGCACTAGTGATTGCTAGTATACAATAGCCTAGCCCTCTGGAAACTTACCTGGATCCATTCGTCCATCCAATCCTCTGCAAGGTGCCACAATTTTTATTGCGTTGCCCTGCATGGCTGCATGTTCATTCCCACTGTCGCTATGATGGCGTTTCATGCTAGGTTTGTTTTTCCACCCCTCTGTTTGGGCTGAAACGGCAGTCTGTTTTTCATCCAGGTAGGATGTTTGGTTGGAACTCAGACTGTCAGAGGATGGATTGTAAAAGTTTCGGGCTCTCTTCCTGCCTAAGGCATGCAGAGAAATGTCCGGACTCATCTAGCTTTGTTAATCTAACACACCTGGTCAATTGGATGTGTTGGTGGTGTCCTTAATTGGCCACAATGGCTTTGTAAAGCACCTGGGGAAAAGATTCAATTTGGATAGATCAAACCTTATCTCCCTTATCTCCTTTGGGTATGGGGCGGGATAGAAATATAAACAAACAAACAAATAAATAAATAAATAAATAAATAAACAAATAAATAAAATATGTGATGCCTGTATCCTAATTCTGTATAAATGTCCTGGTGTTGGAATAGTTCTTTGCCTTGGATGCCAAACCTTACCTTGCTATTTCACCTTGTACCTTACCTTTACCTGTTCCTGTGTGGTTTCTCTCCTGCCTGTTTTTGCAGGAGTACAGGAACGTGAGATAGTTTTTAAGTTGTATACCGTATCTTTATTTTCATTGCGTGACCTTGGGCTAGTCACCGCTCTCTTCTGAGCTCCCACAGCCCCACCTACCTCACAGGGTGTTTCTTGTGGGGAGAACAGAAGCTTTGTCAGTCGCTTTGAGTCCCCTTAAATGGGTGAGAAAAGCAGGGTAGAAAAGCCAATTCTTCTTCTTCTTCTACATAAAAATATTATGATAGATATACAAAATAGTGTAATACAATCCACAATTGTTTTACTTATTATATGCCTTAAATAGGGGAAAAAAAACATTATATGTAACCCCATAAAGCGTCTCTGATCTTTTAACAGCACAGAGTAGATCAAGCGATCGGTGCCAGCGAAAAGCAAGTGGTATGAAATTAATCTATCTAGCAGGTATCGTGAAAACTCATATTATACAGAAATTATCTGAGATGGAAAGGGAAAATGTGGTAACCCTGGAAAGTCAGCTGTTTGGAAAATGAGAGATGAAGGAATCCAGAAATATTAACTTTAACATTCTGGTCCACTTAACCCTGAAATCAATGACACTTCCTTCTGCATACAGATTTATAACGGCACCTGTCGGAAGGAGTTCTGCCTTTGTTATTTGCTTTATCTTGATATTTAGTTTATATAAATATACCCTGGTGGTACAGGGTAGGTGACAATTTAGCATGCTTACTTGCAAAGCAGAAGGGTGGTGCATGGATTTTTATTTTTTCTGTATTTGATTCTTATTGAATAGAATGCAAGAAAATTAATATTCGTGCAAATAAATCCCCTTCGAATATAGTTGGATTTAGAGATATGCACTAATGTTTCCTTGACATTCTATTCGAATCAAATCGAACAGCAAAGAATCCAATTTGATTTGAATCTTTTTAATTCAAATTTAACACGATTCCATTCGAATTTACCAAATTCGAATGTTTGAATCTTTTGTTTGAATCTGCACATATAACTGGCAACAATATTCGTCTGTGCGCAGACGCAACTTCCCCACAACTGTAACACATTTGATTCTTATTGAATAGAATGCAAGAAAATTAATATTCGTGCAAATAAATCCCCTTCGAATATAGTTGGATTTAGAGATATGCACTAATGTTTCCTTGACATTCTATTCGAATCAAATCGAACAGCAAAGAATCCAATTTGATTTGAATCTTTTTAATTCAAATTTAACACGATTCCATTCGAATTTACCAAATTCGAATGTTTGAATCTTTTGTTTGAATCTGCACATATAACTGGCAACAATATTCGTCTGTGCGCAGACGCAACTTCCCCACAACTGTAACACATTCATATGCATCTGTACACCTCTGTCTGCATCGTATGCAACCTGTTTTCATCCCATACGGATCTGTACAAATGCATACAGATGTGGAAAAGATGCAGATCCTCAAGTACGCATCGCATATGAACCCGTGAACATACGAATGTTCAGATAATTTGAACAAATAGATCTGAAATTCAAGATTCAATTTGGATGTTTACATTTGAATTTTGGGACATTTGATTCGAGTTCGAATGTTAAAATTCGGCACATTTGATCAGATTTTGAATTCCTACGAATATTTGTGCACATCCCTAGTGGAATTTGAATCTGAATCGAATGTTCAATGCTATACAGACCCCATATGAATGCATACAAATCCAAAATGAAGCTTCATATGAATATATCAAAACATTTGATTCAAATTTGAATGTCAGTCTTTGAATGAGCCAACATTTGGAAGAGGAGGAGGAGGAGGAGAAGAGCTGGCTTTTCTACCCCACTTTTCTCACCCATTTAAGGGGACTCAAAGAGGCTGACAAAGCTTCTATTCTTCTCCCTACAACAGAACACACTGTGAGATAGGTGGGGCTTTGAGAGTTCAGAAGAGAGCTGTGACTAGACCAAGGTCGCCAAGCTGGCTTCATGGAGGAGGAGGAGCAGGAGCAGGAGCAGGAGCAGGAGCAGGAGCAGGAGCAGGAGGAGGAGGAGGAGGAGGAGAAGAAGAAGAAGAAGAAGAAGAAGAAGAAGAAGAAGAGTTGGTTTTTCTACCCCACTTTTCCCACCCATTTAAGGGGACTCAAAGCAGCTGACAAAGCTTCTATTCTTTGCCCTACAACAGAATGCCCTGTGAGATAGGTGGGCTGTGAGAGGTTGGAAGAAAGCTGTGACTAGACCAAGGTCGCCAAGCTGGCTTCATGGAGGAGGAGGAGGAAGAAGAAGAAGAAGAAGAAGAAGAGTTGGTTTTTCTACCCCACTTTTCCCACCCATTTAAGGGGACTCAAAGCAGCTGACAAAGCTTCTATTCTTCGCCCTACAACAGAACGCCCTGTGAGATAGGTGGGGCTGTGAGAGGTTGGAAGAGAGTTGTGACTAGCCCAAGGTCACCCAACTGGCTTCATGGAGGAAGAGGAAGAGTTGGCTTTTCTACCATACTTTTCTCACCCATTTAAGGGGACGCAAAGTGGCTGACAGAGCTTTTCTATTTTTCTCTCCACAACAGGCACGTGAGGTAGGTGGGGCTGTGAGAGCTCAGAGAGAGAGAGCTGTGACTAGCCCAAGGTCACCCAGCTGGCTTCGCAGGGGATGGCAGGATCAAATGCAGTATTCCCAGATAAGAGTCCAGCCCCCTAACCACTAGACCAAACTGAACCGATTGAACCAATTGTGCTCCAAAGCAGGCAGAAGTTGGCCAGATATGGTTAGGTGGGACCTGGCTGTATCCATGAGCCGAAGCTCTCTACACTGCAGTTTTCTGTTGCAGCTCCTCCGTTGGCCTTGCAGGACCTGAAATTGTGGAGACTGACTTTGGAGCCGGCCCTTTGATTATATATTCCTGGTTCCCTCACCCTCACCCGCCTCTCCTCTTCAAGGGAGAATAAATTAAGAGTTTATCTGTAATTTTCTCGGCAGGACAACTATATTGAAGTGCCAGGCAGCGTCCTCTATTGTATAAATCAATGCTTTTTATCTCAGGCTCAGACCTTCTGGTAATGAACTAAACAAGAGGCCCAGCTTTTCTCCTGGATGCAATCGGCAAACAGGTGAGTGCAGTCGCTGACGACACAAAGGCAAGGGGGAAGGGGATGAAAATAGAGACAGCTAATTCCAGTCAATATGGACAGATTTAATGTTTTCACTGCAATTGGACCGTTTCTATGGTTATCTCTCCAGGTCCAGCATTCTCAATGGCTTTTGGCTTTATTTCCATTCCAGACTGGCTGTGGAAACCATTTCCATTTTTATAGACCTACCTGGATGCATGAAGCACACTTGAGAAGGTTCAAATGGCCTATCTGCCATGCCAGCTGTTGGCCTATTACTTGCGAGAGGTTCGCAGAGGGATGTGGATGGGGCAAGCAGAGATTTCATCTTAAAAGTTCTTCGCCGTCTTGTTTTTCTTTAAGGATGTGCACAATTTTATTTTATCTTTTTTGCATTCGGTTTGTGTTGAATCAAATGCAAGAAAACTTGTATTTGTTTGAATAGATCCCCTTCAAGTGTGGTGCAATTTGTATTCAATACAAATGTTCAATCCCATACAAACCCCACGTGAATGCATATGAATCCCATACAAAGAATATAAGAACGTAATAGAAGCCATGCTGGATCAGGCCACAGCCCATCTAGTCCATAAGAACCTAGAGGAGCCCTGCTGGGTCAGGCCACAGCCCATCCGGTCCATAAGAACCTCAGAGGAGCCCTGCTGGATCAGGCCACAGCCCATCCGGTCCATAAGAACCTCAGAGGAGCCCTGCTGGATCAGGCCACAGCCCATCCGGTCCATAAGAACCTCAGAGGAGCCCTGCTGGATCAGGCCACAGCCCATCCGGTCCATAAGAACCTCAGAGGAGCCCTGCTGGATCAGGCCACAGCCCATCCGGTCCATAAGAACCTCAGAGGAGCCCTGCTGGATCAGGCCACAGCCCATCCGGTCCATAAGAACCTCAGAGGAGCCCTGCTGGATCAGGCCACAGCCCATCTAGCCCACAAGAACCTAAGATGAGACCCACTGGAACAGACCACAGCCCATCCGGTCCATAAGAACCTCAGAGGAGCCCTACTGGATCAAGTCACAACCCATCTAGTCCACAAGAACCTAAGAAGAGCCCTGCTGGATCAGGTCACAGCCCATCTAGTCCACAAGAACCTAAGAGGAGCCCTGCTGGATCAGGCCACAGCCCACCTAGTCCATAAGAACCTCAGAGGAGCCCTACTGGATCAAGTCACAACCCATCTAGTCCACAAGAACCTAAGAGGAGCCCTGCTAGATCAGGCCACAGCCCACCTAGTCCACAAGAACCTAAGAGGAGCCCTGCTGGATCAGGTCACAACCCATCTAGTCCACAAGAACCTAAGAAGAGCCCTGCTGGATCAGGCCACAGCCCGTCTAGTCCACAAGAACCTAAGAAGAGCCCTGCTGGATCAGGCCACAGCCCATCTAGTCCACAAGAACCTTTTTTTTTATTTCATTACCTTTTAGTGCTTTGGCAAATTATTACGGTCAAACATCTTACCCTAACCCGTTACCATTCCACTGTTATTGCTTCCTGCTTCGCCATTGTTGTTGTTGTTGTTTCTATTTCATGATTTTAGTCTCGTCTTTAGCGAAGTGATGCGCTTGATAGGATGAAATCTCATTTTCCACAGTGCCAATTGCCTTGACTTAATATGCTTTGAGCATCTTGTCTTCCTTAGCATTTATGTATTTTGATCTCATCCACACATCTGATTTCTAGGGAGATTAGAGATATCTGGAAAGATCTTGAATTTTGAGTGGAGAGGAACCAGATTGTACATTAAACTGCTGCTTGCTTGCATCTAAATATCTACAGGGTGTGTGAATCCAAAAGTGAACGGGGGGGGGGGGATGCCGAAAGATGAGAAGCATTTTTGCCATTGATTGATGTAGAGGAGAAATAGTTTCCTCTTCTTCTGCTTCCCTCCTTTTTAGAGTAAAGCAGAAATATCTCCCTTCCTCCTTCCCCTGTCTCCCCCAGCCTACTTTGCGATTGTTACAGGTCCATGTCATTCCACCATATCCTGAAAAAATGGGCCAGAGTGCAGCCACTTTCCCACCCCCACCCCCCAGGTTCACAAATGTAAAGAAGCTTTGTATGAAGGTCCCAAAGCATTTGATTCAAGTTTGCATTTCAATCTTCAAATGTGCCAACATTCAGTTCGAACACAAATGTCTGGATTCAGCCAAATTCCTATGAATGCCGAATGTTCCGAATATGCCTTCACATCCCTGCTTATTATGGAAAATACACCTTTCTCTAGCATCCAAATAGAGATACACGACCAGAAGCACATGCAAATTAACAACGCTTCGACGTCTGCTGAGAAGTGTGGAAGAATGAAAACAAGTTGTTGTCCCTGGAAATGCAAAAAAAGAAAAAGGAAAAGGAAAAAAAAGCAGCAACCTGAGATCTATTTGCACGAGAGCTGACGAAATGCATGGGGAGTACCCTGGGAATGGAGCATTCATGTAGGCCTGGGCCGAGGGTGGTGGGTGCCCAGGGAGGTTCCTGTGGGCCCTAGGAGTCCTGATCCAGTCCCGTAGAACCCAGAGGAATGTTGGGAAGGGACCGGACAGGCCTGCCCATCACTGGGTCAAAGTTGACCCAATGGCAGACAGGCCTGGAAGTGGCATGCTGCCCTTGTGCCGGTCTTTTCAGGCTAGGAGATGTGGGGATGCTTTCCCCATTCGCACGTAGGCAGGTCGGAATGCGTGGAGACAAGTTCCTTACCTGCCTATGTGTGAATGGGGAAAGCGTCCCCACGGGTCCTACCCTAAGGGCACCTAGTGTGAAAAGCCCTCTGGTCATATCTCATCTCCCCTTCTAGCTAGTATAATGAATGGTCTATATTTGGCATCTCCATGATTGAAGCCTTCCTCTCGCTGCATGCAAGCTTTATCACTCATCATAGATCCTGGTATCTCTGGGACAGCATCTCCTGCACAGCCTAAATGGCCGTCAGACCCAAGGGACAAGCTATTGCCCACTCTGAGAACAGACCAATTTGCTGTACATATGGTGCTTTCAGCCTTTGGGACCGAATGAATGCTACTGTGGTGGCAGCAGAAAGAGTCATTTCTGCCCCGTAAATATGTTGGAAACAAAGGATGAACCACACAGCCTTGGTCCAGCATGCCAACTGTCGAAGGCAGCTGCTGGGGTTGGCACTGGATCCTGAAGCCTGGTTTGAAAACGGATGCTCACAGCGAGTCCCAATTTAGGCAAAATGCAATTGTGTCCAAACAAAAGGTTGACTGGACACCAATCATCTGTTACTCAAGCACACAGACACAGCTATAGCTTATTCTAGCCTCACTGTTGATTTCATATCTCGTTCATCCTTGCAATGACGCTAGGAAACAGGTAATTATGATTTGTAATAGACTCCTGAAGCACAGATTCAGCCAGGTTTTCCAGCGACCTTCCCTGGACCTATCAGACACATTGGACCAGCCTTTCTGCCACGATCATTCTTGGACTTCGGATGTCTTCTTCTGGGTTAAATTCATACCACTTCCAGAAGAAGAGAAGGAACGAAAGGGGAGGGTTCGGTTTCCTCTTTTTGATGTTGTAATTGACCTTATCGTTAGGAATTTAATATTTGTCACATTCAAAATTCATACGAATTTGTCCAAGCATCAAACCCGCCCTGAATACATTTTGAATCCACTCTCAATCCATGCTGAATGCACTCTGGATCCATTGCAGATGTGACTGGTGGAACCGCTTTCCCACCTCCCCGGTTCATGGAATGTTTCAAAGCATTCGTACAAATGTTCTGAATGGAATCTGAACATTCTCTGCATGGTATTCGAACCTGATTGTAATCGCAGCTGACCAAATTCCCTCTGAATCTCCACTGAATGCTTCAGATCCTCCCTGAATCCTCTCTGAATCCTCTCTGAATCCACTGCTGATGTAACTGGGCAGCTGCTTTGCAACCTCCTCAAGTTTGCACATTTAACAAAAGCTTGAAATGAATGCACAAAAGCATTAACTTCACATGTGAATGTCCATCTTTGAATGTAGTCAATATCTGATTTGGGTGCAAATATACAAATTCGTACAAATTTCGAGTGTGGCGAATATTCATGTACATCCCTAATCAGAAGTCACAGCTAGGATGGGCATGAACGGATTTTTTGACACCTGATTCGTAATCAATCGAATGTTACAAAATTTGTATTTCTTTAAGTAGATCCCCTTCGAATGTGGTAGGATTCTATTTGATATAAATCTATTAGTACAAATTTGTATCAATATCCAATACAAATGCATACGTATCCGATACGTATCCAATATGTATCCAATACGTATCCGATACATATCCCATAACGTATCCACACTGAAAGCATCAAATCTGACCTGAATCCACTTTTAATCTGCTCTCGATCCATGTTGAATGCAATCTGGATCAGTTGCAGATGTGATTGACGCAGCTAGTTTCCCTCCTCCCCAGTTTAACAAATGTCCAAACTTTTAGTATGAAAATCCACACTATTCCTACTCATGTCGCAACTCACATCAGATGAATTTGTACAGATAAAGAATGTTACAAATATTAATACAAATCCCTAATCACCGCTGTTTTAACGTATCAAAGGACCTCGGCATTACTAACTTGGGATAAGGCAAGCATTTTGACTTTTTAAACTTACCGTAATTTTATTTCTTTTCCTTTTCCTTTTAGCAAAGCTGTAACGGGAGCATAATCAAAGTATCCCAGATGAATGTTGACGGATATTTCTGCCCATTGTACTTCAACCCCTTTGAAGAAAATGCAATACAAAGGGAAATGTAGTTTGTTGATGCAAAATTCACTGTTGGAGATTTTGGCATATAGTTGGTGTTCACATAACGTTGGGAGCAATTGTTTTACTTATGTGATGGGGCTTGGAAGATCATCAGAGAAGATCATCAGGTTGTCTAAATATATTATTTCTGGTCTAGCGTATCTTGAAAGATATCAGTGGTAAAATGCTAAGAATCTGTCAGGCCTGACAAGAGACATAACTATTCAGTTTGTCCATTGTTAAGTGTTAAAATCTTTTCTCAGTTTGTCCTCTTTCATAATATTGACCCAGACAATCAGATCAGTGAGGAGAAACTGTAGGGTAAAGTCTTTGCACCAAGATTTTGTTGAAAGCTGTTTTTGTGCTAACCCTCTTGCCTCAGTCATAAGAACCTAAGAGCCTAAGAGGAGCCCTGCTGGATCAGGCAGGCCACAGCCCATCCAGTTCAGCATTCTGTCGCACACAGTGGCCCACCAATTGCCCATGGGCATCTCAGGCAGAAGTGAGGGCAAACCTTCTCCTGCTCTCGAACAGACACCCTATGAGGTAGATGGGGCTGTGAGAGCACAGAAAGATAGCTGTGGCTAACCCAAGGCCACCCAGCTGGAGGAGAAGGAGAGTTGACTGGCTTTGTGGAGGAGGAGGAAGAGTAGTGGTAGTGGTAGTGGTAGTGGTAGACTTTTATACCTCACTTTGCTCACCCTTAAGGGGTCTCAGAGCAGCTGACAATCTTCTGTTCTCCACACAGCACACATCCTGTGAGGTAAATGGGGCTATGAGAGCCGCAGAAAGAGAGCTGTGACTAGCCCAAGGTCACCCAGCCAGCTTTGTGGAGGAGTGCAGAATCAAACCAGGAGACTCCCAGCTAAGAGTCCCATACTCTCACCACAAGACCAAAATGGCTTCTGAAGGCCTCTTCCAGAAAGAATTAAAGGATCTTGCCAGAGGAATGCTCTCCATTTGAGCAATCCATCCCTCGGACTTTGGAAACGCATGAGGACGCTCCCTCAGTGCGCGCCACAGTTCCTTCATGAACGGCTGTGACATTAAAGACGATCATCGTGAGCCATTGATCAGCACTCTTTCTACTCCCAGGGATATGGCCTCTGCTGCATGAGGAAATGATGGATATGGCATTTCTAAGAGCATGAGAATGTTAACATTTGAACGTGCATAATGCGATCTGGTAAGACATCTTTGCTCACCTGTGGGAAATACAAACAGGGATTAGCCTTTAGGGAGTCTAACTATGCAGTGACACTTCATCATTTTATAGTTATTTCTAAGGGCTGTTTAGTTCCTCCAAATAACCCACACACACCAAAAACTGCTCTTTTGCCTGTTTTTACAATCCACAGATTTTTGTAGGTTGGTTGGTTGGTTCAAGAGCAGGTGAAGGTTTTGCCTTTGTCTTCTGCTCAAGATGCCCAGAAGCAACTGGTGGGTGGCCATGTGAGGTGGGATGCTGGTCTAGATGGGGTCATCCAGGAGGGCTCCCCTTATTCATGGAGAGCAGGTGTATCAATGGCAACTAGAATCGATGGTTAAGTATCACCACCAGGATGGAAGAAGAGGCATTTGTTGTGAGTCAAATAGAAGAGGGCTGCCCAGGCAACATCATATTGACCCAAATTTGATTTGAATTAAGCAAATTTGAATCTGTTCATTCAAATTTTCAATTCAAATTTGCACTTACGAATGTGGACAAGATTTGTATGTGCCCGTATGCATCGTTATGCATCCCATACACATCTGTACACATCTGTATGCATCCCGTATTTATCCCGTATGCAAACTGTTTTTGTCCCATATGGATCCGTACAAATGCATATGGATGTGGCAAAGATATGAATGTCCACACATATGAATGTCCGAATAACTTGAATAAACAGATTTGAGCATCTGACATTTGTTCGAATTGAAAGTCAAAATTCAGATGAATTTGATCGAATTTCAGATATCTTCGAATATTCGTGCACATTCCTAACATAGACTGTGTATTTGGTTCACCGTTAATCCAAATACCCGTTTGTTGAGCTCAACAGTGAACCATAAGGGTGTGGAAAGTTGGGTATAAAAACCAACTCTTTTCTTCTAAACAAACAAACAAACAAATAAGCTGGGGGACTTGAATGAAGAGGTTATTATTGGGCTCACGATCTCATGATGAGAATCTCTTTTGGCCTCCAAGGGTGTTTTTCCACTGCAGCCCTTAGATCTGGATCTAAGAAGATCCGGATCTAAGGAATGGGTACATTCCTTAATCCGGATCTAGTAGATCCGGATTAAGGGAAGCACCCAATGTGTTGCCACGGGAGGTGTAGCACCCGTGGAAACACCTTTGCACCCATGTGGGGAATCTGGATCGACCCCCAAGGGGTCAGTTCGTTACCCCAGGTGTTTCAGGGGGCGGGGGGGGTGCAGTCTTCAAAGCCATTTTGAATTGACTTCGAAGTCATTTCGAAGTCTGTGCAAAATAGCTCCAGAGTTCTGTGCTGATCTTTGGAGTGAACTTCGAAATGACTTCGGAGACACTTCGGAATCACTTCGAAGTTCACTCCAAAGATCAGCACAGACTTCAAAGGCACTCCAGAGCTATTTTGCACAGACTTCGAAATGACTTCGAAATGACTGCGAAGTCAATTTCAAGTGGCTTCGAAGTGACTTCGGAGCCTAGGTTTAGGGGCCCCCCAATGGGTGCATCCCCTCCCCCTAGCCTCCTTTGGACCCCATTGCCTGTTTCCAGTGGAAACAGGCTCCCTTTAATCCAGATTTTCTGGCAGAAGACCCCATTGTAGACCCCATTAATGGTGTCTTCAGAAAATCCGGCTTAAAGGCCAAAATGTACCCATTAGATCCGGATTTCCCCCACGGCAGTGGAAACATTCGGGTCCCAAATGGGTGCCGTGGTGGAAATGGGATCATCCAGCTCACACCCAAATGGGTCCTAAATGGGTGCAAAAATGGGTACTTTTTGACAGTGGAAAAACACCCCAAGAAGCACGTTGCTTGAATACTTTCCCCTTTGTTGTGTTCTTAGCAGGGCCTTCCTCTGTTATTATCCTCCAAGGAGAATGTCTGCAGCCTCCCCGGCAGGAGCGGATGCCAGGCAGAACACATCGCTTTGATCACAATCAGCAGAAATCTTCAAGATTGTCAGACTCCCGTCACCGCTTTGCCCATGGAGTTGGCGCCGTGTTCTCTCTTGTATCTGATCCATCTAACATTAGCTGTTTGGCATTCTGAGCAGCGATGCGAACGAACCAGCATTGCAGATTCTCCTTTGCGCGCTTTCAATTGCTATAAATATTTTATGAATTTCCATCCACTTACTTTAATGGGGGATTGTAAAAGCATTTTGCCATATTACACCCTATCTTTTGGAGACTGCATTATTCCAACAGAACTGTTTTTTATTAGAGGCAAACTGGCAGGATTGTTGTCAGGATTTCTGCTTAAATATCTCTCTCCTGATGCTGCTGAACAGATGAAATCAAACAGCGGCCAAGGAGACACACATTCACCAGAGCGGTGGACTAGTAGAAAAAGAAGTCCCCCCCCCCTCTGACTGTGTCTTATTTGAATGCCTGCCTAGTTCCTGCTCCTTCTGTTTGTTTGTCTTGTTTTGTTTTTAAGGATACCATGTGTTCACGGACTATACCTTAGGCTTCGGTGAAGTCTTTCGTTTGCCTTAAAAATGTGAATATCAAATCAGCGGATGTTTAGAAAGAAAAGTGTTGGGGCAAGCGAAAGGAGTTACCTCTGGGTTGCCAACCAGAATATGGCCCTTTCTGGACAGGATATGATCCCATGCTAGGAAAGGGCCCAGGGGGCTACGTTTCCTTTTCATGCTAGTGCAGAATGGCTGGAGATTATGCCCCCAGTTTGGTCTGGTGGTTAGGGAGCCGGACTCTTATCCAGGAATACCAGGTTTGATTCTGTCCTCCCCCATGAAGCCAGCTGGGTGACCTTGGGCTAGTCACATCTCTCTCTCTGAACCCTCACAGCCCCACCTACCTCACAGGGTGTCTGGTGTGGGAAGAAGACCAGAAGGTTTGTCAGCCACTTTGAGTCCCCTTAAATGGGTGAGAAAAGGGTAGAAAAGCCAACTCTCTTCTTCTTCATGCTCTCCATCCACACTGGAAAAGGGCATAGATTGAGATAGGGTACCAAAAGTGGTCCCATAGCCCCACTTTAGTGGTAGATCTTCATGGATGCCTAGATAACTGCCTCCAGACTGGGGAGACAGGCAGGATCCCTCTAAAGGCCATTTGCTGGGAATCGAGACCAGGTGAAGGTTTTGCTCTTGTCTTCTGCTTGAGATGCCCAGAAGCAATTGGTGGACCACTGTGTGAGATGGGATGTCAGACTAGATGGGCTGTGGCCTGACCCAGCAGGTCTCCTCTTAGGTTCTGGTAGTGAGTGATAAATTCATAGAGAACAGGTGTAACTTTGGCTACTAGAATGGATGCCGAGGTACATCATCCAGGCTGGTGAGACAGGCAGGATGCCTCTAAAGGCCATTTGCACAGAATCAAGGTGAGGGTTTCTTCTTCATCTTCTGCTTGAGATGATGCCCAGAAGCAATTGTTCGGCCGCTGTGTGAGACAGGATGCTGGACTAGATGGGCTGTAGCCTGATGAAGCAGGGTTCTACCTGATTCATGGGGGATGGGTGTATCAATGGCTGCTAAAATGGATGCCTAGGTAGTGTTTCCAGTTTGGAGGGGCAGGCAGGATGCTTCTCAAGGCCATTTGCTGGGATTTGAGAGCAGGAGAAGGTTTTCCCTTGTCTCTGCTTGAGTTGTCCATGGACAATTGGTGGGGCGCTGCGTGAGAAAGGATGCTGGACTAGATGGGGCGTGGCCTGATCCATCAGGGCTTCTCTTATGGTCTCATATATTTGTCAGCACTCTAGGCTGCTGGCTTAGGAACAATAAGCCATGTGCAGAGGCCTGGTAGCCTCCCATTCTGGTATGTAGGGTGCCCATTTCTGCAACACAACAAGAACGTCCACTGAAACTTGGGACATTGAAGCTCCCACACCAGTTCTGAAACTGGCCCAGGCTTTGCAGCTGGTGGCAGGGGCTTGGCCAGGACAGGCCATCTCACTGTGGAAAACCCTGTCCTACTCCAGCGGCAACCCATTCAAGCAGGAAAGTAGTTAGTCTGGAATACCAGTGACAATGATGGAAAGGGAGTCTGATGCCAATGAGCTCCTCCTGCCTTCATGACCAGCTAGAACCCAGGAAGTACAAATGTCATAACATTTGGTTGGTATATACGAATGTCGGATTTTGTACAAAATTATACGAATATCAGATGTTACAAATGTTCATGCAGATCCCTAGGAATGGGAGATCTTCCAAAATTGAGCTCCATGGCTTGGTAGCCCTTGCCCTGAGAAATCACCCTCTAAATGCCTCAGGGATTTTGTGTTCACCATCAGAAGAAACAAGAAGACTAATATTTAGGCTGCTCGATATTTGATTCTCTAAAGTAGATGAAACCAACTAGGATCTCAATGCATTTGTTGCATGGCATGATCAAAGGGAACAAGATTAGAGCCACGTGTTTAAATTCCAGACAGATAAGCTGCTAAATCATTTGTAGAACTCACAGGATCAGTCAGTTTGAGCCATCTCAACAGCACCAATTGTATTGGAAACATCCACAAATCCACAGAGATGGGAATATTCTTGCACTTCTTTAGGCCAGGAAGGTCTAGTGGTCCCTGCATTGAAGTTCCCTTCCAAGTCTATGCTTCTAAGATTCTATAAGAATTTTTTGGGACTGTCTCATCCTTGAAGCATCCTAAGATTTCTTTCAGTGCTTCTGGTTGGTCCGTTGATTGGTCCTGGCAGCTCTGATCTTGGTTCAAAATCTGTATTTACTCTCCCTGACAATCCACAGTTCATTAAACCAATTCCAAGTGCATTGCAAGAGAAGTGTGAATGAGTGTAGAGAACTCAGGGGGTTGCTGATCTGTCCCCGGCTTTGATGCATCCTGGACTATAAATAGGTAGAGACTGATCTCTTCCTATATTTAGCCCAGTGTGGATTTCTGTTGGGAGTTATTCCACTTTCCATTGTTGTTAAAAAAAAAAAAAAAAACTTTCCAGCTCTCAGTCAGTTTTTTTCAGTTTTCACTTATTTCTAAAAAATAATCAATTTTTTTCTTAAAAACAAAAACTCCTTGAGTTTTATAGTGGGTGTTTTTCCACTGAGCTCCTTTTATCCGGATCTAAGAGCATCTGGATCTAAGGAATAGGCATTTCCCTTAATCCGGATCTAGTAGAACTAGATTAAGGGAAGTACCCAATGTGTTTCCATGGGTGGTCTAGCACCCAATAGCAATGGGTGCTAGCCAGCCTGCTATGGAAATGCTGGAGCACCCATGTGCAAATCCGGATCTAACCACGAGGGGTCCGCCTGTCACCCCAGGTGTTTGGGGGGACAGGGGGTGAAATCTCTCTAGATGCTCTGGAGAATCTTTGAAGATCCTCCAGAGTGGCTCTGTAGAATCTCTGGAGCAATCTTCTGTTAACTTCGAAGATCCTCCGGAGCCTTTGACAGCGGTATTGGTCTCACATGGGATCCTCTTCGGAGCCTGTGCTAATCTCTGAAGGCAACTTCAGAGGGACTTTGGAGGGACTTTGAAGTTTTGAGTTTGGGGCATATTATATGTATCTGCACTTATAATATGGGATGAAAACAGGATGCATATGAAATGCGTACAGATACGTATAACACATACAAATGTTGTCGACATTCGTATCTTTAAATACGAATCTAACATCTGAACGAATAGATTTGAACGTTACATATTCAAATCGGTTTTTCAGCATTCATATTTTAAACTTTTGAATAAAATAGAATGTTCTGACATTCGATTCGACTTGAATTCGAATGCAAAATACCCCATCTGTGCCCATCCCTAATCAACACCACACATTTTTATCATCTCATGACAAGATAGGTTGAGGTGCCTCTCAAGGGAATTGAGAGCATGTGAAGGTTTTGCCTTTGGTTTCTGATGAGCTGCCCAAAAGCAGTTGGTGGACCACTTTGTGAGACAGGATGGTGGACTAGATGGGCTGTGGCCTGATCCAGTAGGGGTCCTCTTATGTTCTTATTTAGAATGGTTGCCTATGAACCATCTCCAGGCTGTGGAGGCAGGCAGAATGCTTCTAAAGGTCATCTGCAGGGAGATGAGAGCAGGTGAAGGCTTTGCCTTTGCCTTCTGCTTGAGATGCCCAGAACATCTAGTGTGAGACAGGACCCTTGAGTAGATGGGCTGTGGCATGATCCATCAGGGGTCCTCCTCGGCTTTCTTCTGTTCTTAAGAAGTGATCTGCTGTCTGAGGTCAACTGTGTGTTTCTATGTCTGACCTGGCATTTGAACCCGAGAAATCCTAGCTTGACGGTCTACACTGTCAACACTACGCTGTCTTAAACATTGTCTTAAATTGACTATTTTAGGCCCCAAGTTTTCAACTTATGCCTTCGTCGCTCCAGAAATAAGAAAGATGGTTTGTGACGGATAAATAAATCCAACTGCCAATCTTCATCAGCTTCCTGAGATGGCCTCTTTCTTTTTAGAGAAGGCTGGTCTGTAATTTCTCATCCTGTGCAGGAAACATTTCAGCCTCTGACAGTTTCCCGTCAAGCTGATGGCTTTGGGTCTTGTTACAAGAATGCAGACAGATCTGTAGAGTCGGTCAGTGTTCGCTCTTCTAGACGCACTGTGTTGGCGTAAGAGAACCAATGTGCTAAAGAAAGGTGGGATGCCTTGAGATTTCCCCCTTTTTTTTTTGGTACCTCCATAGATAAATAGTTTAAAGGGTATAAAAACTGTTAAGGAGAAAAGGAACACTTTTGATTCAGAGACTGTTAGGGGTGATATTTAGGGATGTGTGTGAATTGTTGGTTATTCAATTCGTATTGAATCAAATGCAAGAAAATGTGTATTTGTTCAAATAGAGCCCCTTCTAATGTAGTGGGATTTGAATTCCATACTTATGTTCAATCCCACACGAATCCCATACGAATGCTTATGAGTCCTAAGACGTTTTCGCACGGGGGTGTTTGGAACGGGCGGGAGACAGCCCGGAACGCGGCAAACGCATTGCCGCCGCGGGGCTTGCGATCCGACGTATCCGGAGCTGTCTCTCGCGCGTTCCAAATGTAGAGCACTCTGAAGTGCTCTACATGCGTTCGGGCGCGGACGAACTGCCTGCAGGCGTTCGGGAGGAGAAGGATTCGCGCTTGCTTCTCGCTCCCGAACAGCCGCGGGCCCGCCTCCCCCGCTGGCGCAGGTTTGGCAATCAGCTGTTTGACAATCAGCTGATTGCCGATCTGCCTCCGCAGCTGTCTCCGCGCCCCTGGCCGGCCTTTGCCGGCCAAGACAGTTCCGGGCGCTTTTACCGTTCACACACAGGCGCGCCGGAACGCGTTCCGGCGCGCCTGTGTGTGAACGGTGAAAGCGCCCGGAGCTGTCTTAAGCTTCCCGCCTGAACGCATTCCGTTTGGAACGCGTTGCAGTGCGGAAAAGCCTCTATATGAGTCCATATGTATTCTATACAAATCTCATATGAATCTTATATGAAGATTCATACAAAACTTCATTAACATATATTAAAACATTCCATTCAAATTTGAATGCCAATCTTTGGGCGTTTTCCCACTGCGCTCCTTTAATCCGGATCTAAGAAGATCCGGATCTAAGGAATGGGTACATTCCTTAATCTGGATCTAGTAGATCGGGATTAAGGGAAGTACCCAGTGTGTTTCCATGGGTGGTCTAGCACCCAATAGCAATGGGTGCTAGCCTCCCTGCCATGGAAACACTGAAGCACCCATTTGGAAATCCGGATCTACCCATGAGGGGTCTGCTAATGGGATCTTCTTTGACTAGTGCAAAAACAGCCCTAAACGCTCCAGTCTTAGCAAAAATCATTCGGAATAAACCATGTGCAAATCATGGAAAGTTTCAGACTGAAACATTGACTGAACATTTGTTCAACTTTTAAAGTTGTTGCTGTTGCTGCACTGTGTGTATAGTTCTTGCACAGTATTTGTATAGTTTCCATTGTCAAATGTCTAAGGGGCTTTTCCTTTTTTTAACAGAAGGAAATAGCTCTATGCATTGTTAGGATTTATAACAAAAACTCTGAATGTAAATGTGTCTGTATGGTTTTTGTTTCATGCCTTTTGGGCATTTCCTCCAAACACCAGTCAAATTGGATCCCTTGAGGATGCAAACCATCAGGACAATTCTCTGTTGTCTATATGGAGCATCATTCCACCTTCTCGCAGATACAGGTGTAGAGAATCACTGAGTCGCAATCCATTTTAGCAGGGTTTTCTCCTCTGCATTTCCATTTTTTTTTAAAAAAAAATATATTTTGCATCCTTTTTTAAATTTAATTTAATTTTATCGTATTTTTGCAACGCAACTACAAACTCCTCTTTCTCTTCTGTTTCAGCTAACTTACGCTTGCCAAAATTAACAACAGAGCTGATGGGCGTTTATCCAAGGAAATTGATATAAAAATTTGAACAAATCTACAATAAGAAAATGTTACATTTGTCTGCCTGCACATTACCAGCTGGTATGGAGATTTATTAATATCTCAGAGTATTAAGGTCATAAATCAAATCCAAGACCTTATTGCAAACCCAGAGAAAATTGCTTTCCAGCGACATATGGTGCAACCTTCAAACTTCTAAATTAATATACAATTCTTGCCAATCCCCAAAAACAGAGAAGGGGAAAAGAGAGAAGTTGGAAAGAGAGAAAGAAAGAAAGAAAGAAGGGAAGGAAGGAAGGAAGGAAGGAAGGAAGGAAGGAAGGAAGGAAGGAAGGAAGGAAGGAAGGAAGGAAGGAAGGAAGGAAGGAAGGAAGGAAGGAAGGAAGGAAGGAAGGAAGGAAGGAAGGAAGGAAGGAAATCCTTTGGAACTGCAGATGAAATTCTTCTGGTTATGTTAACTCCTACAGAAGGTGAATCAAGAGGAAAATGTGTGCATCTGGGTGGAGGGAATCCTCAAAATTCACCTAAAAATGTCCCAGGTGTCAAAGTGGTTGAAGTTACCTCCAGTTATTCTCCTAATCACTTTTACGCTCACTGGTTGTCTCTTCTCTTTAAAATGGAAACCAGCTTATTTTGGGATATCTGAGAGAGGCCATGAGAAAATGATGTTTCCTGACCTTCTTTTCCAAGCATAGAGACACCAGATTGAACAGTGATTGCAGCATCTCCGTTGAGGGCAGCACAAACCATGTCCTCAGAAAACAGCACCTTGGACAGCGATCACAGCCAGTAATGGGACAATGTCCTCATCAAGAGGTTCCTATTGTAGAGACACAAGTGGAGATGAGGTGGAAGAAGGTACTTTGCTCTCTGAGGTTAAAGGGAAGATTGGCAAAGGAATTATTTTCCTGAACCAAGCTCAGTTCTTGGTGACGTCCATCCATGCAGTTATTTTGGTAATAATATTGAAGCGGTTTGCACAAGCAGTTTTTAAGCTGCTGGTTAATCTGCTGTTACCTGCCCAGAGGCCTTCGGGTATGGGGCAGGATAGAAATGTAAATAAATAAATAAATAAATAAATAAATAAATAAATAAATAAATAAATAAATAAATAAATAAATAAATAAATAAATAAATAAATAAAGGAACCCTGCTGGATCAGGCCACAGCCCATCCAGTCTCACAGACTGGCGAACTAGTTTGGTCTAGTGGTTAGGGAGCCAGACTCTTATCTGGGAATACCGGGTTCGATTCTGCCCTCCCCCACAAAGCCAGCTGGGTGACCTTGGACTAGTCACAGCTCTCGTCTGAGCTCTCAGTCTCACCTACCTCACAGGGTTGTCAGTTGTGGGGAGAAGAACAGAAGGTTTGTCAGCTGCTTTGAGTCCCCTTAAATGGGTAAGAAAAGCAGGGTAGAAAAGCCAGGTCTCCTCCTCCTCCTCCTCCTCCATTATCCACAGACTTTGGCTTGCCAAAGTGAGTGGGAAGTCTCTCAGCCTGGCAACCAGTATCCCTCCTTATACGGACTGGGATTTGAACCCTGCTTCCCCCAGTTCCGTTCAGAGAATGCGCATCTCTGGAACGGCGGCTGGCTGGCGGACTCCAGCGGAGAGCACTGAATTCACCGCTATGCGTCAGGTTTCCAGCGCCATGCAGCCTGTTCCAAAAGCTTGTATTGCTTTGAGTAACAATTTATAACAACAAAAGCTTCATTTAAGACAGGGACCCCTGTGGGAATGTTCCTATTCATTCTTTTCTTCTGTAGGTAATTGTAGGAGGATGACATTTAAGTTGTTTTACAAAAGTGGCTAGGAAAATAAAATAAAAAAAATACATAAACAGATGGCACAGCGGCGTCTGCTGCAGCAGGAACGGGGAAGACATCAATTGGGCAGAGACAGAGCAAAGGGGAAGGTCCCGCATTTGCCCGGGTGCTGGTCCTGCGGCACCGACAATGCCAAGTCGTCTGGTATCTTCCAGCCCTTCTCGTGTCTGGATCGAGGTTTTCCCAGCTGTCCTACTCCAGATACAAGTCTACCATATTGCTGCTAGCTGGATTTGTCGATTTATTTGCCTTTCTATCTCACCCTCAACCCTGAGGCCTCTTTGGTCACTTGTATGGCTTAGGGATGTGCACAAATGGGTTTTGTTTTGTTTTACCATGGATTCGTAACTAATCAAATGTTAGAAAATCCATATTTGTTCGGATAGATCCCCTTCTAATGTGGTAGGATTCTATTTGATACGAACGCATTCATACGTATCCGATATGAACTAATACATATCCTATATGTATCCCTTAAGAAATCCACACCCTGAATGCGTCAGATCCAATGCGAATCCACTTTTAATCTGGGGTGTTTTTCCCACTTAGCACTAGAATACTCTTTAAGGACCCATTAAGGACCCATTGCTTGATTCATTGTCACCCGCCCAGAGACCTTTGGGTACGGGGCAGGATAGAACTGGAATTAATTAATTAATTAATTAAGGACCGTTAATGGGTCCTTAATGGGTACTCTAGTGCTAGGTGTTTTTCCCCATTAGCACTAGAGTATCCATTAAGGACCCATTAAGGGCCCTTAATGGGTCCTTTATTGCTAAGTGGAGAAACACCCCTGCTCTCAATCCATGTCAAATACAATTTGGGGTGTTTTTCCACCGCAGCCCTTAGATCCAGATCTAAGGAATGGGTACATTCCTTAATCCGGATCTAGTAGATATTTAATTCAACTTGAATTCAAATGCAAAGAACCCCTATCCGTGTGGGTCCTTAGTATCAGAGACGTATCTGGTGCGCATGCATTCGTGACGGATACATATCAGATATGTATTCATCATATCAGATATTCCTTTGTATTGGATTGAATCCTACCACATTCGGAGGGGATCTATTTGAATGAACATAAATTCTCTAAAGTCCGATTTGTTATGAATCCAATGCCAAAAAATCCATGTGCGCACCTCTAACCACCAATGACTTTCCACAGCTTCATCTCTGAAAGCTTTTCCGGCTCTACTTAACGGTCACCGTTGGATCCGGGATGTTTGCCTTTAAAAACCAACTGTTCCACCACCGAACTGGAACCTGGAGTGCTCTGTTTAACTGAAGGACCAGGGTTTCAAACTGCTCTCGGCACAAATGGAGCAATCTTTCACCTTTATCCTCCTGGCAGCTGCCTCGAAATGTCGTCCCCCCCATCCAAAAAGAATAGAGAGTAGGTGGACCGACTCTTTCAACACACACATTGAGCGCCTACTGAGGAAGGGAAAGTAACAAATCCTGCTGTGATTTCCCCGAAGAGATCACACACATACAAAAGAAACAGAGGAGGGGAAAAATCCCATGTACTTCTGAAAAAGGTGCTAAAAAAAGATATTAAAGTTTAAATTCCATTTCTTTCCATGCTGCTAAGCAGCTTATTTATCCCAGCGTGGGGCTACCTTAAGAGCTTTGACAAGAGAAGACTCCATTTGTAATTACCGGAGGGGGCTGACGGACTTTGAATGAGTCACCGGAATCGTGGCGAATCCTCTCACGAAGCGGCGTAAGACAGACGGGTGGACAGACGATATGGAAAGCTGAAGAGGAGGATAATCAGGTATTCAGGAAGAAGATGGAATCAACTTCTACCTGTCTCTGGAAAAGGCAACTGAAATCCTAGGCCTACCTGTGAACCAAAGAAAGAACAGATCAAAGGTGTCTTAGAGGTGGATAGCGTATGGTAGCTAGTGTTCCCATTCCACCTTGAATCCTGATTGCAGGCCAGAGCATGCCCCTTGGAAGGATATTTTGTGGCCCTTAATGTGGATGAAGATACTAATGTAGGGATGTTACCTCCAACAAACACACCTAAGGTTTAATCCAGCTTCAATTCACCTTGAGAACGAGAGAACACATCAGAAAAGCGACCACTGATTTTATTTCCACATTATCTATCCCCGAACGTGAATATTCTGAGTTATTCAACACCGGAAGAAAACAACTTGTCACTTTCCTTGATGTGTTCTGAATGTGCTGTACCCACAAGTGCCGGCAAAATCCAGATTCAGTGGGGTCTTTGGGCCCTTAAATCTGGATTAACCGTAGACCCCTTTAATGGAGTCTTCAATCTGCTCTTCTGCCATGAAGACTGGATCAGAAGCCACACTTCCACACGTAGAGACGCATCAGGTACTTCCTTAGATCCTGATCTTCTATATCCAGATTAGTTGAAGGACCCATTTCTTAGATCTGGATCATCTTAGATCTGGATTAAGGGAGGACAGTGGGGAAAAAAAAACCCTAGTCTTCTGTAGAAGGTTAGAAGGGTGGCCTTTGGTGAGTCACAGCATTCTTTCTGAGCTGTCACAGCCCACCCGCCTCACAGTGTCTCTGTTTTGGGGAGAAGAACAGGAGGTTTGTCACCTGCTTCAAGTTCCCTTAAATGGGTGAGAAAAGCAGGATTTAAAAACCAATTCTCCTCCTCCTCCATACCCAAAGCCAGCTGATCTTGGGCTGGTCACAGGTCTCTTTCTGAGCTCTCATGGCCCCACCTACCTCACAAGGTGTCTGTTATGGGGAGAAGACCAGAAGGTTTGTCAGCAGCTTTGAACACCCACAAACATGTTAAAAGCAGGATTTAAAAAACAGCTCCTCTTCCTCCTCCTCTTCCTCCTCCTCCTCTGTGGTTTCAGGGCAGATTACAACATTTAAAAACAAATATAAAAATGAACATATTAGAACAATACAGTACAGTACCTGAAAGTGGGAAGAGAGAGCTGTTTCCTTATTTAGCCAAATGTATTTTTAATACAGTTTAAAAATCTCAAAAAAACCCTCTAAAACATTTTTAATTACATCTCCCTTTTATCCAGGGTTGTTATGAATTTGATTTTTTAAAAAAGTTATATTTCATTACATGTTTGAATATTCATCTTATTGTAAGTGTTTTGGTAAGAGCATTGGTTTTAACCCTATATTCATGTTTCTTTATATAGTATGTCTGAATATATCACTCTTAAAAGGTTTTTTTCAGCTATAACAAGTGAAATTAAAATAAATGTGTCTATTAATGCATTTTATGGATGCAGTCAAAAAGGTAGAGATGTGCACAGATATTCAAAAATGTGAATATTCAATTTGAATTTGTCAAATAGCGACATTTGAACTCGAACTGGATTTTTGAAAATCTGATATGGATTTTTGAATAATTCGAATAATCAGATTCGTATCTATCATGTACAAATATGTGCAAATATTATACATATTTGCACATATAATGCAGGATGAAAACAGGATGCATATGGGATAAATATGTATTTATGCAAATGCATATATTGGATATGAATCTTATTGACATTTGTATATCTGGATACGAATCAAATTTTCAAAAATCCAGATTTTTGAAATTCAAATCGAATTGAATTTTTGTATATTCAATTTGAATAGAATTCGAATGCAAAAAAAATACATTCATCACATTCAAAGTCCTGTTAAAAGTGGTTAACAGAGAAGAAAGGCTCATGATAAATTGTTGATTAGCTTTTCTCCTCTCCCCTTCATGCTGTTTGCCACTGCAAAATGATACAAATTCAGCTGTGAACAGAAGCATTTTAGGAGGCTACCTGATTGAAGCAGATAAAATTGTGCATGATATAGAAAAGGTGGACAGAGAAAAATGATCCCTACATGTAGTACTCAGATCCTGGGTTCAAAGCTTGCATGTGGACCAGCACTCTTATGGTGTTAATTCAGATGCACTGGTACAGACTAGGGAGGTACACTAAATAATTCATGTTTAAGAATTCAATCAAATGTTTGAATTCCAGATTTTTCTCATCAATTAAGAAGTGTGAATATATAAATGTCCAGGTGTTAGAACAAATCAAACAAAGCTCACGGCTTTCAAATAGGAACATTTAATTGGATGTTTGCACTTTTGTGGTATTTTACTCATAAAATGGGCCTTTTCAATGCTAAGAAAGTTTGTGAAAAGGTTTGACTGCGAATGTGGATGTTTGAAGGTTCAAACACATGATTCAATGAACAAATCTTGAGGCATTCACTTTGTTTGCAAATTGAACATGATTTTTGTTGTTGTTCATCAAGATCCCTAGTTTGGAACATGGAGGGGTAAGAAATGCCCTAACCCCTTGACCACTTCACAGGAGAAGAAATTAACAATGAAAATAAATCTTTGATCTGGGAAGTTCAAAAGGCAGTGAGTTTGTGGACTTCCTAGCACATGTGAATGAGCCCAGAGGATTTAAGTCATCTTGTCCAACCATAACTCATGACAGAAGGGCGACCGAGGGGCAAGGGTTGAACCGTGAGTCTTTTGTTTCTGTTATTGAGATAATTGGTCCTTCGACTGCTGCAAACTGACAGGCAGCATCTAGCAAAGCACACAAAAGGCAAGATGACACTCTGTCCCTGACACATCCTGAAAATGAATGATGGCCAAAACTTCTGCTGACATTTTGAAAGGCTTAATTGGGGATAATGCACATCAGCGGTGGAGAAGCCGGGACAAATACTGAAACGCTGTCCTCGCTCTTTAACCACCCTCCATCCAATCAGATACAAAGATAGCGACAGTCGAGAGGGCAGGAATTGTCTTTCTCAACTGGCTCTCAGAATGGAGTTGGACATGCCGACCGCATTTCCATGAAGCAATGACAGGGATATGTATAAAGTATGCAATATAGTGATGGATACGCATAGGCCATTTCACCAATTAAGAAGATGAGTGGCTAGAGTTTCAGTATTGCTCATAGTACACCAAGATATTTTGGAAGTCTCTTTTTCAAAAAGAAAGGAAGAAAAGAAAATGAAATAAAAATAGTTAAAAAAAAAAAGAGACTACAGATCATACTCCTGTTTTCTGGGCCAGACATTAAGAATCAGAAATGAGTGGACTCAATAACTGTAATTTCAAGCCCTAACTAACAATGTGCACAAGTATTCTTAACAAATACAAATTTGTACAAATTTGGACATTCGTACATAAATCAAATGTTACAATATTTGTACATTAAGGCTGAATCCCCAAAAGACTTATTTGCTTCTCTAGTCTCCCTCTACTGTCAGTGTATTCAAGCGGACTTTAAAAGTGCCCTTCACTTCCGGAATAAGCGTGCGCGTGAGGCTCAGAAAAATGCGCGTTTAAAATGCACCTTCTGTCCCACAGAAGTGTGTTTTCTTTCCCCGCATATTTTTCTCCCCGCCCGCTCTCTTGTTCAAAGGAAAAATAGCCAGATCTCCATCCCCCGAAATGGCTTCCCGTGCCGGCAAAGGGAGTGATCGCTCGCTCATTCACTCTCAGCACTGACTTTCACTCTGTTCTCTGTTTTGCTTGGCTTGGCTGCAGCCATCAGCCACGCGATCGTGCGCTCATTTACCCTTAATACTTTCACAGATCACCTACTTCACACCTGATAACAATGTTGCAATTCTGAGCAATTCTGGCTTTTTGAAAGTTCTGACCTTTGCAAAGGAAAGGAAGGGAAGCTGCAGCATTTCTGGGAGATGTGTGAATGGTTTATGGCAGGCAGCAATCCCTGCTCCTTTTGCCACGGAGTGTCCCCAAGGTAAATGTTGCAAGGAAAACCTGCGACTTCCAGAAAGAGTGCTGAAACTCTTCTTTAAAGGGCACATATTTTGTCGTGGGTTTTCCTGCTTTTGTAGTGCTGGAAGCTCGTTAAAAACCCTGGCATGGTAGCGCTTAGAGGCAAAAGAAGATTTTTAGCAGACTTTAAATTGCTTGGGGATAGGCCCTAACATTTGTACAAATATGAATGTTTCAGAACATTCATACAAACAGTTCGTACATTTGTTAAACTGGGGATATGTGTAGGATGCGTGTCTATACGTATGCATTGGTATAGGATGCATATCCGACATGTATGCATTTGTATAGGATGTGTACGGATAAGAATAAAATGTGTATTCATACGTATGTAATGCGCACATATCCGAATGTCCAATAATTCATACAAATGGTTTGAAATATTCATATTAATTTGAATATTAAAAGACGAATGTCAGGACATTCAATTTGAATTTGAATGTCTGAAGTTGGCCAAATTCGATTGATTAATGGATATTTTGAATGTTCTTGCCCATCCCTACTCTAACCACCTTAAATATTTGAAGGGAAGTAACTGTGTGCATGTTCCTACTAAGGACCATCCATGTCAACTCATGCCAAGCCATGAGATAATCCAGAATGCCTTTGCTGGTGCAGCCCTGCAGATCTCAAAGCATAACGCAAGGTGATATGGGCTCCAAGAGCTCAGGTCTGTGTCTCTGATCCCATCTGCCACCCTGTCTTTGAGATGCCCGGAATGCATCAAAGCTATGTGCATGAACTATCCCCAAACGTGAAATTCAGATTCACTGCAGTCTACAGCCTCCGATATCAGAGTGTGGAGAGGGAAACAAGCCACTGGCCCTGGAAATGTCGTCAGGCAATTAATGAGCTGCTATTGCCACATCGGAAAAGCTCTTGGAGCTGAATCGTCCTTTCTACAGATGTTTCGCCACTAGGCTAAAGAGAGGCGGCCACGGCGGCAGTGTTAAGGAACTGTGGCATATAGGAAAATCACAGGCAGTTCATTGTCCATGGAAATACCAGCCCTGGCTGCGGCTGTGGGCTCAGAATCCTTGGGGCATGAGTGATGAGCAATTGAGCAGTCTGCAAAGCAGCCCTTGGCGTTAAAAAAAATATATTATTCGTGTACTTGCATTCTTCCTACTATGTAATGACTCAAGACAGCTAATAAGAGGCAATGGAAACATTAAAAGAAGAGAAAGGGGAGGGAAAGGCTTGCAAATGGAATTTAAAACAATCTTTGTTCTCTTGGCTTTGGGATGGTGTGGAATTGGTATATATATAAATACACTCTCTCACACAGTACTATTGATTCATTCACTCACTCACTCCTTCACTCACTCATAGCTTACACATGTAAATTAAAACAATCCTACTCTTGGCTTTGGGATGGTGTGAAATCAGTGGATAGAAATATATAAATACACTCTGTCACACAGTACTATTCACTCACTCACTCACTCACTCACTCACTCACTCACTCACTCACTCACTCACTCACTCACTCACTCACTCACTCACTCACTCACTCACTGTATTTCTTTCCTGCCCTATACCCGAAGGTCTGACGCACCTCAAGGGGGAGACTATTCCATAGCCTGGGGGCCATCACTGAGAATGGATGCCAGGTTTTGCCTTTGTCTTCTGCTTGAAACGCCCAGAAGAAATTGGTGGGCCACTGTGTGAGACAGGGTGGTGGACCATTTTAGTTGTGGCCTGATCCAGCAGGATTCTTCTTATGTCCTTATCGAGAATGGATGCCTGGGTATCCCATCCAGGCTAGAGACTCAGGCAGGATGCCTCTAAGGCCATTTGCAGGGACTGGGGAGTGGTGAAGGTTTTGCCTTTATCTTCTGCTTGAGATGCCCAGAAGCAATTGGTGGGCCAGCTGTGGTAGGATACTGGCCTAGATGACTTATGACCTGATCGTATGACGCAGGATACTGGACTAGATGACTTATGACCCGATCCAGCAGGGCTCTGTGTGCTAGATGAACCTTTCTCCCTCTGTTCATATATTTTGGTCTTCACTTGCTATCATCCCAACACTGCCGTCTAAATCTTGAGGGCAAATCTTCAGCCATTTCTCATCTGTTCTGGCTGTCAATGGTGCTCTCGGGTTCCTGACAGAAGCCATTGCAGCGCACACAGTATGTGCTCGCGCTCAGCAGTATCTCAGGAAGAACTGAGCATCCTCAATCCCCCTGGCAAAATCCGCCTCAATCGACTTGGTTTCCTAACATTTTTCAGGGCACCATGTTTACATAAGAGGAATAACTCTCATATTTCACATCCAGCTAGAGAGAGGATAAAGCAAGGCAGAGACTGGGAGGCACGAAGCAAGACTTCGCATCCCAAGGGGTGAACACTGTGAGAATCTGCTGTCTTTCTGTGAAATTGCCCATGTTAATAGTGCAAGCAGCTTAGGTCGCCTTCCGCCACACAGGAATGCCTTGTTACTGAAGCTGAATTTTATGAAGCATCTCTTTGGGCCAACTAAACATGGAAGGAAACTTGTTTAGCCGTGGGCTCTGCAACTGAGTGGCGGGTGATTCAGTACTGAGTACAGAGCTGCGGTTCATTCGTTGGGGATGGAAAATGCAAGTCTGCAGAACAGAGTCAGTTTCAGGACTATGGATACGCAATAATATTCTGAACATTTGGAATATGATCGAATTTGTTCAAATGTGGACAGTCGAATTTGAACCCAATGTCTATGCGTTCGTTTTTTAACATTCAGATGAATTCAAATGTTTTGGATCATTCCTATGAATTATTTGGCTGAGCTGATTATATTTCCCACCCAGGCCACACACTATCATTTTAAACATAATGTGTATTGTTTTAGAGTTGTTGGATTTTTAAAGTCTTTTAGTGTACATTCTGTTTTAATCTGTTGCTTGAAGGTTGTAACCCGCCCAGAGACCTTCGGGTATGGGGCAGGATATAAATATAAATAATAAATAAATAAATAAAGCACACATCTTATCCGTATCCTTATGCATTTGTACTGATTCATGCGGGACAAAAATGGGATGCATAGATGCGTATGGACACATACGAATGTTGTCGGCATTCATATCTTCAGATACGAATTGAATATTCGTACAAATAGATACGAATGTATTCAAACCAATTCAAATTCGAATACATTCATTTTTTCTCTATTCAAATTCGAACATTTGAATATTCAATTCAAATTCAATCTAAAAATTGCATCCATGGGAAAGTGATTCTATAACTCCTACGCATCCATACGCATCCCATTTTTATCTCACATTCATCCCGCTTTCATTCCATATGTTTCCATATAGATGCGTATGGGTACATATGTAATGCGTACACATTTCTACACATATGAATGTCCGAATTATTTGTATGAATAACTCTAAATATTCTTATCCATAGGAATGCTAAAAACAAACGGCTGGATGCTCGATTCATATACAAACATCCAAAGTTATCCAAATCTATCTGAATTTTTGTCTGAATTTGGCCAATTGGTCGAACTGGTCCAAATAATGAATATTTTGAATATTTGTGTAGATCCCTCGTCCTAACCTGACATTCTAGCCACTAACCTACACTGACTTTCTTTTACGGCAACAAGGAAAGGAACGACTCAGCTAATTTGCAATGTTACTCCTGATTCCATGATTTAATGATGGAGCTTTGGCCTGAATAACGCAGGGCAAAGGTCTTCCCATGACCCTGTTGATGTACTTCCTCTCTCTCTCTCCTCAAGGGCCCCATCTTCAAACCTCTCCTGCCCATGCGCTCCATTCCTGGGCCACTGGGCCCATTCAAAGAAACAGAATCCAAACGTCAGTACCAATCGATTTTCACGTTAGCTGCCGCCCTGCGTGCCCCACTCATTAGAAACAATTTACATGCTGCGCATCAGGTTGACAGTTTTAGCAAGGGATTTGTTTAGCTAATTTAGAGTAATGGAGGAGAGAAATTAATCACATTAACACTGTGGTTCCCTGGCGCAGAGAGGCAAAGGCTACACATCACAGGTGTCATTCCTGATTCCCACCTAACCCCTCTCCAGGTCTCTTCCTCCCTCCTTCCAAAGCGAAGAGACGATTACCTGCTCTCACAGGCCCCAGGTACCAAGACAGCAGAAGTGGGAAGAGAATTCAAGGCTAGGGACGTCCACAAATGGTTTTTGGGGGATTTGATTTGTGATGAATCTGAAGCTAGACAATTTGTACGTGTTCAAATAGATGCCCTTCGAATGTGGTAGGATTCCATGCAATACAAATGCATTTGTATGAATTTGTATGAATATTCAATACGAATGAATACATATTGGATATATATCCAATACATATCCGACACAAACACATGTGTATTTGATAGGTCTCTCTCAATCCATGTCGAATGCAATCTGGATCCACTGCGGATGTGACTGGTGCAGCCACTTTCATTCATTCATTCATTCATTCATTCATTCATTCATTCATTCATTCTAATAAATTACTCAAGGCGGTTTACAGCAACCATGAAAAAGACAAAAAAAATACAAAGTAATACATCATACATTAAATTAATACACTAGTACATTAAATAAATACAGTGGTACCTTGACATACGAGTTTAATTCGTTCCGTAACCTTGCTCTTATGTCAAATCGCTCGTATCTCAAAGCAATTTTCCCATTAATCCATTCCAGCTCCCAAAACACCACCTCAGTTGTTTTTGTTATGTACTGTACTGTATTTACATACTCGTATCTCAAATCTTGCTCTCATCTCAAAGCAAAATATCACTCGCTCGGCGGCTTGTATCTCAAAACACTTGTATGTCAGGGCACTTGTATGTCGAGGTACCACTGTAATATAGTATAAAATTATATATAAATGGAATTATACATTATGAGAAGTATATAAAACATTGGGGGAGGGGAAAATAAGGCAACAGTAGTCTTATTTCTATCTATAGCCACCAGCAAGGGCTGACAGAGATATTGAACACTGAAAGTATTTTAAAAATAGTACTATTTTTAGAGACACACTCTCATGTACACCACCTCTCAACACTAATTGCATTTGGGGGGGGGCATCAGGCAGTGCCAGGTGTTCTTTAGCATCTCTCTCAACCCCTTCTGCTTTTATATGGATTGCAGAGGAGGAGGAGTCCCGTCAGGCAGCACCAGGATGGTATTTGGTATCTTTCTCTACTTCCTGCTTCCATGTAGTTGTAGAGGAGGAGACAGAGCCAGGTGTTCTTCAGCCCTTCAGTCCTGCCTCCCAAGTTTAACAAATGTCTGAACTACTCATATGGATGCCCAAAACTTTCCTATTCGTACAAATGTTAATGTCTGAATGTTGTAACATTTGATTAGCATACAAATGTTCAAATTCGGCTGAATTTCTACGAATAACAAATGTTATATTTGTGTGCACCCTTTGAGAGCCAGGGTGGTCTAGTGGTTAGGGACCCGGACTCTTATCTGGGAATACCGGGTTCGATTCCGCCCTCCCCCATGAAGCCAGATGGATGACCTTGGGCTAGTCACAGCTATCTTCTGAGCTCTTACAGCCCCACACACACCCCAGGGTGTTGGTTGTGGGGAGAAGAATAGAAAAGCTTTGTCAGCCGCTTTGAGTCCCCTTAAATGAGTGAGAAAAGCGGGGTAGAAAAGCCAACGCTTCCTCTCCCTCTCTCCCTCTCCTTCCAAGAAACCCATGGGGTTTGAAGAAAGGATCCAACAGGGCTTGCGGAGTCTCAGCTATCAGGGCGGATGTGGCATTTTCCGGCTTTGAAATCTGCTTTCCTCCACAAAAGCAAAGCCATCGCTTGCTGAAATGCGTCCTCAAGCCTTGGGTTTATTAATGATTCATTATGTCGGCAACAACTGAATGCACAAAGCCATTTTGTAAACACAAATACCCTTGTTGCTCAATAAGGTGGGACAGGAGAGAAAGAGAGATCAGGGGCGCGTTCGAAACCGAGAGGAAAACAAGCAAAGAGAAGCAGTAGAACCGGAGCCAAGTCTCCAATAACCCAGTACCCAAGTGGAACCAGACGGGACTTGAAATAAGATGGCACTTTATAAATACATCACACCTGGGCTTAGCCTTGATCACAGGGATATATATTGCAAAATTAACACGCATTACCATCGTCTCCAGTCTCCTGCCTGAACAGTGCAGAACTTGAGCACAAGGTTCTTCTAAATGCAAAGCAGCAGTCTGGTCCCTTAGGGTCAGCACTTCCATTCCTATTGTGTGTGGCCTGGAAGAAGTTTGGGTGACAGAGGAAGACCTTGCCCTTCAAATGTCACCTACTTCCCTTGGAGCAGGTTGCTCAGGTGACTGACAGCTGTCGCAGCAGGGAATAGATCTGTAAATGTAGAAGGTGCCACACGGTCATTGTGTCCCTGGCGGCTCCAAGCAGTGGCTTCTCCGGAGGCCGCCTTGCTCCTCTCTGGGTGAGCCTCACTCATATGAACTTGGCTGTCAGGGGACAGGGGACATGCAGGGGGCAGGGATGGGGGGATGGGGGACAGGGGATGGGGGCTGGTTGGGGACAGAACACATTAAACATTCTTCGGTATATTTTGCTATTCTCAGTGTAGTAGGGGCCTCTCCACATGCTGCTTTGAGTCCCCTGAAAAGGGTGAGGAAAGTGGGGTATAAAAGCCAAGTCATAAAGACATCTTGTGTGTCATCACACAGATGAGGAAGCATAACGTTTGCTCAAGAGGCAAAACTATAGAAGATGCATCTAGCTTGATCTATTCATCTGGACCTACGTATTCAGAGAAATCCCTGACTGGAAGTCTGTGAAACAATTTGGGGTGACTTGAAATAAGGCGCACTTCTGTGTTCCTAAATTGGATTTTTAGCGCAATCAATTCAACCGCCTTCTTCCAATACATTGCATACCTTAAAACAATCCAGTGATGTTTTATTCTTTCCCTCATTCCCCCACTCTTTCCTTCTCTGTAAGTCATCCAAGTTAACAAAGTAAATAAACAAGAAAAGGTTTTAAAAAGTTCCTTTCTTTTTCCCCCTCTCCCCCTCCAAACACCCCCCCAGAATACAAAGAAAGCAAAAATAAAGGAAGGAAAGATGCACTATGGTTGCATTAAGGACATAAGAACCTAAGAGAAGGCCTGCTGGATCAGGCCACATCCCATCTAGTCCATAAGAACCTAAGAGGAATCGTGCTGGATCAGGCCACAGCCCATCTAGTCCATAAGAACCTAAGAGGAATCGTGCTGGATCAGGCCACAGCCCATCTAGTCCATAAGAACCTAAGAGGAACCCTGCTGGATCAGGCCACAGCCCATCTAGTCCATAAGAACCTAAGAGGAATCCTGCTGGATCAGGCCACAGCCCATCTAGTCCATAAGAACCTAAGAGGAATCCTACTGGATCAGGCCACAGCCCATCTAGTCCATAAGAACCTAAGAGGAATCTTGCTGGATCAGGCCACAGCCCATCTAGTCCATAAGAACCTAAGAGGAATCCTGCTGGATCAGGCCACAGCCCATCTAGTCCATAAGAACCTAAGAGGAATCCTGCTGGATCAGGCCACAGCCCATCTAGTCCATAAGAACCTAAGAGGAATCCTGCTGGATCAGGCCACAGCCCATCTAGTCCATAAGAACCTAAGAGGAATCCTGCTGGATCAGGCAATGGCCCATCTAATCCATAAGAACCTCAAGGGAGCCTTGCTGGATCAGGCCACAGCCCATCTAGTCCATAAGAACCTCAAGAATTTTTTCTGGGCATCTCAAGCAGAAGACAAGGGCAGGACCTTCATCTGCTCTCGAATCCCAGCAAATGGCCTTTAGAGGCACCCTGCAGATCTGTACAGATCTGTACAATCAAACACCCACCAGATTCTTTCTTTCCTCTCCCCTCTTCATCCGTTTCTCTTCGAACCCAGTTGGACTTAAAATAATGAATCTGAAACTCCTAAGAAGTCACACTCAAAAAGGCACCAAAGTCCATAGAGTCCATTGGACCAATTTAATTAGGTTAAGGCATCATCACTCTTAGCTGAAATCCTCTAATTTAGACCATCTGGGAGATGTAAGGGCAGTTTCATCCTGTTCCACGGCAGGAGTTGAGCTGACCGTTTATTAACATATCGTCTACATCAAAAAGGACAGTTATAAGGAAACTAGGATCAGCCATAGCTCCAAAGCAAGCAAGAAAGAACTAAGAGATCCCTTTTGTCTTTGTGGGAAGGATGAAATCAAAAAAGCCATCGTGGCAATGTAGATGGGAAATGTCAGAGAAAAATCCATGAAAGCGCTTTATTAGATGTGGCTTCAGGTTCTTAGGTGGGCCATTCTAATGGCATGTCCAAGCTCTGCATGCATTTCCAACTCTGCTGAATGTCTTCAGAATGGTTCTTGCTAATAATTTTTAAAAAGCAAATTAAAAAGAACAAGATAATTTTTTAAATAAATCTAACTAAATAAAATAATATTGGAGCAGCTACGGCTTCTGTAACAGGCCAGGATCAACATCCCTGCCCCATTTGAATCCGGATTACCAGAATCTGTATTTTTGAAAATCCAATTCGAACTTGAATATATGAATGTTGCATCCCATTTTTATCGCGTTTGCATTTCATGTGCATCCCGTATTATAAGGGCAAACAGACCCGGTATTTGGATGCAATATACAATGACGAATTCAGTCGAATTATTCAAAAATCCATATTGGATTTTCAAAAATCTGAATTCAATCCGGATTCAAAAATCTGTTTTGAATTTGAATGTCGATATTCCTTGAATTCGAATCAAATTTTATAATTTTTGAATATTGTGCAGTTCCCTAATATACATCCAATGCATATCTCCAGTACAAATGTTCCAAAACATTCATATTCGTACAAATGTTAATGTACAAATGCCGTAACATTCGATTAGTGTACAAATATCCAAATTTGTATGAATAACAAATGCTACAAATATTCATGTAGATTCCCAGGATGTATCAATTAGTAGGCCAATTTGCACTTGGTCGTGTAGTACATGATAGGGTAACATCTGGTAAGGTGCATCTGTTTACAACCCAGAAGCACTTCCTGCCTCGCCAGATGTTGCCCTGTCACCCACTAGCAGCAGTGCTTGGAATTGGGCATCACATGCAATCCAACCTTGACTGAATGCTTGCTTGTGTCATCAAGCACCGCCACTGTCTGCACCATTTCTTGTGCTAGGGGTCATCTGAGGTGCAGTGCAAGTGACTGTATGGGTGTTTTTCCACTGTCATTAAAAGTACCCATTAAAATTCAAAACATTTCAAATTTGATCAAATTCATTCGAATTTGGACATTCAAACAAATTTCAAATCTTCCGAATCATTCATACGAATTATTCGAACATTCGTATGTTCAAGGATATGTACCCATTCCATATGCATCTTATTCGTATCCCTACGCATTTGTACAGGACGGATATGTACAGGACGAAAACTTGGTGCATATGGGATAAAAATGGGATGCGTACAGATGTGTACAGACACATTCTAATGTTGTTGACTTTCGTATCTGCAGATACAAATTGAATATTTGTACGAATACATACGACGGTATTTAATCCAAATCAAATGTGAATAAATTCAAATTTTAAACAATCGGATTGATTTGAATCTTTGGATATTGGATTCAAATCGAAGGCTGAAAGTTGCATTTTTGCACACCCCTTGTGAATGCTAGCACACGTTTGTTGGTCACACGCTTTTTCCATCCAGCGGAGAGGAAGCCAAGGGCAGAAACACCCAAGATTTAGCAGCTATCCTGTGGCACATTCCATCCTTTGCTGCCTTTAAGGCCAGTTGCTTTTCTGATGACGTTGCCTGTGCCCACGATAAAGTAGTTGAACCATGATACCCTCCCTGTGTTGGGAAGCAGACCCAAGTCCGGAAGGGAGAACTAAATGGGTATCAGAGCCCAAGCCCTGGCAGTCAAGTGTTCTGCAAAGCCAATCTGATTGCCACATCCGGCAATACATTCATTACTCATTCATTTCCCAGGCATTTAACTGGAGTAGTCTTTCTGCCTCGACATGAATAAACATTGCATGCAAATGAGGCCAGCAGCTCCTTAACAATCCCTTTTCTCTTGGTAATATTTCTAAGTAGCTTTCTGCGCGGGGAAATAAATAAATAAAAATAAACATAAAAGAAGACACAGGAGTTAATTTCCCACTATGGGATATCCAACAATATCCATCAGCGTTAGACCATATTAGCACACTTACTTAGCCTACATTTTATGGGGAGGGCTTGTCTTCTTTTCTTTTTTTCCACCCAGGCGGAGGTTTTTTTGCGCAAGTAAATGTTGTCAGTGCAAAAGGAAGCATATTAAGATCAAAAAGTGGAAATTAAATTCAGCAAAAGCTTCAATAATGAGAGGTTTGTTAGAGGCAACATTGCATTAGAAAGCAAAAGAGCGTTTTGGATTCAAATTCCTTCCCCGAGATGTGAACTCTAGCTGTCCTTTGTTCATATTACATGCATACATGCATGCACGCATACGGGACGTACTTGAACATTAGTAACAAATTTGCGCTATTTATTAGTACAAATAAATTAGTATCTGTATGGATTTGGAGAAATTCAGGCATTCATCCATGAATTGAATATTTTGACATTCGTAAATTAACATTCATATGAATATGAACGTTTTAGAAGATTCATATAAATAGTTTAGACATTTGTTAAACTCTGGAGCAATTGCATAAAAGCAGGGAGAGGGAAGATGCTGAACACCATCTGGGAGCTGCCTGTTGGGCTCCTCCTCCCTGCAACTACCTAGGAGCAGCAGGCGACAAGGAGAGTGCTCTGCCTGACAAGGCTCTCCCCTCCTCAGTATTGAAAGGTGGTGTCCATGAGAGTTCGTGTGTCTTTTTAAAAATAATACTGTTTTTAAATTCTCACTGTTTAATGTTGTTTCAAACCTTGGGGGGGTGTGCATGTGCGGCTGTATGTGTGACTAGCTAGACTTCAGCTAGCTTTCCCCCCCCCTTTTTTTTAACTACTATATAATGTTTTATTATAATATGCCATATATTTTTGACATGTAAACTGCCTTGGGGAAAAATTGTCTTTGATTTAAGTTATTGATTATATTTGCTGTATTTTTGATGTAATGTTTGTATTTTTGCTTTGTATTTTGTTTCCATTTGCTGTGAACCGCCTTGAGCAAAAGTCTCTTTTGGAAAGGCGGTATATAAATAAAAAATGGAAATGGAATGGAATGGAAACTGGGGAGGTGGGAAAGCGGATCCAGAGCGCATTCGACATGGTTTGCAGCGTCCCATTTCACATAGTGCCTTACCAGATGTTTCTGGGCATCTCAAGCAGAAGGACAAAGGTAAAACCATCTGCTCTTACTTCTCTGCAAATGGTGTTGAGGGTCATCATGCCTGTATGTCCAACCCAATAGCAGTACCTAGGCATCAGTTCGAGCTAAGAACCTAAGAGGAGCCCTGCTGGATCAGACCACAACCAGCATCCCATCTCACAGTGACCCACTAGTTACTTCTGGGCAGAAGACAAGGGCAAGACCTCCACCTGTTCTCAGTCCCCAGCAAATGGCCTAAGAGGCCTCTTGCCTGTCACCTGCTCCCAGGCTGGAGGCAGGCCCTAGTCATCCATTCTGGCGGCCATTAATACACCTGTACTCCATGAACTTGCCTAATCCTTTCTTACAGCTATCCAGGTGGGTTCTGGTTGCCCAGAAGAAGCAGGCAGGTACAGTTAAGAGCAAGGGATCGCCTCCCCCATCTGGAGGCACCCTGAATGGTTTTATTCCAGAGCTTCTCAATCTCTGACCTCTGTGTGCATGCATCTGCTAATCTTGTTTCCAAGTCCTGATTGGAAATCTGCCGTGAAGTTCCTAATGAAAACACGATTGAGATTGATATAGATCAACGTGAGCAGGAAAAATAGAAGATAAGCTCATTCTTCCCAATTTTTCGGAAATCAGTTTTTTCCTCCTTCCACGGTCATTCTTGTTCAGGGTTAACTGAAAGCATTATCTTCTTACCTGTTCCTTTCTTCTCTGTCTGCTTTTCAAAAGTTCGCTTTCTCATACGTTTCTCTGGAACATCTGATTGCCTGCAAACTGAAGAGCCTCAGAAATGAGCATAATTGCAATATAATTAATGAATTAGAAGAAGGAGATGTTTTAAGTGCTTTCAGGATTCCACTCCCTATAATCATCTACAGGAAACACACTAATTAACAATTTCTCCGTGCAAGCATGTGCCTTGTACTGACAACGGGAGGTATTTCCTTGGAGGTAAGAGGTGGGTTGAAGCTCTGCGTGTTCAGGGTGGTTCACCTATTTGATGCATTTGGGGAGGCACTTGAAGTTGAGAAAGCAAATTGTTTATCCTTTAAGCTCTAATCTAAATAGGTTCTAAGGGCTGAGTCAAAAAGAAATAGGTGATGGAGAGAAGATGAACTATTTAATCATGTCATGAAAAGAAAACGAAGCTGGTTGGATTGAGGGATGTGCACAGATATTCGAAAATCCAAAAATCTGATTTGAATCTGTCGAATGTCAACATTTGAATTTGAACTAGATTTTCAAAAATCGAAATTTACACATTTCAGATTTTCGAAAATCCGGTACAGATTTTTGAATAATTCAAATGAGTGCGTCTGTATCTACTGAATACAAATGTGTGCAAAAATTATACATATTTGTACGTATTATGCGGAATGAAAATGGGATGCATATGTGATTAATACGGATTTCCACAAACTCATATAATGGATACGAATCTTATTGACATTCGTATATTCGGATACGAATTGGATTTTTGAAAGTACGGATCTGGATAATCCGGATTCGAATCAGATTTTCACAAATCCGGATTATCCGAAGTTCTGAATATTTGATTCAAATTGAATTCAAATGCAAAAAAAAAAAAAATGTGCACACCCCTAGTTAGATCTTCAGGTAGTACTCCTCCAAATGAGTGTTATTTGTTTGCCCCTGTGTGATTGGCTGGGATCACCCATGGAATTAATTTAAGGCATGTTATTGAACTGATGCTTTTCTCCAATTTTATTATAATCAGCCAGATTGGAATGGAATGGTTAGAGTGTCAGATGTTTATCTAGTGGTCTTCCAGCTTGATTCTGCAGTCCTGCACAAAGACAGCCAGGTGACCTTGGGCTAGTCCCAGGGTGTCTGTTTTGGGGAGAAGAATATAAGGTTCGTTGCTCGCTTTGAGTCCCTTTAAGGGTGGGAAAAGTGGGATATAAGAATCAACTCTTCTTCTTCTTCACACCTGTAGTCCTTTAATGAAGATTGCCTAGGTGACCTCATAATGGATGAAATCATTGAGCTCATCATCCTTCTGTCAGGAGATCGCCCAATAAGGAAGGAATCCATTCTCTCTGGAAACATTTGCCTGGAAAAGTCTATATATATTGACGACATGCCAAAGGATGAAGTGAATTGCTATATTCTAATGGCAAGTGTCTTTCAGATTATTGTCTTGAAATTCTAGACTTCGTGGCTGGTGTGTCCATCAAAGCATCCATCAACACTCCTGGTGTTCCAAGGAGATAATGATCTTTGTTTTGGGTGACCATTAACCACTTGAACATGGTGCACAATTTCCATTTGTATTTGGTTTGTATCAAATCATATTGGGTCAAATCAATCCCTTTGAATGTGATAGGCCTGGAATTCAATACGAATGTTCCATATGAATTCCATACAAATTGTATACGAATTCCATATGAATCCCATACAAATCTGTAATAAATAGGGATATTCATGAATATTGATAAGATTCAAACCTTGGCCCAAATTGGCCCAATTCGGACATTCAAACTTGAATCAAAAGTTACGATATTCATATGCTAACATTCAAACTAATATGAATGTTTCTGGACATTTGTATGAATAGTTTGGATATTTGTTAAGGTGTGGAATCATATCAGATACATATCTATTCATATCAGATATGTATCTGTTGATATCAGATATGTATCTATTTGTATCAGATACATATCTGTTCATATCAGGTACATATCTATTCATATCAGATATGTATCTGTTGATATCAGATATGTATCTATTCATATCAGATATGTATCTGTTGATATCAGATATGTATCTATTCATATCAGATACGTATCTATTCATATCAGATATGGATCTGTTGATATCAGATATGTATCTATTTGTATCAGATAAGTATCTGTTCATATCAGGTACATATCTACTCATATCAGATATGTATCTATTCATATCAGATATGTATCTATTCATATCAGATATGTATCTATTCGTATGAGATATGTATCTATTCATATCAGATACATATCTGTTCGTATCAGGTACATATCTATTCATATCAGATATGTATCTGTTGATATCAGATATGTATCTATTTGCATCAGATACGTATTTATTCATATCAGTTCCATATCTGTTCGTATCAGATACGTATCTATTCATATCAGATATGTATCTATTTGTATCAGATACGTATTGAACGTTCGTATGAATTCATACAAATAGATTCATATCCAATAGAATTTTGCCACATTCGATGCCATCTATTCGTACTAATACAGATTTTCGAACATTCAATTTGTTTTGGATCAAATGCCCAAAAAACATTTGTGCCCATTCCTAGTAACGAAGCTTTGCGCAAATGTATCCAAACATTCGCTTCAAATTCAAATGCCAGTCTTCAAATGTGCCAACATTTGATTTGGATCTGAGTGTCCGAATCGGGCCAAATTCATCTGAATTTTGAACGTTGTGAATATCTGTTCCCTTTCCTCGCCCACAGGCAATGGAGACAGCAGCAGCTGACATGAAAGGGAAAGGCCACTTGTCCCTTTCATGTGTGAGCGTGCCTCCCACCTGAAGGGGTTTATTAAACCCTTTCACTGTCATTTCTACTTCTCAGTGGCTCAGAAGCTCCCATGGTAGTTGTGTTTGCACATCATAAGGAAATAACTTTAAATAAAGGGAAGAGGAGAAGAGAAGAGAAGCCAGCATCCTTTTCAAAGCTTTGCTTTAAAAGCTGTGCATCTCATTTATGTATGTCTACAGATAGGGTGGTGAGGAGGGGGGGGGATTCTCAAGTTTTGTGAGTGCTAGATCCCTGCATTCTCCCTTTGAAAATCTAACAGTGATCCCAGGCTCACATTCCTGCTCTGTATGGGTGGGTGTGCTTATGCAGAGATCAGATGGGCAGCTTATGCCCCTGTGGAATCTCAGTCATTTGGAAATTTGGGCATGAAATGTTGGCGCTCCCCTACCCTGTGCAAGCAAGGCCTTAGCTGCCTTTCAAGACATTCACTTCACTTGGCAGGGATTCCTTTAATGCTCTTCATGTGGAAGCCTTTGTCGAAGTCTTCTTACAGCCCTTGCCTGCAAGCCACTGTCTTTGTTCTACTGAAGTCCAAAGACTGGGCAGCTAAGTCATGTGCTTCGTCATATCCTGCTTTTCTCACCCTTAAAAGGATCCAAAGCAGCTGACAAACCTTCTGTTTTTCTCCCTTGTGAGGTAGGAAAGGCTGTGAGAGCTCAGAAAGAGAGCTGGGACTCACCCAAGGTCACCCAGCTGGTTTCGTGGAGGAAAAAGAAGAGTTGGCTTTTATACTCCCTTTTCTCACCCTTTGGGGCCTTCAAAACAGCTGACAAACCTTCTGTTCTTCTCCCCACAACAGACACCTTATGAGGTAGGTGGCGCTATGCTGAAATGAGTCCCAGCCATTACCTACATTAGAAAGAGAGCTGTGACTAGCCCAAGGTCAACCAGTTGGCTTCGTAGAGGAGTTTGGATTCAAAATGGGAGACTGGAGGTTAAGAGACAGACACGCTAACAACAAGTCCAAACTGGCTCATGTTGTGGCCACCTATGGTGGGATTGTCACTTGTATTGGTGGCAACCACACCATAGCTCCACTATACACCCCTTAAAAAGTGTGGCAGCCTATTGCCGGACTACTCAGAGCTGGTGGTGGGTCCCACAGTAATAGCCCTCTGTGGAGGCAGATGCTGTAATTTTTGTCCACCATACACATGCAAAAGTCAAAAGAGACGTCCACACATGCCCTGGGTGCAAAAAATACACCCTAGGCTGTGACTAGCCCAAGGCCACCCAGCTGGCTTCATGGAGGAGTGCAGAATCAAATTCAGTATTCCCAGATAAGATTCCAACTCTCTAACTACTAGACCAAACTCAAGTGAAGGGGAACCTACCGATTCCTAAGGTAAGTAAGAAAGTTCCTTCTACTGTCCTACTTGTATCCACTTCCTTGAAGTCTCACCTGAGTGGTTTTAGTCCTGCACATCAGAATAACTCTGATCCCTCCACAGCATGACAGCCTTCAGATGTCTAAAGACAGCTGTCCTGTTGCTCACCCCATGTCCTCTTCTGCAGGCTAAATATACCAAGTCCGTCCACCATTCCTTAGAGTTAGGAGAAGGTCACTGAAAAGACTCTTGAAGCTGGCAGGAGGTAGGTGACTATGGTGAGGCTGAAAGTATGGACATGTGACCTTTCCCATTTGTGGAGAACGTCTTCTGACATGTTCTACTTTTTTTTAAAAAAAAATCCATTTGACTGAATGGGGCATGCTTTCCAGAGAACATCAAGAAGTTTACCTTCTGAGTGCCAAAAAATCTCCTTGTCTTGTAAGCTCTCTCCTACCTCCTCTATTGGGTGAAATCAGATGTTCTTATTTATTTATTTTTCTCTCATTCTTTGGCAATAAATCTGGACTTTGAAAGACAGTCAGGACTAGCCATCAATTTTAAAAAAAATCAGAAATTCTGTTTAAAAACGTCAGGCCAGGGATTCAACTAGAAGTTTTCTGTTGGGTGTTTTTCCACTAGCATTAAGTACCATTAGGGACCCATTAGGGACCCATCAGGCTCAGAGCAGGAAGACCCCATTTCCACTGCAGACCCCATTAGAGCCACATTTGTTTCCACTTTTTCTAGGGAAATCCGGATCGTATGGGTCCTTCAGGACCTATATTCCAGATTTCCTGTAGACCCCATTAAAGGGTCTACAATGGGGTCTCCAGGAACCAAATCCAGATTATATAGAGCCTGTTTCCACCCCAATCGGTCAGATTAGTTGAAGGACGCATTCCTTAGATCCGGATCCTCTTAGATCTGGATTAAGGGAGGTCAGTGGAAAAAAACCCTTTGTTAAGGTTTAATAGATCCCCAAAGAGTATATTATTACTGTATTGTTGTAGTTTATTATTGTGAACTAGTTTGTTATAGTGGTTAGGGAGCCAGACTCTTATCTCGGAATACTGGGGTTTGATTCCACCCTCCTCCACAAAGCCAGCTGGGTGACCTTGGGCTAGTCACAGCTCTCTTCTGAGGTCTCACAGTCCCACCTACCTCACAGGCTGTTCTGCTGTAGGGATGTACACAAATGTTTTTTTTTTATTTTTTTTTTGCATTTGCATTTGAGTTGAATCAAATGTCAAAACATTAAATTCAATTTGAATGTTTAGACGAATGATTTGAATGAATGATTTGAAATATTAGTATTCATTCTAATGTTAAAAGACTTTGAATCGAATTGGATTTCCGGGTGTTCAATTTGATTCGAATAGAATGTCAAAAAAAAAAAAATTCTTGCACATCCCCAATTGCTTGATTCAGATGTTTGAATGTCCATCATTTTGATTTGATGCTGAAGTTTGTGAATCTACAAATTCAATTGCATTTTCGAATGCAAATTCTTTTCATGCCCCTCTCTGTTCTGACTCTCTAACCAGAAGTCTCAAGTATCTCCCCAACATAAACCTGACCTTCAGATTAGGGTCGAAAACTCAAAATATTCAATTCAAATCTGACGAATTTCGACATTTCAACTCGGTTTGGATTTTCGAAAATCCACATTTGACATTCAAACTCGAATACGGATTTTTGGAAACCCGATATGGATTTTTGAATGATTTGAATGTGGAGATTCGTATCTGCCATATACGAATCTTCCCCAAAATTATCAATATCTTATGCTTAAAATATTGGATTAAAATGGGATGCATACTGGATAATACGGGATGCATATGGATTTTTCCAGCATGTGCACAGATACGAATACTGTTGACATTCATGTCTTTAAATACAAATCTAATATTTGAACGTACAGGCCACACAGCAGCAGCGGGAACTCAAGCCCCCTTCGCCCGCTCACCGCCACAGCCTTAAAAACATTCACACATCTCCCAGAACCTGCAGCTGCTTTCCTTTCTTTTCCCTTTCTAAAGGTCAGAACTTTCAGAATTGTGCAAAATTGCAACATTGTTATCAGGTGTAAAGTGGGTGGATTGCTACAGTGTAATGGCTGCTGTAAGGGGTGGATTTTTACAGTGATATCACTATCTTTGGAAGCAAGCGATTCTCATCCCACTACCATTCCCACCGTAAGAAATATAAAACGTTTCCAATGCACGAACCGGAGCGAGACCTGTTGAAATGAGTGTTAATGTTTACAACGCTTTGGGGCAATTTAACACGCGTAAAGCGAGTTAAGCCAACCTGACGTGGGGACTGCAAGGATCAAAACCGTTTTGAAACCATTTTAACCTTGTAATAGGAATTCACCCTTAATCAAATAGGATTTTATGACCTTTGAATCTACTCAGATTCAAATGTCAAACATACACTCGTGCTCATCCCAACTGCGGACAACCCTTTTCCCCTTATGGCTAGCAAAAGCAGCGTCCTTCACCCCAGTGGCTTTCGTTTCTCTTGTTGACAGCAACATTCTCTGAACTGCCATGCCCCACTGACAAATAGAGGTCACCCTTTGAACTTGAGAATCATTGCTGTTTTCAAGAAATGCTAATCTATAACATCTCTAAACTTATTCAGTCGCAATGCTGAGGCTGCAGTCTTTTAGCTCAATAACCTTTTCTCCCTCAATAATTTCTTTGCCAGAGGGGTTGTCTGTTCATATGTGCGGGTGTGTGCGCATGCACAGGCTCCAATGCCAAGTAGACTTCAATCATTGTCTTGCTCTCCCCGCATGTTGCAAGAGCTGCTGAGACATCTAAACCCTTCAGCAGAGATGAAAGCTGCAACAGCCATTGGGGTATATATATTCTTAGGCGCTGTAAATGCCGTCACTCTGTTAATCATGCAGAGCCTGGTGGAACAAAGCCAGCTGGAGGACTTCCTTGTTCAGACTTTTTCAAAGGATGGTGGAACATCACCTAACAGAGAAAAATAAGGAACTCCCCCACTTAGCTCAGACAGATGGGGGTGAAAGAGCCAACTCTCAAGGAAACAAATTTATGAAGCCAAGCACTTGAAATGTTCCTGCTGGATGGTTTTTGTCAGTGAGACGCTTTATGAATCTATGCTGAGGCCACATTTGGAATATTGTGCGCAATTCTGGTCACCACAACTCAAAAAGGATGTTGTGGAACTGGAAAAGGTGCAGAAAAGGGCAACCAGAATGATTAAGGAGCTGGAACAAAAACCCTTACGAAACCAGGCTGCAACATCTACTCCAGTTTGTTCATTCTGTTTTTAAAATTGGGGTGCCCAGAACTGGACACAGTACTCAAAATGAGGTCTGCCCAAGGTAGTGTAAAGAGAGATAATTGCACCTCATGATCTGGGCTCTATGTACCTCTTGATACTTCCCAGGATGGTGTTTGCCTTTTTTGCAGCTGCATCACACTGTTGGCTCATGTTCAGTCTGCAGGTAGTGCTGCTCCAAACTAGGGATGTGCATAAATATTCATAACATTTGAAAATGAGGCCAAATTTGGACATTCAAATTCAAATTGAATGTTTTGAAATATTTGTATGAAGCTTCGTATGGGATCCATATGGGATTTGCCTCAAGTTTGCATCCTACTATATATGAAGGCGATTTATTTGGATACAAATTTTCTTGCATTCGATTCAATAAGAATCAAATACAAAATAACAATAAAATAAATCATCATCATCATCATCATCATCATCACACATCCCTGTTCCAGACCAGAAAGTGCAGAAAGGACCAAAGACTCCGTAGAAAAATGCCCACTATGCCAGAAGACAAGAAATGACCTGTTGGGTTGCAGCCATGACACATATTGCATTTTGCTATATCATATTCTTAATGTTAATGTTATATTAACTTGGAATATTATCTTGGAAGGGTCACACTGCATATATTAAAGCACTTTCAGGCTGGAGAGTAATTTTCTCTTGAAACACGTTCACCATACAGTCTCCCAGCCAGCCACCTCTGGAGTAATAACATTTTACTATTGCGCTATCACCTTCAGAAGGCTGCTTTAATATATTCAGCATGAGCCTTCCACGATAATGTTCCAAGACCATCTTTCATTGAACATGGCTTATGTTGTTCTATGGAAACATCTCTGCTGGGCCTTTTGAATTTTTCAAGTTTCTTTCCAAAACTAGTATTGTAGTTTCTGTAACAGTTCCATGCTAAAGGTTCATTTTCAATCCAGTTTTATTTTGCAAAAGATTCATGTCTGTCATTTCCCCAGGACCAAGGAAAGGTGGGCGCAGGAAACTACAGTGTTAATCTAGCAGCTGAACATTAATGCGTCAACATTTCATCATTTTCCTGCTCCTGGTTTTGCTGAAATATCATCCGTTGGTTCTGTGAACTATCCTGTTCTCACCCTTGGTGCTGCTCAGATGTAACTAAACAACTTATAGCTGATGCTTTTCCAAGGCCATTTAGTTCATAATCTATTTCTATTCACTGACTCAAAAGCAGCTACAGGTTCTTCAAATGCCACATCATTCACTATGAACGATCTAGTGCGCATCTAGCCTGTATACAGCTTGGTTGATATATTCACATGATTTATTAGAAGATAGAAAAAGGAGAAGAAGAAAAAGAAGGAAGAGGAGGAGGAGGAGAAGAGTTGGCTTTTCTACCCTGCTTGTCTCACCCATTCAAGGGATTCAAAGTGGCTGACCAAGCTTTCTGTTCTTCTCCCCACAACAGACACCCTAGGAGGTAGGTGAGGCTGTGAGAGCTCAGGAGAGAGCTGTGAGTAGCCTAAGGTCACCCAGCTGGCTTTGTGGAGGAGTGCAGAATCAAACCTGCTATTCCCAGATAAGACTCCACCTCTCTAGCCACTAGACCAAACTGGCTCAGAAGGTTGGTCAGCCTTCTTAGTGCATGAATATCAACATTTGAATTTGAATCAGATTTTCAAAAATTCAAATTTTTGAATTCGATTGAATTTAGAATATCCAAAAACCAAATACACATCTTTAAATAATTCAACTGAATAGATCCATTTATATCGCATCCGAATATCGGGTCTATTTGTGCTCTTCTTCCTCCATGAAGCCAGCTGTGTGACCTTGGGCTAGTCACAACTCTCCTGAGCTCTCACAGCCCCAGGGTGTTCTGCTGGGTGGAGAATAGACAGCTTTGTCAGACGCTTTGAGTCCCATTGAATGGGTGAGAAAGTCAACTCTTCTTCTTTTGCTGCTGAGGGTGGTGGAACAACCAGAAGGGTCTCCCCAGAAGATTTTAAAGGGCGGTAGGTCCTTACAGGTTCTCTACCCACAAGACCAAACTGAGACTTATTTTGGGCTATATCTTGGAATAGGAGCCAACCTTCCTTGTGCCAGTGCAGACTGCAGCAGAATCCACCTGGGATTTCTGTGGTCTGTTGTACCATGTGGACAGCAGGCCCCTATTCAGGGATATAATCTGGACTATGGCCAAAAGGGCCGAAGCTACTTTGAATCACTTTGCCTCTTCCCTTCTGTGGATGCAGCCTCAGCGTTTGTTCCTTTGGCACATTTTCAAATGACGAAACAGTTCCTAAGTCCACATGGAGACCTGAAAGCTATAGAGCTGTCAGTTCCTGAAGAGGAGATGTTGCAGAAGAAGACCTTTTTGGAGTGTGTGTGTTTGTGTGTGCTGAAGAAACCCTTCAACACACCCAGAGACCGATTTGGCTTTTGCTTAATTAACACATCTCTTGGAAGGGAGGCATCACACGCCAACATCCATGCCAAAAACTCAAAAGGAAGATCACAGTCTTCTTCAATCTTGCTTCCACGAGGAACAGAAGAGGAAAGCCTGGGCAGATGTTAGTGATGAATGGATTTGATAATCAAGCTTCCAGTGGCGCCCACAAGGGTCTGTCAGTGTGTCAGACGCAGACGTCACATGAGTTTATTTAAGTGAGCATAGAGAAATATTCTTCCGCCTGGAGTCAGGAGGGGTCATCCGCCCTTCATCAGCTTGGAAGCCCATGGGCATGGCGGCAAATGAGACAGCTCATTTATTTCAGGACAGAAGAAACCCCTGCAACAAATACGACCCCTTCACCTCCCCCCCAAAATGTAATTTGTGCCACTCTCCAGAGAAAACATGAAGTTGCTTTTACTGTTTCTCTTTTTTTTCCCCCTTTGGCTAATGTGTCTGAGAAACTAAGAGGAGTCTGGCTGGATCAGGCCAAAGCCCATCTAGTCCAGCACCCCATCTTACACTGTGGCCATTCTCAAGCGGAAGGCAAAGGTAAAACCTTCATGTGTTCTTGGCTCCCCAGAATGGCCTTCAGAGGCATCTTGACTATCTTTCCAAATCGGAGCTGGTACCTTGGCATAATTTCTAGTAACCATTGATACCCCTGACCTCCAAGAATTAAGTGGAGCTTGGATGGATCAGGTCACAGCCCATCTAGTCCAGCATCCTGTCTTCTGTGAGCCAGTTTGGTCTAGTGGTTAAGGAGCCGGACTCTTATCTAGGAATACTGGGTTCGATTCCGTCCTCCCCCATGAAGCCAGCTCGGTGACCTTGGGCTAGCCACAGCTCTCTTCTGAGCTCTCACAGCCCTTCCTACCCCACAGGGTGTTCTGTTGTGGGGCGAAGAATAGAAATCTAGGAAAGTACCCTGGTATGTGTTTTGCTCCAAAGGCAGATCAAGCAGCCTGACCTAGATCTAATCAGCCCTGAACATGTTCTTCCTCCATCCTTATCTTAGTAATTAAATAATCATCTTTAAAAAAGAGAGAGCGAGAGAGAAAAGCTTCTGTCTAACCTTGACATGAATGAGGATGTATCTAAGAGTCCAAAATATGGCTGTGTGCCCACCTCACTTCTAATAGACTGACTGATGGAACAGTAAGAGAGTTAAGAATGTAGCATTGGTATGTGATTTACTGCTTTATAATGGTTCCTTCCCCTCTGAAATACTCTTAATTTAATAGACAAACAACCTAAGATGAAGACTTACTAGAGGCAGGGCTGATGGGATAAGCATCGAGAGATTGAAGACCTGCTGGGAAAGTCTATAATTCTCTTATTGAAATCCCAAAATGCTACCCTAAAATTGGATGTTGCTAAGGAGAGTAACACAGGGAGGCTACATTTAAATAGCAGCAGTGGGGCTCAGTACAGCACTTCGGCATCAGGACGTCATTAGTTAGGGGATGTGTCAATGTTTCCCCCTTTTTTATTTCCTTATAAATTATTTTGATTGCCAAAGGAAGTGCTCCATAAGTGCACCCATAAATCAAAGTCTTGCAAAGATTTCTAAATGTGGTTTTTAGGGAATGGCGGAGATCAGGCTGAATATACGTTTGTCTTCCACGTTGAAGGCTTCACAATTTTCTGACTTCTCCAAACCTCTGATCCCTGATTCCCCCACCACGTGGGTTTGTCGTAGAGCACGGGAGTGCTCCAAAAGTTCGTCCCAAACGGAACGCTCCACCCGTTTGGAAGCAAAGTTCAAATTCAAGCTGAGCAAAGGTGCGCTCCGATGAACTGAGCTGGCTGTGTGTGTGGGAAGAATGCACACTGATTTATTTCACTATATAAAAAAAAAGAAGTTGGCTTTTCTACCCCACTTTTCTCACCCATTTAAGGGGACTCAAAGCGACTGACAAACCTTCTGGTTCTTCTCCCCACCACAGAAACCCTGTGAGAGCTCAGAAGAGAGCTGTGACTAGCCTAAGATCACCCAGCTGGCTTCATGGAGGAAGAGGAAGAGGAACTGGCTTTTCTACCCTGCTTTCCTCACCCACTGAAAGGGACTCAAAGCAGCTAACAAACCTTCCATTCTCACCCATTTAAGGGGACTCAATGTGGTTGGCAAAGCTTTCTATTCTTCTCCCCACAACAGACACCCTGTGAGGTAGGTGGGGCTGTGAGAGACAGGTAGGATGCCTAATGACCATTTGAGAACAGGTGAAGGTTTTGCTCTTTTCTTCTTCTTGAAATGCCCAGAAGTAAATGTTGTCCCAGTGTGTGAGACAGGATGCTGGACTAGATGTGCTGTGGCCTGATCCAGCAGGGCTTCTCTTATGTTCTTATGTGCTCTTATGACAGGTGTGTCAATGGTAGGGTTGGGGAAAAACATGTTCATCACCTTTGCCATTAGTACCAATTGCAAACATTCAAAACTTTGCACATGAATAGAATATTGGCTAAGTTTGAAGACATGTGAAGCGAAAGCCTTTGTGCCTTCATTCAGGTGTCGGAGCAGATTCAGAACTGATTCAGAGTGGTTTCCCAATCACCTGAAAAGCAGATTTGCATTGGATTCAGTGAGGCAACTGGCGGCAGCAGGGATTGGAGGAGAATTTGAAGCCCACTCAAAGCACATTTGAAGTGGCTCTATTCTCAGCCCCCAAAATAATGTCCATCCCATTTGCTTTGCTCTGATTTGAAGCAAAGCAAACTTGGGGGGGGGGATCGTACACATCTCTAGGTCTTACCTCCCACCCCAAGTCTATTCAGGATTATCTCTGTGGAAGATTGAGACTCCCAACTCTTTCCCTTTCTGTCTGTGTCTGTCACACTAGAGAGATCAATAGAACGCTAAGTGATAAATGATGGAATTATATGCTTGGAAAATAAATGAAAACTTAAAAACAGAAAGGTTCAGAAGTTGAAAAGATCCTTTCATTCCCTTTAGCTTTTATTACAGAAAAAGAAGAGATTGGGAAGAAGCAAGGGTGGGTTTTTTTTTCTTTTAGATTTTAATAACATCAGCATCAAATTAACCAACAACCAAATGCTGATTATTATTTCCAATTTGTTTGCAGAGATTTAATGACTGCCGTTGGGTTATGTATCACTGACAGAGACATTGAAAAGTCTCACAAATACGTTTTTAATGATCAAATTCTATTTAATGTACACTGCTCCAATCGCACATTAAGAGGAAATTACATAGGCAGCTTAGTGCATCATAGCTAGGAAGAAACTCAAAAGAGGCTTTTCTGACTCCCCATAATGATTCTCTTGGCAGTCAGAGAATAATGTAGAACATCTAGTGGACAATCATTCCATCAGGTCTTGGACAAAGAGGTTATAGCCTTTAAGGTGAAGAGTTTCAGGATTCCGGGACCTTTCTGCTATTAGCTTGCTGTGATCTGGTTCAGTGAGCCAGTTTGGTCTAGTGGTTAGGGATCTGGGAATACTGGGTTTGATTCTGCCCTCCCCCATGAAGCCAGCTGGGTGACCTTGGGCTAGTCACAGCTCTCCTCTGGGCTCTCACAGAAATGCTTTGTCAGCTGCTTTCAGTCCCTTCTCCTTCTCCTCCTCTCCTCTCCTCCTCCTTTTTCTGTCTTCTATGTTCTAATAAATCATGTGAATATATCAACCAAGCTTCGTATGGGATTCAAATGGGATTGAACATTCATATCAAATACAAATCCTACCACATTCAAAAGGGATCTATTTGAATGAATATGAATTTTCTTGCCTTCTATTTGATACAAATCAAATACAAAAACAAACCACATTCATGCACATCCCTAGTGCTGATGCGTTCCCCATTTGGACTACTGGGATTTGAAGTGCAGATGACCTGGGTTCTGCCTGGTTGCACCGCCATGGCTACGGCCATGAAAATAGCTGGCCCATCCCCAGGTGGCAGATGTCTTCACAGCCTCAGTTGCCCTATTCCACCCATTTGCATCAATTGTTCTCAGAAGTGAGCGCAAATCCTGCAACCAGTCAAACTGTGGACAAGCTTATAGTTAACAACTTACGGATGAGCTCCCAAACCCTTTGGGACAATGGTGATGTTGCAGTCTACAGATGGAGCTCTTCCAGATAGGGAGGTGAAAGGGTGTTATCCCAATACAGGTAAGAAGCCTTTGAAGAGACCATTAGGAACCCAATTGGTACCTGAAACCAGCTGGATTAAAGTTGTCCACAATGGGGTCTTCAGGCTGCCTTTGAAGACGGTTCGGAAGTTGCAGCTAGTGAAATGCAGCCGCTAGAGTGCTGACCGGAACATCTAGCCGGATGCACATCACGCCGGTTCTAAAAGAATTGCACTGGCTGCCAATTCACTACTGAGCCCAATTCAAGGTTTTGACTTTGACTTATAAGGCCCTAAATGACTTGGGCCCCAAATATCTAAAGGAACGCCTTCTCCCATATCGACCTGCCCGTGCCTTAAGATAAAGTGGCGAGGCCCTCCTGGTTGTCCCACCACCTTCAGTAGTGAGGTTGGTGGGCACCTGGGAGAGAGCCTTTTCTGTGATGGCCCCCAGACTGTGGAATAGCCTCCCCCGCGAGGTGCGTCAGGCCCCTTCCTTATATATATATTTAGGAGGGCAGTAAAGACGCACCTCTTTGCCCTGGCCTTTGGCTAAGCTGTTAATTTTCCCTCCCCCAGTACAGACATTATCATTTTAAACATGCTGTATATTGTTTTATATGTACTGAATTTTTAACATCTTTTAATGTGCATTCTGTGTTAATTTGTTGTTTTAAAGTTGTAACCCGCCCAGAGACCTTCGGGTATGAGGCGGGATATAAATGTAAATAATAAATAAATAGGACCCCATCTCAAAGATCCGGATCTTGATGATCCGGAGCTTTGACTGTGCATGGAAAAAGGGGGCATGAATCAATCCTCATTTGAAAATATCATCAAATTTTCAAATTCACATATTTTCCCACCAAATTGAAAGTATGGACACTGGAACGTCCGGATTTTCAAATAAAATGAACTATGTTCTTAGCTCAGGAATACGGACTGAATTCGACTGAATTTTTGCAAGTTTACAGTATTCTACTGATGAAAATAGACTTCCTCAATGATGCCAAAATGTTCCACTGCGAATACAAACATCTGAACAAACAATCTGTTGATGAAACAAATTTTCCGAGATTCGTTTTTTAAACATTTGTTCAGAAGGCAGCATCTTTTCTTAAAAAAACAAAAACATTTTAATTGAAAAAACAACAACATAACAACACAGTTAAACCTGAAAATTTGCAACAATTAACCATATAAGTTAAAGAGTGATAGAGGACGTATTCCAAAATGACATTACACAGGTAAATAAAATAAATGTACACAGCTCTATGGCAAGGGAAAGAGGGTTATAATACATTCTGTACAATTACACATTAACAAAATTAATGTAATAGGAAATCTATAACAAGCCTCAGAAGGGCATATTCACGATTGATTTGCTCTAGATTTATTAATGTAGGATTATCAGACATTCATTCTTATTATGAGATCAATGTGAATGTTTCATTCATGCGCATCTCTGCTCCCAGCATGTCCAGAACCACTCTGGAAGGGTAAGGGAAAACAGATGCACAAATATTTAACATTCAAAATAGGGATGTACATGAATGTATTTTTGACGTTCAAATCCGAGTAGATTCAAATGTAAAAAAAACCCAATTTGAATTGGATATTTAAGATCTGAATGTCATAAAATCCAATTTGAATCCGTACATTCAAATGTTAGATCCGTATTTAAAGATACAAATGTCAACAACATTTGTATTTGTCATATGTATCTGTGTGCATTCCATAAAAGTCCGAAAGCATCTCATATTGTCCAATAAGCCTCCTGTTTTAATCCCATATTTTAAGTGCAAGATATGGATAATTTTAGGGCAGATTCGTACGTGACAGATACGAATCTACACATTTGAATCATTCAAAAATCCTTATCGGATTTTTGAAAATCTGTATTTGAATTTGAATATGCAAATTTGGATTTTTGAAAATGCAATTTGAGTTTGAATGTCGACATTCATCGGATTCAAATTGAATATTCAGATTTTTTAATATTCATGCATTTTCTTAATTCAAAATACATATGAATTTGATAGAATTCAGACATTTGTATTTGAATTGAATGTTGGCCCATTCAAAGACTGACATTCAATTGAATGAATGTTTCATTACTAATGCAATTTTTGATATTCAATTCAATTTATTTATTTATTTATATCCCGCCCCATACCCAAGGGTCTCTGGGCGGCTCACAACATTTTATCTTGTACACATTCAATTTTCATCCCTTAAGTATCCGTAAAGATGTATATGGATACAAATAAGATGTGTACAGTTACATATGTAATGCATACATATCCATACACATATGAATGTCCGAATTATTCATATGAATGATTCAAAGTATTTGTATTTGTTCAAATATTAAAAAATGAATGTCTGCACATTTGATTCAAAATCAAATGTCCAAATTTGGCCAAACCTGATTGAATAATGAATATTTTGAATATTCTTGCATGCCCCTACTCAATACATTCTATTTGAAGCTCTATATGGGATATGTATGGGATTCGTACGTATTCGTATGAGATTCATATGGGATTGAACGTATGTAATAAGGGGTGTTTTTCCCCTGTCAGAAAGTACCCAATAGATGATATGAATATGTAACCAATACAAACAAATAAATATCCTCATGGCCTAAATATTAAATACATTAGACATAGTCCTATATATAATGTTAGAAAGAGGGACGAAGGGTTCCTTTTGTAATAATTTATAGGACCAAATATAATTATAGGAAAGGTTTAGTACATATAATAGTACATATAATGGGGGAGAAGGTAGAGGAATTGAGGGCCATAGAATGGAACATAGGCCTCTCGATCCAAGAATGGAAAACTTGGATACAAGGCGGACTGTGTAATTTAATTAAGGTAAAGGGAAAATTAAAAGAGTGGAAATACAAGACGAATTGGTGTGAAAGGTATGGATATATCTAGATAAAAAGTACTTAACACGAAATGGCTATGAATTATGGTATAGTGCAACAGTGATATACACATACAATTACATTGGAGAACTATAGAGAATTAATTTTAATAAAGAGTGATTAAACATATTGCGTAGATCATTTAAGATAAAACAATGATTATCAATAAGAGAAGGTTATGGGAATTCCAGCTCTGAAATTTTATATTATTCATTAAACGAGAGATGGGAGGGAGGGGAACTGGGATAGAATACCTCAAATTTTCCAGTCATTTGACAAATCTCTATTAAGTAAAAATCCTATAGAGGTGGAGGAAAAAGATAAATCTCCCAGCTTCCTCAAGATTCAAGGGCTTCAGAACCATTTCGCCATATCTGGCTGCATTGCAGCCACAAACATGAAAGTAATTTCCTACTTAGCTTTTTATAATCCGGACCATTCCCCATCTCCCCTTTCCGAAATCCTTAAGAGATCTTGGAACACCGTTGAACAAATTTATCAATGGAGGTTTTTGGTTTTTCATTAAAAGAGTTTTAGGAAAGCAGGTGGCATTTAGATGATTACATGGTGGCATTTTGAATTAATCTGTTATTGAGGTTAAATGCTGAAACACTTGTCAAGTGCACCAACTTAGACCTTCAACAAAATGCCACAATTGACCCAGGACTAGGGATGCATACCAACGTTTTTTCATGTTCGATTCATGTCGAATTGAATGCAAAAAAAAATTGTACTCATTCAAATGGATCCCTTTGAATGTGGTAGGATTTGAATTTGATATGGTTGGTTGATACAAATCAAATTAGAATCCCTGCTATGAATCGCCTCTAAATTGCCTACGAATCCCCTATGTATCTGCTACGTGTCCAGTCTGAACGTGTCAAATACGCTCCCAATCAACTTTTAATCCACTCTGAATCTTCTTTGATCGGTTTCATCAGTGCAGACAGCACTGATCTGGTCCACATCAGGGGTCCAATTATTTTAGATCCACCAATCTAGATAAAGCGAGATGTGTAGAAAAGGCCATAGAATAGAAAAAACAGACGGGAGGAGGAATATGCACAAAGATTTGTAACATTCGTTATTTGTACAAATTTGTCTGAATTCAAACATTTGTACACAAACTGAATGTTATGGACAATCGTACAATAGTTTGGACATTGGTTAAACGCGGGAGATGTGAAAACGGTTGCACCAGTGACGTCTGCAACAGATCCAGATTTTATTTGACATGGATTGAGAGTGGATGAAAAGCGGATTCATGTTGGATTTGATGCTTTCAAAGTGGATATGTTATGGGATACATATAGGTATCAGATATGTGGCTGATCAGGATATTTATTTGTTCGTATTGGTTACATATTCATATCATATATTGGATATTCATATGAATTTATACGGACGCATTTGTATGAAATATAATTCTACCACTTTCGAAGGGGATCTATTCGAATGAATACAGACTTTCTAACATTCAATTTGTAATGAAGCAAGTGCCAAAACCCCCATCCATTAACCCATCCCTAGTTGGGAAGGACCTCCATGGCCAATGAGTCCAACCCCCTTGAACAGAGCTGTCTGCTCCAGGCGAGGTGAGTGCAGAAATGGTCTTCATTATGCATTTAGTTTACGCCTCAACTGGTAATGACAAATTGAACAAAATAAACTCTTCACTTAAGCTTTCCATGCACTGGCTCAATGTTCATCGACTAAGGATCATAAATACAGTTTGTCGTTTTTATGATCATTGGTGGCTCAGATTTGATGAATATTGATACCAAGCCACAGTGGTGGTGATATTAAATACATTAGACATTTTAAAATCCACCTCTTTCCCACGTTCCTCTTTAGAGCTTCATCCAATATGAATCAATATTGGTTTAATAATTAACATGTTTAAACATTTTTATATATTTTTCATGGTTGGAAATTCTATGTTTATTTTATGAAGATGAAATATTTAGCTACAAGGGAATTTCAGCTTGATGTCATCTCAGTATCAAAGCGGCAGAGATGCTCACAAGGCCTAGTGGTGTCATTCAATCCAGATCAAACATTGAACCTGCGTGAACAACAGCAACAACAAAGGAGCACCGATATCTCTTTAAAACACACACATCCCGATTATTGGGTAAAATAACAGTGAACACAAATAGTTTTAAACGCCTTCCCAATTTGGTTTGATTGAAACTGATCCTCCAAACCAGGAGGGGTTCTGTTGAACTTGTTTGGTTCAACTCTGCAAATTGGTCAGTTCCATAGTGTTTAAAGGGAGGATCTTTGTCTTCTGGACACAGCAGATTCCCTATAGCCCTTACTGAAGGTCCTTCAATACAGGCCTGAAATGTTCGGAGTTGGAAGGGATAATTACAAGATATTGCACACTGAAAAAGGCATCCAACTTCCTGTAGATTACACTCAACCTGGATAATCTGAATGAACAGCAAAGAAAGGCTTAAACTCAAAGCATATTGTAGGGTTGGGGATGGGGAAGAGGTTAGGTTTAGTGGCTAGGGGCTAGGGGCAGCTAGGGGCGGCTAGGGGCCAGGGGCAGGAAGGAAATTCAAGTGTTTATCAACAAAAGTGAACCTGTAGAATTGATAATATGGAGAAACCAGAGAGAGCTGTTTGCTAGAAAACTATGAAAACATTCCCTGCCACTTATTTTTTGAAGCACCGCATTGCATGCTGGCTTTAAAATCAATTATTTTATGCCTGAATGAAAGTGTTTCAGTTTCTAAAACTATGTTTTTCAAGAGAAAAGAAAAGAAAACATGCAGATAGATGACATTATTTTCAAACGTCTACAGCCTTGGTTGAGCTGTCTCCAAATCCATGGAGGATATCTGGATTTATTTATTTATATTATAAAAATAAGAGTAATCTCAGAATGGTTCACTTAAGCACTAGGGTCTAGCATCAGGTAGAAGCCTGCTATTTTGGCCTCTGCCGCCACTGCTGCTGCCACTGCCGTACCTACCTGGCATTTTGGCCACCAGTGGCCTTTTGGGCTGCAGCTCGCCTCTGCCGCTGCCTTGCTCACTTGGCTTCCCACCAAGAGGGGGGGGCACGTGGGGGACAGCCCAGCCCTCTCCCCTCCCTTTCAGCCACTGCTGCTGTGTTCACATGAGTGTTCACATCCGTTTTTGTTAATTCCGCTTTAAATAACCCAAGTAAGAACACGGCCTATTAGAATTTTTTTTAAAAATAAAGGGATAACTCAATGTGATTATGTATCTATCTCAGCATCTACTAATGCTGCAGATTTCATCAGAACACTCACGCGGATGAATAAAATCCTATTTCTTTATTTCATTACATTTGTAGCCTGTCCTTCACCCAAGGGGTGCAGAGTGGGTCACAGCACTCGGTCAAGAAACAATATTAATAATAAAAGTACAGGATAAAAATACATTAAAATATAACTCGCCCACGTACTTGGCAGGCCCACGTTTGGAGGAAGCCGAACATCAAAGACCTGAGTGAAATTTCAGTGGATTATCTAGGAAGGTTGTCTACGTGACCATTCACGTTAACAGGATCTATGGAGATGTGAAGAGCTGCCGTAAATGAAATATGTACACTCCCCCCACCAATTTTTTTTTATTAAAATAAAATAATCACAATATTATAAAATATCCTAAGTACTATATCATTAATACATATATTGGAACTCTAATATCTATTACGTTATCTTTTAAACATCTGTCTTTATCATATATACAAGAAGAAGAAGAGTTGGCTTTTCTACTCCACTTTTCTCACCCTTTTAAGGGGGCTCAAAGCGGCTGGCAAAGCTTCGGTTCTTCACAACAGAACACCTTGTGAGTTAGCTCAGAGGAGAACTGTGACTAGCCCAAGGTCACCCAGCTCGCTTTGTGGAGGAAGAAGTGTTGGTTTTCTACCCCACTTTTCTTACTCATTTAAGAGGACTCAGACCTCAACGGCTTGCTTTTTGCTGTTCCCTGTTCCCTCCCACACCATTTTCCTTTTGTTTCTTGTCTCTTTAGATTGTAAGCCTGAGGGCAGGGGCCTGTCTAAGATTCATATAATACTGTAACCTGCCCTGAGACCTTTGGGTATAGGGTGGGATAGAAATACAAATAAATAAATAAGAAGAAGAAGATGGAAGGATGTTTCTTGGATGGTGACAGATGTTGCCTGCATGTGAGTCTTTAATAGATGTTATGCAATGGAGAAAAAGTGGCACAATTATTTAAGGGGGACAAAGTACGTCTGCCAGGAACATTTTCCCTTCCCTCCAGGAGTCGTGGCCACTATCGTTTGATGGAGAAGCCAGCTGATTTCCCAATGCATGGGCCGTTCTTTTGCCTCCAGAGACATTAATCGAGCATTTCGCCTCCCCTCCCCCTGGGAAAACTTTGGTCAGGACAAGAGAACTCACTGTGAGGAAATTAAAGTGTTGATTCGCTGGGGAGAAAACATGTTTTTGTTGACACAACCTTCATTAAAGGCTTTCTTATGACTGTCACAGTGTGAGACGCCAGCACAATTTATTTCTTGCCATAGCAATGGTAGCCTGAAGCCGTTTGGATTCGAGAAGGAAGACCTGCCAGTTCCAGAGGCGCAGAAAATGCTATGTGCGCAATGCATCTGTTAAGTCTCCAAGAATTCTTTTTAAATAAAATAAAATAAAATAAGAGCCTCAGAGGTAGCACGTGGAAGTGGATTGCTGCTATACAAATACGAATCTAATGTTTGAATGTACGGATTCAAATGCTATAGATTTGAATCGGATTTTAAGACATTCGAATCTTAAATATCAAAATCCAATTGGATTTTATGACATTCGAATCTACTTGGATTCGAATGTCCAAAATACATTCCTGCACATCTCTAATTCTATGAAGCTTTGACAAAGGCAAAATCCATTAGATTTCCAAGCAAATGTAGGCCTCTTTTGATTTACCCACAAATGTTGAATTCCCCGCGAATTCATATAAATGTCAAATGGCACGAATTTCCATGGCACACCATTAGTCAGGACCATTACTTGCTGGGATAGGCTAGCACAAAGCAATCTTGTTCCCCTTGAGGTCTCCTTAGAAATAGGGACCAGAGATGGGAGAAATGCCTCCTCAGTTTGTCAGAAATCATTTTACCAAATACCAGTGGTGATATTTGTGCGCCGATACGGCCAGAAGTTCCTGCCGGAAGCTCACAAACCAACTTTTTGGTCTGGCTCCAATCCCTTTGGTTAAGGAGCTGGGCTCTTATCTGGGAATACCAGGTTTGATTCTGCCCACACCCACAAAGCCAGCTGGGTGACCTTGGGCTAGTCACAGCTCTCCTTCTGAGCTCTCACAGCCCCCACCTACCTCACAGGGTGTTCTGTTGTGGGGAGAAGAATAGAAGGTTTGTCAGCCACCTTGAGTCCCCTTAAGTGGGTGAGAAAAGCAGGGTAGAAAAGCCAACTCTTCTTCTTCTTTTAGAGAGGATTCCAGCTTTGCTCACTTGCATTGTCTCAAGACCACTCCCTAACCCTTATAAAAGAGGTTGCTTGAATTCAGTCACATCTAGTCCAGATTGAACAGATACACTTAAAGAGGCAATGCCTTTGATGCCATTGCAAATCATTATTGGCTAGTGCTCACATCAGAATTATTTCAATTAACAGCGCAGGGGGGAAACTATTGGGTCTGTCTGTGAAGTTGCCGGACAGCGGATCTTATACGTGTCTTATTGGTTATAAAAAGAATAGTGTTCAATAATATAAATACTCTAGAATTTTATGGGTGGTTTGCAGGCAGCTGAGTTAAGTGATAAATGAGTTGAGAGGACAGAGGAGAAAAAAATAGACAAGGAATTATAATGAAATATGGTCCACATTTATGGATTATATTGCAAATGAAATATCAACTAAAATGTTACACATTTAATATTAAACATGCATGTGATGAGTTATCACCTGCATTGATACCACCGCAATGCTTTGGGACAGCCCTTTATGGTGCTGTTTTATTGTTAACTCTGAATTGTACGAGATTTATTTTTTTAAAAAGGAAGTAGTATCTGAGAAAGGATGGAGACGAGACAATATTCTTGGGCTGCAGAACTGAAATCCTATAGCTGGCCATGCAGAACAGGACAATTCTCACTAGGTTTCTGATCTAATGTGCTCACCTGTGTTCAGTCTGGCCTACTTAGACATTTGAGTTAGGGATGTCCACATTTGTGCACATACATTTGTATCAAATAGACTCCTACGACATTTGAAGGGGATCGATTCAAGCAAATATGAATTTTCTTACATTTGATGTGAATACAAATTGAATGCAAAATCCCCATTCATGTACATCCCTAGTCAGCCAATATCTGAGCCATCCTATGACCTGTGTGTGAACATCGCTTGGCATTCAATGGGTATGTTGCTTGGCTTTAAGACATATCCCTCTCCCCCACCCCTCTTATTTCAAATCATGCCAAATTTGATTTTCCAGTTGTTTTCACCTGTTCCCAACTCCTTGCTCAAAGCTGCCCAGCTCCCTGCCCTGTCCATCTTCCAGCCCCCTTTATGCCTGATCACTCCCTGATTTGCACTCAACGCCTTGACCTTATGCTCTCCAGATCGTTCACAAAGGTGACTGTCGCTTCTGTCATGTGATGAGAAAAAGCCACATGCATGCTTTCATGTTACCGTTACGCCTCTCTGCTGAAGGTACCTCCAACGTGATCATCTGGGAAGGGTGGCCAGGGGCAAAGTTCAAGCTATTTCCTCCCTCTCTGCCTGACTCTGACACCTCCCTTGGTAGCACTGAAAGGCTAGCATTTCATTAATAATTCCGCTACTCAGCTGGATCGTGGTCTAGATGGGCTACTTGCCTCCAGGCCGGGACAGAATTTTCCACTAAAGTGTAAATCTACTCTCCCCCTACCTGACAGGTTGTCTGTCCGTCTGAAGCTACATATTGTCTGCATTCAAAGGGTTGAATAATGTAAGTGACAGAGGAAGAAGAGGTGGAAGTAAAACCATATATATAAATAAAATCAGATGAAATAAAACTCCAAGCGAGACAAATTATAGCCAAGGTATTTGGCTCTCTCCCTCCTTTCTAATAGAAGAAGAAGAGTTGGTTTTTCTCCTTGCTTTTCTCACCCACTTAAGGGGACTCAAAGCGGCTGACAAACTTTCTGTTCTTCCTCGCCACACCAGAACAGCCCAACCTGCCTGTGAGGTAGGTAGGGCTGTGAGAACTCAGAAGAGAGCTGTGACTAGCCCAAGGTCACCCAGCTGGCTTTGTGGGGGAGGGCGGAATCGAACCTGGTATTCCCAGATAAGAGTCTGGCTCCCGAACCACTAGACCAAACTGATTCACAGTGGTCAAAGCTGGCCCTCCGAAATCTGCAGAATGGCTCATCATTACCACTGGGATCAACTGCTATCCTGCTACCACTTTATAAACTGCATTTCAAATGTGGAGCATGAGTGCTGATAGGAAATGGGAGGCTATTTTCATTTATTCTAAAGCGTGGTTATTTAATTGAAAACACTCACCCAGGTACACACAATATCAAACAGCCCAATGCCCCTCTTAAGACAAGATCTCTCTCTCAGTGTGTGTGTGTAATGAAATAATAAAAGATGGAGCTCCTTAGATATTCTAGCCAGCAAAGTGATTTAGTTTTAAAAATCTAATAAGGTAATTTTCAAGGTAGCAGAACTGAGCAGTGACTTTGATATCTGAACTTCCCAGATGGAGGAGCGAGTGAAATCTGGGGCAGGTATTCTATCACCTGATGAACCTCTAAAAATTGCCAATTTTGACAGTTCATAACCCCTAAGGAGCTGCCTAGGACGGTTATTTTACTGTAATAGGAAATGGAAGGAAACCATTTTGCATGGATCCGCACTGCACTGAGGATGAAACCGCCTCCTCCCTCCTTCATTTTTAAGACTAAGTTCGTGCTCATTTCACGTCTCCATTTCATATGCTTTTTTCTCCTTTTCATCTCTCTGTTTTCTATGTATTTCTTCCATAAAATACAAATTTTGGTACATCATTTTACCCTATTTTTTTTTTAAATAGAAGCCTCTGTGTTTGACAGACATTGGTGTTAAAAATGTGTATTCATGGGCTCATAGGAGCTTAAAATATCTGAAGCTCAGATATTAGGAATGTCCAAGAATATTCAAAATATTCATTATTCAATCAAACTTGGCCGAATTCGCACATTCAAATCCGAATAGAATGTCCAGACATTTGTTTTTTAAATACTTGAACAAATATGAATATTATTAATCATTCATTCTAATAATTCAGACATTCGTATGTGTACATACAAATTATATACGTATCCGTACACATCTTATTTGTATCCATGCACATACATATGAATATGTACAGCATAAAGACGGGATGCCTACCGGATGCCTATGGATACATACAAATGACACAGATGCATGGATGGTTGAGAAGATAGGAAAGCAAGCTTTAGGCCCTGTCCCCATGCAATTGAAAGTCTGCTGGAACTCTTCTTTTGCCTCTGAGCGGCCCCATTCCAGGCTTTACAAGGCGCTTAGGGAGCTTAGGAAAGTGAGACACCCGCGATAAAATACGTGCACTTTAAAGAAGAGTTCCAGCGCTCTTTCGGCGATTCGCGGGTTTTGCTCGCTAGAACTGCCTTGAGGACGCTCCGTGGCAAAAGGGACGGGGATTGCTTGCCTGCACACACAGCCAAAAAGCATTCACACATCTGAGAAATGCAGCAGGTTCGCTTCCTTTCCTTTGTAAAAAGAGCCAGAATTGCTCAGAATTGCAACACTGTTATCAGTGATCTGTGAAAGCCTTAAAAGAGAATGAGCGAAGGTTCGCGCTGCTGATGCCTGCAGCCGCTGACTTTGCCGGGGCAGAAAGCCTTTTCTAACAGAGAACTGAGTGAAAGTAAGTGCTGAAAGTGAATGAATGAGCGATCATCTGCCTTTGCTAGGGGTGGGAAGCCGTTTCAGGAGACGGAGATCTGGCTATTTTTCCTTTTAACAAGAGAGGGGGCGGGGGGGAAGATGCGGGGAAAGGAAACAGGCTTCCTTGGGGACGGAAAGTCCGTTTAGATCGCGGCTACCATGGGGGTGCTTATTCCGGAAGTGGAGGGGACTTATAAAGTCAGCTATAACAGAGTGACGGCAGAGGAAGCCGAGAGGGGCTAATAAGTCTTTTGGGGATTGGGCCTTACTGAAACATCTCCAGCCTTTTATGCCAGTATACAGAGTACATCTGCTCAATGGAAAAACACTCCAGATGCCCATATTTGGTGAACCGGAGGAAAACCAGATAGATCAGGCTTACTACAAGGATAATGCTACAGGAAGAGCCATATATGGTGTGATAAGAAGGAAGCTGAGGAGCCACTCAGAAGCCTGCTTATGGAGCATGCTACGCTCGTGAACAACTACGCAGATTACCCCTGAGCGCTGTACTGTTTAGACTTCTTGAAGGGTCGTTTTGCCTTGGAATGCAACCCTTGTCCTAGGAAGCTTTTACTTCTCCTGAAACGGGCAAAATGCACCACCACATTCAAATGCATTTGAATTGGTTTGAATCTGAATATATTAGTTTTTTCTCTATTCGTATGAATTTGAACATTCGCATATTCAATTCGAATTGAAATTAATGTCAAAAATTGTGTTCTTGCCCACCCCTATCAGATGTATCTGATACCATTCTGACTCTGGGTTATGCTACGCATGTCTTGAGTTCCTCTGGAGGCCAGGGGTCTTGGCACAGGTTAGTGAAGGGTCTAGACCTAAGGCCCGGAGGTGCACTTCTGAATACAAATATTTTGAGTTATTTGTATGAGTAACTCTTGTGCATAATCCTACGCATCCCTACGGATACATACAGGATGAAAACAGGATGCGCACCGACATGTACAGATGTATACAGGATTTGAACATATGGAATACTCATTCAAAATGTATTGGTTCCAGTGTCCAAACATTCATTTTTCTTTATTCGTACAAATTCGGATTTCCAAACATTCAATTTGTTACAAACCGAATGTCAAGGATTGCATTCATGTGCACCTCTACTTTGCTGGTGTATTTTAAAATGGTCTTTGGGTGCTCCTACTATTATGGATATAAACAGTGAAGATTTCATTAGCCCCGCAACGTTCCGTTCTTCTAGCTTTTAATATCGGCTGTTATTATGAAGATGATATCCTAATGGTAGTAGCTTATTTATGGTCATAGCCACTGCTATGCTTTAATTGCTATCGGATGACGCTGGGCCCCGTCTTCCCCTCTAAGTGCTATTTATTTACCTGGGAGAAGTTTTCAAATAATATTAATGCCATTCATAAGGTAGTCCTCAGATAGAAAACCATCAAGTGCCCATCTGGCTGATTTAGTGAGCCCCCCCCCCCCCAGTAACAGAGAAAGGTTTGCTCCAAGAGCATCACTTTCTCTCTCTTCATCTTTCAGGGTCATTCAGGAAGAGGCGAGTTGGGGGGGGGGGTTGTAATTAGATTGAAGAGCTTTCTGAATTTTCCTGTCAATTAGTGCTTCATTAAGGCAGTGAAATTGCATTTACCAGAGATGCGACAACATAGTCTTCTTCTCAGAAGCGTCTTTATGCTCCAATGCCACCAAAGCGCCCATTCTGTAACCTCGAAATAAGTACATATGTGTGCATGAGTGGGGAGGAAATGGAAAGGGAAGTTGGCGGATAATCACTTTGGGTCTCATGACCTAAAAGTGGCCTGGGTGGAGATGCTGTATGCTTGTTCTTGTGAAAAATCATATGCAAGAAAAGAGACTTCATGATAAGGATGTGCATGAACGTTCTAAACCTTCGAAATCCAGTCCTCTCCCATGCCTGCTGCTGCTTTCGCCATCTTCAAGGGCAAGTGGCCATCTGAGGGGCAGCCTTCCCTCCTCACACCCACACACCTGCTTGTTCGCCCCAGCCACCGGCTGTCCCTCCTTCACTCAGCTTTAATTTGAGTCAGCTGGAAAAGCCCTGTTGAAACTTTTGGGGAAAGAGAACTGGCATGGGAACAGGGGGCTAAAATCCAGACTGGATTTGGACTACTGGGAAATTAATGGGAACCCTTGATGTTGAATCTGAATCCAGTCTGGATTTTAGCCCCTATGGGGATGCAGCCCTACTCAAACAGATGATCCTGGTAGAATGATGACAGTCAGTTCTCCATTAAATTTGGCATGGATCTTACTTGCCCAGAAAAGGGGGGAAATTATGGTAAACAGGAACAGCAGATCCCCAGATGTTGGCCAAGACATCTGTCATGGCCACGATCCTGAGGACATATTCAAAGAAGCCAGTATGGCTGTCCTTAGACCACAGGTCTCCCAAGATGGTATCTCCAAGGTCTCTCACCCTCTTTGTTTGCCTGCTGGCAAAGAAGGTTAACTGAGAAAATGGCGGCTGGCAGGCCAACCGCTAGAACTGAAAAGGAGGCGGAGCTACATTTAAGGACGAATCTTACAAAAAATAAAATAAAATAAGAAAACAGGTTACATCACCTGGAAGATGCCCAAGGCTATTTATCCTCCAAATTGGCCATAAGTCTTTTCTATGTAATTGCCAACAGACGATCTGGGATGCCTGAATAAAGCCAAGCTCCTCAGAAAGAATGGAATGAACAAAAAAGCATGCCCTCACCAGCCAGTTAGAAACAACTAAAAAACTAAAAAGAAAACTAGAAATAAAAGAAAACACAAAACACACATTTGGGTAAGAATAGCTGGTAACTGCTGCTATTTCCATTTTTTTAATGCACAATGCTCAGCTACTTTCAGAGCTTTGCACTTGATATCTCCTTTGGGTCCTGCACTGAGTAAGAAAAATATGAGAGAGAACCCACAAGCTTTCCGGACAACTGAAACCACTTTGGGCAGAGAAAGAAACAGGTGGGCTACATTGACTTTCCCCATTCCGTCGGTGCTGTGATTGCCTCTCTTGTTTTCAAGGTCACCATTGATTGGTTTGCGAAAGCTTTATGGCAACAGCCTTGGATGGGCAGAAAAGAGAATTGATTGCAGGCAGCTCGGAGGCAGCCTGGACTGCATTAACTTGTTCCCCATACATACATTTAGATTGGGCTTCATTTTAATTACCCTGGCTATCCAGTTCTCTGCAAACAAAGAGGGGATGAAGATGCTCTCAGATCTTAGGTTCTCGGTTTCCTGGAGGCCGCTAAGGCTGAATTTCTGGTACAGGGAAATACAGATTGTAAGGATTTTCTCCCTCCCACCCCCAATGAACTTTTCCTTCCAGTTTGGTCTAGTGGTTAGGAAGCCAGACTCTTATCTGGGAATACCGGGTTCAATTCTGCCCTCCCCCATGAAGCTAGCTGGGTGACCTTGGGCTAGTCACAGCTCTCTACCAATTCAGACGTATTCAGATACCCATCACTTAGGTATCTGTACGAATCATGTGCGTATCTGTACACATCCATACGGATAGGTATGGGACAGGATGCGTACGGGATAAAAATGGGATGCATACAGTTGTGTATGAGATTCATATCAATGGATACTTATCGAATTTTCAAATGAATAGATACTAATGTATTCGTATCGGTATGAATGTCTATACATTTATTTTTCTTTATTCGGATTAATTCGGATATTCAATTCAAACTGAATCGAATGTAAAAAATGCACATTCTTATCATGTTGCCATTTTAAAACAACAACAACCAGGAAGAGCATAGAGCTTTGGACTCACAGAAAAGATATAGATATCAAATAAACACATTGATGCACAAACCTTTGACCAAAAGGATCCATACCTCTTAAAGGAACTATAGTATTATTATTTATCATATGGCAGCAACTAGGAATGTGTACAAATATTTGTAACATTTGAGATTTGGCTGAATTGGGCTTAATTAGGACATTTAAGACTGACATTCAAATTTGAACGGAATGTTTTGATACATTCGTATGAAGCTTCGTATGGGATTCGTATATGAGATTCACATGCTGTTTGTATGCATTTGTATGGGATTTGTATGGGATCGAACATTTGTATCGAGCTATTTGAATGAATACAAATTTTCTTGCATTATATATGTATCCATACACATTTGTGTGGCTATGTATGGGACGAAAACAGGATGCGTACAGAATAAAAAATGGGATATCTGCGCAGATGCATACAGGCTCATACAAATGTCGAGATTCATATCTTCAAATATGAATTGGAGATTTGTACAAATATATTCAGATCAGATTCGAATTTGACATTTTTTTTCTCTATTCGTTCAAATTTGAACATTCGAATATTCAATTCTAATTGAATCGAATCCAAAAATTGCATTCTGGCACATCCTTACAACAGACATTACCCTCCCTATTTTCTTTATCCTGCTGCAGTAACTAAAGGAGAAGACCATTTCTCACAAGCTTATTATGTCAGGGTAAAGGAACTCCTACAGAGATCTCTTTCTCCCTTTTCCTAGATAGTAAAACAAATTCTTCCCATGTTACTAAAGTTGCCTGGGGCTTCTAGCGAACAGGTGCTCACTTGACTCCAAAGTCACCTCTGCTTCATCTATCACATCTGCCTCAAGGGGCTCCTCATGCAGCCAACATATTTTGCTGCCCCTTCTTTCCTCCCCTCTCCAGAGAAAAAAGAAGATCCTTACGCTCCCCAGAAGAATATGATTATTATTAAAAAAAAAAAAAACAGAGAGAGAGAGAGAGAGATGTTGTGCCTAACAGAACTCTGATTCATCATGTTAGGCTTTGTGCCTTCCAGCAATACTCTCTTTTCATTGCCTCAGAAAGAGTTCACATATCCCATGAGTTTTTCATTGGGGGTGTGAGAGATGGTCTCTTCAATGTTTTGGCCCTGTTCATCCAGAGAAGGAAGGAAGGAAGGAAAGAAGGAAGGAAAGAAGGAAATTTTCACCTTTTGAGGTTCTAGGCAGAATTCAGAAGCAAACTTGGTCTATCCATCAGTATGTTCATGTGTTTGCAGAACTTAAAATAATTGGAGCCTTTTATCTCTAGTCTGCATTCACACTTAAGCTTTAATCCAGTTTCAGTCCACTTTAAGAATGAGAAGTCACATCAGGAAAGTGCCAAGCTGTTTTTTCTTTCAGGATTATCTAACCCAAAAAAATCTACTTTTGAGTTAGAGAAGGTGGAAAGAAAATGGCCTAGTCAGCTTCAAGTGTGATACAAATCCAATTCAAATCCCTGCTAAAAGTCACCCATGAACCATCACATATCCCCTATGTATCCCCTATGCATCTGGTTTGAAATCAAATCTGCTCCCAAGCCATCTTTAATCCACTCTGAATCCTCTTTGGATCCATTGCAGATAGGGCTGGGGCAGCCGCTTTCCCATCTCCCCAGGTTCACAAATGTAATGAAGCTTCGTACAAATGTTTCAAATGTCGATCTTCAAATGTACCAACATTAGATTCGAATTCAAATGTCCAAATTCAGAAAAATCCATGTAAATGTTGAATATGACAAATATTCGTGGACATCCCTAGCAAATGCTTCCCTAGTGTTGCCTACCTAAGAACATAAGAGGAGCCCTGCTGGATCAGGCCATAGCCCATCTAGTCCAGCATCCTGTGTCACACAGTGGCCCACCAATTGCCCATGGGCATCTCAAGCAGACAAGGGCAGACCTTCTGTTCTCCAATCCCAGCAAATGGCCTTAGACGCATCCTGCTTGTCACCACGGCCTGAAAGATGTACTTAGGCATCCATTCTAGTAGCCATTGACACACCTGTCGTCCATAAGAACATAAGAGGAGCCCTGCTGGATCAGGCCACAGCCCATCTAGTCCAGCATCCTGTCTCACACAGTGGCCCACCAATTGCCCATGGGCATCTCAAGCAGAGACAAGGGCAAACCTCCTGCTCTCGAATCCCAGCAAATGCCCTTAAAAGCATCCTTCTTGGGACAGGGCATCTGCCACCAATACCTGGTTGCTCTTCCTGATGGTGCCTTCACATCTCTGAGACTTGAGAGAGGCTTGTTTGTGTTAATGTGACTTCATTTTGACCAGTTTGATTCAACGGATAAATGGGGGCAGATATCAGAAGCAACTCATATGTGAAAACTGATGTGTTTTCAAGTCAGCCAAGTAGGGTAGATTTGTCACACATTCTACCCGAACACCAGCTATATGTGGCTATTAGAAATAAATACTTGTGGCCGTTTCTAAGGAACAAACCCATCTGGGAACAGAAATAAGGAATACAAACCATGCCACACTATTTCCATTAAAGGCCCGTAAAGCAAGGGAATCGTACCTTCAGACTACTGGATGTTCTTGTACAGAGCATAATGAAATTTAACCTATTAAATACATCCTGCATCTTAGGATTGTCATTTTCAAGTCATATTTTTATAGGACCTGAAAACGGGTCGCGTACAGGATAACGATGGGATGTTTGTAACAAACATCCCGTAGTTATCTCTTTGAACAAACACATTTTTTTGCATTTGATTCAATACCAATTAAACACACACACACACACAACCATTTGTGCACCTGTCTAGCATACACACATGCCCATTGAAGCAGCAGTGATAAAGCAAAGGCAGTTTACCTGGAGATATCAAGTTTCAAGGGTCAGTCAATGCGAAGGCCATTAACCAGGAGCTGGAGTTCAGGGGGTTGCCAGAAGAGGTCTGTTGTTTGCAGCAACAGGGAATGGGTTAGGGCTGATTATATGGCCTCTCACGGCATAGCTCTCTCCGCCGCAGGTGTTTCTCCTGAAAGCATGATAATCAAGGCAGCTGTGCCTTTCCCTACACAGCTGCCTCACCCCTGGTCTACAGTTGGCCAGGGCCATTTGTTCTGGAGCAGGCCCAGCATTTGCCTGGCCTGTGCTTGATGGAGCAGGATCCAACTGGTGGTCCATGGGCAAGGTTTCGGTGTCTGGAGGTGCATCCAACAGGGGGTGTTTCTGCACTTACCGCTTGAAATCTGGATTAAGGAAATCCGGACTTTTGAAATCGGTCCCTGGGAAGATCCGTCTGAAATAAGGATGGGTCCAAATGAGGCTTAATGCATCCACACTTTCACGGGAAGCACAGATAGTGAGGAACACATCATGTCTTTGCTGTGTGGATGCCGGAGCACCGATATGCAGGAGGATCAGGCCGCTCTGAGGGCCTGACGCCCAAGGTGCCGCATGATTGGAGCACTCAGCCGTCAGTCACTGCTCATTTCCACTGTGCGTGGGCATGTCAAAGGCTGCCCACCAATCAGCAGTGTGCCTGAGATCCCATGGCTGCCTGGCTGTGCTCAACACGGTGACCTCTGGTCCCGCCCACATGCGTTCCCTCTCCTGGCCCTGTGCGGAAGCGTCATCTTTTGATCTGGAATTTGCAGGCAAGAACAGTTTGAAGATCTAATTTTTCAGGTCTTCCCAAAACATGGATTGGGTGGCCTCTAGACCCCATTAGAGATGGCTCTCGCATGAGCCCGTGTGGAAGCACTGTCCTTGAAGTAGCCCTAATCTGTCCTGCTGTGCAGAAGGTACCTTGCAGATGTGTGCCATAGGTGTCCTTAGCGGCCTGTGCAGAAACACCCAAGGATTCCTCATCTGAGCACAGCCATTGGGGACTTCCAGTTATGCACCGACATGGAGCATCCACACAGAGCAGAGCTGCTTCCATCTTGGAGTGGTTCTGAGTGTGCGGGGCCATCTCTGGAAGCGTAACTTGCAGATACTTCCTGCCCATGTGCAAAGGCTCCATGCGGTCCAGGTGGCATGGCTGTGGCTGTGCGGTGGCATGCCACATCCCCTACTCACCAGAGCTATGGCCCTCCACTCATGACCACTGCTGGAGCAAAGATGGGAAGCTGAACGGAAGGGCTGAGTTTAGGGGCAGCGTTTTTATGAAAACCAGCTGCTGGGGGAAAAGCAATAGGTGAGTGGAAATGATCAAAGGGTTAAATGGGGTTAACGTGGACCATGACGGACTCACAGGGAAAATTCTAGCAATCCCAGAGATGGCGGCTGAACAAATGTTCTGCTTGTGAGCCAGTTTGGTCTAGTGGATAGGGAGTCAGACTCTTGTCTGGAAATACCAGGTTTGATTCTGCCTTCCCCCATGAAGTCAGCTGGGTGACCTTGGGCTAGTCACAGCTCTCTCTCTCTGAACTCTCACAGCCCCACCTGCCTCACGGAATGTCTGTGGTGGGGAGAAGAACAGAAGGTTTGGCAGCCACTTTGAGCCCCCTCGAGGGTAGGAAGAGTGGGGTATAAAAGAACGGTGGAGTAGAAATGCCAGCCTCCTCCTCCTCCTGTGCAAAATATTTGTGATTCGATCGAATTTGGCTGAATTTGGACATTCAAATTCAAAATGTCCAGACATTTGTTTTTTAATCTTGGGACAAATACAGATATTTCAAATAACATATGAATAATTTGTAAGGATACATACGCATCCCATAGGTATCTGTATACACCTTATTCGTATCTGTATGCACATGTAAAGATATGTAGGGGATAAAAATGGGATGCATACGAATACTGTCTACATTTGTATGATCAAGTGTGTACTGAATATTTGTACAAATAGAAACAAATGTATTCAAATCGGCTTGGATTTGAAACATTCTTTTTTCTCTATTCGCCTGAATAGATTCAGAGGAATAGAGAACATTCTATTCAAATCGAATGTCAAAAATCGGAATCTGTATCGAATTGAATGTCAAAAATTGCATTCGTACGCACCTCTAAATCTGAGGGTTGGTCCTCCTGTGTTCCAGCTTCACATTCCCCCAGTGAGCTATGCTTACTCAAAGTAGGTTGATGAATGACCAGGAAAAGAAAGCAAGAAGGAAACAGAATGGAGTGTCGCCCAAGAGGTCATGGCCAGCTGTTACAGCAACAGATTAAAGTAACCTAGGAGGAAAGCAGTTGAGTGGCATCAGATCTGCTCTCTTTCCAATCTGGTGGAAGAGATAAATTATTTTCATCACAGTTGGATGATAAAGAAAGGTGCCAAGAAAACTCTTGGTCTAAGCCAGTTCCCAAGATAACTTCACGGTTGGAACTCCTTCCTCCGCCTCCTCCTTCTCTCTTTTCCCCTTCTCTCCCCTTGACTTCATCTTTCCTTCCTTTCTTGCCCCCTCCCTATTTGGTGTTGTAGTTAAAGTGTTAGGCTTTCAGCTGCTGGTCTCCCAGTTTGATTCCGCACTCCTATGTGAAGCCACCTAGGTAACCTTGGGTGAGCCACAGCTCTGTTTCTGAGCTCTCACGGCCCCACCTACCTCACACGGTGTCTGTTGCGGGGAGAAGAGCAGAAGGTTTGTCAGCTGCTTTGAGTCCATTTAAGGGAGAGAAAAATGGGATATAAAAGTCAACTCTTCTCCTCCTCCCTCCATCTCTTTCTCCCTTCCCTCTTCGACTCTCTGAAGACCCTGTGATTGGGATCCTTGTTTGATTCTCAAATATCTTACGGAGTCCTTCTTCCATACAATATTGCTGCTTACACCAATGAGACAATCAACTTCCCTTTGATTTATTTCCCCCATCTAGTATAGCCAATTAAACCTCAGCCGAATCCATCTGTCAATAGCAATGGTTGGAGTAAGCATGGGGTAGGTGGGTTGTCTGGCCACATCAGCTGAGAGAAGAAGCATTTGGCTCACGCTTGAAAGGAGAAAGGGGGAAGGTCAGGGCAGATGCATCACAAGGAACTGATTAAAATGTTGACAGCCATTCATTTTGTTCTATGAAACCCTCCATTGGTCTTCAGCTGTGGACTCCCAATCAATGCTCTGGAAACACGCAGTATAGAAAATGAGGTAGGAGAAGAAGAAAGTGGTCTTCTGAGATGTAACTGAATCTTCTTTCTGAAGAAGAAGAAGAACTGCCTTTTCTGCAGTTACTACCTTTAATTTGGATTAGTGAATCCAGATTAGCTTGATCCAAATCAACCGCACACAGAGGCACCTGGACAGCAGCTTGCCTATTGAATTGCACAGAAAATGGTTGGCCTGAAAGAGATGTCCGTCCGTCCGTCCATCCTTCCAGGCCCCCCTCTCTCTCTTTCCTCCCTCCCTCCCTTTTCTATTAGAAGGAAGGAATCTGTTACCAGACATTAGAGACTTTCAGCATCTGGAAGTCCTATATAGAACTTTGTCAAGACGAAATGTCTCCAGAACACTTAATCATATCAAAATGAAAGCAATAACAGCCCCGTAACAAGTGTTATTTGACAGAGCAAAAATAAAAACATCCTGGCTTTTTCCTTCTTTTTTATCTATTTCCAGTCAACTAAATGTCAACGGAAAAGAGAAATAAGACTGTTCTAGAAAATCATACAGACACACACACACAAGGGATGTGCACAAAACCAATTTCCCCCATTCAATTTGATGTGAATCAAACTGGGGAATTTTTGGCTTCTTCTCAATTGCAATCCCCCCACCCCCCATGACTGTGGGGAGCCTCATCTTTGTGTACCAAGATCCATCGGATGTTTGCGCACAGATGGAACCCCCCCATCCCACCTCCCCCCCACTCACCTGTTGCTGCTGCCACCACCATTCTGCACCCCTTCCAGAGGTGTGCATCCACCCCAAAGGCCTACCTGGGCCTCCAAGAAGCGTGTCAATGGTGGTGGAGGATGCAGAGGCCTTGGACGGAGGCCACAGCTGCAATGTGGGCTAAGGGGACATGGCTGGGGGGGGGGAATGGGAGGCTGGGGTTGGGCCTCCACCATGATTTGTGTGGTTCTCTGAGGCCCAAGTAGGCCTTCTGGAGGTGTGCACACACCTCCCCTATCCAGGAGCTGCCATGATTCCAAAATAGCCAAGGTCTGTGTGTAACTCCAGAAGGCCTACTTGGGCCTTGGAGGATCACAAAAATGGGGGAGGAGGACAGAGAGGATGAAGCTATGGTGGCATTTGGTGGTAAGTTGATGGAAGGCCAGGGGTGGGAAGATCTGGCCCTTGTTGACGCTTCGATGAAGGCCAGATCCATTTGATTTTTGGAAGAATGGTGGGATACAAATGTAGTCCCGTTTTGATTGGCCCACAGATGTCAAAATCCACACAAATTCGTACGCATTTTGAATTGCACGAATATTTGTGCACCTCCTGAATTTGAACGAATGTCCGAATTTGAACAAATTTGGTCAAATTTTGAATGTTTAAATGCTCTGGATCCATTGCAGATGTGACTGCCACAGCTGGTTTTCCACGTCCCCTGGTTCTGAAGCATTCAGTTCGAATTTGAATGTCAACTTCTGAATGTACCAACGTTCAATTTGAATACAAGTTTCCAAACCTGGATGGATTTCTACCAATGTTGAATCTTACGAATATCTGCGCACGTCACTGGTGGAGACACAACCACAGTCTATAACCTAGGATGGGATTTTCTAGCTGAGCCTGTTCCTGTCATGTTCCAGGAATTAAACAACACTCCGCACCCCCGATACCTTCAGCCCTCCCAGAGGCTCATTTTGAAAGCTTAGAACTTCTTTTAAGATCGATGGCTGCACAGGTAGAGACGTCCCAGAGGGCTGAATGGTGCAGTAAAAGCCAACATGAGAATGGAATCTCTCTCAGAAGCAAGGAATGCTGTCACAAGAAGTTCAAAGAGCTTCTGGGGAGATCTTTATCCACAGCCACCAGGACTACACGGCCATTTATCAAACGGCCCACCCCTCCCTCTTGCAAGCAACATCTAACACCCCTCACCAAATCACCCTCTGGCAACATGACTTCGCCTCCCAAACCATGCGTGGAGCATCTCACAGGATAAGGTCACCTAAAGGCCTTTGGGGGGCGTTATCATTTGCTCTGGGTTTTGTTTTCAGGAACTCCTGGGAGGAAAAAAAAATCACTCTCTTCTTTCCTTCTCTTTCCTGATCTTTTTTTTATGAGCACACACACATAAATACAATCAGAGATCCAGAGATCAGCTCCATTTCCATTCAGTGTCAGTTGCGATTTACTCAACCGTGTGTCTTTTTTGTGGTTGCGTGTTTTTTTTTGTACTGTCTGCCGCGGATAAAATAATAATAGTCGGGATTTTGCATTTTAGTTCACCTTTGAAATGCACACACACAGAGACATATCGAGTGCACATTTCCCACATCCTTTGCATATCCCATGCATTTCACAACCACTTTGATTTCCAGCAATCAATTTTGCTGCCTGCGTTACAATCAACATATGCAACTCGGAACCAGGGGGTGAATCAGGAAACTCAACAGCTGGAGCAAGGGTGGTAAGGATTCGATTGAAAATATGCTTCAAGGCCCCTGAACGGGGACCAACACAAACTGTTCCAACATCTACGTGGTCTGAATTGCCCCTGAAGTCCTGATTGATGGATTGGTTGTTGATTTTATTTCTTTATTTACAATTATAGTAACAGGAATTCACAAAGTAAAACGTGGAGTGGTGCATGAGAAACAAGCGAGGATTGTACAAGCCCCAAATTAACAACTATAGGCCAATAAACTTTAACCTTAGAACAACACGCACGCCAAGGGACGAGCATACAGATACTAAGTTATTCCTTCGGAGGCCTTGCCTCTTCTTGTTCTCTCTTTATTGTTTTATTTACCTTCTGGTTTGGCCTCTTCTTGCCTGCAAGTTTGGCTCTTAAGCCCTGTTGGTTTTCTCTGTGCAAATGGTACAGGAAGCAAAGATCAGCCTGAAACAAACTTTGCCTACATACCTGTTGCTGTTCCCAGCTGGATACCTCCATTATCTATCTATCTATCTATCTATCTATCTATCTATCTATCTATCTATCTATCTATCTATCTATCTATCTATCTATCTATCTATCTATCTATATCTATCTATATCTATCTATATCTATCTATCTATCTATCTATCTATCTATCTATCTATCTATCTATCTATCTATCTATCTATCAAGTGGCTGACAAAGCTTCTATTCTTCTCCTCACAACAGAACACCCTGTGAGGTAGGTGGGGCTATGAGAGCTCAGAAGAGAGCTGTGACTAGCCCAAGGTCGCACAGCTGGCTTCATGGGGGAGGGCGGAATCGAACCCGGTATTCCCAGATAAGAGTCCGGCTCCTTAACCACTAGACCGGTGATGGCTAACCTATGACACGCGTGTCACAGGTGACACGCCAAGCCCTTTTGGGTGACACGCATGGTCACCCTGGCACCTGGGCGTATAGTGCTTGCTTGTTCTTGAAGTGTATGAAATACCAACTTTCAATTGAAGATTTAGCAAATGTAAAGAATTATTTGTTTTTGCTTTTAATAAAATACATATATCAAAAATATACCTTTTTTACTAGAGCTACAAATATCACAAAATTATGGATATTTCTAGATGTGACACAGCACCCGAGTTAAGCTAGGTTTTCTTGCGAATTTTGACACACTGAGCTCAAAAGGTTCGCCATCACTGCACTAGACCAAATCACTCTCAGCTTTATTTGAGAAAGCTACAAGGAGGCTGCCGGAGTCAGGGTGCCGTGTCGTTGCTTCACAGCAGGTAAGCTGTACTTTTTTCTATAGCAGCGGATTTCATTCCACTAATCTGGATATAGCCTCTATCTCTTACTGAGTACCATAAAATAACAGTTTTTATAGAGAGTGAAAATCAGTGAGCATGCCATAGGACTTGTCATAACAGGAAAAAGCTAGGAAACCACAAAAGCTGCACAGAGTTGGAAGAAAACCACAGAAACTTCACATTTTAACATGCATTGCTTAACTCTGATTTCTGTAGAACATTAGTGCAAACCTAAAACCCCTTATTTGGATGTGGATATTTGTGTGACCTGTGTCCTCTCCTTGCCGTTTCAGCAATTTCAGCAAGTTTGCTAGAATACGTCTTAACTTTAAGGTCATAGCTTTTTCTGGAACTTATGAGCAGTAAAGGTCAGGCACAGTTAAGGTCAGAAGAAGCTTTGAATACAAAGTTAAGCTAAAAAAACTTATCTTGATTATTCCCAGAATCCTTCAGTTCCATAACATTTTTCTGTGCTTACCTTGAAGGAGTAGCTTCAGTTCTTCCACACACCACACCACGGGTGTTTTTCCACCGTGCTCCTTTAATCCGGATCTAAGAAGATCCGGATCTAAGGAATGGGTACTTCCCTTAATCTGGATCTAGTAGATCCGGATTAAGGGAAGTACCCAATGTGTTTCCATGGGTGGTCTAGCACCCAGTAGCAATGGGTGCTAGCCTGCCTGCTGTGGAAACACCGGAGCACCCATTTGCAAATCCGGATCTATCCACAAAGGATCTGCCTGTCACCCCAGGTGTTTTGGGGAACAGGGGGCACAATCTCCGAAGTTGCCTTTGGAGATTAGCACTGACTCTGCAGAAAAACCCCTTTGGAGCCTTTGCTAATCTCCAAAGGCAACTTCAGAATGACTTTGGAGGGACTTTGGAGTTTTGAATGTCCGATTTGAACAAATTCAATTGAATTTCGAATGTTTTGAATATCTGTGCATATCCCTAATCATATCAAATTCAGTTCCTACCACATTCGAAGGACATCTCTTCAAACAAGTACAAATTTTCTTGCATTTGATTCGATACAAATTGAATACGAAAATAATAAATTGTGCACATCCCTGAATGTGCCCATGGCTGATTCCCATGGCAAGATCCAGGTGCTATCTGGATGTTGTCGCAGCCATTCCCATAGCAATTGAAGTGCAGATAGCTCCCTCTGCACCTGATCTTGGCTTCCCTGGAATGGTATAATAATAATAATACCACTCCAGTGAACCAAGTGTGAACAGGGGCCCAAATTTCCCAGCGCAAGCAAGAGAAGAGGAAATCCACACATACAAATGAAATTAAATCTAATCCAGGGCTCCGGTATGTTTGAATGAGTGGGGCAGCTTTAGGCCTGATGGGACTAGCAAGAGATCAGAGAGATTTAGTCCGTCTTTTACTGCTGAAACCTTTTTCTTATTTCTCAGATGTCACTGGGATTCATATTTCTCCTGCGCAGACAAACACGCTTTTAAAATTAGTCTGATAGTCCCTTTATCCTTACATTTCCGTTCAGAAAAAGATCTTTTAGCATGCAACTTCACATTTCTGCACCTTCTGCATGCAATGAATATAGAAATGTAAGAGGACACCTTTTTATTATACCCCCCCCCCGACAGAAGACAAAACAAAGTATAATCAGTTTTTTCCAGCACTAGGCATGCCGTTCTACGCATCTGAGAAAAGAATTTAAGCCTCCTTGAGGAAGACAGAGGCTCATTAAAACGAGTTATAACAAATCGGTTATCAGATGTTTAAAGAATAACCCTTTTCAAATAAACCTGTTAAATAAATCCACAGTAAAGATAATTAGGTCAGGCTCATAGCTGCACAATGCATGCTTATCTATCCAGGAGGCATTAATGGTGACATAAGCCTGTTAAAGGAATAACAGTGGGAGCTCCTTATGAGCCCAGGCTTTAAAAATAGGGCTCTGGGACACGTCTTCAAGAAGATCTGGCCAAACCGTGGGCATTTGACATGGTGAAGAGTTTATTTGGAAACATTACTGTTCCTAGTTTGTTGATATGGGCTGCAACTGCACAAAAGGAAGGAAGGAAGGAAGGAAGGAAGGAAGGAAGGAAGGAAGGAAGGAAGGAAGGAAGGAAGGAAGGAAGGAAGGAAGGAAGGGAGCCAAAGTGGCTGACAAAGCTTTCACAGCTACCAGTCTAGATGGCTTTAAGGTAGGGTTAGACAAATTCATGGATGACAGATGTATCAATGGCTACTAGAATGAATGCCTGGGTGCATCTTTCAGGCTGGGGTGGGTGGGAAGCAGGATGCTTCTAAGGCCATTTGCTGGGATTCGAGAGTAGGAGAAGGTTTGCCCTTCTCTCTGCTTGAGATGCCCATGAGCATTTGGTGGGCCACTCTGTGCGACGGGACACTGGACTAGATGGGCTGTGGCCTGATCCAACAGGGCTCCTCTTATGTTCTTATGTTCTTACTTCTTCTCCCCACAACAGAACACCCCGTGAGGTAGGTGGGGTTGTGAGAGCTCAGAAGAGAGCTGTGACTAGCCCAAGGTCACCCAGCTGGCTTCATGGGGGAGGGCGGCAATCAAACCCAGTATTCCCAGATAAGAGTCCGGCTCCCTAACCACTAGACTAAAGTTGATGCTGGACTAGATGGGCTGTCGCCTGATCCAGCAGGGCTCCTCTTAGGTTCCTACCTTCTAATTCTCGAACTAGGTTGCGGTTCCCTTTGTTGCTATTGCTGTTACTAGACACTATTCATCCATGCAGTTTCTTTGGCAGATCCACAAATGGTCTCCTGCAGCCATTTTTGAAGGAGATATGAGGAACTGTGCTTGCAGCCCGCTGCGGTTGTATCGGCCGTCCCCTGTCATCTTCTTAACATATGCCCAAAGTGTTGCTTGTGATTATGCAAAGGAGGAAAGTGGTTTCCCTCTAAGAGCCTAAAGGCACCATTCAAACAGAGTCAGGCTCAAGCAAAGCCCTGACCCCCCCCCCTTTTTTAATTTCCTAATGGCTGCGATTCTTCTATCATCCTCTTTTCTTTCTCTGTGGCTTATATCCAAGACCAAAAACAAAAACAAAACCCACTAAGGTTCCCTTCTGGCTGTTGTTGTTGTTGTGTGTTTCTGTGTGTTTTGTGCATTGTTAAGGAATGCATTCCTCAAGGATTGTGTATTCCCCAGAATTATAATGCAGTGTTTGAAAAAGTCAGCCGAATCTCCTTGTAGGGGCCCTGTGAAAAGAGCGGAGAAGCCCGGATATCAAAGGCAAGTAGACTTTGCCCCTGGCTGCACACGATCAGACACGGACAGGCCCCTTGGCATGTATTCAACTTACCGCTGTCTGGTGAAGTCATTTGGCATAGTGTTGCAATTGATTTCTGGAAGGTGGCGACTCAGCATGTGCCCACCTCCTTTCTTTCGCCCCCTCTCTCTTTCATAGGGTAAGCATCCAGATGGAGAGATTGTTGCTTGTCTATCGAGCAAACTTCCTGGAGGGGAGAGGGTTGTCAGTTTGAACCCCCCAGGCCCCCCCCTCAGAAATAGGCAATGGCAAACCAGTTCTGTATCACTGCCAAGAAAACTGCTTAGAATAAGAGTTGGCTTTTCTATGCTGCTTTCCTCACCCATTTCATGGCACTCAAAGTGGCTGACAAACCTTCTGTTCTAACCCCACAACAGAACACTCTGTGAGGTAGGTGGGGTTGTGAGAGCTCAGAAGAGAGCTGTGACTATCTGAAGGTCACCCAGCTGGCTTCATGAGTGAGAGCAGAACCCAACCCGCTATTCCCAGATAAGATTCCGGCTCCCTATCCACTAGGCCAAACTGCCTCACGTCTTCTAAAGTGCTTCAAAGTCAACTTCTAAAACTGTGTAGCTGAGGCCACACTTCCCTTTTTCCTGAGAATAAATGATGATTTTCAAGATACGGGGCAGAACGCAACGCCAGCAAAACCTCTAGATCAAAGATGGGAAGCTGCTAGATCTGGCTGTCGGTCTCCACATGGGATCTGAGATCATCAACAGGCCGCCCATCAGGACAGTGGGCGGCCTGATTGATGTTCTTTCTATGGGAAACCAGTGAAGACAGGAGACGCAGGAGAACACACAGTTACACTAAAGTTTATTTTCCAGGCGATCAATGTGAGGGACAGAAGCCCACGGAGAAAATCACAGACGTCTCAACAGTAATGGGGGACAAATAAATACCACGTTTCAAGCCTCCCTGCACCAGATATTGCTGAGGACATGGCAGAGAGGGCATATAACTGACAGCCACTGGCTCGCATAGCCGGTCAGGGCGATCGGAGAATTGGTGGTTTGGTTTAATTTTGTGTACTTAGCTCCCTCCCCCTCAGCAAGCATGATCAACGGGTGTGATGATGGCCGTCGAAGGCTTGCATGTTGGTTGCAGACTGACCTAGATTGATAAAGGACATGAGGAAGGGCTATTGCATTCCAAAGCATGGCACCCACATGGGGATCTGCATGTTTCAAGGGAAAAAACACATTTCAGATCCAAACAGAAGAAGATTTTAAAAGGGAAAAGGGAAAAAGAAAGGGAAGGGAAGGAAGGAAGAGGGAAGGAGATGGAGAAGGAGAGAAAGGAAGGGTGAGTGAGTGAGTGAGTGAGTGAGTGAGTGAGTGACGGACGGACGGACGGACGGACGGACGGAGGGAGGGAGGGAGGGAAGGAGAAAGGAAGAAACATAGAATCATAGAGTTCGAAGAGACTTCTAGGGCCACTGAGTCCATCCCCTAAACCATCCCAGGATTCCCTAAACCATCCCAGGCAGATGCAACTCCAGCCTCTGCTTGAAGACCTCCAGCCAAGGAGAACCCTCCACTTCCTGTGGGAACCTATTCCACTGACTGATAGCCCTGCTAGTCAGGAAGTTTTTCCTCATATCTAATCTGTATTGACTCCCTTGAAGTTTCATACTGTTGTTCTAGTCCTCCCGTCTTGTGCGGGAAGGAAGGAAGGAAGGAAGGAAGGAAGGAAGGAAGGAAGGAAGGAAGGAAGGAAGGAAGGAAGGAAGGAAGGAAGGAAAACCTTGACAAATACCAAAAGAGAATTATCTGGGGCAAAAAAATACATGGAACATGTATGAGCATTAAGGAAACAGATTGGTTTCAAACATCTTCACATCGGTTCAGTGGCTCCATAGGCTATCCAGATTATGCATACTCCTGAGTTAGGACTGGCAAGAGTTATTTTCTTTCTTTCTTTCATTCATTCATTCATTCATTCATTCATTCATTCATTCATTCATTCATTCGTGAGCCAGTTTGGTCTAGTGGTTAGGGAGCCGGACTCTTATCTGGGAATACCAGGTTCGATTCTGCCCTCCCCCATGAAGCCAGCTGGGTGACCTTGGGCGAGTCACAGCTCTCTTCCGAGCTCTCACAGCCACACCTACCTCATTCATTCATTCCAGGACCATCCAATGCCCTCTTACAGAATCAAGCTTCTCTGGTGTACAGTCATGTTTAGCATGCAATTCTGCGCTGGGATATTTTTGTCCATGAATGTAAGAATAATTAACTACTTTGACCTTTCGTGGAGAAAGATCACCCTCTTTTCCCTTGCAGTTCTTTTCCCCCTCTGTATTTTGCTTTATTGAGTTTTACTGTGCAACATACTTCAATATCATTCCACACAGGGTAATGAATAAATACAAAATAATAAATCAGATGACAGGAGGAACCAATCCCTGGGGAACTGTGGGAAAGCTCAATGGCCGTTTGCTGCTGGCTTCAGATGCCTCTCAAGTCCTGCCAAGTGGTCTTTCATCTGGTGGTCCGCAATGGATCAAACAGCATCTGACCACACATCAAGCATGAATTGTGATTCAGCAGCCAGGGTTTGCTTTGCTTTGTTCCTGGGTTCTGGCGGCTACTTTCTGTGCTTAATCTAACTAGTAGCAAAGGGGCAGTTCAGCAACTTAATGAGTCCCAGATCCTGTTGATCTCAGACTGACAGTGTGGATTTGGGGAGAGGAAAGTAGATGGACGTAAAACAAAATCATCCGTTTGCCACCAGTTGTCCCATGGGTGTGAATAGCCACCCAGCAAACAATCTGATAGAACTGTCCATGGTGATGGAAGAAGAGGATAAAGATGATGAAGAAGATGATGATAATGATAATGAAGATGATGATAAAGATGATGATGATAAAGATGATGAAGAAGAAGATTTGGCTTTTCTACCCCACTTTTCTCACCCATTTAAGGGAACTCAATGCAGCTGACAAAAGTTCTGTTCTTCTCCCCACTAGACACCCTGTGAGATAGGTGGGGCTGTGAGTGCTCAGAAGAGAGCTGTGACTAGCCCAAGGTCACCCAGCCGGCTTCACAGCAGAGGGTGGAATCTAACTACTAGACTCCCTAACCACTAGACCAAACTAAAAAGATTTAAAAAACAAAACAAAACACTAGACCAAACTGGCTCACAGTGAAGCAAATGGGGGGGGGGGAGGACCCATGCGCACCCCTAACTCCTCCAGATATTTGGGAATGGCCACTGTAAGGATCTGGTGATATTTTCTTGAATATAATCTGCTAATGACAACAGCAAAAATAGTAACAGTAATATCCCTTGTTCTTTCTTAATTTCTCTTTCTCCATTCCGGCCCTAAATATTTTATCGTCAGATCTAAAAAAAAAAAAATAAAGAATTAATGAGAACAAAACACAAGGGATAAAATTATGCAATTATAATAATTAATATGTAATGTTTATTTATTATTTAAAACATTTATATCCCATATTTCCATCTGTCTGGAAACGGCAAGCCATTGAAGGATGCCAAAAAGCAATTGATCCAAAGTGCATAAAACCATAGCAAAATAGTCCTGGAAGAGAACATGCAGTAAACAATAAAACCACAAATGGCAAAGGGAAAAACCGCAGCAGGCAGCAGAAGTATCCAAAAAGGGAAGAGAGGCTTAGCCGCACTACTGGTCCTTCCATTTCTACTTTGGAGTCTTTTCTACTCTGTTTCGTTTCTCTTTCAATTTTGCCCCAACTAGCGCCGTTTCAGACGTTTGTTTCAGAAACCACCGGAGGCTCAGTTCAAACAAAAGAATTTGCTGTGATGTTCAGGGTGTGTGTATGTGTTTTTCCAAACAATTTGTGTTTCTCCTTTTCCCAAGCCTCATCCATAAGGCATCTCAAAACAATAACAACAGCACTGGAATAATGATACAGATATTCTTGATGGCATGTCTGTCACCTTTGTATCTTACCAGCATTCCAAAAATGTGCATGCAGCATCCAAAATACTTACCTGATTAGGTCATGGGGCTGGTCCTCCTCTGGGCACGGCCATTTTGGCTGGGGCATCCTCCTCAGCTGCATGTGCATTAGTGCCGTTGCCCTTATGATGTTCATGCTCTGTGCATGCACAGTCACATCTATGGTTGTCCAAGGGGCCAACAAGCTTGCGCGGCACCTCAGATGACCTTGGAGCACTGGAAGATGCACGGATGGTCACGTTGCTGGACACTTGAGATAAGTGTCTGCCAATTAGTGAGCTTCTGGTGAGGTCAGACACGCTGGGAGGCTGTAACAGCCTCCAACATGTGTGGATGCTCTTCTGTAGTAACCACTAAGCTGCACAGCCTTCCTCCCCTGGCTTCCTTTTCCAGGGCTTCACTTTATAAGTCTTTCCCTGGTTAGAAAAAAAGCCTCAGGATAAACATGCTAGCTAATTTCACCCATAGACTTACATTGTACACTGGGCGCTGTCCAAGGTACTTCTTTCTTTTCCATTCAGTGCTGCCTGCTGTTGGCATAATGGCATTTTCTCAGCCATATGGAGGAAAAAAGAACATCTGTCCTTCTCTTCCGGCTGAATATCTTTCCTGCCACTGACCAGAAGATGTGACATTAGAAGGACATCTGACCTGCCTGACCCTAGCCTTCCTCCAATCACCTCCCCAGATGTTGACTCGATGTCATTTCCTCCACACCCATTTTTTGGCTGTATTTACTGTAAGCCCCTAGAAAGATTAAAACGCTCTCTTGGTTTCCTCCTGATTCCTGTCTCCAGCCTCTTCATTTACCCTCCTGTTTTCTAGGATTGTGCCAGTGAAACCTGGGTAAACCTATTATAACAATGCCAGTGTTCCAGCAGCGCAGCAGCAAAGCCCCTGCTGCCAAGGTGACTTCCCTGAGCCAAGTCATTAGGTCACATATCCAGGATGTGACACTCTTCACCAGAGGTTCACTAATCATGCACTAGATTAGTGTGAAAAGGTCTAATATCTACTAAGTAGCTCCTTGATCTGGAATAACAAGTAAATGCAGACAGAACCATAGTTGTGTTTTGTTTTTCTAGAAGAAGAAAACTGCAACTATGCAGATATTAATGTAACAGTCCAGATGCTAATGGAGACAAGAAATGGGTAACAGCCCAGATGTTGATGCCCAGATGAGCTGCGACTTGCCCAAGGCCACCCAGCTGGCTTCATGGAGGAGTGCAGAATCAAACCCTATCTGGCACTGATAGGGCTCACAAGAGACTGAACTGGCTCACAAGTGCAGAAAGTCCCCAGTTGGTTGAGCACTGCATGGTCAATTTGGAGGATCTGGAAATGCAGCCCTGTAACTGTTTTCATTGACTCCAGTGTTTATATAACAAGCCGTTCATTTCCCAGGAACTCTGGCTATGACTCAGAAATGCAAGGAATTAATTAGGAAAACAATACATTTTTAATTGCATTTTTGAAGCATTGGTTTTATTTTAACCCACCATGAGACCTTAAGGTACGCAGAGAAGGATCAGAATAGACGTGAATAATTCTAAGTGGGTCGACGACTAAGGATGTGCACAAATATCCATCACATTCAAAATTCATCCAAATTCATCCGAATTCGGACATTTGAATTCAAATCAAATGTTGGTAGATTTGAAGACTGACATTTCAATACAAATCAAATGCTTCAATACGTTTGTACGAAGCTTCATTAGGTTTGTGAGCCTGCAACAGATCCCGAGTGGATTCAAAGTGGATTCAGAGTGGATTCAAAGTGGATTGAGAGAGAATTTGACACATTAAGAGTGGATACATAGGGGATACATAGGGTATTCATAGGGCATTTATAAGAATCCGTAGGGGATACACAGAGGGGATTTTGAATCAGATTCGTATAGAATTTGAACCCTACCACATTTGAAGGGGGTCTATTCAAACAAATACAATTTTTTCATTAGATTTGGTACAAACCAAACATAAAAAATACACTGTGAGCCAGTTTCATCATGGTTAGGGAGCCAGAGTCTTATCTGTGAATACCGGGTTTGATTCCTCACTTCTCCACAAAGCCAGCTGGATGACCTTGGGCTAGTGACAGCTCTCATCTGAGCTCTCACAGCCTCATCTACCTCACAAGGGTGTCTGTTGTGGGGAGAAGAACACAGGGTTGGTCAGCAGCTTTGAGTCCCCTTAAATGGGTGAGAAAAGTGGGGTAGAAGAGCCAACTCTTCTTTCTTCTTTCTTTTGTCTCCTTCCTTCTCATTCTTAGTTGACACTCCGATCAGTACCTAGCAGAGGCTGAACACTTCCTTCCAGAAGATTTTGATCCAGCAGCTAGATGGCTCATCTGCTGGACATCTGTCGAAGTCTAGATGCCTGGTTTGGAGCACAGAGGCTTCACAATGGCTCTTTGTTTCCTTCTGAAGTGCTCACTTCCATTCCAAACCTAGGAATGGCCACCTCTAAAACTACCAGGCTTTCTACCTTTCTTGCTCCCTGGGCAAAGCAGATCTTTTCAAGAGACATATTACTCTCCAAGGGTTTGGTGAGGGCAGAGACACATAAAGCAATGGAGAGATTCTCAGAGAAGCAGGACACCATTTCAAAAAATAAAAATAGACGTATTGTTCGGAGAAAGCTTTTTAAAAAGTGTACAGGGGGTGAGTAGAAAGCAAAGGGCAGACAAAAATAATTATGGGTGGATGGACTTTTTATCTGTTTACTAACCTGTATTTATTATTTATATTTCTATACACCTTCTCCCATATCAACCTGCTTGAGCCCATGCCTTAAGATCTGCAGGGGAAGCCCTCCTGGTTGTCCCACTGCCCTCAGTAGCAAAAGGAGTGGGCACCCGGGCCTTGTCAGTGGTGGCTCCCAGATTATTTTACATGCACACTGGTTTTTAATGTTGTAACCCACCCTGAGACCTTCGGGTATAGGGTGGGATAAAAATTCAAAGAAAGAAAAAGAAAAAGAAAGAAAGAAAATTAATCCATCTTAATTTTCAATCCACTTTCGGAGTGAGAGAACACATCAGCAAAATGACAAGGAGTAAGGGGGTGCAGAGGTTTGAGTTTTCTCCCTTTTCCAGGGGGGCAATAAGGTTGCCTCCCTGGAAAAGGGAGAAAACTCAATCCTCTGCAACCCCTGTTCCGATCCCGGCTGACAGGAGAGAGGTGTGTGGCTTTACTCCCGAAGTAAACTCAAGCCTCTTTCCCGTCAGCCGAGATCGTGAAGTCCGGGACTGTCCCCATGCGCAGGCTCAGCTCGGACCAAATTGCCCAAACCGTGCCCAGATTTGCTTTTCTGGGTACCAGATTTGGTCCTGGTTTGGCATGGGTTTGGGAGATTTGGCCGGTGGAAATCGGACCAAATCTAAAACGTGTGGGGACACCAGTTGCCGAATCCGATGTCGGTACCAGACCAAACGTGCATGGGGACATGCCCCTAGGATCTGATAGCAGCACATAGAACATAATATTGCTAGGAATGGCAGTTTCATTCCAGGGGGATAAACTGAACGCTGGTGAAGCTCAGGTCCAGGCAGTTGTAGGAACGAGTCCATGCTGTTCTCCCAGGGGACAGGGGGCCTTCTGTCACCTTCATCCAGCATCTCCGCCCCGCATTCTAGGCTTCAGTTCCCAGAGCCCTCCTGCCTCCTGTGACTCTCCGGCTCCGCCTGTGCTGCTGAGACACTGAGATCAGATGCGATTAGCCAGAGTCAGCCTAAATGGCCAAGCGGGATGAATGAATATAAGACGGATGGGGATCTGCTGTCCTTACATTGCCCGCCTCCCCTGCTCATTTCCTGCCGCATCGCCCTGTCAGCCTCGCCTCTGATTCTCACGATCTCCCTTCCCGACTCCCTTCCACCTGCCTATCTGTGTCTAAAAGGTAACACACACACACACACACACACACACCAGCCCTGGGACCTGATCCTTCCAGTTTCCCCAAGAGCTCGGTGGGTCTGGTCATTCTCACAATGTAGGCTTTCATGCTGCACCTGCCAGGCAGGGGCTGTAGCTCTGTGCTGGAGCAAACAGCCAGGGACTGCTGGTTTGATCCCCAGCCTCTCCCCAGAAAAAGGCAATGGCAAACCACTTCAGTATCACTGCTAGGAAAACTGTGCAAGAGGCGCCCAGGGAAGCCTGGGAGGGGCTGTAACCCTGTGGTGGAGCAGCCAGGGAAGTGGAAGGCTGCTGGTTTGATCCCCAGCCTCTCCCCAGTAGGCAGTGGCAAACCACTTCTGTATCACTGCTAGGAAAACTGTGCAGGAGGTGCCCACGGGAGTCTGGGAGGGGCTGTGTAGCTCAGCAGTGGAGCAAACAGCAAGGTAAGGCAGAAGGTCGCTGGTTCGATCCCCAGCCTCTCCCTAGAAGTAGGCAAGGGCGAACCTCTTCTGTATCACCGTCAAGAAAACTGCACAGAAGAGCCTGTGCAGCAGACCTGGTGGTGCCCGGCCACAACAGAGGTACCTTCTCCCTGGAACCTTTGCCATTTCACCCACCCCCCACCCCCCACCCCTGGACCATTGATGTTTAAAGCCAGCAGCCCTTCCCTTGTACTGGGCTACCCACGCGTGTAGATGTGGCAAGACTGGCGATGGGAAGCAGAGGAAGGGGGGGGATTGTCTTTTTCAGACCCCACCCTTTTCTGAGCCTTGGCCCCACCCTCACCCTCCCCCTCCACGCCCCCATTCATTTTTTTTTTACCCAGCCAGAGCTAGGAAGCCCCTCCCCAGCCTCCTCCAAGCCCCGCCTGGATGCTCTTTCCTCTCCCCTCCCTCACTTTCTCTCTCTCTCTATCCTCCCCCCCCCTTCTCTCTCTCCTCCCTGCTCGGATTCCGTCTCCGCCGCTTTTCGCCTCTTCCTTTCGTCCCCGATGGCTGCGAGCTGATCCATCAGTGCAGGGCGGCGGGTTGCGCGGAGGACCAAGGGACCATCCAGGCAAGGCAGGCGCAGGGAACCGGGAACCCAGAGGAGCTGGGGGAAAGGCGGCTGGAGATTGAGAAAACCAGGGGAAGCCCAGCCAAACCAAGCCAGGCAGCCAGCCCGGAATACCTTCGGATCTTAATTCTCCTCCTCCTCTGTCTCCTTCTTCTCCTTCTTCTCCTCCTCCTCCTCCCGCTGCTGCTGCTGCTGCCGCTGTTTTCGCTCCCCTGCTCTCCCATGCGTGGCGTCCGGCGGAGAAGAGGCGAGCAGGGATTTTCTGTCTGAGTATGAAAAGGAGCGACGGAGCCCCTGTTCGCCCACGACGCCCGCAGAAGCAGCAGCAGAAGCAGCAGCAGCAGCCGCCGCCAAGCGCCCACTATGCGCTCCGGAGCCGGAGGGCTTCGCTCAAGTTCCTGTCCAGACGAATGAGGAGCCCCGCCGGCGCCCACAGCTACGCCAAAGGGGAGCATTAACATCCGGTAAGAAGCCGCTGGGGGGCGGGGTGGGGGTGCGGGGAAAGGAAGGGGTGCAGGTAGGCTGGCTGCTGCTTTATTTATTTATTTATTTATTTATTTATTTATTTATTTATTTATTTATTTATTTACTCCCCTGTCTGCCCTCCCAGCCGCTCCCTTGTCCATCCATCCATCCATCCATCCATCCGCAGCCCTGGCTGGTTTGGTCCTTCTCCGGAGCTCCGGCAGAGATCTCTCCCGGTTGCTGCTCACGATCTCCCCCAAGGAGAAGGGAGGGAGGGGGTCTTGGCCGCCGGCAGGGTGGAAGCTTGGGGTCGGATCCTGCCCGCCGCTGTGGCGCCAGGTGCTTGCTGGCGCTCCCTTCCTTCCTTCCTTCCTTCCTTCCTTCCTTCCTTCCTTCCTTCCTTCCTTCCTTCCATGATCTCGCTTTCCCTTCCTCGCCCATGGCCAAGCCTTCCCTTCTTCCAGGGTTCATCCCTCGGAGAGCAGCTGCCGGGGATCCGACCACGATCCACCACGTTGCTGTCATTTTGTGGTCCCCCTGTGCCATGGGCTTGGATCGGTCTCTGCCCAGCCCCTCTGCCCGGCCAGCGAAGGGTTAACGCGGGAACTGTGCCTTGTGCGTACGTGTGCATAAAGGCACATAAACGAGCGTGCATTTGTGTGCCTGCCTGCCTGCCTGCCTGCGCGTGTGTGCACGCGAGACTGCAGCACCGCTGAGACCTGTGCGTCGTGTTCCTCTGATATCTAATTGTACCTCTCTGTATGTGCGTCTGCGTCTGTGCGCATGTGTGTGTGTGTGTGTGTGTTGCACAGTGCAAGATACAGGCGAGATCGGAGCTGTGGCCAAGCGCTCACGGCGGTGCATAGGTGCACTCTGGTGCATCAGGGCGCACAAGGTGGGATGCAACTCCATAGGGACCTCTGTGTGTGTGTGTGTTGCGTGTGCCTCAGTGTGTTTCCTCCAGTTTCCCTTATAGAAGCACGTGCATACACACACACACACAGACACAGGGACACACACACACACACACACACACACACATCTCCTGGAATTTAGATTAGGGTGATGTGAAAGTCAGATCTTGACCCAGGTTTTTCAGCAAGATTTGTGGGCTAACAGGAGATGGGAAGGGGGTGTTTTGCAGAAGGAAAAGCGTCATGCAGTGAGCCCACCTAAGCTGGACATCTGCTCGAAATGGGTCTCCCAAACTGCAGGACAAGCAAGAGAGCTGCAGGAACTTTCCCCCTTCTGACCCCCCCCCCCATCATTTCCCCAACTGCTTCTAGGCCAGCAGATATCAATCAAGACAGAGAGGGGGCCATTCCCAAAGAGGCACTGTCCTTTTTGCTTAATACACTACTCAGTTTTGTTTGCAGAGTGGCACCTCACTCAGCTGATGTTCTCAAGCCAGGCTTAGGAGGTTCTCTTCTTCTTCTTCTTCTTCTCCTCCTCCTCCTCCTCCTCCTCCTTGGCTCCCAGTGGTGGTGACAGTAGGAATACAGATGGGGATTTTATGAGGATGGGGGAGAGAAAGAGAGAATGAGAGAGAGAGAGAGAGAGAAAGTGAAATCTTTTCTGAATCTTTCTGGCCACCGTGGGAAACAGGATGTTCCTGGATAAGATGGACCTGTGATCCAGCGGAGCTGTTCTCACCCTGTTCTCTTGCTGTTGGCATGGAGAGTGTCATGCATGAGCTCCGAGATGGGAAGGGGGGGGCTTCATAAGGAGAGAGAGCCAAAGCTCTGCTCTCCTCTCAAAGGCTTTGGGGGTGCAGAGCAAGGGTGCCAGGGCGTGGAAAGCCAAGAGCAGCTCTCAGGGGGTGAGGGACGGAAGGAGCAAAGGGAGAAGGAGGTTCGTCGTGTTGGACGGAGGCACAGTGGTGTGTCTAGGTTTGCATATGGAGATGGTGTTGGGTGGGGGGGGAACATGCCTGTGTGCATAGGCTTCCATAAGGGCATGCAATGTTGCTGCTAAGGTGCATCAGCAACCCCTATTGATAAACACACTCCATGCAAAGGTTGTTCCCCTTACTGTGCACCTGGATGTAGGGAAATGAGTGGACAGTGGGACGTGCCCCATGCAGGGGAAGGGAGGGTGTCTGTCTCTACGCTTAAGACAGGAACAAGAAGAGTTGCACAAAAGTGAGGGCATGTCACAGAAGCAGAGAGGAAAATGAAGGCTCGGTAGTGTTGTCAGAAAATCCCAAATTAATGCAATCTCCAGTTCCCATCTCTCCAGCCCACGAACCAGAAGCCTTCTTTCTGCCTGCTCCCTCACATCCACACGCATGCATGCACCTTTGTGCCGGTGTGCGTTCCCAAAGACGGAACGCCTGCCTCTGTTGCACACGAATCACGCCTGTTTTCCTTACCCTTCCTTACCGTTTGTGCCAGTCTGCCATTGGACACCTGCTTTCCAATCCTGCTTATATGCATGCCAGCCCTCATGCATGCACACAGGCACATTGCTTTGCCTTTTCCATGTGCACGTTCACAGGCGTGCCAGTCAGTTATCCGTGATTCTTCTGTTAGTTGCAGCCGTGCACAAAGAGTGCTTCCTTTTCTCCCACAGATGGGGAGTGACTGTCTCTCACTTTGCGCTGCACCGCCATTACTCAAGTCCACGAACTGGTGCATAAAGTTTGCTCATGCTCCCAGCCCCCTCCACTTCTGTGCAAGCATCACACCACGGCAGTTTTCGTCTGGCCTGCACCCTTCTCATACGCCCTTGTTACGCGCCAGTTTTGCCCACCTGGCCCAAACCATGCAGAATTTGCACATGGCTTCTGCCTCCAAGATCTTGCCCATCCACTTCTTCAGCTATGCAGGACTATCTAAGCTAGCCACCATGGGGGGTAACCCTTCCAACTTCTCCCATCGTTCACATACCCAACACCACTTCACAATGACATGTAGGAACATGGTTTTCTTCCTTACCCTAATGTCCGTTCAGGTTTCATCAGACAGCTTGTAGACTGCTAGGGCCATTCATCAGAGCCAGGGACTTTATATTTAGTTCTTCTCCGCTTATCTCTGCAATTAAAATCTCCAGGATCACCTCCATCTGCCTTGGTGCCCTTGGGTCTCTCATCTTGAACAGCAGCATGTTTTCTTCTAGTCGCTGATCTAAGAGATGCCCGCCATTGGAGCACTTTCATGGAAAGAAGGGAAGTCCCCCCCCCCGCCCCTCTGCTCCCCACCCCACTTTTGACAGTTCTCTGCATAGCCTTGAGATTCAGCAGTTCTGGCTCAGGGAAGAGAGGATTCAACGTTGGCAGGATGGGCCGAAACACGCCGGGCAAATATTTTTGCCCATTTGTTCCTAGCCAGTTGCATGGAGATGGCTGATGGGTGGAGTCAGCGTGCCCCATGCTGAGGAAGGAAGGGTGATCTTCTGCCTCTGGTCTGGAGACCATCAGAAGAGGTGTTGCATAGCTCTGTGGTGAGGGCAATGCCAGCAGGATTGGTGCAAGAGCCTAAACGACAGCTCGTGCAAGCAATGCGTGTGCAGGCATCTCTCTCCATGGATTGGGGTGGGGTGGGGAGCAGGCATCTGGCTAGGAGAGCCCCACAAATCGGTGCTGAGATGTAGAAGGGGTGGATGGCATAAACATCAGTCATCTTCTTTGCCTCTTCAAAAGTGGGCCTCTCGGTGCAGCTGCGCACAGCTGTCTGCCTGATGCACAGGCACGAGAATCGTGGTAGCGTGCCGTTAATTTAAGGGGCTCTGGGGAAACGGTAGAAAAATATTAAAAAGAAAAAAAAGCATAAGAGTGGGGTTGAGGGTAGCTAAGCTTTTGGACGAGGAAGCAGAGGCATGCAAAGGTGGGCACAGGAGCAAAGAACCAGCAACACGAGGGTGCAACTGTGACGGCGGGAGACGGTCATTTTCTGTTGGTTCATCTCGTGGGGTGTCTGTTCACTTCTGCGGGGGGCAAAAGCCTGGCTGTTTACATGGGGCACCATCTGGGAGAAGAGGTTCCAGGGGGTCACTGTGTGTGTGTGTGTGTACGTGTGTGTTTGTCTGTGTTTGTGCATGCATCTCTCTCTGTGTGTGCATATGTGCATGCGTGTGCTAGCACGTTTCTTCAGCCTGCCGTCCAGGCTGGAGGACCAGCAGACAGACCAGTAGGGCGGAAGCAATGAAGCTGTGATGCAGACGTGTCAGTGATGACATGGAGCAACCACGGAAGGTTCTCCAACCTCTAATTGTGCATGTGGGAGTTGGTGGAATACATTTCCTCCCTCCCTCCTTCCCTCCCTCCCTCCCATCTTCACCAAGGGGTGGGTGGGGGGAGAGCCACGAGTCCCCAAATTAAGCGGCTCTGAGTTCTTCCTGTTTCTTTCCAAAGAGACCCAGTTCAAGAGACTCTATAATCCCCCTAGGGCAAGAACATAATGGTGCCAGACAGCAGTCTTGCTGAAATGTCATATTTCACAGAGATTGCTGGGCGTGGGGGGGTGGGATGGGGATGGATTTCAAGTTGCAAGCTCTTTGCATTAACTTTCCACACAGGCTTCAAATACACCCTGCACCACCACCCCCTTTTGCATTCCCCTCCTCTAGCTCTTCTACATTTAATTTCTTGGGCTTTTTTTTTTTTTTTTTTGCACAAACCCAAGTCAAGGTAATTGCTCTTCACATGCTTGAAACAGAGTCACGGATGGTTTGAGGCTCTCATGCGGATGCCTGCCTTGATCTGGGAAGTGGATATTTTTATTGAGGAGGACAGGATCCAGCTCAATTGATGAGGAAGGGTTCCCTCTTCATCTCTCTCTCTCTCTTTCCGGGACTTCTCCCTTCCCTCCTTCCCTCCGCTACATCTGGCTGTTATTCCCTTCTGTATCTAAAAAGCTCTGCTCCCCACAGAATCAGCCTAGTCTATTGGTGTCAGGATACGTGAAGGGAAATAAGGACAGGCGTGTGGGGTGGTTGGCCATGGGGGCTATTTCTTCCAATGCCTTGGTAAACAGGGGAAGGGAAAAAGAATAGGGAAAGGAGAAAGAATAAGGATGCAATTGGATTTTTTTTGGCCCAGAAAGGCCTCCCAAGCCAAGACGAGGGCACCGTTTTTCTCCCAACTGGTAAACAAAACCCGTTTGAGCATTGGATGAAACGTGGGCATATTTCACTCCGCCTCTGCTGGGGCCTCATGAGCCAAAGCCTGAGCTTGCCTAGAGAAGAGTTTATCCTGGGAGGTGGGGGGGGGGGGTGATTTAAAAATGTCACACCGTCTCCCAGAAGGGGGAGCTCCGACTCCGTTTCTGGGACCCACAGCAGCTGCATGAGGGATGCTCGCTCGGCGCCGGAGCAATTCACATTCCCTTTTGGTTGAGACCTGGCAAATATATAATACGGGAGAGGAGGCTTGGCAGGGCGAGTGGCATGGCTGTGGTGGAGGAGGCCGAGGGAAAGTGGCCTGTCCGGATGTGGGGAAACGAACAGCTTCAAATGGCTCAGTTGGCCAGTGGTTACCAGAAGCCAGTGATTTCTTTGAGGGGGAAAGAGGGATTGAGGGAGAGATGTGGACTGCTTGCTGGGATGGTTCCTTGTGTGTGAGGAGGAGGAGGAGGAGGAAGAGGAGGAGGAGGAGGAGACGAGAAGAACCTTGCATTTTTAGTTGTACATTCATGGCATGTCTACAGTGTTTTTCTTCTGCGCAAAGCAGTGGGTAGTGCTATTATTCACCTCTTTTCCTCCTCACCATAGACCCTGTGAACTGGTTTAAGCTGAGAGCCGTGACTCTGATGCAAGATCAGTGTAGTAGGAGAGTTCCATGGCTGAGCAGAGATGTAATAGAAAGCTCCATTGCTGTGCAGAGACGTAGTATAGAGCTCTATTGCTGTGTAGAGATGTAGCAGAGAGTTCCATAGCTGAATGGAGAGGTAGTAGAGAGCTCCAGTGCTGTGTTGAGATGAACCAGAGTTCCATGGCTACCTAGAGAGTTCCATGGCTGAGTAGAGAGTTCCATGGGTGAGCAGAGATGTAGTAGCGAGTTCCATTGCTGTGTAGAGATGTAGCAGAGAGTTTTATGGCTGCCTGGAGAGTTCCATGGCTGAGTAGAGATGTAGTAGAGAGTTCCATGGCTGAGTAGAGATGTAGTAGAGGGTTCCATGGCTGAACAGAGATGGTGGCCTCCTGATGTTGTAACTATCACACTGTGTTTGTTCTCTCGGTAATTCCTCATCCAATCCAGCAGTCTGGCCTGTCATAGCTTACCAGATTACAGTGGTAGGGCTGTACTCAATGCAAGCAAGATGGCATACTCCTAGTTAATGTGCAAAGGGCAGTATCCAGCCAAAGAGTGTAGGAACACACGCCGCTCCATCCTCCATTAGTTTGACAAACTCCTTTTTTAAGCCCTCAGGATTCGTGACCCATGTTGCGTCCTGCAGCAGCAAAGCCTAATGCATAGTGCTGGTTCTCATATCAGAAGTGGCTACAACATGGTGGTAGAACAAACTGCCTGGAAAGCTGAGAGTTGCCCAGTTGATCCTCAGCCTCTCCCTGCAAGTAGCCTGTGGCAAATCGATTCTGTATTTCTAGGAAGAAAACTACATAGAGTTGCCCATAGAGGTGGCTTAGTGGTAGAGCAAACAGCTTGGGAAATAGATGGTTGCTGGGTTCATCCCCAGCCTCTCCCCAGAAGTAGGCAATGGCAAACCATTTCTATATCTCTGCTAAGAAAACTGTGCAGGGTTGGGGCTTGGAGTCTGGGAGGGTCTGTAGTTCAGTGGGAGAGCAAACTACCTGGAAAGCAGACGGCTGCTCATTCAATTACCATCCTCTCCCTGGAAGAAGGCAATGGCAAACCACTGCTGTACCTCTACTGAGAAAACTGCTTGTGGGGTCCCATGTAGGTTTCCATCCAGCCAACCAGGAGTTGGTCATGACTTGGTGGTACCCAACAGCAACAACAAAAGTCCTAATGTCCCTTCGACCCAGGGGTGTGACATCTAGCTTTCTTGCAATGTTGTCCTTCCAGGCTAGGAGCACATTATATTTGAAATATTTTTGTAACATTTTTTACTGTTTATAGTGAGTGTTGTTACCCACCCTGGGACCTTTGGGTACAGAGTGGGATGGATGGATGGATGGATGGATGGATGGGTGGGTGGGTGGGTGGGTGATGGTTTCTTAGATTTCCCAGGGGTGGAATGGGAAGTATTTTTTTTAGTATCCTGCTGTATTTTCTCCCAGTAATGTTTCAGTCCCACCATCAAAGGCAATGATATGGGTCAGTCTGTGCATCATATCGAGAAAGAGATTTTCTGTGACCTTGGAGACTCAATTCGGCTCTCAGGGCTAATGACCAAAGGGAAACTTTCCCTCCCCTTCTCTTTTGAAGATATTGCAGCTGGTGGCCGGCCGACACCACAGCTTGTAGCAGCCTGTTCCACAAGCTGATCAGATACTGCAGAAATGAACGTTGCATTAACAGCAGTGACCTAAATGTGAACCCCTTATGCAAACACGATGAAATGATTTATTATGGGAAGGTATTTTTTGACAGGCTGATTAGGTGATAAATGACTCTCAAGGCTTGGATAGGGTGAGAGTTGGGTCTGATTTTCGGAAGATTTTCGGAGGAGAACAGCATATCTATGTGGTTCCCTGAGGGTGCCTCCAGTAAGACTTTTTGAATGGAGTGTTGTAGAGACACATGTATTGGCTTTTACTCTGTAGGGTGGATTGTGTTTTATTTTGGCTTCCTTCATCATCCATATCTGTGGTGATCCCTATCTCTAAAGGCTGGATGCTGGAGGGCAAATTGATGTATGCATGTCCTAGTTTTAGGCTTGTGTATACAACCAGCTAGGAGGCTCCTGGGATAGATGGAGCATTGGTCCAATCTGGTAATGCAATTCTTTTTCCTGCTCTTATTATTTAAAAATACAGGCAGATGCAGGTCTGTGACACTAAACACTTGAAATTAAAGACCCAGAAAGGCATTTAGTAAAAAGGAGGAGGACTCACTATCCTAAAGTGGAATGAGCAGTTTCTCTCTAAATGCTCTTAGATTCCGGCATCTCTGGGCCTTTTCCCACTAGGACTTAGAACCCTTCTAAGACCCCATTAGGAACCTGATTAGTACCTGATTGTTGACAATTGGGAAAGGCCTGGCCCCATCTGGACCCCACTGAAGGCCCCATCTGCAAGGCCCGGTCCCAATGAGAGCAGGGGAAATCTGGATTAAATGGGTTCTTCAGGCCCTGAAATCTGGATTTCGTGTGGACCTGATTGAAAGCGTCCACAGTGGGGTCTTCATGCATTTTCAAATCTGGATCTCCCGGAGGACCCCATCTCAAAGATCTGGATCTTGAAGATCCAACTCTTTGACTGTGCATGGAAAATGGGGGTTTGATTGTTAGCCAATGAGGACATGGGGTTTGATATCCAGAAGAGGGACCCCTAGCTTTTTACAGTCTAAAGAAACAGTATAATGGATGTCATGGGAAAAAATGTTGTCCATGGGATCTGAATGCAAAATGGAAGTTCTAGGTAGCCCTGGAGAGAAAGGGTATCTAATTGGGATGGAAAGAGGTGAAAAGTGGAGTTCCCCAAGGTTCACCATTGGGATCAGTGCCTTTTAATTTATTCATCAGTGATCTAGAAGATGGGTACATAGTAAAATAGCAAAGTTTGCTGATGATACTAAATAATCCATGATAGTAAAAGCTGAAGGAGATTGCAAAGAGCTTCAGAGGGATCTCTTAACATTGGATGAGTGGGCAACCGAGTGGCAAATGTGCTTTAATCTTAATAAGTGCAAAGTTTGAGAGGGAACCTGATTGAAGTATATAAAATCATGCACAGTGAGGGCAATCAGTCAATGGAATAGGTTGCCAGGGGAGGTGGTGTGTTCTCCTTGGCTGAAGGTCTTCAAGCAGAGGCTGGACTTCCATCTGTCTGGGATGGTTTAGAGAATCCTGCATTGGACTTGATGACCCTGGAGGTCCCTTCCAACTCTGTGATTATATGATTCTAGGAAGGTGTGACCATGGCCTTAATTCATTTTTTAAAACATCATAATGTATTATTTCAATACATAATTAGTGAAGCAAGAACTTTTTACGTTCAAGTATGGGGAAATGAAAGTATATCAACTACCGAGGATTTGGACTGTAAGGATAGTGGAGTTGTCCAAGACGGATAAATTGATATGTTTGCTTAGAGATGATTCCAACCTTTCTAAAGAATTGGCAACCCTTTATGGTTTTTCTACAAAGCACCAGGGGGAAAAAAGACTTGATAACCATAGGTTTTGAAGACTGAATAGCAATAGACTTTCACTGGGAGAAAATTATGGAGAAAGACAAGAGGAGCTGACCTCAAGAATTACCTGACACTCGGCAAGGAGCCAACTTTTCCATGCATTATTTCTTACTTCATGTATAGAGATGTGGAAAAATATTCGAAACATTCAAAATTCGATGGAATTTATTCGAATTTGGACGTTCTAATTTGAACCTAATGTTGGTAAATTCGAATTTAAACATTCAAATGACTTTTTGGAATCATTTGTACAAATTATTCCAACATTTGTATGTTTATAGATACTTACAGGATGCCTACTTGTCCGTAGGCATCTTTCCCGCATCCGAACGCATTTGTATGGATCCGTATGGGACTTTAACGGGATGCATATGGGATAAATACGCGATGCGTACAGATGTGTATGGGCACCTATAGATGTTGTTGACATTTGTATTTGCAAATGTGGATTGAAAATTCACACAAGTAGGTTTGAATGTATTCGAATCGAGTGTGAATTTTAAACATTCAAATCGATGTGAATTTTTGGATATTCGATTCGAATCGAATCCTGAAAATTGCATTCATGCACTCTCCTATTCATGTATTATCTTCTGAACTTTCTTTTTTTAATTGCATTCATATCCCAATTCTGTTTTGAAATTTAATAAAGTTCATATATATACTGTATTTTCTGGCATATAAGACTACTTTTTAACCCAGGAAAATCTTCTCAAAAGTCAGGGGTCGTCTTATACACTGGAGGTTGTCTTCTTATATGGCGAGTATATCCCAAACTCTATATTTTAACTGGAAAGTTGGGGGTCGTCTTATACACCCAGTCGCCTTATACGCCGGAAAATATATATAGTCCCAATCAAGACTGATCTGGAATGGAAATGAGCTTCTGCTGGTGTGAGGTCTTCCATCAAACAGACATAGCTCTAAAGAGGCTCTACACATTTTTTGGTACAATTCCATGCAGGAACACAGCATGTGGAATCCAAATTCCTGATCTGGGATGCCAGCCAAGTGGGAAAAGTACACTGGGAAGTCAGTTCTTCATAAAGTAGACACAACTCGACAGTGTGATTTTGCACAGTGACAAAATGTCAGATACACTTTCCCTTCCTATGCCAAATCAGCCACTGTGCACATATCAGCCCCATGCCAAATCGGGCCCCATGGGCAACCTCATCATACTTTATCTTGCTCTAATGAGAAGACACCCCCTGAAGGTCACTGGAGGAACATAAACTACATCTGGCACATGGATTGGCCAGGAAGAACCATGTAAATAATGCTGTGGACCATCAGCCTTGCAGATTTTTTTGATGGAAAACAGGCTCCTATGAATACATTGTACAGAATAATGGTAGCTCCAATCGTACTACATAGTTTGCTGTTTCACAAGTCAAGTGCTCCATGCGCGCTCAAGGGACTGTAGCCTGGGGCCATTTTGCACTTCCCTTACCATTCATTGGATGGGAAAGGGGCATAATCACCTAACCTTAACTGGGCCTCTTCAGCCTGGAAAGATGCCATCTAAGAGGGGACCTGATTGATGTTTATCAAATCATGCATGGTATAGGTATAGAAAAGATGGTTAGGGAACAAATCTTTCTTCTGTCGTACCACATCAGAACCAGGGGGTATTCTATGAAGCTGGTGGGCAGAAGAATTAGGACAGGCAAGGGGAAGTATTTTTTTTTCCACCCAGAGTGTTCCGTCTGTGGAGTTTACTACCAGAAGAGATGGTGACATCAACCAGTCTAAATGTCTTTAAGGAAGGATTAGATGAATTCATGGAGGAAGGCATCAATGACTACTACAATTGATACCTGGGTACAGTCTCCAAGATGGAGAGGCAGACAAGATACCACCTGCAGACAGGCACAAGTGTAGGTTTTGCCTTTGCCTACCATTTGCTTTGGGGCTTCAAGAAGAAGACAATGGTGTGAGACAGGATGTTGAACTAGATGAGCTGTGGCCCAGTCCAGCAGGGCTCCTTATATGTTCTTAGTGAGCCAGTTTGGTCTAGTGGTTAGGAAGCTGGACTCTTATCTGGGAATACCGGGTTTGATTCTGCACTCCTGCATGAAGCCAGCTGGGTGACCTTGGGCTAGTCACAGCTCTCTTCTGAGCTCTCACAGCCCCACCTAGCTCACAGGGTGTTCTGTTGTGGGGAGAAGGAGAGAAAGTTTTGTCAGCTGGTTTGAGTACCTTATTTGGGTGGGGAACTCAAGGTAGAAGAGCCACGTCTCCTCCTGCTGCTTCTCCAATTTCTCCTCCTCCTCCTTCTTTCCTTACGTTCAAATGTATGGGAGTGTCCAGTTGAACATTGGAGAAGTGTCTTAAAAGGTAGCTAAGAATGATATCACTACTACGTAGACAGATCTGCCTAATCATGGATCAGTACAGAGGGTATCATAATTCTGAACTAGGTTTGTTGAATGGTTCCACTTAAGCTTGCGTTTTACGTAAAGAAAGATGGTATTCATGTTACTTATGATGGAGTTGGACAGACAAATCCTATGCAAATCAGAGTTTTCATCTCACGCGTAGTAATCCTGACAGCATGATTTGTGATAAACCTCCTGCTTTCCCATATAAATCCCCAGTACCACCACGGGATTATTTTCTGGATTTTTCTTTCTCCACTTGCCTTGACTGGGTTTGACTTACTTGATTGGCTTCCTGACAAGTTATAGCAAGGTGTCCTTTCACCTTAACATTTATCTGGCTTCATTTCTGCTTTCTGCTTATTTGTGAGAGATGCAAGAAGGAAGGGCCGTCTTTCTTGTTTGCAATCTTTGCTTGCGTAACTTGCGTGGGCTGGATACTTTTGATATATGTCATCTGGTAGTTAGAGCTGATAAATGTCCACACGGCTGGGGCTTTCGTGTCCCGCATGAGATTTTTGACAGATAGGCTGCTGAGTGGGCATTTAATGGGTTGCAGAAGAGGTTGTTGTTATTTCACTGTTAAATGAATAAGGTTTAAGGGAATGGATGTATGTGCCAGAGTCGTGTATCTGGTTGCTGCATCTCGTTGTGACTTTGGTTCCTTTCCACAACTAATGATATTCTTTGGTAAATGAATACAGTTAATTCTCATTGGCATTTTGGGGTTAGCCACCTTATTGGAGGGGATAAATTGTATCTGCCTATCTCTATGGCCCTGTTTTGGAGACATTGGCCTTTTCCACACTGGGATGATAGCCTGCCAGAAGACTCACTTGAGTGACTCCTTCCATTGTGGACCAGTCTATCAGAAGAACAGGGCTTCTGGTGGTATCCTGCCAACCACATGGGAAGAGGCATAATCAGGCTACAGTGCAAAAATGGCACTGTTGCTCACTCCAGCTGTGGACAGGAGCACTTCCAAGTGGACCATGTAGCATGTCCAGATTAGGGGTGTCCACAAGTGCAATTTTTGGATTCAATACAGATCATATATTTGAATGTTTGAATCTGAACGAATAGAGGGAAAAAACAAATGTATTCAAATACAAATCCGATTCAAATACATTCTCATCCATTCGTACAAATATTTGGTTCATATTTGAAGGTACAAATGTCGACAACGTTCAACAGCTGGACTCTAACCTGGGAATACTAAATTCATACAAATTACAAGTAATGGCATATATACGTACAGAAGGGTTGACAACAGAAGGGTTCATGGGATCCTCCAAGATCTACTGAACCCAGTCATAAAATGTTTTCCATCTACTAGTGTATAGTCTAATGGTTGATCCTCTTCTATCAGCCAGAATTGCGTCAAAAACTAAGTCCATATAAACTAAACATCTCAGTTTGTGCCTCTGAGCACCCAGGTATTGAGAGACATCCACTGAGGATCCAGATGTGGAATCCCTTGTTGCATTAACAAGCCTGGTCTGATAGGCAGCTGAAGTGGACCCTGAATTGCCAATGCTTTGATCATGGCACGCCATTGTCTGCGAGGCCACAGTGGCAGTACCAGGATCACAGCTGCCAACAGTCTCCATAGTCTGGCCAGGAATCTCGAAAGAAGAGGCAGCGGAGGAAATGCATACAGTAAACCTGGAGGCCATGGATGGTTTTTTTCTCATCTAGTGGGTTAAATTCTACCCTCCCCCATGAAGCCAGCTGGGTGACCTTCGGCTAGTCACAGCTCTCTTTCTGAGCTCTCAAAGCCCCATCTACCTCACAGGGTGTCTGTTGTGAGGAGAAGAACAGAAGGTTTGTCAGCCACTTCGAGTCCCCTTAAATGGGTGAGAAAAGTGGGGTAGAAAAGCCAATTCTTCTTCTTCTTCTTCTTCTTCTTCTTCTTCTTCTTCTTCTTCTTCTTCTTCTGGGGCCAGCATTTGGCATAGGGTGCCATATGAAGGTTATTGGATGACTGCCGAAGCTCAGATGATTTTGAACCTTTGTGGGCAGTGTTTCTCTGACCTCTGGTCCTGCCAGGCCCCTGAAAGACCACTTCAGAACCTTGGGTAAGAGATGTGGTCATTTGGTCCAGGTTCATTTGGTCTGAACTGAGACCAGCCCAGCGGTTTGGAACCAGCTCAATCTAAATCGAACCGCCCACTTTCAACTAAAGAAAAGTGTTCTTTTTTTTCTGAACTGGTTTGAAGTCCAGTTTGAGCCACTACGAACTGAACCAGCATTTCAGTGTTCACACATATCCCTACCCTGGATGCCTGGGCAGGATTTTTGCTGACAGAGAGAGAGCTTTTGCCTGGCTGCCAAACGTGGCCATGAGTTACTTGTATAGAGACAGCCTGATTGTTATACGGTAGTCGCTCTGTAATCCTATACTGAACTCCTCCAAAATTCTGCTTTTAATACCAAGTGTCTGGAGTTATGCTTTGTGTTAGAGCAAGCACAGAGTAGCTTAATCTTGCACGCTTTTCAGCTCATTTGTTTATGCCTATGATATATTTGTATCACCGAATGCTTGCAGAAATAAGAAGTCTATAAGCCTGCCTTCGGGCTTACTCTTTTAATAGAGTCCCGTCCCCCGCCCCCCAAGGCTTAAGGGTGGCATATAAATAAACCAAATAAATAAATAAATAAAATGTCACTAAACTAAAATAGTATTGGAAGGGAAGAGGAAGAAATCAAAGTGAAACATGGCACGTAGAAAAGCTCTAGCTGGGGACTGCATCTTTCCTAGCCAGTTTGGTCTAGTGGTTAGGGAGCCGGACTCTTATCTGGGAATACCAGGTTCGATTCCGCCCTCCCCCATGAAGCCAGCTGGGTGACCTTGGGCTAGTCACAGCTCTCTTCTGAGATCTCACAGGGTGTTCTATTGTGGGGAGAAGAACAGAAGGTTTGTCAGCCACTTTGAGTCCCCTGACATGGGTGAGAAAAGTGGGGTACAAAAGACAACTCTTCTTCTTCTTCTTCTTCTTCTTCTTCTTCTTCTTTAGCCACAGTGGCCAATGGTAGCCTTGGGTACAAGTATGGGATTGATGATTTAAGGATAAGAACGTTCTGGTCTGGAGTCCCCTCTGTGGAGAACTGGCTAATTAAATTGACTGAATTAGCAGAGATGGGCAAATTAACAAACCTTTTAAAAACAGGACAATAGATAACTGTGTAAAATACTGGAGACTCAATTATGTACAAGAAGAAGGAATTGGAACTGCTAGATTTGATTGACCTACAAGTGGGCAGCTGAAAGAGGGAAAAACAACTGATGAGAGCAAAGATAAAAGAGGGAGAGAAACTGAAAGAAGAATCAGAAGAATGGAGGAAGTGACCTACAGTCAACAACTGAAAAGTATTTGTAAGGCTTTATATCAAAAATGTGACGTTTTAAGGTAGTGTGATATATATATATTTTAAAAAGGAACATTCATCAAGCTCAGCTTTGACACGGGTCCTGCCACAAACTTTACTTGCCATGGTGCACCCAGAAGAAGCTGGAGACTTAGACACCAGGAGTCATGTGCCTGGGTCTTATTTTGCAAGTTAGTACAGACCTACAAGTGGGCCTTCCAACTGCTGGTACAAAGAAAGCATGTCCTGGAGCCCTGCTGGATCAACCACTGCCCATCTAGTCGATAAGAACATAAGAGGAGGCCTGCCGGATCTGAGCACAGCTCATCTAGTCCAGCATCCCGTTGCACATGGTGGCCCACCAAATGCTCATGGGCATCTCAAGCAGAGACAATGACAAACCTTTTCCTGCTCTTGAATCCCAGCAAATGGCCTTAGAAGCGTCTTGCTAGGCCCCCACCCCAGCCTGAAAGATGTACCTAGGCATCCATTCTAGTAGCCATTGATACGTCTATCATCCATAAATTTGCCCAACCCTTCCTTAAAGCCATCTAGACTGGTAGCTGTTACCACCTCTTCCGGCGACCAATTCCATAGACCAATGTCCCTCTGGGTGAAGAAATACTTTCCCTTGTTGGATCCGACTCTCCTGCCCATCAGCTTCATAGATGCCGCCTGGTTCTAGTGCTGTGTGACAGAGAAAAGAAATGTTCTCAATCCATCTTTTCTATACCGTGCATAATTTTACATACTTCATTCACGTCCCCTCCTCTTAAACGCCACCTCTCCAGACTGAAGAGGCCTAGACCAGAGCTTGGCTGGACATCCCTACGAATAACAGATTCCATCAGTTAGAGGACAACCTTGGGAAAGCCCTTGAGATACAGAACCATCAATGTAACATAAATCCTCGGGCTACCCACTTCCTCTCCTTTTATTTTAGCCAGGCTGCTAGCTGGGTGGCATTTTGGTTCCTCAAAGTATCTCTTAATAGAACAGAGAGAGCAGTTGTAATTACATTATACTAATACACCATTGAGTTGCTCTACAAACACAAATTAAATAGCTTTTTTTTTCCGCCTTTCCTTTTTTCCTTTTTTAAAAAAAACAAATGTAAGCAATTGGAAGACAAGTACAGTATGTGTTGTTCAGCCTGGAGGGAGAAATTTATATAGGAGTGTAGGGAACACGGATGAAAGAGGCATAATTCTTTGAGGGCAAGATGGAAGGAATCCAAACATGCTTCCAATGAAACACACACAAAAGCCTTTTAGATGGGAAGCCATGAGGAAGAAAAGGGATGTCCCACACTGCAGCCTGAATTCCCAGGGTAGGAGGATCAGAAAGAATGAGGAGAATGAAGCCCAGAGATGGTCATAATAATGTGTTGCAGGATCTAGAAGAGCCATGGACAACTGGAAGCCATGTGCTTATATATGGGCTTCTTCCTTTGGTTCTGTTTATTGGGCCCTGAAAAGGGGTGTCCATGAATGCCATTTTTGAGATATGATTCAGATCGAATACCCCAAAATTCAATTTGATTTGAATGTTTAAGATTCAAATTTAACCAAATTCAATTCGAATTCAGCAAATCTGAATCTACTCTTTCAAATTTTTCATTGGAATTTGCACTTACGAATATCGACAGCATTTGTAGATGCCTGCACACATCTTCCCCAGGTCTGTACACATCTGTACGCATCCATGCTTCAGTGGGTCCTTAGTGCCAGTGGAAAAACACCCCAGATCTATCAGGCCACATCCTCAATAAAAATAGAATAAATTAAAAAATACTGTACACATTCCTAGCAGAATACTGCATACAAACCAAAGGAATAATGCCCACATCAGTTGGGGTAGATGCAAGCAATGGAAGGGTGGTTGAAATCAAATCCTCTTCTTGTGACAATCCAGGCAAGGCTCATAACTTCACGGAAGGTCCTTCCAGTGAAGTGGAAGATGAAGGAATAGATCCCACTTGACAGTTCTTGCCATAAATCTAGAATCTTGACATGTTCAGTTCTGTAGAGAAGGGCTTCTACTTGAGGACAACTGTAAAATCAAGCACAGCTATGAATATGCAATCAGACAGGAGATGCAGATGTGCTCAGCATAGTGGGGCCTTTGCATGCTGGCAGGGAATTCTCTGCCATCTGGCACCTTGTACCATATGCATCAATGAGTTCATACCTGAGTCCACATCACTGCTGGGACGACCTGTCCACTTTCCATTGGGAAGGTTATTACCTGAGTAGAAGGCAGATGGGAAGGGAAGTAGTGGAAGGAAGCTAAATATATCTACAGTGAGTACCTTTATGCTCCCATCTTCTTGTGATTGTTTATCTGGGTAGCTTACAAAGAAGAAGAAGAAGAGTTGGCTTTTCTACCCCACTTTTCTCACCCATTTAAAGGGACTCACAGTGGCTGACAAAGCCTTTTCTATTCTTCTCCCCACAACAGAACACCCTGTGAGGTGGGTGGGGCTGTGACAGCTCGTAAGAGAGCTGTGACTAGCCCAAGGTCACCCAGCTGGCTTCATGGGGGAGGGCAGAATTGAACCCAATATTCCCAGATAAGAGTCTGGCTCCCTAACCACTAGACCAGCAGTTCTCAACCTTCCTAATGCTGCGACCCCTTAATGGAGTTCCTCATGTTGTGGGGACCCCCAACCATGGGGGTAGAGCAGTTGGGAAGTGGGAGGGAAGGGCGGCAGGAGACTTATCACGACCCCTCTGAAATAGTAGTTCAACCCCCAAAGGGGTCCCGACCCCCAGGTTGAGAACCACTGCACTAGACCAAACTGGCTAGAATAAAAATATTTATTTAAGTTTAAATAGCTCAGAAAATTCACCTTTGGGAGAGAATAGAAAATTACTGGTCACTTTGCTGATTGGTTATCTCATTCTGAAGGTGGACTGAACGTGGATGAAACCTTACGTGTGACCACAGCCCTGGAAGTTTGGGCTGGTTGGGTCCACGCCTCCTTGTGGTGGCCCTTGTGGTTTGCAGATTAGTGGGTAGGGTTGTGCACAATATTCAAATACATCTGAAATTCAGTCACATTTGTCCAAATTTCGATGTTGGAATTCAAATCGAATGTCCATAAATTCAAATTTAAAGATTCGAACGCATTTCAAATTTTTGAATCTATTTGTTTGACTTATTTGGACATTTGTATGTATACAGGTTGTATCAATTTGTATGGATCCGTACGGGATGAAAACTGGTTGCATACAGGATAAATATGGGATGCATATTTATTTATTATTTATTTATTATTTACATTTATATCCCACCCCATACCCAAAGGTCTCTGGGCGGGTTACAACAACAGATTAAAACAACAGATTAAAACAGAATGCACATTAAAAGACGTTAAACATATGAACATATACGGATGTGTAGGAGACGTGTAACAATGCATACAGGCACATACGAGTGTTGTCGACATCCATAAGTGCAAATTCAAACTGAAAATTTGAACAAATAGATTTGAATTTGCTTAATTCAAATCAAATTTGGGTAAATTTCAGTTTTAAAGATTCAAATTGAATTGGGTCCTTGCAAAGATCCGGATCTTGAAGGACTGGGTTCATTGAGGACCCCATTTCAAAGATCCAGATCTTGGTAGATCTGGATTAGGAATGGTAAGTGGGGAAACACACCATTATATTTTGGAACAGGAATCCCCCGTCTGCATGCTGGTGCAAACTATAGCAAGCCTCCTGTTATACGGATCAAACTGGAAAGAGGAGAAGGAAAACAGAACTTGATTGATGGCAGGAACTCAGATCTATTTCCAAAGTATGTTTTGCTCATCTAATATTCTTGTCTAAATCTGCCCAGAGGTGAATCTATGGTCAGATCACTGCTTTGATATTCAAAAATGTCATTTAGAGAGCATAACTTTTTACTCAAAGTACCAACAGAGAATTCCCCTCAAAATAAAACTAGAATGTTAGTCTTTGTAGGTCCTTTATGATTAAAGGCAGATGTATTTTTACTTCCAAAGTACTTGGAAGATGGACCATCTGGGCTAGTTTGTTTAGATCATCATGTAATGTGTTTTTGAAGCACCCTTGCTGCATATGTATCCACACATTATACGAATGTTCAAATAATTTGTACTTGTGAAAGAAAGATTTGGAAATTCATTCAGATGTTAAATTTGAATATATAGACATTTGATTCAATTGAATTTGATCAGATTTTGAATGTTTTTAATATTTATCGAAGTCCCTAGTTAATGGCACCTTCACTGGCAGCAATTCAGTAATGTGTAAGCAGGAAGCGAGGATCAGATCACACAGTCAGAGAGATGCAAAGAGAATTCTTTACCAGAGTCCAAAAATCCACACAGCACGAGAGGTTCTGAGAGCCAAATCCAGACTCAGAAGAATGGGTCAGAGTAACCCAGTATACTAACTACAGATGTGTACAGATGTTTTTTTGTCTTTGATTCATATCGAATTGAATGCAAGAAAATTCATGTTTGTTCATATAGAGTGTTTTTCCACCCTGTGAGGTGGGTGGGGCTATGAGAGCTCAGAAGAGAGCTGTGACTTGCCCAAGGTCACCCAGCTGGCTTCATGGGAATGGACGGAATCGAACCCGGTATTCCTAGATAAGAGTCCAGCTTCTTAACCACTAGACCAAATTGGCGATGACATTCATTTTTTAAGAAGCCATCATGGTAAGCCTCATGCTAGGGTGATATCACCTAGGCATGTTAGGTCCAAGGTCCAAAAGCAGATTTACACAGCTGGAGCTAGCAATGAATCATTCTGCAGTAAGGAAGCACACCAACCGTAAGCCCATCCTATGCTGAGCAATTAAGAAACAAAATGCAATTAAGCAGTGTCAGAAGTGATTAAGTAAATAAGTCGAGTAATTAAGCATGTGATTTGTGGACTATGTCATCTACACAAATAGATTTTGTCATTATCAGGATGGCGGTGGAGCAGAGGAATTAGGATGGCTGTTTCTCCAAATCTAAACCTTCATTATGTGCTGATGCAGAAATACCTGCAGCACTATATGGAAATCTGAGAAAGTATCCTGGGTGCCAGCCACAAAATGGTTGCCATGGACAAGGACTAGACCTTGGTTTAGTCTGAGTTTGAACCAACAGCCCCAAACCTAGGTTTGATTTGAATTTGAACTGGTGAAACTCCCCAATTGGATTCTAACTACAATATTTATTGTCAAGCAAAGGAAAAAGCAAAGCCATTCTAAGAAGGAACTGGAAAAGGTACAGAAAAGGGCAACCAGAATGATTAAGGGGCTGGAACACCTCCCTTATGAAACCAGGCTGCAACATCTAGGACTCTTCAGTCTGGAGAGATGGCGTTTAAGAGGGGACCTGATTGAAGCATATAAAATCATGCATGGTATAGAAAAGGTGGATAGAGAATGTTTCTTTTCTCTATCACACAACAAAAGAATCAGGGAGCATCTATGAAGCTGATGGGTAGGAGAGTCAAATCTGACAAGGGAAAGTATTTCTTCACCCAGGGGGTCATTGGTCTATGGAATCTGCTTCCAGAAGAGGTGGTGACAACAACCAGCCTAGATGGCTTTAAGAAAGGGTTAGACAAATTTATGGATGGCTACTAGAATGGATGCCCAGGTACATTTTTCATGCTGGGGGGGACAAGCAGGATGCCTCTAAGGCAGTTTGCTGGGATTTGAGAGCAGTAGAAGGTTTGTCCTTGTCCCTGCTTGAGATGCATATGGATAATTGGTGGGCCACTGTATGCGACAGGACGCTGGACTAAATGGGCTGTGGCCTGATCCAGCAGGGCTTCTCGTATGTTCTTGAGGGAGATCTGGACTCATAAACTATACCCAGATGACAGTGCCAAGATGAAGAATCTCAACTTCAATTTAGCTCTAAAGAAAGGGCAACATTTAGTGCCCAACTTGAATATTTCACATCTGTCCTCAATGGACAACCTCTTTAAGCTAACCATTCCTGCATCTCACCACCCACAGACCTTTCCAAGCACCATGGGCAAAACTGCCTCCTTCCAGAAATCACCCAGTAAGTAAAATGCAGCCACTAGGGATGTGCACAATTATTCATAACATTCGTTATCCGTACAAATTCAGACATTTGTGCATGGATTGAATGTCACAACATTCATACATTAACCTTCGTACAAATAGTTCAGACACTGGTTAAATTGGGGATGCGTATCTGATATGAGTTCTTATCGGATAATTATCAGATTCGTATCCATTCATATTCGATATATATCTGTTGGTATCAGATATTTGTACAAATTTGTATGAAAACATTCATATTGAATAGAATCCTACCAGATTGAAAGGGGATCCATTCAAATAAATACAAATTTTCTAATATTCAATTTGTTACAAATCAAATGCCAAAAAGCCCATCCATGCACATGCCTAGCGGTCACAGCTTTAGGCTCTTTGAAGGTGGCAGGATTCTAATTCAATACAAATGTTGGATTTGAATCCCATATGAAGCTTTTATATATCCGCTCCAAACGGGGCACCCCCCTCCCCAGGTTCACAAATGTTACGAAGCTTTGTACAAATGTATTGAAACATTCAACTTGGATTTGCATGTCAGTCTTCAGATGTGCCAACATTCAATTTGGATACAAATGTTCGAATTCAGCCAAATTCATACAAATTTTGAATGTTACGAATATTCGTGCGCATCTCTGGTTCTAGAAGGAATCCCCAAAAGGGTTGAAGCAAACACCATGCTGCTCCCTGTCCTTTCCACTTCCATATCAGATATCTGCCATCCCCATAGAATCAGCTGTTTTCCTAAATTCCAGGACTGTTCCCCATTCCCATAGAACTGGGTGTTCCCCTTTAATTCCCAGGTACATCATCCACTTCCAAAGAATTGGGCTGTATCCTGACGTCTCTTACTTACTCCCCTGTATTTCTGAATATTCTTGATTAAAGCATAATTTATTCCAGAACATCCAAATATAGCAGAACGAGCAAGCAGCGTCTGAATGCAGCCTCAGGTTTTTGGTTTTCCCCTCCTATTTCCTATTTCCCAGTTCCCCTTGGCTGTCTGTGAATTTTGTGTTCGTGTCGGTTTGGAAGAATCTAACCCATGCAAACATGAACAAATTACTGTTTCTAAAAATACTTGGATTGGAAGAGATTGTAGCATTGTGCATGCCCAAAGTCATAGTCTCTCCCCCCGCCGCTCTCTTGCACACGTTTTAAGCCAGGATTGGCAAAACCATTTATCACTGCTTGAGTTTGGACTTTCCTCCAGTATAACAGGAGTCCAGAGGCGGCTGGCTCTATGGATGTTGGTCCTGGGACTAAAGTCAGGCTGATTTTGTATTTCATAGATGAAAGCAAAACAAAAGATGATGAGAAGGTGAGGAAGTGAATTACATCTCAGGTAATGAACTTGTACTGCTGGGTGGGTGGAAGGAAGGAAGGAAGGAAGGAAGGAAGGAAGGAAGGAAGGAAGGAAGGAAGGAAGGAAGGAAGGAAGGAAGGATGGATGGATGGATGGATGGATGGATGGAAAGAAGGGAGGGAGGAAGGGAGGGAGGAGGGAGGGAGGCTCCTTTACCCTTCCTTGCAATGCCCACATCTACCAGCTGTTAATCTGCAATAAGAATGTGCACGAATATTAAAAAGTCCAAATATTCCATTTGAATCTGACAAATGTCAACATTCAAACTCGAATTAGATTTTCAAATATCCAAATTTGCACATTCAAACTCAAAAATGGATTTTTGAAAATCCAATATGGATTTTCAAATGATTTGAATGTGTAGATTCATTTTTATCATATATGAATCTGCAAGAAAATTATCTGTATCTTGCACTTAAAATACGGGTTTAAAATGGGGCGCATATGGGATAATACAGGAGGCATATGGATTTTTAGGGAATGAGAACAGATACGTATAACAGATACAAATGTTGTTGACATTTGTATCTTTAAATACAAATCTAAAATTTGAATGTACAGATTTGAATAATCCAGATTTGAATCAGATTTTATTACATTCAAATCTTAAATATCCAAATCTACTTGGATTTGAATGTCAAAAATACATTCGTGCACATCCCTAATCTGCAATATGGACATAGCTTTTAAAAAGGGAGGGGGTAGAGAACCAATGTGCTTTCTTGCAAAAAAGGAACACTTTACAGAAATTCCAGATTGGAAGGATAATACTGCACAATGAACACGAGAACTTACATTTTGGTGTGTTTTTCCTGCAGCAGAAACTGGTGGGATATAAGATTAAACTTGTGTGTTTTTCTCCTGTAATCCTCTCAGCTAGAGCAGAAGCATCAGATATGCATTGGTTCAGTGTCGCAATCCAGATTTGCAACCTGAATCCTTGGCTCTGGGAAACCTGGGGGAGGTAGTTTATGGCTACCTCGGTCTTGGCTGCAGTCCTGAGAACCACAGCGATACGTGGTTACAACCCAAGGGGCTGCAACGATCTTGGTACCATTAGACTGGTACGATCACCGGGTGTTGCGACAGTATTCCCTTATAAGCCACCGGCATGCCTATAAGGGGTCACCATGTGCTCTTATGGTGATTAAAGACAGAGAGCACAGGAGAAAGAAGTTAGGCGGGAGACAAGATGGGCTGGAAAAGAGGAAGTTTATTACTCTGCAAAGCTTTTTATATCCCCCACAAGAAGGCGGGGAAGGAAGTGACCTCAGGATAAAATCCAGGGAGGCGATAGGTGGAGCTGTGTCAGCTGAGCAGGTCAGAAGTCCTTCTGATGTCATAACCCATGGTGGTAGGCGGGGAGGATCCTCAAGCAGGAAGAGAAGGCGGATGCCATGCGGCCAGGTAGCCATTCTGCCTTCAGGCTAAAAGTCTAGCACCCTGCTGTGCTGGGTGTGTACTGCAAGCTAGGAGAGTAGGAAGATTCTTTTTACTCTGAGGCTTGGGAAGCTGGTGGGAAAAACCTGGGCAAATTTGCAATTGCTACAGTGCAGGTGTATGAACATTTAATATCCTTGTCAAATGCTGCCAACAATTCTATATGCTCTGTGTGTGGAGTGAATATATTTATACATATGAGTGTATTTGCACTGCTGCGTTAAAGACAATTATGTGTTTTGTCTGAACCAGCTTCAGCCAAAAGGCAAAACATTCACTTTGCATTTCAGGAAGTACAAGTAGGCCAGTGCATACAGGGGGAAAAAAAGCTTTCAGCAATATTAGTGGATGGAGCAAATTTGCACACATGATTTCGGAATAGAAGGGAAGGGGAGAGACAAGGATCAGAGAATAAAAGGGGTATACTTAGGAAGAGAAGAAGTGATCAAAGAACATGCAACATGGATTTCAGCGTGGTGCCTGTGTTCTAGTGTGGCACTGAGTTGCAGAAGACCTGTGGGGTGTCCCCTTGGTGATGATTCAGTTTTGATCTGTCTTTCTTCAAACCTGTTGGAAAAGGTGAGAAAGAAGGTTAGGTTTTCATGGGCAAAGGGAACCCCCCATCCACTCCTTCGCATCCCACCTTGACCCCCACTAAATTTTTTGCCATCACCACCCTTCTTTCCATCTCAGTGATCCAGTTTGGTCTTGTGGTTAGGGAGCTGGACTCTTATCTGGAAATACCGGGTTTGATTCCACACTCCTTCATGAAGCCAGCTGGGTGACCTTGGGTTAGTCACAGCTACCTTCTGAGAAAAGAGGGGTGGATAAGCCAACTCTCATCCTTCCTGTCCCTCCAAGCTGGAAGCAGAGCCTAAAACTCTCCCATTGGGCCTCTCTCCAGACATCTGCTATTTTGGAGTATTCTGGAATAAAGCCCTCCTAGGTATAAAGGAATAAAGCACTCCAGAATTCCCCAAAACAGAAGAATAAGTATGCGACATCTGGATGCAACCACTGTAATTATACAGTCATCTGCAGTAACAGCTACAGCCCAGGACTTCATTGGAAAGGCTACAAGTAGGTCTTCAGCTATGGCTGCTTCTCCATTTACAAGTTGTGGGCACTTCTGTTGCTACCCTGTCTCCATTTTCAGTGGTAATAGGGATCTTTAAAGTGATGGTGCATGCTGTTTTGTGGCACAGTTGCTCACAGAGGGACCTCTTCAGCAGGGCAGATTCTTCCTACAATTCCTGGAGGCATCATAGAAAATGGAGGCAAGGAGGGTGTCTTGGCTATGGCTATGGCTAGGACTAAGGTTGAGATGGGAGTGGGGATGTAGCCTCATCTTTGATGCCTGTGGACTGTCATACTTGTCATGGTCTGTCAGATTTTATATACTTCAGTCAGGTTACGATTAGGGTTATGGCTAGGGTTAGGGTTAGAACATAAGAACATAAGAGAAGCCTTGCTGGATCAGGCCACAGCCCATCCTGTCACACGCAGTGGCCCACCAAATGCTCACGGGCATCTCAAGCAGAGACAAGGACAGACCTCCTCCTACTCTTGAGTCCCAGCAGATGACCTTAGAAGCGCCCTGGTTCCTCCCCCCCCCCCAAAAGGGTATGGCTAGGGTTATGGCCAGGGTTTGGGTTTGGGTTTGGGTTAGGGCTAGGGCTAGGGTTAGGGTTAGGGTTGGGGTTGGGATTGGGGTGGAGCTGGAAGTGGAGATGTGACCTCATCCTTGATGCCTGTGGACTGTTACACATCATGGTCATTCAGATATTATATACTTCACTTGGGTCCCCTGGGGTCAAGAAGCCCAGGCATCACAGCCTGATTCCTTCAATCATTCTGGTCACTCTTCCCTGTTACTGTAGCATGCCTTCTTTGCTTTCCCTGGACACGTTATTAAATGGACCCTAACCTTATCTTTCCCTCTCCTTCCCTCCTCTTTTCCACCCTGCAGGTCTCCACAGAATGGAGCAAGAATGAGAGGGAAAAAGCAGACAGAAAAGCATGAACTGGAGGCTTGTTGAGTTCCTCTACTTCCTCTTTATATGGGACCATATAACAGTACAGCCCTCCCACCAGGAACCTGCTGTGACCAACCAACATGTCTCCCAGGAATTTGATTGGCTTATTTCAGACAGGGGGCCTTTCCACCACTCGCGGAGCTATTTATCCTTTGTGGAAAGACATCGTCAAGGATTTACAACTCGGTATAAAATATACAGGTAGGCCACTGTCTTCTCCCTATTCTCCCCATCATTATGATCATCATGATTATTTTAATGGGTGTTCCCTAATGTCCATGTCGCCAGGTGTGGGGAAAAAAAGTCTTTTGCTTAATGTGATTAGTTTTCTGCTTAATTTTAAGACAAAGTCTTTGATTTAAGGTGAAATTAATTTGCAATACTAACACCGCGAGTTCTGGTACATTCATTTGGACATTCACAGTGGGGGTTGGAGCATAAGGGAGGCTGAGCACTGGAGAATCAGCCCTTTCATATTGTGCTCTTGGGTAACAGGTCTGAGCGTCCCTTGGACCACAAGGGGATCCATTGGAAGGACAAATCCTGAAACTGAACTCAAAGGCTTTGGCCACACAAGGAGAAAACAGGGCTCACTGAAAAGGGCCCTGATGGTGGGAAAGATGGAAGGCAAAAGGATATGCAAAGGGTAGAATTATAGGAATGTAGTGTTGGAAGGGACCTCCGGGCTCATCCAGTCCAACCCCCTGCTCAATGCAGGATTCCCTAAAACCATACCAGACAGATGTAGGTCTGGCCTCTGCTTGAAGACCTCCGGTGAAGGAGAACCCACTACCTTCCATGGCAACCTATTCCACTGACTGATCACCCTCACTGACTCCCTTGTAGTATCATACTGTTGTTTCTAGTCCTCCCATCCTGTGTAAATTAGAATAGGGACAATCACTTTGTACTTTGACAGTCCTTCAGAGACTTGAAGATCTTGTCTCCTATCAGTCTTCTCTTCTGAAGGTGGTGGTTGGATAATGTTATGGAGGCAACAAACAAGAACTTGGGCCAATTCCAGGGGCCTTTCTCACTTACCACTGTTCTGAATACAAGCCCTCCTGGTTCTCTTCTGTGCACACATTAGTGTGGATGGAGAGGCCCCATCCACTACTGGTATACATTTCTATGGAGTATTCTTCATAATCATCAAAGGCTGATTCTGGTTAGTTTTTAAGGCCCTTTCTGCACGCACCAGTGATCTGGATTAAAGGAGTCTCTCAATTGGGACCAAAGGCCTCCTGATATGCATGCTAATGAAGATCAAGGAAGTTCTACCCCACTGTTCCGTCTCTGCCTGCACTAGACAGTGCCAGATCCGGATTAAGATTCAGGGGCCCGGATCCAATCTGTTGTAGACCGATGGTGCACTCCTAGCCCTGGGAGACTTGCACAAGAATTGCACCTGTGGGGAAGTGTAGGCTGGATCAGAGCCTTCAGTGCAAACAGCACTGATCTGACCCATGCTTCAAGTAATCTGGATCACAGGCCTCCACGTCGTCTGGATCTTTGGGACCATCTGATCTGGATTATCACCCATGAGTTCAGCAAAGGTTGTCTAGGTGCCACCTCCATATGCAGACATAGAACCGGTGATTGGCTCAGTAGCCATGGGTGTTCACTGATTTTTCAGACCTCGGTTTCTTCGTTTCCCTCTTTGCTATTGCTGCTGAGCTAGAAGCCATGGAAGATCTTTCCTTTTCAACCCTCATCCCATCGCTAATTGCCGTACTGTTCCTTGCTTAGTGGTAATTTCCCTGGAGTATCTTGTTGTGAGTGAACATGGACTCAGCACATTAGAGTTGTGTCATTTACACTGGAAATGCTGAGAGATAAAAAAAAAATACCACCGCCTCCCTGATGGGGCTGGCAGAAAACATTTCAAGGGCTTTGCTGCAGTCAGAAGGCAGACTTTGGAAAGCAAACACTTCCTTTTCTAATTGGCGATTGTGCCCAGAATGGATTTGCTACTAAATCCCATGAACCAGGGATGCTTCTGACACGTGTCTTATGTGTTTTGCTTGGAACTGATGTTCTGGGATGAATGGGCTCATTCTCAATCCAGTTATATTTGACATTCAATTCGAATATGAATATCCGATTCTGGGTTTTATGTCTCACTGTCTGAGAAGGCTCTTGCAACCACTGTCTTAGATAACTTTAGGATTAGGAGTAACCTCATGGTAGGTGAGAATTGTTGCGTGCGCCTCATCCAGTGTGAGGAGTGCCCTGCCTTTGGAGGCTAGATGATGTGATGGATGATCACTCCTGTGGAATTAGTGATTAGAGAAATGTGCTGTTGCATATTTTATTAGAGAGGAGCACCGCTGTATAGGATGATTGGAAAGAATTGGCCGTCACCTTCAGGACGTGAGACAAGTGCTTTTTCATTTGTAACTCAAGAGACGTACTATTGCACCGATTCAGACAGAGTAAGTATTGCATTGGCAGCAGGTTCTGAGACTGGAGGAGGAACACATGTTGCGTCCAAGCCTGGAAAGAGGTGCTACTGAGCGTACGAAGGAAGCAAATAGGGATAAGGATAACATGTTTGTCACCTTTGCAATGCCTATGAACCGTGAAGGTTCTAAATTTTGCGTTCAAGTGGAATTTTGGCTGTATTTGAAGAGTGACCTTTACGTGTGCGGTGAATGCTAAGGTGCATTTACTTCAAACTTTGGATTAGATCTGGATTGAATTTGGATTGGATTTGGAGCAGATTCGTAGGTGGCGGGAGGGATTTGAAGAGAATTGTGAGCCAATTTGGTCTAGTGGTAAAGGAGCCGGACTCTAACCTGGGAATACCGGGTTTGATTCCGCCCTTCCCCACAAAGGCAGCTGGGTGGCCTTAGGCTAGTCACAGCTCTGTTTCTGAGCTCTCACAGCCCCACCTACATCACAGGGTGTTCTATTGTGGGGAGAAGAACAGAAGCTTTGCTAGCCGCTTTGAGTCTCCTTAAATGGATGAGAAAACCAGAGTAGAAAAGCCAACTCCTCCTCTTCCTCCTTCTTCTTCCATTTGCACAAAAGAAAAGTCCCCCCCCCCCCCGCAAAAAAAGCTGTAGTTAGAGGACCAAAACATTCTGTTAATAGAAAGTGTGGGATCTTATTCAGTGTGAGCAAGCAAGTTCAGTCTTTTGTTATCATTGTACCTTGGGTTGCACCAGGTCTGCAGCAGTTCGGTCACAACAGTTACCTAGACTGTTCCAGAGACATTCCTTTAGAACAGCGGTTCTCAACCTTCCTAACGCCATGACCCCTTAATGGAGTTCCTCATGTTGTGGAGACCCCCAACCATGGGGGCGGAGCAGCTGGGAGGTGGGAGAGAAGGGCAGCAGGAGACTCGTCGCGACCCCTCTGGAAAGGTAGTTTGACCCCCAAAGGGGTCCCGACCCCCAGGTTGAGAACCACTGCTTTAGAAGAAGATTTGCTTGGTTGAAACATGCCTGGCGTCACTAACACTTGCTTGGATTGTTCTAGTTTTGTCCACATTATACTGGACAAAACTTTGAAATAGAAATTGCATACAAATGGATGGATGGATGGATGGATGGATGGATGGATGGATGGATGGATGGATGGATGGATGGATGGATGGATGGATGGATGGATGGATGGATGGATGGATGGATGGATGGATGATGTAGATGTAGATTGTAAAAGAAGAAGAAGACCCTGCTTTTCTCACCCTTAAGGGGACTCAAAGCAGCTGATAAATGTTCTCCCCACAACAGACATCCTATGTGGTGGGTGAGGCTGTGAGGGCTCAGAACGAGAACTGTGACTAGCCCAAGGTCATCCAGCTGGCTTTGTAGAGGAAGAAAAAGAAGAGTTGGCTTTTATACCTGCTTTCCCTCATCCTTGAAGGGCCTCAAGGCTGAAAACCTTCTGTTCTTCCCACAACAGATACCCTATGAGATAGGTGGGGCTGTGAGAGCTCAGAAAGAAAACTGTGAGTAGCCTAAGGTCACCCTAGCTACCTTTGTGGAGGGGTGCAGACACAAACTGGGGAATTACATGATAGGAGTCCAGCACTCGAACCAGAAAACCAAATTGGCTCTATGTATAGATATAGATGATATAGAGATATAGATATATCTTTTGTCCACAACAGTGGGTTGCAGTCACATCTGCAATTGCAAATATATTTCTAGTTCAGAGGTATTCCAAGGGGTTCAGATCAAACCAAACACTGTGCTGCTGAAAGAAAAAAATAGTTTGAAATTGTTCTGAACACACACAAAAAGGTTCATACCTTAGAATCAGTGCATGTAGTATACAAAGAAGGAAACCTTCTGGCTCTCCCCCATGGTGTATTGTAAGCCTACTGCTCACAAGCTTTTGTGAATGATAGAATCTTGCTTCCTCCTTTATCTGCTTTTCTGACTCTCTCTCTCTTTCTTTTGCAATTGGGAATGGAGCTCACATTCTTGGATTGCAAGCCAGGCAGTAACTTGCTTCACAGGGGCACAGTTTGCATTTGTTCTGATGCGAACATCCCTGTTGGTTGCCCTGCATAATACATCTGGGATCCTCTTTCATATAACTGCATCTGGAGAACAAAAAACTGTTTCAGTTGGTACACCAGCGATAGGAAACTCTTAAACAGAACTGGGCAGGCCAGGTTGGCCCACATGTTAGCAACTTGGAGTGCTCCATACTGGTGTGTGCGCGAATGCAATTTTCAGGATGCGAAAATTTTGATACTCAAAAATTCGACTTGAAATTGTTAAATTCGTTAAGGCTAGAAAAACCAACTTTTCTTCTTCTTCCCCCATGAAGCCAGCTGGATGACCTTGGGCTAGTCACAGCTCTCTTCTGAGCTCTCACAGCCCCACCCACCTCACAGGGTGTTTGTTGTGGAGAGAAGAACAGAAGGTTTCTCGGCCACTTTGAGTCCCCTTAAATGGGTGAGAACAGCAGGGCAGAAAAGCCAACTCTTCTTCTTCTTCTTCTTCTCCTCCTCCTCCTCCTCCTCCTCCTCCTCCTCCTCCTTCCAGGAAGCCTGCAGGGTGACCTTAGACTAGTCACAGCTCTCTTCTGAGCTCTCACAGCCCCACCCACCTCACAGGGTGTTTGTTGTGGGGAGAAGAACAGAAGGTTTCTCGGCCACTTTGAGTCCCCTTAAATGGATGAGAACAGCAGGACAGAAAAGCCAACTCTCCTCCTCCTCCTCCTCCTCCTCCTCCTCCTTCTTCCATGAAGCCTGCAGGGTGACCTTGGACTAGTCACAGCTCTCTTCTGAGCTCTCACAGCCCCACCTACCTCACAGGGTGTCTGTTGTGGGGAGAAGAATGGAAAGCTTTGTCAGCTGCTTTGAGTCCCCTTAAATGGGCGAGAAAAGCTGTTTAGGAAATCCAATTCTTCCTCTCCTTCTCCTTTGTCAATCCTTTCATGCAGTTGCACAAATTTGTGCACCAATTTGGAGCATCTGAAAATAGCTGCTCTCCTCCCCCCCCCCCCAATACATTGCTGCTAGAAAGCAATACTGCCAGCAACGTTTCTTCTCAGTTACAACCCCAGGAAAAGCCAGAAATTCTATCTCATGTCTGTTCTGATTCCCCCCCCTCCCGCCAGCCTTCTCCCCTCCAGATGGGACTCCCAGGCTGGTTTCTTTCCTCTTTGATGCTCCAAGATTGTGGCTCCCTTGGAAGCACTTCCAGATCTCCATGACATAAATCTGCTCGCCCGCGCACGGGAGAGGGGAAGCTCTTGAGAATGTCTTTTAAGGTTCTAACAAGTCAAGCAGAAGCCATTACTCGGTTCCAGCCGTCACACGCTTCCTCTTCCCGGCCCACGAAAATTGTGGCTTGCTCCATCCTTCCAGAGCACTTATGTAAAGAGAAAGAGTTCATTGTGTCTTAACACCAGGCATCAATTCTCTCTTAAGCACAAGAAGTCCCGCTTCTACCTATTAAAGTGTTTTCTATTTTTGAAACCGCTGTAATTTCCCACTCCCTGCCTTTCTTCCCTCTTCCTTGTTCCATTGCTATTTCTGAAGGCAGAGAACCACCCACCCACCTCTATATGGGGTACTCACCCGCCCACGAGAAAGTGCTGAGGGTCAGGTTCCAACGTTAGGTGAGAAAGCTGCCTGCCTTAGGAGCAGAAGAAAATATGCTGTGGTTCCTGTTTTAAAGGGAATGGTTCCAGCATCCTGAGTGGAAGGAATGAACAGAGGTCAGAAGAAGAAGAGGAAGAGTTGGCTTTTCTACCCCACTTTTCTCACCCATTTAAGGGGACTCAGAGCTTTCTATTCTTCTCCCCAGAACAGAACACCCTGTGAGGCGGGTGGGGCTGGGAGAGCTCAGAAGAGAGCTGTGACTAGTCCAAGATCACCCAGCTGGCTGCATGGAGAATGAAGAAAAGTTGGCTTTTCTAGCCCATTTTTCTCACCCATTTAAGTGGACTCAAAGCGGCCGACAAAGCTTTTCTTCTCCCCACAACAGAACACCCTGTGAGCTCAGTGGAGAGCTGTAACAAGCCCAAGGTCACCCAGCTGGCTTCATGGGGGAGGGCAGAATCGAACCCGGTATTCCCAGATAAGAGTCCGGCTCCCTAACCTCTAGACCAAACTGGGCAATAGGCTATATGATGACAGACAGGATGTCTCTGAAGGCCATTTGCAGTGATTCAAGAGCAGGTGAACGTTTTGCCTTTGTCTTCTGCTTGAGATGCCCAGAAGCAGTTAGTAGGCCACTGTGTGAGACAGGATGCTGGACTACATGGGCTCTGGCCTGATCCAGCAGGGCTCAGGATGCAAGACTAGAGGGGTTGTGGCCTTATTCAGAGGGGCTTCTCTTAATTCATGGAGTTCAGGTGTATCAATGGGCATTAGAATGGATGACTGGGTACCACCTCCAGGCTGAAAAGATGGGCATGATGCCAGTAAAGGACATTTGTAGGAAGTCAAGAGCAGGTGAAGGTTTTGCCTTTGTCTTCTGCTTGAGATGCCCAGAAGAAATTGTTGGGCCACTGTGTGTGGTATACAGTCAGCTGTGGCCTGATCCAGCAGGGCTCCACTTGTCTTCTTCTTATGACATACACCTCCAAAGGATATGATGCCATTTCAGTGGAACAAACTAGAAGATATGAAGCTTGGAAGGTGTCAAACAAAGTTTGGGCCAATCAATGAGAATCAGGGCTATCAGTCTTCATTAGACCTCGTGGCAATAAGAGGTAGTCTTATTCTGAAGACCAGCGGATGGGAGACGGCATGAGGAGCAAGTTGTGCACTTATATCTGACTCGTGGGCTTATGGGAGCAGACTGTTGGACCGGATGGATCATGGGTTAATTCAGTGAGGGCTTTTCTGATGTTCTTATGTTAAAATGTAAAGAAAATCTTAGACCCTTTCTGCACATACATTAGGTCTAGATTAAGAAGCTTCTGTATCTGCATGTTAATGTAGATCCTAGAGGCCCCACCCCTTCTGGTCCATCTCCACCTGCCCTGGACAGAGCCAGATATGGATCAAGAGGCCCTTAATCTGGAAATCTGCTAGATCCATTTAATTAGGTTTAGCAGAGGACTAAGCGTCTTGTTCTGGAATATGGGAGGTGTAATTTACAGATGTTGGCTGCCTCCAGTCTTGCGGAATAAATCCGCAGATAAAGATAAAAGCACAGCTTACCTGCTGTGCAGTGACGACCAACTGTCCCAACTCAACAAGCAGCTCTGTAGCTTCCCATTCGACCCTGAGAGAGCTGAGTCGGCACTTGCGGTCACATGGGTTGAGGTAGCCAATCGCATTTGAGCTGCCCTCCTTTTACCTCTCTGATCCTTCCTTCCTTCCTTCCTTTCTTCCTTCCTCCCATCCCCTTTTAAGAGAGATCTTTTCAAATGCTGCTTTTCTGAAAACCCAACTCCTAATTGAGCTTACCCGGAGCTGAAGTGGATTCTACAGCAGCCTCCATCTGTTCTTTTTTAAGGATAATTTCCCACTCTCTTGTTAGCGGCCTGCAAAAACTTTTGCAATCAGTGATAGAACATAATAAATAGAACATAATAAATATTTTAAACAAATATATAAATACAAAACCATGTTCCTGCATTATATACATGTACAGTAAGCCATGCTTGGCAGCTCCGGAGAGCTTATTCATAAACAAGTTTGGGTTTTTAAGCCATTCGTCAGTTTCTGCAGGGCTCCGAGACTATTCACATATATTTCGCTTCACAGAGCTTTGCGCTGACACAGTCATTTGCAATAAAATATTGACAGAAAGCCACAATGAGGCCAACTTCACAAGGGAGTCATCCGTGCTGCTTGGATAAATCCCTCTAGGATCAGAAAGCAAGCAGTAGGGAGAGGCGGCGTGAGCCAGAGTCTCAGAAACCATTTAGTGAGTCAGTCTGCTGACACTTAATGGCATCGCTCTTGTGGTGCCAGGGCCTACAGGAATGGTTGCAAATGACAGCATGGCGCCACGGGGCGTCTGTGCCTCTTTCAGCGAAGGAGAGGATGAAATGGTTGGAATGTTTACCACCAAGCTCCTGCGATGGGAGGAAAAGTTGTCCGTTTGGCAGGGGTTAAGCTTCCTAGCAGCGCAAGGGGGTGAAATGAGAGGTGGTCGTCCAAAGAGGCGACTGTCTGGTAGGGATGTGCCCGAATATTTGAATTTTGAATTTAAACATTTGAATTGAATTTCAAATTTTGGGACTCTTTCGTTTGAATTATCCAGACGTCCGTATCTGTACTGGTTTGCACACTATGCGTACTTGAAGATCTCTACCTTCCCCACATCTGTACACATCTGTACGGATCCGTATGGGGCGGAAATAGGTTGCATACGGGATAACTATGGGATACATATGCACATGTACAGATGTGTACAGATGTTGGGAAGATGCGTATGGGAATCTAACATTTGAACCCCTACATTTGAATGTTAGGTTCGTCTTTAAAGATATGAATCTGTACGCATTCCACAAAAATCTGTATGCATCCCGTTTTAATCCCGTATTTTAAGCACAAGATATGCATAATTTTCACACAAATTCATATATGACAGATGCAAATTTACACATTCAAATTATTTGAAAATCTGTATTGGATTCTTGAAAATCTGATTCGAGTTCAAACGTCAACATTCAACGGATTCGGATTGGATATTGGAATTTTTGAATATCTGTGCACATCTCTACCTCCTAGCAGCAGAAAGAGGGGAAAGGAGAGGTAGCAATCCAGTGCTGCTACTGTCTGGTGGCCAACCAAGCTGGTAAGAGGACCATATCCTTGTCAACCATGACATTTTAAGCCTGTGGAAAATATAAGATACAGATGTGCACAGATGTTTTTTGGCATTGTATTTAAATCCCGCCCTGAGACCTTTTGGATATAAGGACGGGATATAAATAAATAAATAAATAAATAAATAAATAAATAAATAAATAAATAAATAAATAAATAAATAAATAAATAAATAAATCGAATATCCAAAAAATCCAATTCGATTAGAATCTGTTAAATTCAAATTTAACAAGATTGGTTCGTATTTACCAAATCTGAATCCATTCATTTGAATTTTTGATTTGAATCTGCACATACAAATGTCGACAACATTTCTATGTGCACTTACGCATCTTCCCCACATCTGTACACATCCATACACATCTGTACACATCTGTACATGTCCATGTGCATACTTACAGATGCGGGAAAGATGTGGATCGTGTATGAATCTCTGCACATAGGAGTGTCCAGATAATTCGAACAAGTAGATCCAAAATTCTGCTTGAGTTCAGATGTCAAAATTCGGCACATTTTATCAGATTTTGAATGCCTCTGAATCTTGTGCACATCCCTGATGTAAGCCCATCTGGTCCAGCATCCTTTCTCACACATTGGCCAATCAATTGCTCTTGGGCATCTCAAAACCTTCACCTGCTCTCCACTCCCTGAAAATGTCCTTAGAGGCATCCTGCCTGTCCCCCTGACATGGAGGATGTACCTAGGCATCAGTTCCAGTAGCCATTAACAGACATGTCATCTATGAATTTGTCTAATTCTTTTTAAAGCTAGTCACCATCACTCCTGGTGGAAAGATGCTCCTACCTTAAATAAGATAACAAGAACCTCCATTCCACCTTTTCCTGGGAATGGCACCTGACACTGGTCAGATTGCCTTGAAGTGTTTTTTTTTTCAAGTGCATTTCTCTGCATATGCCTGTTGCAGCACAGAGTGTACGCAAAACACATGTAGCCAAAATCTCTCCTAGGTGGGCTGTTGAAGATCAGCCACTGAGTCATATTAACCCAAAATTAGAAGTGCAGCAAACTAAGTGATAGGCAGGAGGTCTGTGTCAGACAGGAGATTTGGGGTGGGGGTGAGAGGAATTGCAAAAATATTCAGTTGACTTGTCTGTGGGGGTGTGGGAGCTAATAAAAAACTTCAGAGGTGTTATCCAGAGGAGAAGATAATTTAAGGAAAGTGATAATTTGAGGCCTTTTAGGGAAAAGGGACAGTGAGTCAAGAAGTGGGAATGAAATGATTACACGTTCTGGATAAAAATGGGGGTTCTGGAAAATGTCATACCATCACCCAGCCCATAAGTGCAAAGGACATGGTATCCTTCCGCATAACCCATGGCTCAGAGCTGGGATTCTCTCCTTTAGGGGCGTGCACTAGGGGTGTGCATGAATATAAATTTCAACACTTGAATATTTAAATGTCCGACTTCATACGAATAGAGAGAAAATGAATGCATTAGAAAGAAGCCTCCCCCTCTCCCCCCCCCCCCGAGTGCTTAAAAGGCAGTTTGGAGAATCAGGAGGCCCAATTTGGGATAGATTCAAAATCCTGGGCCCTGATCACACTAGTAGTTTAGGACAACCTCAGGTCATCTTCAGGTTGTGTTACATTTTATTCACTGCATTTTCCAAGCTGGCTTATACCCATCAGATCATTCTAACCAGGATCCTTTTTTTCCAGAGGACCCAGCCTGTCCTGGCATCCTGGGTCATCCCACTGTGTGACCTTAGGCTAGTCACAGCTCTCTTCTGAGCTCTCACAGCCCCACCCGCCTCACAGGGGTACCTGTGGTGGGGAGAAGAACAAAAGGTTTTTCAGCAGCTTTGCGCCCCCTTAAGGGTGAGAAAAGTGGGGTTTTAAAACTTCTTGCTAGATCTCCCAGCCTTTTCCGTCTGGGCTTTAAGACATCTTAGATCATCCCCAAGATACGAAAAAGCATGGAGTAATAAAGAATTAGGTAGCCCGTCTGTCATTCTGTCACTTCTAGCTCTCCTGGGTGACCAAGTGGATATCCTTCTCTATTCCTGACATCTTTTATTTGATTTTAAAGAGCTCAACATTTTTCAGTTTGGAAGGAACATTGGAGCTACTTCTGCGCTGCAATTCATCAGTCTGCTTTTGCCACTTAGAAAGAAGGAAGGAAAAATATGTTTTATTTTTTAAAAATGCATATAGAAGGACACTTCCTAGCTTTTTTGCAAGTATGATACTCTCTGCAGGCTGGAAGACAAAGTTCTGTTGATGTCTAGGTTAGGAAAGATTAAAAATGACAAATCGTGTCAAGTGTAATTGATCGAAAAGTTTTCCCAAGATGCATCCAGATGTGGGTACAAACCTGCAATTCTTCTCGAACTGTCCTGAAAATGTCACACAAATGTGTGTCGTTCCCAATACATTCCCAAGTCAGAAACCTGAAAATCCAATAAGTATATCATCAGTATAATGAGATATCTACCTGTTGTTGTTCCAGATAGGGATGTGACAAATGGCTTTTTTGCATTTGATTCTTATTGAATCAAATATCCTTATGAATGGGTACAAATGTATTCGAATTTCTCTGAATTTGAGAATATTCATTTTTCTCTAATTGTTCAAATTCAAACATTCAAATATTCGATTGGAATTGAATTGAGTCTGAAAATTGCATTTGTGCACAACCCTACTTTGGACGTTCATCAAACTGGGGACATGGGACAGCAGCTGCGCCAGTCACATCTGCTACAGATCCGGATTGTATTCCACGCGGATCAAGAGTGTATTAAAAGTGAATTCAGGTTTGATTTGACACTTTCTGAGCAGATTTGTTTGTATCCGATACGTATTCATTCATATCAATACATATTTGTTCGTATTAGAAATTCATAGGAATACATTCATATCAAATAGAATTTTACCACGTTGAAAAGCATCTATGAATATGAATATCTGAATATTTGAATATTCGATCTTAAAAACACATTTGTATTTAAAAAACAGATTTGTGAACATCCCTACTGTGGACCGGTTTTTACTGCTTCACAGCTATCAAAGAATAGGGATGTTCAGGAATGAAGGATGTGGATGAATATCCGTAGGCATTTGAAATCCGATCAAATGTGCCGAATTTTGGCATTCAAGCTCTAATAGAATGTCCTGAAATTCAAATGTGAACATTCAAATCGAATTTTGGAATATTTCAAATTATCCAGACATTCGTATGTGTGCGAGTTTGTACATGATGCGTACTTGAAGATCCACATCTTTCCTGCATCCGTATGCATTTGTACGGATCTGTACGGGACGAAAATGGGATGTATACGGATAGCTATGGGATGCATACAGACATGGGGTGTTTTTCCACTGCGCTCCTTTAATCCGGATCTAGTAGATCCGGATTAAGGGAAATACCCAATGTGTTTCCATGGGTGGTCTAGCACCCAATAGCAATGGGTGCTACCCTCTCTGCCGTGGAAAAACTGGAGCACACATCTGGAAATCCGGATCTACCCATGAGGGGTCTGCTTGTCACCCCAGGTGTTTGGGGGGACAGGCGGTGCAATCTCCAAAGTGTCTTCAAAGTCATTTCAAAGTCACTTCGAAGTCTGTGCAAAACAGCTCCATTGAAGTCTGTGCTGATCTTCGGAGTGCACTTCGAAGTGACTTTGGAGTCACTTCGGAGCCACTTTGGAGTCAGTTCCAAGTTCACTCTGAAGATCAGCACAGACTTCAAAGACACTCAGGAGCTATTTTGCACAGACTTCGAAGTGATTCCGAAATGACTTCGAAGCTTAGGTTTTGGGGCTCCCCCTAGCCTCCTCTAGACCCCATTGCCACACAGGCGTGGAAACAAGCTCCCTTTAATCTGGATTTTCTGCCTGAAGACCCCATTGTAGACCCCATTAAGGTTCTTTTTTTGGCTGCATGACTGTGCATGAATCAGCACCATTGCCATGACGATGCTGATGCTCTCGACAGTCCCAGCTGTGTCAGGAGGGCAGCCCTTTTGACCTCCTCATCCAGCAGAGGTATCAATGCTCCCTGGCTGGACACAACAGGTGAGTGACTGGGGAAGGCTGGGGAGGATGTGGAACATGATTTCATGCTCCACAGGTACTGCAAGGTTAGGGAACTTCTGGGCAGGCAAGAGGCACTTGGAGGCTGTAGCAGCCTCCTCAAGGTGCAGATGCTCTTCCCCAGAAATTCCCTCATCATGCACATCAGGGTCTAGTGCAAATAGGCTCAGATCTGAGGGATACTCCAAGGTTCACACAGGTGGGAAACCACACAACTGCACGGCTTTCCACAGGAGAGAAAACGCACAGAAACTGGGAAGGTAGTGTGCCTTCCCACCTGTGTGATCTTTGGATGTTTCCTCAGATCTGAAAGTGGTGCAGATCTTGGTCACCATCAGAGGATTCACCTCCATGACGCAGTGGAGAAAACCACTGGATTCATAAAGAACATCATCACTTTGGCTGTGTTCAGGTATAACAAAAGGGCCATTTCAGAAGCACGTCGGAGAGACAGTGGGCCTATTTGCACTACAGTCGGTGTTGCATGATTACGGAACTTCTGGGCAGGCAGGAGACACTTGGAGGCTGCAGCAGCCTAGGAATGTGCATGAATGTTCTAAACATTCAAAATCCAATTGAATTCGATTGAATGTGGACATTCAATTAGACTAGAATTCAAGTGCAACAATCCCATTTGCACACACCCCTATGGTGGATAGAGAAGAGTGATTTGTGGTTTGAAAACCATTGGCCAAGGAGGGGATGGTCTTTATTCCAACTGATCCACCACAATTACTCTGAAATCCACCTTCGTATTCCCTACAAAGACAGCTCTCTTTTTGCTGTTGTTGTTTTTAAGTCACATATCACTAGTTTTTCTAGAATTTAAGTGAAATCCCCCGCCTTTTCCCCAAGGAGATTCCATTGTAAATATTGGCAGAGGAGAAGACTGAACAGAACAAAGGATCCTTTGCTCTGTATACAGTGTTTTCATTTCTAGGCCACATCGGCTTCCTGCAAATAAATAAATAAATAAATAAATACTAAAAAGAACAAAACAACAACTGAAAGGAAAGGAATTTGGTGCCTGAAGGAAGACACTTTTTTCCCCCCATGGAAAGAAGTAAGAAACTGCATGTTGTCTTCTGCCCTGCTGGGGTAGATAAAATTCAGATCCGTTTGATTTGGTGGAGTGTCTTTCAAGCACACCTTGTGTTCCTCCAAAGGTTTGGAAAGTTTAATAGGAGACAGAGATAAAACATAAATAATAATGAAGGAAAGAACTGAGAAGAAAGAACTGGCTTTTCTACCCTGCTTTTCTCACCCATTTAAGGGGACTGAAAGCAGCTGACAAACCTTCTGTTCTTCTCCCCACAATAGACACCCTGAGAGGTTGGTAGGGTTGTGAGAGCTCATAAGAGAGCTGTTACTAGCCCAAGGTCACCCAGAAGGCTTCATGGAGGAGTGCAGAATCAACCCCAGTATTTCCAGATAAGAATCTGGCTCCCTAACCACTAGATCAAACTGGCTAGTGTGGCGATAAAAGATGGAAGGGGGGGGGGTTATAATTCAGGCAAACTGGGGTGGGGTTGGAGATGTAAGCAAATTTTCCAGACATTAAGATGCCAATTTTGGAAATCCAAGTACCAGCAAGGAGAATGGGTGGGCTGTGACTTAAATATGACATATGCTCTTTCCAAGCATTAATTTAAGAGGCAGACGGGGGGGGGGGGATTGTGTATGTATGGGGGGCAGTAGGAATAATATCATTTATTTTATTTGTGGGTAAGAACATAAGAACACAAGAACTTAAAAGGAGTCCTGCTGGATCAGGCCACAGCCCATCTGATCCAGCATCCTGTCTTAAACAGTGGCCCACCAATTGCTTCTGAGTCCCTCAATCAAAAGACCAGGACAGAACCTACACCTCTTCTCAGATCCTTGCAGAATGGCCTTTAGAGGCAACCTGCCTCTTCATCATACCTGAGAACAGTGCCTAGGCTTCAATTCTAGTAGCCATCAGCACACCTGTCCTCCACGTATTTGTCTACCCCTTTCTTAAAGAGATCCAGGCTGGTTGTTGTCACCACCTGTCTTTGAATACAGGGGCCCATTGGCGCTTCCGCCCGTAGTCAAGAGTTAGGTAACATCTGGGGAGCATCTGCACCTAAAGGAGGTTGTTGCAACCTCCAGGCACCCCCTGCGTTCCCAGATGTTGCCTAATTCTTTCCCAACCCTTACCTCAACTTACCTGTTTGCGTCCAGCTGCAGAGCATTCGCTCTTCAGCTGGATGAGGAGGTTAACACAGCCACTTTCAGTCCCCTTAAGGGTGAAAAAGTGGGGTATAAAAGCTTCTTCTTCCTTCTCCTTCCATTTTCCGTTTTCCTTCTTCCTTTTCCTTCCTCCTCCTCCTTAATTTTGGCAGTTTGAGCAAAATAAAATAAATTTAAAGTAAGCATGTAAAGCAAAAGCAAACGCAATGGAAAGCAAACACCAAAACCATTCCTATTAGCCGAATCCGGTTATTAGAATAGATTTTACTCCTTTTCTGATCTTCTTGTTAATCATTTTGGTGGCTCTACCCTTTGGGGCCCACGTTAGCCACAGTTCTATGCTCTTTAGGTGGTTGGCAGTTTGGCTATGTCTCTCGGAACAACAAAAGTTGTTGTTATTTATTTATAATTTGCATGTCTAACTAGCCCCATGCTTGAAAGTCCCTGAGCAGGTTAGAGCAATAAAATCATAGTATAAAATAGGCACATTAAACACAGCAACAGTGCCTGGATTGCTCTTAATGGTGAGAAAATTATCTTTATTGTGAAACCAAAATATCTTATTTTGCAAGTTATTTCCGCGAGATTTTCCCTTGTCCTCTGATGCAGCAGAGGGAGAAAGGGAGGGAGAAGGTATGTTAAATACTCTCTTTCATTTGAGATTTATTTAGCATTGCTGCAGTCCCTGGGAGATCTCAACACCTCCCCAGCCTTGATCTTGTCTTAGGAAGGTATGAGTCATCTCAGAGTTCCAGCTGGGTTGTTCCCTAGCTACAAAATCCAATTTTTAGCTCGGCAACCTTTTCACCTCCCCAAGATACTCTGCAAAACTTTCTTTGTTTCCTTTCTCACAACTCCCAATAGATTCAAACTTTCACTGCCTCCTTTTTTTCTCCTTCACTTTCTCCTTCTCCTCTCCCTCCCTCCCTTCCTTCATACAGCACAAGAAATGCATTGCTCCTTCTTGTGAGCCACCCCAAAAATCTCTATTTTTAGGGGTTGTGCTCTGACAATTATTTTTTTTTGGGGGGGAAAGCTCTCAGAAGTAGGGGTGTGCATGAATATTTGTAGCATTTGTTTAATGTACAAATTCAGACGAATTCAGACATTTGTATATGTACAAATGTTTTGGAACATTTGTATGAAGCTTTGGAACATTTGTGAAATAGGGAGGTGGGAAAGCGGCTGCGCTGGTCACATCTGCAACGGATTCAGAGTGAATTAGACATGGTTTGGGAGTGGATTCAAAATGGATTCAGAGTAGATTTGATGCTTTCAGAGTGGATATGTTGCAGGATATGTACTGTATTGTATACAAATCGGATGCATTTAGGGTTTTTTCCACTAGCACTAAGTACCCATTAAGTACCTATCAGGGACTCATTAAGGACCCATTAGGCTCAGAGCAGGAAGACCCCATTTCCACTGCAGACCCCATTAGAGCCACATTTGTTTCCACCAGTTCTAAGGAAATCCGGATTGATTGGGTCCTTCAGGACCTATAATCTGGATTTCCTGTAGACCCCATTAAAGGGGTCTACAATGGGGTCTTCAGCCTTCAGACCTGGATTATATGGAGCGCATTACCACCGCGATCAGGCAATGGGGTTTGAGGGGGCGTATCCCCATCTGCAAAGCCCTGTCCCCACGAGGGCAAGGGAAATCCAGATTTAATGGGTCCTTCAGGCCCTTAAATCTGGATATCGTGTGGACTTGATTAAAGGGTGCCTTCATGATCCAGATCTCTAGGAGGACCCCATCTTGAAGACCCGGATCTTGAAGATCCAGATCTTTGACTGTGCATGGAAAAAAGGGGGTAAGTTAAACACTGAGTGAACAGTGAAACATTTTGTGCTTCATTTGCAAAGATAATCATTCATCCATTCAGTCTTGCTAAAATCATGCATCTGGTTTTTTAACTGTTGAGATACATCTTGGACTTTTGCCATCCAGCTTTAGGGGATTCACCATTAAAGCACAACATACATATTCCTTTTGCTGGTGTTTCATGTTTAGCCATTTATTTATCTTAATACAGAAAAGCTCTGTTTTCAGTGAATTTGGTTTGCATGGTTCCAATAGGACACGATTTTGTAATTGGGACTGTCTTTCGATTTCAAGCAGCATTAAGCATTCCTGTTTCATGTTAGCACATCTTCACCACCGTTAAAGGCCTATTACAAGTTTTGCTTACAGCAGTGACTTGCTGGGACATAATCCTCATGTTAAACGCAGCCCCACTGTACGGTTTACATCAAAGTCTCCACTAAAAATAGAATCAACCTTATCATGGAGTGGAAAACCTAATGGGCTGATTGGCCATGGATTGAGATGAGAGGACAATGAGACAAAATGTAGCTCCAGTTGGGGTGCAACCAGACATGGTTAAAGAGGAAGCCCATGGGCAAATTTGAGTCTGTAATGACAGACATTCTTGCCTCTGCATTTGAAATCTGAGAAAGATTATCTCTTCAACATTTGGGATTCCGTAGCTCTGAAGACATCTTAAAAAAAAAAAAAGCCAGATTGGGCAGGAAATGACATAAGCAAAGAAGCAGGTTGTCCCATAGAGTGGCCATCACCCATAGTCAGGGTAGGCGTTGCCTGACACGGATGCAATATAGGATGCAGTGTGGCAAAATAAAGGTAGTTTCTCATCTGTATATTTGGATAGCTGTTTGGAAGGCGGGTTTTGTGCGTCTGGGGATGGGGCACTTTTTCTTAATAGGGTGACTGAAAAAAATGCACTGTCTGATCAAAGCTTTGGAAAGCTCTTTTTGATTTCCTTTTAGGAAGTTTTGATCCACTATGTGTCAAAGTAGAGTCTGGGGAGAGTTCAGTGAGAGCCCCATTTTTCTCTCACTGTTTTGCGATTCCTCTTTACAGGCTTTCCATTGCTATTGGATTTCACTGCTGTAGGCGCATAGTTCAGCTGTAAGATCCTGAAATCCACAAAGCCTCCAAAATACCATATTTTCCTGTGTATAACACGGGTTTTTAACCCCAAAAAATCTTCTGAAAGGTTGGGGGTCGTCTTACACATCAGTAATACCCTCTCCCGGGTCCTGCTGGCCACAGCTGCCAGCACAAAACTGGGGTGCAGCCTAAACCGAGCCTTGGACTTGGGGAGAGACAGCAGCCTTACCTGCTAATCCCAATAATGTGGCTTGTAGCTTTCCTTCTGGTGCTGACACGAGAAAAAAACCTTGCTAAACGAGCGAAATATGAAGAATCCTGCCCTCATTTTCTCTTCTCTGCTTTAGAAGAGTCTGCCCTTCTAGCGCGAGATTCGTCTATGATCCAGTAGGGGAGGGGTTGAAAGCAGAGAGGCTTTTGAAGAGAAGATGATGGCAGGATTCTTCATATTTCGCTCGGTGGAACACCCCCTCCCCTACAGGATCATAGACGAATCGCACTAGGGAGGCAGAGTCCAAAGCTGCATTGCAGCCACAGATCTTTATCTGAGCAAGGTTTTTTCCTTGCTTCCGCGCCAGAAGGAAAGCTATAAGCCACATGATTGGGATTAGCAGGTAAACCTGCCATCTCTCCCCAAGTCTGAGGCTCCGGAAAATACGGTAATTGGGGCAGAAATGCACCATCAGTTGTAGGGATCTGCAATAATGAAAATTTCAGGACTTGATTAGATTAGATTCAAATGGAATATCTGAAGATTCAAATCGATTCAAATGTTTAAAATTTGAATCTATTCACATTTGATAAGAATTAGAAAACATTCGAATCTATTTGTACAAATTTTAGATTCATATTTGAAGATATGAATGTCGGCAACATTCAAATGTGTCAGTACGCATCCATACACATACACATTTGTATACATCCCATTTTTATCCTGTATGCATCCCGTTTTTGTCTTGTACATATCCGTAGACCTTTGAATGTCTGAATAATTCATTCAAATGTTCAAAAGATTAAAAAATTCATTCAAATGTTAAATTTGAATTTAGAGACATTTGATTTGAATTTGAATGAATTTTGAATGTTTAGAATATTCATGCACATCTCTGATCATCTGAACTCAGGAGGTGAATTCAGGTCACATAAAGAGAAGCAAGCCAAACCAGTGTTTGGAACTTGAACTTCGGTTTCCGCAAAATGGGCTGATTTCTGAATTCTGCCCCCAATTTGATCCATCTCCCCCCCCCCCCCACAAGGTTCAGTTCACCTCCTCCAACCAGCTTCCAAAGAGTCAGATGAGCTGAAGTGATCTTGCTCTTCATTCATGATGATGCTGGAGGGCAGGAATTGTATCTCAGCCGCATTGTAATTCTGGCTTCTTTTAATTGCTCTTGTAGTTCTGAGATTTTTCAATTAAGCCAGATAAAATCAGTGCACTAATGAACAAACAAAATGGTGTTGCCTGTGCAAATCTTTCATCCTGTATAATTTGCTAGAAGAGAGATGATTGCAAATATAACCATGCCTACAACAGGTTATAATTCTATCCTCATGGCCCTCACAGACGTGAGACATCCGAGGTGGTTTCACACTTCCCTTCCTGTCCGCTGGACGGGAAAGGAGTGTATTCACCCAATGTTAACTAGTGCTTGCACTTGTGAGGGCTGGGTACCTACAGCCCACTCCACGTGCAACCAAACGCTCACCTGCATTCAATCATGCCACAGCTCTTCTTTTGAGGTGCAGTGCGCAACTGTGCATCCATCAGTGCTGTTGCTATGATGATGCTGACACTCTGTGCATGTGCAGTTCTGGCTTTGGTCACTCCAGGTGTCAGCGCACTTGCACGGCACCTCAGATGACCCCGGAGCACTGAAAAAGGTGCAAATGCATGCCGCTGGATGTGCTAGGTAAGGAATTGGTTAATTTTAGCCAAGGTGTGGGGCATGATATCATGTTCCACACCTAGTGCATATATTTGGGAACTTCTGGAAAGACAGAGGGTGCCTGGAGGCTGTAACATTATTATGGTCTCAGAATTACTCCTGTAAGGATGATCTCTGCTTTACCATTGTCTTCTAGGGATATGCACAAATATTTGTATTATTCGTTATCCGTACAAATTCAGCCGAATTTGGACATTCAGATTCAAATTGAATGTTGGTGTATTTGAATTCAAATTGAATGCTTTGTAGGGATGTACATGGATATTCAAAAATTTGAAAATCCAATACAAATTTGTCAAACATCGACATTCGGATTCGAATCGGATTTTCAAAAATCCAAATTTACATATTTGAATGAACTTCAGTTCTTTTGAAAATCCCATACGGATTTGTGAAAAATGTGAAAGAACAGATTCACATATATCGCATATGGATATTATGCAAATTTGTGCTTATAACTCGGGATGAAAACAGGATGCATACAGAATAAATACGGGTTGAAAACAAGATGTGTGCAAATCCTAGTGTCTTTATGGATGCAAAACAGTCCCTTTAAAACTCTGCCCTCGGAGTTGAAAATCGGATGCATGTGAGATAAAATGAGATGTATACGGAATGAGCACAGATACGTATAACAGATACGAATGTTGTTGACATTCGTATCTTTAAATACAAATCTAATATTTGAGCGTACGGATTTTAATGTTACAGATTGGAATCGGATTTTTGGACATTCGGATTTGAAACAATCGAATCAAATGTTTGGATATTCGATTCGACTCAAATTCAAATGCAAAAAACCCCACATTCATGTGCAAACCTAGTTGGGGGTGAGTTGGTGGATATGGCCTTTGGTTTATTAAAGTCCATCCAGCTGTGATAAACATGGCCAGGAGATCTTTGGAAAGTTCCTTGTGCTTGAAACTTGAGATCTCGGCAACATCAGCAACATTTTGCGAGGCTTGGATACTTCAGTAGTAAATGAGAGTTTGGGTATAGCATAGCCTTTAGAAAAGAGGGAGGAAAATCTTTAAACTCAAGGGCAAAGCATTATATTCTAAATTACTGCCTTAAGCTACTAGCTGTAGAGAGCAATATATTATTGAAACGGAGCTTGCCAATATAGTCATTTAAAAGATACAGCTCTCATTTAAATGCTCCCATTTGTAATAAACCACACTCTTCATTATAGGTGATCCAGGGTTAAGCAAATGAAGACATCTTGCTTAGGTTTCCGGGGTTTTATGTTGCCCTTTTAATGTGTTCACACCTTTCCCTCTCATCTTCCACTGTTAGGGCATATGGTAGGGAAATAAACTAATAAAATGTTATGGGTATCAGAACTGGCATGGTTTCTGGAAGTCATTTGTAATGGTGGCATTCTATTTATTTCTCCTTCCTTCCCTATTTCAGAGTGCATTTAGAGCTTGCCTTTCATTCTCCATGGCCCTTTTCTGCACTGGGCCTTATTCCAGATTGTGTTCCAGAATAGGAGCCCACTGTTCAAGGCCAACTTCTGCTCAATGAAGGATCCCCGAGCAGATGGCTATTTACGGGTTTTTATTCTTTGTTACTTTTGTTTTTACTCTCTATTTCTGGAAGCTGTCCCTTTGAAGGGAAGCAATATGGACAGAATTTAATAGGAACAGAAACTTCAATAATGATGCGTTGCTGATGCATGCAGTAGAAGTGTGGAAACTGAAATAATGCAGTGGCCATTTCCATTCTGAGGACCACCCAATTCCATTCAAACCAGAGGCCTTTTCGCACTCGGCCCTTCGGAACATGTGTAGGGTGCCCTGGGGAAGAACATTCACTCTGCTGGGCTGGTGGTTCCGTTAGGAACCACCCCAGCCCGGTCCAGGGCACTCTACACCCATCCCAGGGTGTTCCTGGCCATTGCATCCCTTCCTGTCCCACAGCTGTTTGGGAGGGAGAGTATTCACATGCTCTCTCCTTGACAGCTGCAGGCCCTGCCCCAGGCCAGCCGCCGATGGGCAGGTAAGACCCAGGGGCAGGCAGGCCTGTCCGGTCCCTTCCCCGGGTTCCTGCATGCTCCAGGGGACCGGACCAGGCCTGCAGTACCCCCCCCCCCCCAGTTACATATCCAATATGAATGCATACATATCTGAAACAATATGTATCCCCAGTTTAACAAATGTCTGAACTATTCGTATGAATGTACCAAAACGCTCATATTTGTATGGATGTTAATGTATGAATGTCATAACATTTAGTTTGTGTACAAATATCCAAATTCGTCGAAATTTGTACGAATAATGAATATTATGTTATGAATATTCGTGCACATCCCTATTTGTCTATTTCTGCAAATCACTTTTTTTAAGGGAAGCAGCATGTAAATATTTTAATGATAATAAAACCATGATGTTGATATTATTGAACACAAAAAGCAACATTATAGTGCAACCAGCAGATCAGTGGTTGGAGTTGGTCTTCATTGTGTATGAGTTCTTTATTATTAATAATAAGAAAATAGCAATGGTGGTACCACCACCACCACCACCACCACCACCACCACCACCACCACCACCACCACCACCACTACTACTACTACTACTACGTTAATTCAGGTCTATAATAAAAAATAATAAAATACATGATACATGATTTAATGAATTCTAGTTGTTCTTCATCGTGTATGAGTTCTTTATTATTAATAATAAGAAAATAGCAATGGTGGTACCACCACCACCACTACCACCACCACCACTACTACTACTATGTTAATTCAGGTCTATAATAAAAATAATAAAATACATGATACATGATTTAATGAATTCTAGTTGTTCTTCATCGTGTATGAGTTCTTTATTATTAATAATAAGAAAACAGCTATGGTGGTACTACTACTACTGTTACTGCTACTACTACTATGTGCATGTTAATTCAGATCTATAATCATCATCATCATCATCATCATCATCATCACATGATACATGATTTAATGAATTCTAGTTGTCGGTGTATGTAGCGGTAGCTTTCCAAATCTGCTAAATATGGAAACTGACATGATGCAGCAGCGATTTTCTTTCTGAACATTCTGACATTGTAGCCGTTTACCGCTGAGCTGTGGAAAAGGTGGTGCTGTAGCATCAGCTGTCAGGAATCCTGAGGATTTGAGGTGTGATTCCTGACTTCTTCATTAAACAAAGAGAGAAAGAGAGACAGAAACTACTTCTCCACCTGCCAAGAAAATTGTTTGGATGGATCCAGACAGTCAACCGTGACAGGGTGCAAGGAGTAATTATATCAAAAAGGATGAGTCTTTTTTTATTATTGTTTATGAAGAGACTGCTGTTCCTGAGAGTTCTGCTGATGGGTTGAATTTAGGAAATAAAATATTAACCATCGTTTTTGTGCGTGGTGGTGGTGGTGGGATGGGTGGCTGACTGCAATCCCCAATTGCTCACACAGAAAGAATCAGCCTTGGACAGTGCAGACAGAACTGTCAGATGGTTTAAAGTCAAGTAAGCAAGAACCTGCGGGGGACAAAGGTCGAAAGTCAACGTATTCTGGGCTTCTGTCCCTTTCAGCCAGGTGGCTTTGAGTGACCGGTGGAATGGCATGCAGCCAGTGCTCTTGGCTTCGGGGCAGTCGGATGATATTTCAGAGGCGATGGGACAGTGAGAGATCTCTATGTTAGGGAAACTGTTGTCATTTCTTCCTAGCTGGCTTAAATGTGTAGAATGGCTCAACTTGTGAATATTAATGTCTCGTCTAGGGTTGTGCAGGGATGTGTTGTTGTTGTTTTGCATTTGATTTGAAATCAAATCAAATGTTTGAAAATCGATCATACGAATAGATAACATTTGAATGCAATAAAATTCTATTTGTATGTATTTGTGAAAACATTCTATGCATATCTGATATGAATACATACGTATCTGATATGGACAGATATGTATCTGACATAAGGACATAAGAGAAGCCCTGCTGGATCAGGCCACAGCCCATCTAGTCCAGCGTCCTGTTGCACATGGTGGCCCACCAAATGCCCATGGGCATCTCAAGCAGAGACAAGGGCAAACCTTTTCCTGCTCTTGAATCCCAGCAAATGGCCTTAGAAGCCTGAAAGATGCACCTAGGCATGAAAGATGTACCTAGGCATCCATTCTAGTAGCCATTGATACATCTGTCGTCCATAAATTTGTCTAACCCTACCTCAAAGCCATCTAGACTGGTAGTTGTTACCACCCCTTCTGGCAGCAAATAGATGAGTAGACATGATTAGATGTGTATCAGATGCAAATAGATATGTATCTGATGCAAACAGATACGCTTCTGATATGAATAGATACGTATCTGATACATTTCCCCAGCTTAACGAATGTCAGACAGGGAGGCGCACAAATATCCGTCACATTCAAAATTTGGACATTTGAATTTGAATCAAACGTTGATATATTCAACAGATCGACATTCTAATACGAATCTAATGCTTTGGAACATCCGTATGAACCTTTGATACATTTGTGGACCTGGGAAGGTAGGAAAGTGGCTGCCCCAGTCCCATCTGCAATGGACCCAGAGTGAATTCAAAGCAAATTCAAAGTGGAGTGAGAATGGATTTAATGTGTTCAGAGCAGATACAAAGGGGATTCGTAGCAGGGATTCGATTCAGATTCGTATCAAACATTTGTGTCAAACCCTAACCACATTCAAAGAGTATCAATATGAACCAGAAACATGAAAAAATCATTTGTGCACATCCTTGTGACTTTGTTTGAAGCTTCGATAAATTTGCAGAGGTGAATTTGAAGATTTAGAGCGGATTCGGAGCGGATTCGGAGCAGATCTGGATTAGTGACTGACGGCAACAGGGGTTGGTTGGGGGTGCTGCTGTTGATGAGCAGTCAACAAACATCCATGCGCCTCCCTGCTATAGATACAACAGTCTGCCTCTGCTCTTTTTGGGAAGCTATCCTTCTTCCCTGCTTCCACCAAAAAGTCTTGCCAGATTGGCTTTGCTAAACAGAAATGGAGTGGTGCGCGGTCCAACTTTTATTTCCATTCCTGGCTCAAGGCCATTTCCCTGACAGGTGATTTCTCTTCCCTTACTCTACTTGCACAATAAAATCATCTCAGCAGCAAATAATTAGGTCTGACTCATAAAAGGAGGCCCGGTTGTCTGTGCAGACAACAGCAGAGTCAATGTCACGCTTGTTTGATTGTTTTCCCCCTCCCTCCCCCTCCCCTTTTTGTGCAGCATTGGAACAATCCATTTAATAAGAACAGCCTCAAGGTCATACCAAATCCATCTCCTTTTAGAAGCCATTGCGGCTCGATCAGCATTTTCAAAGCGCCCGTCAGATTAGACCCCCTCCCACAAGGCTGGAGCTTGTAGGGATTTGGGATTTAACCTCTGGAGGGCTTTGGGCTGGAGAACGGCCCAATGTAGGGGGGTCCCTGCTGTTGTTTGTGTATGACCACATACACACACACACACACATATGGGCCCACACACATGTTCCAGCTTGTGGAAATCTCACAACCGTCCTCCATACTTGATAGTTTGCATCTGGAGAAGTCAGCCATGTTGTGTGCTTTTACGGAAGCAGATCACAGCTGTCGTGTTGGTTGGAGATAGAGGCAGGAAGCCATGTCCTACGAGGAATGGTTGAAGGATCTAGGAAGGTTTAGCCTACAGAAGAGAAGACTGAGAGGAGACATGATCGTGGTTTTCAAGTATCTGAAGGGCCGTCACAGTGCAGAGGGATCGTCCCTATTCTCACTTGCACAAGATGGGAGGACTAGAAACAATGGGATGAAACTTCAAGGGAGTCAATGCAGATTAGATATTAGGAAAAGGTTTCTGACAGTGAGGGTGATCAGTCAGTAGAATAGGTTGCCACGGGAGGTAGTGGGTTCCCTTCACTGGAGGTCTTCAAGCAGAGGCTGGACTTACATCTGTCTGGGATGGTTTAGGAAATCCTGCATTGAGCAGGGGGTTGGACTCAGTGACCCTAGAGGTCCCTTCCAACTGTATGATTCTATGATTCTGTGACTCTCAAAGCCATTTGCAGGGAGTTGAGAACAGGTGAGGGTTTTGTCTTCATCTTCTTGAGATTCCCAGAAGCCCTTGGTGGGCCACTATATGAGATGGGATGCTGGAATGTTGGATTGCACCTCCTCTTATTCGTGAAGAACAGCTGTGTCAACGGTTGCTGGAATGGACGTCTAGGGCCATGGTCACACTGAGGCGACTTGGTCCATCTCAGAAACGTCTAAAGAAGGCAGCCATACCTAAGACGTTTCCAGCCTGTAACAGCCTGCCCACCCCTACCTGCTGCTGCTGACCCTGCCCCAAAAGCTTCAAGAAAACACACCAGCTGGCAAGGGGATGGGGGGGTGTACGTATCATGATGGTGAACACTGAAGGAGGAGCACTGAGGGGCACTGAGGGAGGCTGAGGGACAGTGAGAGTTGGGCTTGTGTGCCAAGGAGATGACACAATCAGGGGCACTGTAGGAAAGTGAGGGGGTGCTGGGGGGTTTGTGCACTGAGACTGTGACAGAATGGGGGGCATTGCAAGAGGGTGAGGGGCGAGGACGCCTTTGCATGCTGAGGGGGTGATGTGAGGTTTTGATGCTTTCAGAGCAAATTTATTATGGGATATTAAAAGATACATATCTTGGATACATATTGAATACATATCTCAGATACGTATTGGATACATATCTTGGATACGTATTGGATACATATCTCAGATACGTATTGGATACCCATTGGGTACCCATTTTAGCAACCATTAAGGACCCATTTGGGTGAGAGCTGGATGACCCCATTTCCACCACGGCACCCATTAGAGACACATTTGTTTCCACCGTGCCTCGGGAAATCTGGATCATATGGGTACTTTTTGGCCTTTAATCCAGATTTTCTTTAGACCCAATGGGGTCTACAATGGGGTCTTCAGCCAGAAAATCCAGATTAAAGAGAGCCTGTTTCCACGCTTGTGTGGAAACAGGGTCTAGAGGAGGCTAGGGGTAGGGGCACCCATGGGGGGGGGGAGCCCCAAAACCTAAGCTTCGAAGTCATTTCAAAGTCATTTTGAAGTCACTTCGAAGTCTGTGCAAAATAGCTCCGGAGCATCTTTGAAGTCTATGCTGATCTTTGGAGTGAACTTTGAAGTGACTCTGAAGTGACTCAGAATTCACTTTGAAGTCGCTTCAAAGTGCACTCCAAAGATCAGCATAGAGCTATTTTGCACAGACTTCAAAGTGACTTCAAAATGACTTTGAAGTGACTTCAAAATGACTTCGAAGCCGCTTTGGAGATTGCACCCCCTGTCCCCCCAAACACCTGGGGTGACAGGCAGACCCCTCATGGATAGATCCGGATTTCCAAATGGGTGCTCCGGTGTTTCCATGACAGGGAGACTAGCACCCATTCCTTAGATCCAGATCTTCTTAGATCCGGATTAAAGGAGTGCGGTGGAAAAACATCCCATATCTCAGATAAGTATTGGATACATATCTCGGATACGTATTGATACATATTCATTTGTATCCAATACGTATTCGTTTGTATCCAGTACATATTGGTTCATATGGGATATTTGTACGAATTTTTTTGAATACATTCTTATCAAATAGAATTTTACCACATTCAAAAGGGTCCATTTGTACAAATTTTCTCACATTTGATTTGTTACTAATCAAATGCCAAAAAACACATTCGTGTACATTGCTAATAAAGGACTATCCAGAACATAATTGGCATCGATGGATTGCAGTTATCTAGTAAAAGGTATAAAACAGAGAAACGAATCAGAGTATTTCAAGTACGGAGGTGGATGCCAAGGCGGTAGAGGTCAAATGGATCCTTCCTACCTGAGCGCCAAATGTTGTGCCAAAAATAAGAAAACCGAATATGCCAGTGCGTGGGATGAACCCCTTCTGCCATAAACATGATGGGGATCTTTGTGGCAAATGCTTGTTCCTCTTTCTGCTCGGTTTCTCATTCCAACCACCCAACACCTCTTCCTGGCTCCAGAGCGTCCCATGACATCTTCTAATCATCTGCAGCGCTCCCAATTCACACCACATCCCACATGCAAGCAGGCTTTTAGGGGAGGACATTTTGCTGTCTTCACAACACCCACAGATCTCACGAGCTTTCCATGATGACAACCTTCACTTTTTGCAATTGCTCTCCAAGCTGTTTTTATTTTTTCATTAAAACCCCCCCCCCACAAATACCATAAACAAACACTCAGCCATGGGAGTGTTAAATGCGGTAAATCATGCAAGTAGGAGGCTGACCTAGCAGCTAAGGAGACAATGCTAGGAATAGAAATTGTTGAAGTGAGCATGTATAAAAAAGCAACCAGCTGACAGATTACGCTGTGGGTGGCCAAGAACAGATGGTGCCACTTGGGCAATGCGGAGAGATGGAATAATAAGCGAGGAGTGATGTAGGAGAGGCAATCTGAATTACTCCTTTCTTCCTCACTTCTCCACAAACCTCTGATTGAGGTGTGGTGTTTCCCAGGCAAAGTGGAAAGATGGGTAAGAACTAGAGATGTGCAGGAATATACAAAACATTCAAAATTCAAATTCCCTCCCTCTTCCAACTGCCATCATCACAAGGCTGAGAACCATCTTGCCTGAGAAGAGTGGGGAAGAGGCAGCAGGCTGGGCTCTGCCATCTTGCTCCCAGCAGTGCCCCTCCCTCTTCCAACTGCTCCCATCACAAGATGGCAAAGAGACTATGGCAGCCGATCCAGCAGTTGAGGAAATGTCTGGTCGTGAGGCTGAGCAAGGTGGGGCTGAATAGATGCTGGCCGACCATCTCTACCATCTTCCGGTTTCTCATCAATGAAGAGAAAAATCAAAGTAAAGAGAATAAGAAAATTCCAGCTATAAGAAATGAACTGAAGAATTGGATCTGAAGACCTCAAACGCTTGCTTTTTGCTGTTCCCTGTTCCCTCCCACACCATTTTCCTTTTGTTTCTTGTCTCTTTAGATTGTAAGCCTGAGGGCAGGGACCTGTCTAAGATTAATATTGTAACCCGCCCTGAGACCTTCGGGTATAGGGCGGGATAGAAATACAAACAAACAAACAAACAAACAAACAAACAAACAAACAAATAAATAAATAAATAAATAAATAAATAAATAAATAAATAAATAAATTCGTTCATATTTGGACATCCAAATTTGAATTGAATGCCTATAAACTTGAATTTAAACATTTGGAAAAAAAATTCAAATTTTTGAATCCTTTGTACGAATTATTCGGATGTTCGTATGCGTACGGATATGCACACGATGCATACTTGCCCATACATATATTTCTCACATCTGTACGCATTTGTACTGATGCGTAAGGGACAAAAGCGGGCTGTGTACGGGATAAGTACAGGATGCATACAGGTGCGTACAGGCATGTACAAATGTTGTCAACATTCATATTTGCAAATACAGATTGAAAATTCACACGAATAGATTCAAATGTATTCCAATCGAATGTGAATACATTTGAATTTTAAGCATTTGGATCTGCTTGCATTTTTGGGTATTTGGGTGTTTTTCCACTGTCACTATAAGTACCCATTAAGTACCCATTAATGGGTACAAAAATGCAATTATGTACCCATTTATGGGTACTTATTGGGTACTTTTAGTGACAGTGGAAAAACACCCTTTGATTCAAACTGAATCCCAAAAATTGCATTCATGCACGTCCGTATTAGAAACTTTTTTACCGCCTCTCTCCTTCCAACTGATTTTAATGCAGCATCAAAAGGAGATGAGGTACCTTAAATATATAGGCACAACTTTGGAATAGATCTCACATTTCTCCGTCCAGGACATTGATCCAGTGGGGGTGTGGATTTGAAGCAAAAAATATTTTCTCTTTTTCTTATTCAGCAAGAGCTTCTGAGATGCCACATTGTGTCCTCTGGTTTCTGCTCAGCATTGCATTTTGAAAAAGGGGCATGTATTTCATATGCCCCAGTGCCCTATGAGAGTCAGTTCGGTCTTGGGGTTATCTGGAAACCACCGGATTTGATTCAGCAGTCCTCCATGAAGCCAGCTGGGTGGCCTTGGGCGAGTCACAGCTCTCTTTCTGAACTCTCACAGCCCTACCTGCCTCACAAGGTTTATGTTGTAGGATGAAGAACAGAAGATTTGTCGGCTGCTTGGAATCCCCTTAAAGGGTGAGAAAAATGGACTGTAAAAGCCAACTCTTCTTTCTACAGAAAGCTAGCAGGGTGAACCTTTGGCTAGTCACAGCTCTCTTCCTGAGCTCTCACAGCTTCACTTACCTCACAGGGTGTCTGTCAAATCAAATGTCCATAAATTCGGATTTAGAGATTTGAACAAATTTAGAATTTTGGATCCATTTGTTTGAATTATCCGGACATTCGCATTTGTATGATCCATACGGGATGAAAATGGGTTGCATACGGGATGAGTACAGATGTGTTTGGATACATATGGATGCGTATAGGATGCATAATGATGCATAATGGCATATACAAATGCTGCTGACATTCATAAGTGCAAATTTGAATTGAAAATCCGAATGAATGGATTCAAATTTGCTTAATTTGAATCGAATTTGGTTAAATTTGAATGTTAACAACTTGAGTCGAATCGAATCCCAAAAATTGCATTTGTGCACACCCCTAGTCTTTACTAGCATGTGGCCAACAGGTCCCTATTCTGGCGTATAATCCAGAATAAGTTCCAGTGCAGAAAAAGCCCGTGGTAGTACTCTTTAATCAGTACAATTAGAAGTACCAGAGTCCTGGCCCAGAATACAGAAGCAAGTACAGAATCCCCATATTTGGTATTAGCAGGATTGTTTCTCATAAGTATCTACTTCGTTTTAGTGAAATTGAGCCCTCATGAATAAATAAAGACCATTGAAATAAGTGGTACAAACAGTTTGACTTGATAGAATTTCATCCATTACAAACATAAACTGTGTAATAATAACTTCTGTATTGTGTTCAGTTGGTCCAGTCCCAGGGCCATCTGCTGGTTGGATTGAAAGGACCCTTGTCTGAAATCCTGAAATGTTACCAGAAGCTTGTAAGAAAAAGCAATACCAATATCTTAATTAAGCTTAAAGTGTCCTTATTCAGATAATGTTTAATATAGAGTTGTGTAAAATGAGATTTCCATTTTCAAATTCAGTTGAATATTTCAGATTCTCAGAGATTTTCATTGAATTAAAAATCTGTGTGTTTTTTTTAATATCCAAAAATTCACTTGAATCAAATTAGTCCCCTGGTTGCAACACAGTTGATTAAATATCTGTATTTTCTGTGTTTTTAATTGTGAAAAAAAGAGAACCTTTCAATGAGGAAAAATCATGAAAAAGTTCACAAAAAATAAAAAATGCAAAATCTTGTTCTTTGATTGAATGATTCAACAACAAAATGACTTTTTCCAATTTTGATTCAATTCAATTCAGTAACATCCCTAGTTTAGTACTATGTGGCAATCCAAAAATATGATGATTTCTCATGTATTAAGTAGATTTCTACCACAGATTGATAAATATTTTAAAAGTCATAGAAAAGTCATGTGATTCTAAATATTCAGTAGTTCAAGAAAATGTTCTACAAACTAAATCAGTCACTATCCATGAATAATTCCTTTACCTGTGACATTTAATTCATAGCCATGTGGATTTAATTCTGTGGATAAAACTAGAGAGAGCCAGGAAATAATTACCTTACTCTGAAAGAGTTAACAAGATGTGAAGCTCCAAGAAAGACGCTTAATTGCAATTGATTGTCCATGTTTCAGAGGAGTGATTTGCTGATATAACTGCCCTGTAGAGACATCAGGTCTGAAAATAAATGATCTCCATCTGAAAGAAACAAGCTTATAAACAAAACAACATTCCAATCAAGTTATTGAGATGCCTGGCCTTTCCAACCACCCAGTTCTAGAAAATAAAGAATAGGTATTGTGCAAGAAGGATACAAATAAGCATTATAGAACAGCAGAAAATAAGTGCTGTCGAAAAAAATCACATGAACCAATACTGGAGAAAACTTTTCCACCCAAACATATGTTTAAAAACTAATGTTGACAGTTTTTGTTCCAAGTGTGCGTGTGAGAGAGGAGGGGTCTCTGTCAATGTCCTCAATGTATAGGAAAGTAAGATTAATGACCAGAGAACAATTAGCCATCCAGACAGCCTGGGGTATTGATCTAACCTTCAATTTGTGTAACGAATGTTACGTATATTCGTGGCCATCCCTAGTCCTTGCAGAACCTCTTTCCTTCAAGTGTCATTTTGCCTCTTTATAAATCTATGGTGAGGCCACATTTGGAATATTGTGTACAATTCTGGTCACCACACCTCAAAAATGGATATTGTGGAACTAGAGAAGGTGCAGAAAAGGGCAACCAGAATAATTAAGGGGCTGGAACACCTCCCTTACAAAACCAGGCTGCAATGTCTAGGCCTCTTCAGTCTGGAGAGATGGCGTTTAAGAGGGGACCTCATTGAAGTATATAAAATTATGCATGGTATAGAAAAGGTGGATACTAGAACCAGGGGACACTCTATGAAGCTGATGGGTAGGAGAGTCAGATCTGACAAAGGGAAGTATTTCTTCACCCAGAGGGTCATCGGTTTATGGAATTTGCTGCCGGAAGAGGTGGTGACAGCTGCCAGTCTAGATGGCTTTAAGGTAGGGTTAGACAAATTTATGGATGACAGATGTATCAATGGCTATTAGAATGAATGCCTAGGTGCATCTTTCAGGCTGGGGAGGGGGGAACCGGGGCACTTCTAAGGCCATCTGCTGGGATTCAAGAGCAGGAATAGGTTTGTCCTTGTCTCTGCTTGAGATGCCCATGAGCATTTGGTGGGCCACTGTGTGTGACAGGATGCTGGACTAGATGGGCTGTGGCCTGATCCAGCAAAGCTTCTCTTATGTTCCTATGTTCTTATGTTCTCCTGCTTTGGGTTTCTCTTTTCTTCTGGGAAAGTTGACAGTGCAAAAAAATTGCTGTGTCATGTATTTAACTGCAGTGCATCATAAGTGCATCCTACAATCGCTAGCAGACATAAATCTGAAGGAAAATGGACTTTGCTATCTGCTTCCATGCCAACCCCAAAAGACTTTTTTTCCCAGAGCAACAGTACTAGGAATGTGCATGTATGTTCTCAACATTCAAAATTAGATCGAATTCAATCGAATGTGGACATTCAAATTCGAATTGAATGTCTTCACATTCTAATTTAAACATTCGAGTGAATTTCAAATGTTCCAAATCATTTGATCGAATCATTCGCATGTACAGATACGTATGTATTACAGACCTATCTGTACAAATATCATACGTGTCTGTGCGCATTTGCGCTTATAATACAGGATGAAAATGGCATGCATACAGAATAAAATGGAATGCATATGGAATACGGACATACGGAATATGTACATGTAACACATAGGAATGTTGTTGACATTTGTATCTTTAAATACAAATGTTGTCGATGTTGTATCTTCAAATTCGAATCTAACATTCAAGCTAATAGATTGGATTGTATCGGGTTTGAATCAGTTTTTGTTGCAATCCACTTTTAAATATTCGAATTGACTTGAATGTTTTGACATTTAATTCAGCTCAAATTCGAATGCAAAACAAACATTCGTGCACGCCTCTAGCAGTACCCATTTGAGAACAGATGTTTTTTGTCGATACGTCTTTTTGCGTGTCTTTCTTTTATTAATAGCCAACAATGGTATGTGTTAGTAAAAGTCCCAGGGTGCTTCCGCAATGGCCGCTGAAAAATGGATCTAAAAAGATCCGTTTGCCGGCGATCCGTCCTCCCCCTGATCCGTCACAAATAGTGATGGATCCGAAGGGCCCTCGCACGTCCACACACGTGTGGGGAGGACGGATTCCAGAGGATGGATGGAGTGGGCGCTGTGCAGATGTATCAGCACCCATTCCAAAAGTCCTCTGGCTTGCACGCCGGTGACGCTGCCCCCGGAGCCATGGGACTGAAGCATGCAACTGTCAGTCACCGCATGTTTTTGGCGGTGCCTGCCGTGCAGGGGAAGGGCTTGGGAAGCAGGCAGTCCTTCTTCCAACATGGTGGGCGGAGGGAATCCGTCCCTTCGGGAAACATCCTGCTTCTGCACACATCCAGGCGAAGAGACAGATGTAAAGTCTGATTTTTCAGGCCTTATATTTAATCCGGATTTCGGCCGCAAAACCGGTTTTAAAAACCAGTCTTGCATGCTGAAATGCGGAAGCGGCCTCTGCAAAGGGTCACTAAAAGGGACTCCAATGTGGAAGCAGCTTAAGGTAACTATTCTTAATCTGGCTTAGGGAGGTTTAAAACGGTTTCCGCAGCTAGTGCGGAAACACCTCCAAATAAGAAAAGAGAATTTGGGCTATCGGGTGAGTTTAGTCTCACGCCTGAAACAGAAACTGTAACAAGTACACTTTAGTAAAGAACACTTGCAGAGATTCAAGAGTGGGTGAAGGTTTTAGCTTTGTCTTCTGTTTGTGAGGCCCAAATGAAATCGGTGAGCCACTGTGTGAGAAAGGATGCTGGACTAGATGGGCTCTGGCCTGATCCGGCAGGGCTCTCCTTTCGTTCTTACAGACAATTGGAACATCCCAAAATTTGATTTCAAGACAAAAACTTTGAATATTTCTATTTCACTGTGTTTTGGCCGTGAAAAATGATTTTTTTAATCATGAAAATTTTGCAAAAGTGTTCAAGCACAAATGCCAAAGTCCGGCCACCCAATTTCTTGACAAAAAATTTTGGATGGTCGATTTGATAGTGAAACGAATGCAAATTTTTATGGCTGCACATCCCTACTAACAGACCATCCCCAGAGGTGCAAGAGATTGTGGTAGTCGAGAGGACCTTTGTTGTGGTGACCCCCAGACAACCTCCCAACAGATATTCACCAAGCACCAACATTATACGGTCTATGGTGCCTGGTACAAACAGACCTCTTCCCCCAGGCCTTAGATAGTTATCTTCCTTGGAATCCTGCCTGAGGTTGGTTGTTGGAGGAATGGAGGTGAAGGGTGAGATATAAATACTTCCTTTTGTGTGCTTATATATGTGGGTGTTGTGCATTATTTCCTTCTGTTTCCCACCACTAAACTTGACACCCAGTTACTTTGCTTTCCTACCTGCTTTCAGACCCTTACCTGTGCTGTGTTCTTGTGTTGTCAGGGAGTTTGCCCGTTGGAAGGTGAGGAATACAGCCATCGAGCGGAGAGACCTGCTCCGCAACCCTCTTCCCCTGATGCCTGAGTTCCAGAGAAGCATACGGCTGCTGGGCAGGAGGCCCACCACACAGCAGTTCATTGATACCATCATCAAAAAGTACGGCACCCACATACTCATCTCTGCCACCTTGGGAGGTAGGTGGCAGCGGAGTCTGTTCTCTTGTTCACACAGCGTCATTGCAAGGGCTGTGAGAAGGACACCTCATGCTGTTTCATCTCTTTTCATGGTCTGGAATTTGATTGGCAACCACTAGAGGAATGAGATAGATAGGTAGGTGATGGATGGATGGATGGATGGATGGATGGATGGATGGATGGATGGATGGATGGATGGATGGATGGATGGATGGATGGATGGATAGATAGATAGATAGATAGATAGATAGATAGATAGATAGATAGATAGATAGATAGATAGATAGATAGATAGATAGATAGATAGATAGATAGATAGATGGATGGATGGATGGATGGATGGATGGATGGATGGATGGATGGATTATAGATACAGATGTAGATATACAGACATCTAGGTAGGTTTGGTACAATGTATTGCACATGATGGGGATTGTTATGCCATGTTCCATAGTTCTGTGAAAGTGAGCTTTCAGATATAGCCAAGATATCCATCTTCAGAGGATCTGAGTTCTTGTTAGCTAGATAGATTGGAGTCCTATGTAAGGGCCCTTTTGCACATACCTCTCTTAATCTGGATTAAGAAGATCTGGATCTTTGGTATCCAGTCCTCATGGAACCTGGTCCAAGTAGTTCCGCGTCAGGGCCAGGACTCCCTGTGTCTGGGCCGTCTAGCATCCGATGGCAATGGGTGCTAAACAGGGTTGCCGTATGCACATCGTAGCACCCATCCTGAGTCTCCAATTAGGCCAATTAGGGCCAAGCAGGAAGGTACTCTGGTGGTACTGTGCTATTGGCCCATGTAGCTGTCAGTCAGGGGTCACTTCTACTTACAGTGGGCATGGTGCAGAGACACGGCTTTGTAGCCTCTAGACCCACCCCTGGACCCCATTGCCCTGCTATACATGTGGAAGCCCAGCCTCTGATCTGGTCTTCACTGTGGAAGACCGGAATGAAGACCAGATTACAGGGGTCTTGTGTTAATCTGGATTAAGGGCCTGAAGTCCACATTAGATCCAGATTTTGACAGCACTCATGCGGACTATGTGTTCATAATGGGGGCGTAATGGGGTACTTACGGGGTCATGTGTGCAGAAGGTATGTAACTGATCTGTACCAATTGTGTACCTATCAGGTTCCTAATGGGGCCTTCGTTTCTCATGGAAAAGGGGCCTAACTGTCTATATCTGTGGTCCTACACATTAACAACCAATTCAACAGTGGCCTTTTTTGTTGGACGTTTTGGCTGGGTTCAGGCATAACCAAAGAGACGTCCCAAAGCCTTCTCAAATCCACCTTTTCTAGTACAGAATTTTTGTTGAGAGGTGGAAGGGACAACCTGGTGGGTCAACGGTCCCACCTCTCAAACGTTCTCTAAGGTGCCTCAGAGGTGCCTTTTTTGCTGTGTCTGATCACAGCCTTGGAATGGTGTTGGGTGGGTGGGTGGGGAGCCTTTTTGGTGGTGTCCTACATCAGTTGAGAAACGTTCTATTTAGAAGGGACCATCTGCTGCTCATCCTAACATTTTCTTGGCAACGGGCCAATCTAGCTGTTCTCCCTTGCCTCTGAACATTCTTGTAACATGTTTAGCACTGCGTGATACTTTCCACATCGTACTGTATATTTAAGGGAAAATTCACAGTTAACTAGCCAGAAAAAACCTAGTAAATTGGCTGGTAGATAATAAATAGGTCAGTCCTTCTCAATACTTAAAAGATAGTCCTTTTGCTCATTTGGCCATATACTGGTCATAAAAACAGGGGTCCTTACCTGTTAATCCAGATCAAGGCAATCTGGATCAAGGAGCTGCTAAGAACACATCATCTGTACAGGATCAAGGGTGTGCACAAAGCCAATTTCCACATTCTATTTGAGGTGAATAGAATGTGGAAATATTCGGCCCCAGCCAAATATCCCCCCTCCGGGATGTGGGGGTATTTGTATCCGTGCACATATACGAGGGTATGGGGCACCGGGGAGGTGGGCAGAACCACTCAAGTGGCTCTCCGGGTCTCTTCCTGGAGCTTCTGGAGAGACAGATGTTCTGTCTAGGGATGTGCATGGATATTCATGCTATTTGGAATTTGTGCAGATTCATAAGAATTCCACCATTTGGGGACAAATCGAATGGGGCGTACGCTCATAGACCCTATTAGTCTGCAAATTGGATTTGACTTGGCATTCATCAAAGCTTTGCGAAGCTTCTGTCAAGGCCCAGTCCCCACCCTGGGGCCTCCTGCTGTTGGGTGGTGGTGTCACCCCTCGTTGGTATTAAATCAGCAGAATACGCGGTTGTGTTGAAAAACAAGCTCTGCTGTCCCGGAAAACTTTCTGCTGGCATCTCCGGAGCTGTCCAGCCTTTCAGGAACTCCCTCCTTCTTCTGCCCGCAATTTAAGAAACAGCCTGAAACAGGAGTTTTCTCTCTTCGCAGAGGTTTATTCTTAAAGGTTGCTGTATAAAAGTATACATCTCTCCATCCAAGCTCTCGTCCAGCAATCAACAACAATAACACTTAACCAGCAGTGTACAGGCACTTTTATACCTTTTCCTTATCATAGATGGTGACTCACAAGCCTGTGTTGCAAGTGTTGCACAGACTTACGCAATTCTTGTTCAATCCAACCTTGCTCAATCCAACCTTGAGCACTTGTTGATAGTCTTAGTGATTCTTAGTTACCTTTGCCAGCACATCCGTGCATTTTCCTTATACGGGCTTCCCTGCCTAACACCTGCTACCCCACTTACCTGTAGTTGTGTGACCGTTACTGCCGCCACCACTGTTGGTCTGTAGGCCGATCGAATTGAGTTTCGGAAAATGGCTCTGTGTGAACCCGATGCAAATCCACTTCAAAATAGGGGTGTACACGAAGCCATTTTTCCACATTCTATTCGAGGTGAAAAGAATGTGGAAAAATTTGGCTCCATCCGAATACCCTTCCCCCTGGATGTGGGGGTATTAGCATCCAAGCATGGATATTTTGTGCCCAAAACAAATCCCCCACCCTTCCTTTCCAACATCTCTCCACTTACCTTACCTCTCACCATCACCATCCATGGTGCCTCCTCCACGGCACCGCCGCCGCCGCCATTGCTGCCCCAGGCCCTGGAAAAAGCCCACACCACTCCTGGAGCACGCCCCCAGTAAGTGGGGCCTGAGGAGGCCTCCACGCGTGCTCTGTTGGCTGCACGGGTCTTTTCAGGCCACTGTGGAACCGCAAAAGGGTTCTGAGGACTAAACAAAGGCCTTCCAGTAAAACTGGAAAGCCTGTCTTTAGCCCTTGGAACCCTTTTGCGGTTCCACAGGTCCCGGGAAAAGGCCCAAGCCACCACTGGAGGGCGCCCCCAGGTAAGTGGGCCCCGGGGAGGCAGGCGTGTGTACTCCGGTGGCTCCACAGGCCTTTTCCAGGCTGCTGTGAAACTGCAAAAGGGTTCCAGAGGGCCCTGGAAAAGACCTGTGTTGCCACTGGAGCAGGTAAGGGAGCCCTGGGGAGGCTGTGGAGGGAGGTTTGGAGGGGGGGTGGCTGGAGGTGGCTAGTATAGGGATACCCCAGGGCATCCAGTATCCTTAGAAGCTTCTACTGAAGCTTCTACAGATATTGGATTATCCGATTTTTTGATGGATAGGCCCCTTTGAATAGGCCCCTATTCGATCCATCCACAAATTGCAGAATCCAGATGTATTCGGCTGGATCCCAAGTGCATGGAGAATCTGTGCCCATCCCTACTCCAAAGGTGACAGGGGAGCCACTTTGAGTCTAACAAATCTTTGAACAGATGCACAAAAGCTTCCGCGTCACAGGCGAACGCCAACCTTTGAATAAAGCCAACATTTGATTGGATCGAGAAGTTTTGAACCTTCACCATATGCACAAGTTTTGAAGGTGACAAAGATTTTTCACCATTTGCTCTGGATGCTTCAGAGTGGTGGGGAGAGTGCGGGGAGCAGGTGCATTCTCCCTGTTGCATCCATAACCGCTCCAGGAGCGTAAGTGTGAACAGGCCCTCAATGAGGTTCAATCAAACAACGGCATTTCTTTCACGCATTTCATGATAAAACTCAGAAGAACCTGATATTTTCCTTCTTTCTTTGTTCACCCTTCTTTGTCGGCATGTTTGCTGCCTTATCTCTGTGGGCTTCTCGGAGAGCATTTTTAAAAAGGAGAGAAAGAAAAAGGAAAACAGTGAAATATATTTTTAATTTTGCCCAGCTATGATGGTGAATTATTCACAATGGGGGCTCCTTTTCCCCCTTTCCATTCCTTGTTTTTATTTTTATTTTTATTTATTTTTTTACAACCCAACATTTTAAAATATGCACAGACTCATAAGGCGCACCCACGATGGACAGCCGTTGTGAACGCTTCATCAGCTTCTGGAGTCAAGAGCGTAGGGAGGGAAAACCACAAGGGAGCAGTGTAAGGAGAAAGAAAGATTTGTCTTGATGGCAGTAAAAGAGGAAGATGAGGCAAAAGGGCTCTCTTGGGAGCAAGAATTGTTTTCCCATGCTCGGTGACTGTAGGTGCCCGCTCAAAGATCCGTGTTCTTTGCCAATTCACGAGCCTGCAAAACCCATCACGCCTTGACAGCCCACGTTCGTTCTGTCTCATTAGAATAATGCAAAAAATGGGTGTGATTTATTTTTCTCTCTTTTTTTTTTTTTTTACCCCAAATAGCTTGGAATTCATTGCTGCTATTTCTCCCACAGAGCTTTCTGGTGTGCAAAAGGTCCTAAATAGGTAGAGGAGGAATCACGGCCCACTGTGCATCATGCGATCAGACTTTTGCAAAGGCTGTTAGATTTCAGCTAGTGGAGCAGAAGGGGAGGTTTTGGAGAGTAGCAATGTGGACAGATATTCGAATATTCTATTTGAACCCATCGAATGTCGACATTCGAGCTCGAAATGGTATCTTGAAAATCTGAATTTACACTTTCAGATGAATTTTGGATTTTCTAAAATCCAATACGGATTTCCGAATAATTTGAATGAATGGATTCGTATCTATCGTATACAAATATGCACAAAAATTATACGTATTTGCGCATATAATGCGGGATGAAAATGGGATGCATACAGGATAAACGCATTTTTGCGCAAATTCGTATATCGGATACGAATCTTATCGACATCTGTATATCTGGATACGAACCAGATTCTTGAAAGTACGGATCCGGATAATCCGGATCCTAATCGGATTCCCGAAAATCCGAATCTTTGAAATTTGAATTGAATTGAATTTTTGAATATTCAATTCAAATCAAATTTGAATGCAAAAAATACATTCATGGACATCCCTATTGGAGAGAATTCAGACACTTGGATTTTGCTGCCTATTTGTAAAGTTCAGAATTCGTAGGAATTCGTGTGAATTCGGACATTCAGATTTGCATTGAACATTGGCACATTTGAAGATTGACATTCAAATTTGAATTGAATGCTTTGATACTGGGATTATTGTTGCTTTATCCCCTGAGAGTCATCATGTTTTGGACTTTTTGATATTTGCATATTGTGATCTCCTCCCGTTCTTTCTCCTCAATTGCACTGTAATCTGGGATAGCCATACCATTCAGACAAGGCATTTCTGGCATGGAGTTCATAAAATAGGAGGTTACTAAGGGTTTTTTCCTACTTCCCTCCCTTAATCCAGATCTAAGATGATCCGGATCTAAGGAATGGGTCCTTCAACTAATTAAGGGAGGTCCCCAATGCGTCCCCATGGGTGGTGCAGCACCCAATAGCAATGGGTGCCAGCCTGCCTGTGGTGGAAATGCCGGAGCACCCATGTGGCAAATCCAGATCAACCCACATGGGGCCTGGCCATCACCCCAGGTTTTTTGGAGGACAGGGGTTGCAATCTCCATAGCCACTCCAGAGTTTCTATATATCTATTCGTACAAATATTCAATACGAATTTGATGGTACGAATGTCAACAACATTCGTATGTATATGTACGGATCCATACGGATCCCATTTTTACCCCGTATGCATCTGTACGGATACAAATAAGATGTGTACCAACACGTATGTAATGAGTACGTATCCGTACAATACCAATGTCTGAATTATACAAACAAATGATTCAAAATATTCATATTTGTCCACATATTAAAAAGCGAATTCAAATTTGAATGTCCAGATTGAGCCAAATTCGATCGAATAATGAATATTTCAAATATTCTTGCACGTCCTTAACCTTGAAGCTTTCAAATAGAACATTGGCTATATTTGAAGACTGACATTCGCTTGTGAATCAAATGCTTTTGTGCCTTCATTCGAGGCTTCGTAGGCGATGCATAGGCAATTCATAGCAAGGACTCGAATTGGATTCATATTGAACACTTGTGCCAAATGTGAATCCAACCACATTCAAAGGAGATCTATTCGAACGGATATGAACTTTCTTGCGTTCAATTTGGCACGAATCTAATCCAATGCCTTTTCTGCATTGGGTAATAAACGAGAATTCCTGAGAAGGGATAGATCCAAAACATGACTGATAAGAGACCCAAAGGAACTATATATGGAGAGATATAGCACCTTATGAATAATGTCCTACATACCATCTGTATACTTTTCTCATATATGTAACTATAATAAAGTTAAAAGAAGCATTAACACCATTAACAATGAAATAGCACCCATAAAAAGACATTTGAAAAGGAATATATTTATAATTAGAACTGTGACTGCAGTACACAGTTGTAGACAAATGTGTTTGTGTGTGTTCTCAACTGTTCTGAAAGGGTAGTTTATGAGCTGAACTGCATAAATAATCTAAGCAAGTGTGGGTGAACACACACACACACACACACTTTCTATTCTCAACAGTTCCAAAGAACAGTCATTGTCTTGTGCTGCAAAAGTGTGGGCATTTCTAAGCAAGTGTGGCTGAAGCCAGACGTGTTTTGACCATGGCTTCCAAAGGAAGAACTCTGAAGCACTGGAGATAATTGCTATAAGTTGGCTGTTGCTGGGTCCTGGGTTTGGTAACAAAGCAAAGAATCATGTCTTGAAATACGTCTTCACGTCCTTGAAACAGAAATGCCTCATAGAGAAAATTATGACCTAAAAGTGCACCCAAAAGGATAATCTATAAGATAAGAAATAAATAAAAACATAAAAATATTTTTTATGGCTCACTTGTAGCCTGGGGTGGGGGTGATTTTCAGTGACACGCCATGGCGTGCAACCCAAAGCATCATTTGGTAGTTCTGGAACAGGGAGGTATGCCACCTGTATGTCCCCCATGTTCTGGAATAAGGCCCTTGATCCTCCTGTTGACCCAATTAAGCTGGTCCACAAGAAATTTGGATTAAGGGCCTCCTTAATCCAGATCTGGCTTAGTCCAGTGCAGACAGAGCCAGACCTCCATGGTCTGGAAAAAGAGACTCCTTCTAGATTCACAGCAGGTACAGAAAAGGTGTCATAAGAAACGGTGTCATAAGTTCCATCTCGAACAAATCCAATATGCTTTGGTTTCAGACATCTCTGTGATGACAACTTTGCATCTTTGTCCTATCACCTTTTGAATTGGCCAGTGAATTTAATCAATAAAACAAGAAGGCCCACAGTGAAACACTTAACACGTCTTTCTGCTGGATGGATCAATGACGAATGGAAATGCTAAATTTGGTTACCATGTAAATATGCTATCAAGAAAGCAGTCAACTTTTGATATTGTTATTAAGCAGGTTCACACAAGTATACCGCATTTGAGAAAGATCACACTTACTGTTTTCACTGTCAAAAGCACTTCAGATTCTGCTTCACCACACACCAACACACACACAAACACTTTTGAACCTCTTTTATGTCCATCTATGTAGTTACCCTGTAGGAATTGGCCACCTGTCTACCCATTAGGTTCCACAGGGCCCTGGAAACTCTTGAACATTTACGTTATTTACAAACCTTTCTTCCTTATTTTACTTGTAATAATAAACTTTGAGTGGGTTTACAGCAGTGTATGGTTTCTGCTTTAGGGGAGTCTGTCTTTCAGTTATATAAAGCAGGACGCTAGTGGGCTGGGGATACTGGTTGGCATACAGCCCTCTCATGACTGGCAGTGGGACATGGCGCCTGGCAGACGCTTCCTTTCTGGCCAGTTCTGCGGAGGGCAAGAAGAGGGGCGGGGGCGGGCAAGCCGGGTCATAACAGTTGTGCCTTCAGGAGCTTATTAAATCTAATGTGATGTTGCAGCTGAGTTGTCTTGACTTAGGCTCAGTAATGTTAGGAAAAATAAACTTTAAAATCATTTTTTGGGATATGGAACCTCCCGAATGTCATTTTCTATCATACTATATTGAATACAGTGTTTTCCCAAGAGAAAATCCCTTCCGGATATGGCCTGTGTGAGCCAGTGCAATTAATATATAAATACAGGATGGTAAGAGAATTCGTGGGAGGATGTGATGTTAATCCAGTATGTCAGTAAGTGAAAAGATGGGGATTCATGTACATTTTCCTAATGCAAATGGCAGTGCAAAGTCTTGAATCTTTGGCACCTGCGTAACCTATATCTGGCCATCTGATGTTCGCTGATGAGATTGCTGTACCTATCTGCATAAGATTTGCATCTGGGAGTAGGGCTGTGCATGAACGAAAAATTCATGCTCGCTTTGCAATGGGAAACAAACATCCAAAAATGTGTTTTGTTGTCAAATCATTTTCTCATTTGCAGCTGATCATTTTCTCAGAGATTTTCCCATTGAAAAAGCCTCTTTTCATCAGTATAATACTCTAAAAGTGGGAAAATTCAATCAAACTTCCACATTCATGAAGAGAACCATTGGTCTTTAGTTCAAAAATCCAGAAGTTCAAATGACTATAATTTGATTTGATGCAAAAATTTCACATTTTCACATTTGATTGCATTTTCAAATATGAATTTGTTTGTGCACAATCCTATCTAGGAGTTAACTCGGAGCATGGTTGAGTAGGGATGTACATTAATACTCGTAACATTCAAAATTCATACGAATTCAGCTGATTCTAGATTAACTAGGGATGTGCACAAATATTCAAAGACATTCAAAATTCAATTGAATTTGTCCAAATTTCGGCATTCAAATTTGAATTGAATGTCCATAAATGCGAATTTAAACATTCAAATGAATCTATTCGTCTGAATTATTCAGACATTCATATGTGTGTGGATCCATACGAGATGAAAACGGGTTGCGTACGGGATAAATACAGGATGCATACGGATGTGTACAGATGCGTATAGATGCATATGGGATGTGTACAGGCACATACGAATGTTGTTGACATTTGTAAATGCAAATTCAAATTGAAAATTTGAAAATAAGTAGATTTGAATTTGTTTAACTAAATCGAATTTGGATAAATTCAGATTTTAAAGATTCAAATCGAATCAAATTTTCAGATATTTAATTCAAATCGAATTCCCCCAAAAATATTTATTTATTTATGTACATTTCTATCCCGCCCCATACCCAAAGGTCTCTGGGCAGGTAACAACAGATTAAGATAGAATATACATTAAAAGACGCTTAAAAATTCAACAAATATAAAACAGTATACAATATGTTTAAAATGATAGAGACTGTACTGGTTGTGTGTGTGGGGGGGATCTAAGCAGCAGCTCAGCTAAAGGCCAGGGCAAAGAGGTGCATCTTCACCGCCTTCCTAAATATATATAAGGAAGGGGCATGACACACCTCAAGGGGGAGGCTATTCCATAGTCTGGGGGCCATCACAGAAAAGGCTCTCTCCCGGGTGCCCACCAACCTCACTGTTGAAGGTGGTGGGACAACCAGGAGGGCCTCACCACTTGATCTTAAGGCACGGGCAGGTCTATATGAGAGAAGGCATTTGTACAACGCCCTAGGACTCACTAATCCTGATTAAGTGCAGAAAAGGTCAGCCTATCTATTCCTGCGGTGGGTATCATAAAATGTGTCCATTCTTGAGTATATGTAAGTCTTGCAGCTATAACCATGTATTGTAATAATGGCCCATAATGTGGTTCTTTTTTAAAAAATAAACAACCACCATGAAGGCTGCCACTGAGTTATTTCAATGGGTGAAGTGGGCAGAGCTGAGAGCCAATTTGCAGGGAATACCCTGATGAGAAGGCGACTTAGAATTTGCAGCTGCTTACTAAATAGGAAATTAGGACCTAATAATGCAGAAAAACTCTATTAACCCTCTTGATTGCTGCTGCTGACTCCTTCCATAGCAATGTGTTGCTCTTTCCTGCTGTTCTTTCCATATCTGCCAAGGTCTAGGGAGTGAAAATAGGGGAGTCACTGCAAATAATACTGGTGTTCTCACTGTGCGTGTTTTAGATTGCTGTGTGGTAGCACACACCAGTGCCTGGTATCGAAAGTGTGCTGTCTTGTGTTTTTCCACTGTCACTAAGTACCCAATTTTAGCACCCATTAAGGACCCATTTGGTTGAGAGCCGGATGACCCCATTTCCACCACAGACCCCTTAGGGACACATTTGTTTCCACCACAGTTAGGGAAATCAGGATCATAATGAGTCCTTCAGGACCTATAATCCGGATTTCGTGGTGACCCCATTAAAGGGGTCTACAGTGGGGACTTCAGCCTGAAAATCTGGATTGTATGGAGCTTGTTTCCACTACAGTCAGGCAATGGGGTCTAGAGGAGGCTCAGGGGGGAGGCATCCATGGGGCTGCCCCAAAGTCAAGACTTCAGAGTCCCTCTGAAATCCCTCTGAATTTGCGTTTGGAGATTAGCAAAGTCTCCACAGTCCCTCAGAAGGCAACTTTGGAGATTAGCAAAGGCTCCGCAGAGAACCCCTTGTGAGAACAATGGGGCTGGGAGCTGCCTGTTACCTTCAGGCAAGGAAAGAGGTGCATATTAATGATGCTGACACATCCTGTTACCTTCAGGCAAGGAAAGAGGTACATATTAATGAGGCTGACTCATCGGTGCTCAAAAGGAGCTAATTAATATGCACCTCTCTTGCATTGCTCTCGCACGGGGTTTGTCTTCGGAGCCTTTGCTGATCTCCGAAGTTGCCTTCAGAGGGACTTCGGAGCCTTTGCTAACTTCTGAAGGCAACTTCAGAGTTTGCACCCCCTGTCCCCCAAAACACCTGGGTTGACAGGCAGACCCCTTGTGGGTCAATCCGGATTTGCAAATGGGTGCTCCGGTGTTTCCACAGCAGGGAGGCTAGCACCCTTTGCTATTGGGTGCTAGACCACCCATGGAAACACATTGGGTACTTCCCTTAATCTGGATCTCCTAGATCCAGATTAAGGGAAGTACCCATTCCTTAGATCCAGATCTTAGATCCGGATTAAAGGAGCACGATGGAAAAACACCCTTGGTTTACCTGCATGCAACATCTTTCCAAAAAGTGCATATGTAAGCATTGGTACTGATCTGCACCACAAAGAAGAGACTAAGGATGTGCAAGAATATTCAAAACGTTCAAAATTCGATCAAATTCATTCGAATTTGGACCTTCAAATTTGAATAGAATGTCTATACATGCGTTTAACATTTGAACGAATTTTGAATGTTTCAAACCGTTTGTGTGAATTATTCAGACAGTTGTATATGTACAGATACGTGTGCATTTGTACGGACACGTACGGGACAAAAACGGGATGCAAATGGGATAAAAATGAGATGTGTACATATGCGTACGGGTGCATACAGATGTGTACGGATACATGTGAATGTTATTGACATTCGTATCTTCAAATATGAATAGATTTGAATCAGATTTGAATATATCCATTTTTCCTCTGTTAATACGTTTGAATCAAATCGAATCCAAAAGCTGCATTCTTGCACACCCCTAGAGGACATGAATATAGATAGGTTGTGAATGTAACGAATGGTCCTCCAGCATGGCTCAACTAGTGTTCTACTCATTCCTGGGGCCGAATCACTTGATATGTGTCAGGAGGCAAACTCCGTGTCCGGAACCTCATGCAGAATGAGGAACCTTAAGGAACTAAAGAATGCTAAGAGAGAGAGGCCGACATTAACTTTGCAACTAAAAATATCTACATTTTCCTTCTCATTAAGACTTTGCAAGACGTTGGCTCAGTTGCCATCAAACATTGATGAGACAATGACCTGAATAAATCCCAATATTAAAATATTTACTTTGACTTGGCAGCAGAAGTTGGAGACTTTCCCTTTGGAGGGAAGAGAGGTTTGAATCAGCTTCTTGGACTTTTGAAAGATGACATTTATAGGATAAGGTATGGTCTAGCTTCCACTCTTCAAAGGTCATAGAATCATAGAATCATAGAATGGTAGAGTTGGAGGGGACCTCCTGGGTCATCGAGTCCAACCCCCTGCTCAAGGCAGGATCTCCTAAACCATCTCAGACAGATGGCTGTCCAGTCTCTGCTTGAAGACTCCTGTTTCCTAATCCTTGATCTATAGTAATCCGATGGCCTAGTTCTGTTTCTCTAAAACTACTCTGGCGTAGTTGGGTCTTGACTGAGAATTAGACTGCTTCTGGGCTTTTCACAGATGTTAAGATGGACATCATGAGAAGATGATGCTTGAACAGAAGGGGCCTTGGTTTCATCCAATAGGGTTCCAGTTCTGAAGTACATGGTAGGCTTGTTCGCCATCAAAGAACTCAGGCTGATAGTCTCAGGATATGGTTCAGTTGTCCACAGGCTAATGCAGACTCTGGCAGGCCTCACGGGGACCTTCTGTAGCCTACACTTGAATGTGGACAGGGTATGTTACAGAGTAAAGCTAAATAGATGCAGGTCCTTGGACTTCTTCCAAGCTTATATTAGATCCAGTGTAAGGAGTCTGGATCAATTAATGTGGATCAAAGCGGCCCTTTGGTCCTGTTCCATCTGCACTAGATGGATCTCTGGTGGACCCATTTAATTAAACCACTTTCATACGAATGTCCAAATAATTTGTAAGAATGATTCAAAAGATTTAAAAATTCATTTGAATGTTGAATCCGAATGTATAGACGTTTGGTTCGAACTTGAATGTCCGGATTCGATCAAATTCGGTCGAATTTTGAATGTTTTGAATATCCGCGTGCAACCCTATTCCCTAGTACACGTTAATCTCTCCTGCACTCTTCCTGTCCAACAAGACCGGAAGCCAAGTGCAGAAACGCCCCAGGTGTGGCTGCTTGACAGCTTCTGAAGATCATGGATGGTTGTGCATGCTGGGAATTGCTCTGTGACAGAAGAAGCTGGATATGCTTCATACTGAGCATCCAAGACCATCCCCATCTCTGAAGTGCGAAAGACCTGCACGCTTTCTGGAAGCATCCTTTTTATTTATTTTTAACAATGAAAACTTAAGTTCCTACGCGCCATTCATCACATCTTGCAACACTTCACATGCTCTATAAGCTCTGACTCTCCCCTTTCCCCGGTCTTGCTGACAACAGCTGTATTGTTGCAATTCAAGATGGCACTGATGGATAAAATCTATAATGACAGATTTGCACAGATAGGCATTTTGTGCCTTTTCTCTTTCCAGCCCTTGTTCATGTGAAGTTACTTTTTATACACTGGCTGTCAGCAATTTCCCAATATGATGTTTTTCTTTTTTTCCTCTCCCTCTCTGTCCATCTTTCTCTCTCTCCCTCTCTCTCTCTCTGCCCCTTTTCTTCTTTTCCATAATAGGAGAGGAAGCTTTGACCATGTACATGGACAAAAGCCGTCTGGACCGGAAGTCTGGCAATGCTACCCAAAGCGTTGAGTCGCTACACCAACTTGCCTCTTCATATTTTGTGGACCGGGATGGAACCATGCGGCGTCTTCATGAGATTCAGATCTCAACTGGGGCAATTAAGGTGACGTTTTGCTTACATTAATCCATTTCCCCAAGGAATGTGAGACTGGGAAGCAATATTTGTGTTTGGTGGGAAGGCGGCTTGGAGGCGGGCCACTCTTATCGAAATGAACTCCTTCGTTTTGATTTAAACCAGTAAAGTTGGAGAGGCAGGCAGGAGGCTTCAAAGGGTGTTTCTGCACTTACTGCTGGAAATCCGGATTAAGGAAATCTGTGTGGGGGTGTAATTTGCCCATCTCAGCTAAAGCAACTCTTGCTAAGAAAGTAACTAGGACAAACGATACATCCTGGGTCACTGTAACTTTCCTAATATCTCTCTGAAACAAGGTCTCAGAAAAGGCATAACATCGATATCACTTCCACAGTACATGTAAACAATATGCAGCATCCAAGGATGCTGACACGAGATATCCACATGCACAGAGACAGGCTTCTATTGGTCCTACACCACATCCTTGCATATACTGGTTCTGTCCAGTCCTCTTGTTGTAACCAAATATGGGTTTCCTGAGGGTACTTTTCCATTGTTCAGAGAAACTGTATAAAAGCCTTGGCATGTGTTAATAAAAAAAGGCTAAGGGCTTACCTCTTTCACCTAGCAACCATCCTACATGTGAGTCCTATATCATTACTACAAATCTGGATTAAGGAACTCCGGATTAAGGAACTCCGTCCCTGGGAAGATCTGTCTGAACTAGGGATGGATCCAAATGAGGCCTAACACATCCACACTCTCTGATTTGCTAGCTGCGCAGCAGCTGGGGACAGCTGCGGAATGGCCGGGGACGGGCTGGAACACGCTGGGCCGGGTGTAGGACACGTTGGAACTGGCTGGGGCAGTTCTGAACAGAACCACGAGCCCAAAGGAGCAAATGCTCCATCCCAGCATGTCATACATGCATTCCAAAGGGCCTAGTGCAAAAAGGCCTCTGTTTTCATCCCATATAGATCTGGGCAAATGTGGGAAAGTTGCGGATCGTGAAGTATTCATCGTGTACGAACCCATACACGTACAAATGTCCAGATAATTTGAGCGAATGGATCTGAAATTCACAATTCAATTTGAATGCTAACATTGGGATTTCAGGACAATCTATTCGATGTGTCGAAATTCGGCACATTCGTTCGGATTTCGAACGCCTACGAATATTCATGTGCATTCCTAACGTTGGCAGTTGAGCGGCACAGCAGTACCCTGTGAGAAGTGCCACGGGCATGAGAGGGTGAATGGAGTGATGCTGGGCGCATTTGTGGGGAGGCAAAGAGCTGTGTCGGTTACGCAAGCGATACAGAGTTGCAAGATCTTCGCCTTGTACCGAGGAAGATGCTCAGATAATGGTCCCCGCTGTTCCCATCTCTCCCATTGTCCTGTGGGCTTTTCACCATCCCTCGCCGGTATCGGCAACAAGGTGGACAATACCGCCTGACACAAAAAAGGTTCCCGATTGACGTGGCCAGAGACAGAGCGAAAGCCGCCTCGGGAGGAAGAGGCAGAGAAAAGGGACGCCCAAACAAAAGCCCTTTTGAGTCTCGAAAGCAATCTGACGGTGCTCAATGGAGGGCAGAAGGGAAGGAGATTGCACGTTCCCTGTGCAGCTCGCCGGTGAAGCCGCTACAATTGGTAATTTCCGAAAAAGATTTGGTTCCATCATTGCCTCGGATGTCAATGGGGCATGGCTGCTTCATTGTGTGTGAGAGAGACGGAGATTGTTGCAGACTTTCCTGGTACATAATCCTCAGCCTTGTAAGATTCACCCAGAAGAAGGAGTGCTGCATTTGACAGCATAATAGTGAAGTAGACAACACTTCCAACCTTATTGTATTCCTCCCCCCACCCCTAAATATTTAGCTAAGGGAAATGCAAGCTCGGCTTGTGTGGACTTCAGTGAATCTTACCTGCGATTGATCCAGGATGGGTGATTCTGGAATAGCTTGGTTAAGGAGCAGGACTCTTACCTGGGAATACTGGGTTTGATTCCGCGCTCCTCCACAAAGCCAGCTGGCTGACCTTGGGCTAGTCACAGCTCTCCTCTGAGCTCTCACAACCCCACCCACCTTACAGGGTGCTCTGTTGTGAGGAGAAGAACAGAAAGCTTCGTCAGCCCTTTTGAGTCGACGGATTTTTGAAGGATCCAAATATGATCTGTCGTATACGAATCTGCCTGAAAATTATCCGTATCTTGCGCTTAAAGTTTCGGATTACAACAGGATGCGTATGAGATAATATGGGATGCATAGAGATTTTTCCGGCATGCGCACAGATACGTATAACAGATATGAATGTTGTTGACGTTGGTACCTTGAAATACGAAACTAACATTCAAATGTACGGTTTCAAATCTTATGGATTCAAATTGGATTTTAAGACATTTGAATCTTAAATATCCAAACCAAATTGGATTTTATGACATTCGAACCTACTCAGATTCAAATATCATGCATATCCCTAATTTGAAATGCCATTTGGTGGTGTTGGCAGTTCTGGGTGCGAATCACAGAGGCAATATGATCCGTGCCCACACAACAGAGTTGAACCTTCTGTACAGCATTCATTTGTTAGCACACATTTACCATTCTAGTAGTCCGTGTGATCCAGATGCCAGGGTTTTCTGGGTCCTTTTTCCACTAGGGCTTAGAATACTTCTAAGACCCCATTAGGAATCATACCAAGGCTCTGTTCTCACCTGGACCCCATTGAAGCCTCCGTGTCTCCACAAGGGCAGGGGAAATCCAGATTTAATGGGTCCTTCAGGCCCTTAAATCTGGATTTTGTGTGGACCTGATTAAAAGTATCCACAGTGGGGTCTTCTGGCATCTTCAAGATCTGGATTCCAGGAGGACCCCATCTGAAAGATCTGGATCTTGAAGGCCTGGATATTTGAATGGGCTGGAGGTCCAGATCTATCTAATCCAGTTCAATTTCGGAGAGATATGCTATTCTGAATCTAGTTGACCCAGATTGACCAAGGCAAGCACAGAAACAGTCAATCTTTCCACACCAGCCATGGATTGCATACCATGGTTCGCATTAGGGATCTGAACAAATGTTTTTTTTTTTCCTCCGTGTTTGATACAAATTGAATTGAATGCGAGGAATCTTGCATTCATTTGAACAGAGCCCCTTTGAATGTGGTAGGATTCAAATTCGATATGAATGTGCTTCGAATGCTATTGGAATCTGATTTGAATCCCTGCTGCCGGTCGCACCTACGAATCCCCTACGAATCCCCTACAAATCTGCTCCAAACCCATCAAATCAGCTCTGAATCCACTCTGGTTTTGCAGTAGATGTTGCTGGGCAGCGGCTTTCCCTCCTTCCCAGGTACACAAACGTTAAACAAAGTTTCATTCGAATATATAGAAACATCCAATTCAGTATTCATGCCCAACCCTAGTTTGTATAGCTTGTATAGTTTGAAAGCCACATTTAATTGACTATGTAAAAGCAAGACCATACACTAGAAACATTGCAATGGACAAGGACTGGGCAAGCATCCAAAGGCTGAAAAAAAAAAGAAATATTGTAACAAAATTCCCCCTTGATGTGTACTCAAACTATTCCTCCAAGTGACTGAGTCCTTTGAAATAATATAGTAGTTTCATATCTGACAAGTTTCTGGTAGATCACAGCCATCCCTTCTTCAACTGCTAGTTTCAGCTGTATGTATAATGAGGGCTTGAAATGACAGGTTTTGTGCGTTGAGATAATTTGCACCATGGGCTTATGCCTGGTGCATAAGGCATGGTGCAAATTCTAAGGGTCTCTGCTGTAGATCTAACCTTCAAATTTCCTTGAAGAATCTCCTGCATTTATTTATTTGCATTTTTATTTCACCCCTTACCCAAAGGTCTCAAATAGGACACACCGTTAAGAAACGAATATAAAAATAAACATACTAGAACTCTACAGTGCCTGGAAGTGATGAGGAAATCTGTTTCCTTATTCAGCCAAAATCCAGGGCAAAGGATATTTTCACTGCTTTTCTGAACGTGTAAAGAAGAAGAGTTGACTTTTAGGGATGAGCATGAATATTCGAAGGTGTTTGAAATTTGATAGGATTTGCCCAAATTTCAACATTTGAATTCAAATCGAATGTCCATAAATTTGAATTTAAAAATTCAAACGAATTTTGAATTTTGGGTCTATTTGTTCAAATTATCCAGACTTTCGCAGTTCATTCATGATGCGTACTTGCAGATATACATCTTTCCTGCATCCAAACAGATTTGTGCAGATCCGTAAGGGGCAAAAACAGGTTGCATACGGGATAACTACAGGATGCATACAGATGTGTACAGATGTGGGACGTACAAATGTCAACATTCGTAAGTGCTAATTCAAATTGAATATTTGAATTAGCTTAATTTGAATCCAATTTGGTTAAATTTGAATTTTAAAGATTCTATTCAAATGAAATTTTTGGATATTCAATTTGAATTGAACTGAATCCGGAAAATTGCATTCATGGATACCCCTGTTGACTTTTATATAATGCCTTTCTCACCCTTTAAGGGGACTTGAAGCAGCTGACAAACCTTCTGTTCTTTTCCCCACATTTGACACTCTGTGAGGCAGGTGGGGCTGTGAGAGCTCAGAAGAGAGCTGTGACTAGCCCAAGGTCACCCAGCTGTTTTCATGGAGGAGTATGGAATCAAAATAGGAGAATACTAGATTAGAATCCGGCACTCTAACCAGAAGACCAAACTGGCTCACATATCTGTAAAATGAAGGTGCCTGATGCACCTCAGGGGAGAGACCATTGCATAATCCGGGAGCCATCACTGAGAAGACCCTATCCCAACTGCCCTTTTGGGATACTTTTGCTACTGAGGGTGGTGGTGCAACCAGGAAGGGCATAATAAATCACAGTAAACAACTGGATGAAAAATTCAATTTTCTCACCAGTATCTGAATTAGATCCTTAATGTTTCAACTTTCATGTCTCAATTAAAAAAAGACATTGACCAAGTAGAGCATGTCCAAAGGAGGGCTACCAAAATGGTTAGTGATCTGGAAACCATGTCCTGTGAGGAAAGGTTGAAGGATCTAAGAATGTTTAGCCTACAGAAGAGAAGACTGAGAGGAGACATGATGGTGGTCTTCAAGGATCTGAAGGGCCATCACAGTGCAGAGGGATCGTACCTATTCTCACTTGCACAAGATGAGATGATAAGAAAGAACGGGATGAAACTTCAAGGGAGTCAATACAGATTAGGGATTAGGAAAACCTTCTTGACAGTGGGAGTGATGAGTCAGTGGACTAGGTTCCAGGGTAGGTAGTGGGTTCTCCTTCACAGGAGGTCTTCGAGCAGAGGTTGGACCTACATCTGTCTGGGATGGTTTAGGAAACCCTGCCTTGAGCAGAGGGCTGGACTTGATGACCCTAGAGGTTCCTTCCAACTCTGTGGTTCTATGATAACTTGTAATCACTTTGTCCACTGCTCGGTAGCATCTTCTAACTATTCTCCAGTGAACTGGTGAGCTTCTCTAATTGACGGTTGCTAGAACAATTTCAGTTTATTTCCCCTCTTTCCCTTTCTTCTTCTCTTCCATTCTAGGTAACAGAAACGAGGACAGGCCCGTTGGGCTGTAACAGTTACGACAATTTGGACTCTGTGAGTTCTGTTCTTCTGCAAAGCACTGAAAGCAAACTCCATCTACAAGGTTAGTAGAAAAACAGCTAAAGATCAGCTAAATGGAATGCATTGTCCTAGTCTCTGACCTTGTGTTTTCTATCCTATTTCAAGCCTCTCAGTCTTCTGACATTGCCCTGTTGTGTACGTGTTTCAAGAAAGCAATCATCTTCTTAAATGTAGATAGAACAGCAGAGACACTCAGATAGACTTTGTTTTTCTCCGTGTCCCAAGAAATCTGAAGGTTGGATTCCTCTGACAGCCTTTGACTGCGTCTGCACCCATGAAAAAGTGGTGTGAAAGCACCTTAAGAGGTTGTTTGTGGGTGGAAAGACTGTTCAAAATGCGATTAACAACAAATAGAATCCTGTGGAATCAATAGGGTTGTGATCCTGAATATTCGTAACATTCAAAATTGTACAAATTTGGCCGAATTTGGACATGCAAATTTGAATTGAATTTTGGGACATTTGGAGGTTGACATTCAAATTTGAATCAAATGTTTTGATGCATTTGTATGACGCTTCGTGTGGGATTTGTATGCTATTTGTATGAACATAAGACCCCTGTTGGATCGGGCCACAGCCCATCTAGTCCAGCTTCTTAAGCAGAAGATGAAGTCAAAGCGCCCACCTGCTCTCGAATCCCAGCAAATGGTCTTGAGAGGCCTCTTGCCTGTCTCCCCAGCCTGGAGGAAGTACCTGGGCATCCATTCTAGTAGCCATTGATACACCTGTCATCCATGAATTTGTCTAAATTTCTTCAAGCCATCCAGGCTGTCATCTTCTGGCAGCAAATTCCACATACCAATGACCTCATGTTAAAGAAATTGCTGGGTCTTTCACGAATCTGAGTGAAGGGAGGATTACAAACAGAACCAGTATCCAAATAATGTGCCTGTGAATGTGTGGGTGGGAAGATGCATACAGCTATTGACATTTTTTAGCTCCCAGCTAAATCCACTCGGAGTTCCAGGTGCTAGATGGCTCCCTTCCTTCTGGGGCAGAGAGAGGAAGAAAGATCATAACCCTGCACCTTCTACCATTGCCCACGCTCCCTTCGGTGTCCCAAACATCATTTCTACTGACTGCAATTGTGTGTTTATCCTTCCTGACAGCTGTCACAGAGGCCCTCTTGCTTGAGAATTAGGTCAGACAAAACTGGGTGAATCACAGCCACTGGGCAGGGTGTTAATCCGTACGGGGAGATCAAGAATGAATGCCTTTGTTTGGTCCAGTTATCATTAGCAATCTTGGAAGTCAGAGGTGTAGCAAGCCATGGTTTGACATGACAAGTAACCATCAGATCCTCAGCGTGGAGATATTCCAGCTGCACTCCTACCACATGTCAAGTTTCTGGCACTGGATTCAATAATAGGAAGAAATAACAATAACAAAATGATGATGATGATGACAATATTATTGTCTGAATCATGGGAAAGAGCAAGAATTATTTGTCAGCTTTGAAATTTGCACCACCTTCGAAACTTCAAATTTGAACCGAATTTTGGCGATCTTTGAAGACTGACGTCCGCATGCAAAGCAAACACTTTTGTGCATTCGTTCGAAGCTTTGTCGCATTTGCGAAGAAGCTGAGGTAGCAAAGCGGCTGCTCAGTCACATCTGCAGCAGATTCAGAGTGGATTCAGAGTGGATTCAGAGTGGATTCGGGGGGAATTTGGTGGTGCGAGTGGTGAAACCGATGCGAAGCAAATTCAAATTCACTCTTGTACGAATGTGTGAATTGGTCTGAGTTTGTAACATTCGTTATTCATACTAACTCAGACGAATTCACAAATTCTTACAAGAGTCAAATGTTATGACATTCGCATATTAACATTCGTATGAATATGAATGTTTCTGGATATTTGTACAATTATTTTGGAAATTCGTGAAACTGGGGAGGTGGGAAAGCTGCTGTGCCAGTCACATGTGCGACAGATCCAGAGTGGATTGAGAGCGGATTCAAAGTGGATTCAGGGCAGATTTGACGCATTCAGAATGCATACATAGGGGATACATATTGGATACATAGGGGATTCCTATGGAATTCGTAGGGAATTCATATGTAATTCATATCAAACATTCGTATTGAATATGAATCCTGCAACATTCGATGGGGATCTATTTGGATTAATACAAATATCCTTGCATTCAATTCAATAAGAATCAAAATTTTTTAAAAAAACATTTGGGCACATCCCTATTCACTAGTTGCAGCTTCCGAACCAGTCCAAGTCCCCAGCTCTATGGGCTTCTTCTGGGTGGCTTGTCTCCACAATTGCCGTAATAATGTACTTTATCTGTCTCCTGTCAAATTTGCTTATAGTCTTGCACTACCTGCTCTCTAGCTGCCTCCCCATCTGTTCCATCCCTCTGTGTTCCTCCGTAAAGCATCTCCTGTTTACTGGTCATGCTGACATTGGAACTGACCTATTCAGCTGTCAGCCAATTGTCTTGTAAGCCAGCCATCAAACCATTTCCCTATCTGGACCAGGAACCTTATTCATAAAATAAGGCAAACCTGAGCACGCTAAGTCCATTATGTCAGCTTTTTAAAGACCATGACATGGCAAGCTGAACTAAATCCAAGCAGCAAACTTCAGTGTGTCTCACATTCATAAGGCTTCCTTTTCTAAAAAAGAGATTAGAAGTCCTCCTCCTCTTCTTCTTTTACCCAATTTGATGTTTAAATGTGCATTTCTGGAGCTTTCTTGCTCATGGGGTAACTTTATCCTAGGTGCGGCTTTCAACTCAAGTCCCTCTCTCCCTTATGTGTTTTTCTCAGTCCCTGCCTCCAGTTCGTCCCAGAGGAAGGAAACAAACCCAGGAGAAGGTTTTGCTGTCACCTTGTCACCTCCATGGGTTGCTAATGAAATAGTTTCTAGCAGCAGAGACAGGGAGAGAGAAAGAGAATTCACAAGCCTCCAAAATAGGATATGACATATTCAAGAGAAGATCCACAGTGGTAGTTCTTTAGCTTAAGCATATGGAGGGGGAGGGAAGGAGAGGAGATTATCAAGACCTTTGGAGCTTGAAGATGGAAGCCAGTGCATTTTCATCACGTTGGCAGCATGGGGTTCTTCACAAGGAGAGTATGAAGGGCACAGGATTCTGCTACGCAGGACAGAGATGTGCACAAATATGCATACGTTTGAAATTCATATGAATTTCATCCAAACTGGGACATTCCAATTCAAATAGAACATTGGCACGTTTGAAGATTGAGATTCGAATTCAAATCAACTGCTTCGGAACATTTGCACAAAGCTTCGTTGCATTTGTGAACCTGGGGGAAGTGGGAAAGCGCCTGCCCCAGTCACATCTGCAACGGATCCAGAGTGGATTCAAAGTGGACTCAGGGCAGATTTGACACATTCAGAGTGGATACATGAGGGATACATATCGGATATGTAAGGGATTCTTAGGGGATCCATAGGGGATTCAAATTGAATTTGTGCTGAACATTCAAATCAAAGTTGAATCTGACCACATTTGAAGGGGATCTATTTGAATGACTACACATTTCTTTGCATTCAATTCAATATGAATCGAACCCCAATACATATCCCATAACATATCTGCTCTGAAAACATCAAATCCGACCTGAATCCACTTCTAATCAGCTCTTAGTCCTTGTCGAATGCATTCCAGATCTGTTGAAGATGTGCCTGGTGCAGCCGGTTTCCCACCTCTGAACTATTCATACAAATTATCCAAAGCATTTGTATTCATATGAATGTTAATGTACGAATGTTGTAACATTAGGTTATTTTGTATTGTAATGCTTTCTATTGTATTCTTCACGGTTGCCGTAAACCGACCGCCTTGAGTAATTTTTTAGAAAGATGGTATACAAATAAACTGAATGAATGATGAATGAATTATTTGTGTACGGATGTCTGAATTTGGATGAACTCGAACGAATAATGAATCTTATGAATATTCATGCATATCCCTAATCTTTTCTGACGGACATCAGATAGAAACTATTGTTTAAAAGGTTTTAAAGATGGTGGTTGTACGAGAACAGAAAAAGACATGGTTTGGTAGGGTGCTAGAATATTACAGGATATTTGGAAAGATGAGACAACAGCTAAACGTGGATTTACAATATATGCATGACTGACCATGGTTAGTTTGGAAACGGATGCATGGTTGACTTCCATCTTTTTTTCTCTCCCCTTCATCTACCCTGGCCAGGTCTCCAGGTCATCTTCCCTCAGTATTTACAGGAGAAATTTGTACAGTCAGCCTTGAGCTACATCATGTGCAATGGAGAAGGTGAATACGTATGCCGAGAGAGCCAATGTGGTTGCCATTGCGCAGAAGAATTCCCACAGTGCAACTGCCCCATCACCGACATTCAGATCATGGAATACACATTGGCCAACATGGCAAAGTCTTGGACAGAGGCCTACAAAGACCTGGAGAACTCAGGTAATAAGGGGAGAGGGGAAAGTTGGTGTAGAAACGGGTCAGAAAACTGATCCGCATCCGATCAAGGACCTTTATTGCATTGTGGTGAGTGGGGAAATCTGGAGATGTTGCAACACAGATGGTCCACTCAGTGTGGAGCTGATTCTGTTCCAGAGTGACTCTGAGCACGTGGAACCATTAAGGGCCACTTTGGTCTAGTTCGGTCTAGTGGTTAGGGAGCCGGACTCTTACCTGGTAATACTGGGTTTGATTCCGCCCTCCCTGATGAAGCCAGCTGGGTAACCTTGGGCTAGTCACAGCTCTCTTCTGAACTCTCACAGCCCCTCCTGACTCACAGAGTGTCTGTTGTGGGGAGAAGAATAGAAAAGCTTTGTCAGCCGCTTTGAGTCCCCTTAAATGGGTGAGAAAAGTGGGGTGGAAAAGCCAATTCTTCTTTTTCTTCTTCTTCTCCTTCTTCTTTAATCCAGATGTGGCACCATCCAGTGGCATACTCTGGAGACAACTAGAGGTGGTGGTGTTTCCTTCATGTGCATTAATGTGCAGATGGGGAGGCCAGTGATCTGGATTAAGAAGCCTCTTAATGAGGTCACCAGCAAATTCAGGAAGAGCCTTGGATAACTGTAATGTGTTCTAAGCGAGTGCACTGGCACTATGACAACCATGATAATCTGAAGGGGTAATCTGAAGTACTAGCATTCTTGCACGGTACCTCAGATGACCCCTCGCACAGGAAATGGTGTGAATGTTCACCGTGTGGACGCAGCATATAAGGTTATGGTTGTGTTTATTAAAGGTTGGTCTGCTTGTGGTACACAATTTTCTTCACCACCGCGAGTTTGCGATAGGTGAACATCTGGGAGTTTGTGGTTGGTGAATATCTGGGCAGGTAGGGTCATTTCTAGGCTGTAAATGCCTCCTGCAAGTGCAGCTACACCTGCCCAGATATTCACCTATTGCAAACTAAGAGACCAAATACAAATTGTTTCAATAACTGGATTGTGTGCGCATAAAACATAAAACAATAACCTTTCCATAAACCACTTGGATCATTTTCAATGTAAAGAAGCATATAAACATTATAAATAAATACATAAAGATCTCACTGGAGGTTGTCAAGCAGAGGCTGGACCTCTGTCTCTCTGGGATGTTTTAGGAGATTGTGCATTGAGCAGGGGGTTGGACTAGATGACCCTGGAGTTCCCTTCCAACTCTACGATTCTATGAAACAAATGTACATATGTCACCTTTGTTTTAAATGATGTGTGTTTGCCTGTTTCCCAGATGAATTTAAATCCTTCATGAAGAGACTACCTAACAACCATTTCTTGACCATCGGAAGCATACACCAACACTGGGGAAATGACTGGGACCTCCAAAACAGATACAAACTTCTACAGAGTTCCATGGAGGTTCAACGCCAGAAGATTCAGCGAACTGCCCGCAAGCTTTTTGGCCTTAGCATCCGATGCCGACACAACCCAAATCACCAGCTGCCTAGAGAAAGGTACCGGCCCTTCTAAGTTCTCACCTTCGAATGGCCTTGGTTTAAGACATTGCTCTGTTTGCTCTTCTCACCTGGAGTCGTGGATTGAAAATGATACTACCTGGCCTGCTAAAGCCAGACCAGGGTTTTTTTTTTCCACTGACCCCCCTTAATCTGGATCTAAGATGATCCAGATCTAAAGAATGGGTCCCTCAACTAATCCAGATCTAGTAGATCCAGATTAAGGAAAGTACCCAATGCGTTTACACAGGTGGTCCAGCACCCAATAGCAATGGATGCTAGCTTGCTTGTAGTGGAAACGCTAGAGCACCCATGTGGCAAATCCGGATCTACCCATGTGGGGCCCGCCTGTCACCCCATTGTCCGATTGTGGTGGAAACAGGCTCCATATAATCCGGATTTGATGCCTGAAGACCCCATTGTAAACCCCTTTAATGGGGTCTCCAGGAAATCTGGATTATAGGTGGCTCTAATGGGGTTTGCAGTGGAAATGGGGTCTTTCTGCTCTGAGCCTAATGGGTCCCTAATGGGTACTTAATGGGTACTTAGTGCTAGTGGAAAATCACCCCAGGTTCATTCCTGAGCCCCACGCTATGGAAGGCCCCATCATTGGGTAAATCTCTTAAACTTGCCAGTTTTAGGGATATGCACGAATATTCAAAACCTTCAAAATTTGATCGAATTTGATTGAATGTCTATACATTTTAGATTAACATTCAAAGGAATTTTCTAGTCTTTCAAATAATTTGTATGAGTTATTCAGACATTTGTATGTGTGAGGGTACGTACACATTACATACGTCTCTGTACGCATCTTATTCGTATCCATACGCATTTGTACAGATATGTATGGGATGAAAATGGGATACATTCGGGATAAAAATGGGTATGAGTACAGATGCATATGGACACATAAGAATGTTGTCAACATTTGTATCATCAAATATGAATCGAATATTCATACGAATAGATATGAATGTATTCTATCGGAATCGAGAAAAGTGGGGTAGGAAAGCCAACTCCTCCTCTTCTTCTCCTTCTTTGAGTAGTCACAGCTCTCCTTCTGAGTCCCCTGCTCAGAATGCCTGTTGCGGGAAGATGATCAGAAGGTTTGCCAGCTGCTTTGAGTCGCCTTAAGAGTATAAAAGCCACATCTTTTTTCTATTCCTCCTCATGTGGTCAGGCTGCTTCTCTCCTATACAAACTGTCAGTCATCTGTAATTACCTACTGATGGACAATAGCTTTAAAAAGTCTATTCCCCCCCCCCACTTCCCACCCAAATAATTTGCTATAAGGCTTCTCAATAGTCTCAGCTTTTGTGTTGCTCTGTTTTCAGACTTGCAACTTCTTATTAGCTAATGAGCAAGTCTGCCCATTATTTTCTTCCAATTTCTTTTTTTTTTTACAAATCTAAATTCCCTGCAGAACGTATTTCATGCACACTTTCCAAAGACCTTAAAATTCATCCTCTGGCTCTCTTCTTTATTCTACAAATGCCCATTAAAATGTTCTATTTGCACCATTGCCTCCTGCCCGAGGTAGCCATGATGTCGACTCAATACGTTTTCAACCAACATTGTTTTGCTACCGGAAAATATGGGATTGGTCTGGTAATGTTCCTTCTTTGTCATGGATGAATTTCCCCCTGAGGAGGTCTGAATGATGTGACTCATTCCTGTTAATACGGTCTTCCCCCTGGATGTTTTTGTAATCTTACAGATCAGGACTAGTATTGTAGGCAAAATCAAAGATGGTAACTAAAATAGTTTCAAGGAGAATCAAATTAAAGTTGCAAATAAGCAGGAAGAGTTTACCGAGGTTAAAACATATGTTAATGATGTTCATTTTGGGATGAGGAAAACAGAAAGGAAAAAAGAAATGATCTTATTTGTAGCATTTTAGGGTGTGTGTGTTATGCTGTGTTCCAGGGTTCTTCTGAGAACCTAAGTTTTTGGATATAGCTGTGATATCCATTTTCCGAGGATTTTGCTCTTGGAAGGTCAAAAGCGACTAGTGTCTTCCTAGACCTCGTTTTCCTTCTTCTTGATCTCTGCTGTTTTGCTTGGCAATGGCCCTCTGGGTGACGAAATTCTTCCCTTTGTCGGATCCAACTCTCCTACCCATCAGCTTCATAGAGTCCCACCAGGTTCTAGTGTTGTGCGATGGAGAAAAGAAAATTTCTCTATCCACCTTTTCTCTTAGTCAATATGGACTGTTTTATTTTTGAAACATAAAACATGCAACTCACATCAATATCCCATTGCAAAATTCAAGGACTTGTGCATTTTGTCTGAAGCTTGTGCTTCAAGATGAAGTGCAGATCTTAAAGTGTTGATACTTCCCTCTGTTTCAGTGAAATGATATAATTGCAGCATTCCTGGGAGGAAAGTGCAAAGAGGTCCAAAAGTCTTCCAACCCCCCCACCCCACCCTTCTGTAGTATTTTGGGAAATGGAGAAATGCAGCATTGCAAAGCTAATTATTTTTTACCGATCCTATTTTCTTTCTGAAGAGCACTTTTTGTGCTGTTCATTTTTAGTTAAGTTGCTCTAAATGAGACTGAATTTCACAGAAGGAAAAACAGGGCATTTTGTTCAATAGCAGAGAAAGCAAAACAAAGCGAAATGGAAAAAAAAATGCTGGGAGACAAGAAGAGAGCGGGGGGGGGGGCGGGGAATCATACAGGCATTATTTTTGATTCATCAACTTGGCAATAACAGCCATGAAAGAGGCACCTAGCATTTCTCCATCCAAGCGTACTTCTCCAAAGCTTTTAGATAAATATGTCTTTAGCATTTCACTTCTATTTGGGGAGAGGGTACTGGAGCTACTGAGGCAGAAAGAAAGTCTCCAGTGAGTGTGATCAAATCAGGCCGAGAGAGATGCGGTGAAATGCATAATGGCAGCTGGGTTTTTAAATGAGTGATGTGCCGGATTTGTTTAAGTCAACACCACCAGACATATTAGCATTTCACACTCATGTTTGTCATTTTGTATTCCTAGCAAGTCAGGGGAAATTGTTGGCAGAGCAAGTGACTAGGGAATGGCAGAGAGACGGAGAAGTAAGAGATGAAACTTTCGCCTCTAAAATCGTGGTTTCTAAGGCTCCAAATACTTGAGGAAAAAGAAGAAGAGTTGGCTTTTCTATCCCGCTGTTCTCACCCATTTAAGAACCCTTTTAAGAGCACATTAGGAACCCATTGGTACCTGATTGGTACCAATTGGGAAGGCCCTGTCCCCACCTGGACCCCATGTACGGGACGAAAACGGCATGCATATGGGATAAAACCAAAGTGTGTACCATGTATGGCGAATGTGTACGGATGCATACAAAGCCATTCAACTGTTGTCGACATTTGTATCTTCAAATATGAATTGAATATTCATACGAATAGATTTGAATGGATTCTGATATGTGATTCAAATCAAATCCCAAAAATAGCATTCGTGCTCACCCCTAGTTCTGTTGTGGGGTGTCTGTTGTGGGGAGAAGAACAGAAGGTTTGTCAGCTGCTTCGGTTACCCTTTAGGATGAGAAAAGCAGGGTAGGAAAGCCAACTCTTCTTCTTTCCCTAGAATGGCTCAATAAATGGTGAAACAACGAAACCCTCCCACCTGTAAGACAGTGGGGTATCTGCTCTGCCATAGCATTGACTGAATCATCTGCAACCTGGCTGCATATATTCTCACAAACGCCTCGCTTCCATTCCCAAACCTCTTCCTTTGCCACTTCAAACATCCGTTTACCTGAATACACCTTGCCCAAAATTAGATGCTGGATGGTCCCACTACCTGGGCAATTTTGAAAGCATGAAAGCTTCAGCCATGACAACACCATTTAATACATGCCACCAGCTTTGAAAAGATGGAGTGGTTATATTAACAGCGTGAGACTCTTTGTCCCATTCACAAACGCCTAATAGAAATAGTATGTTCTATATTCAATTATAGCCTAAAGGAACGCATTGACACTCAGCTGCCCTTCCGGAAATGAACCAGAATGGAGCTGAATGCTGAGAGAGAGAGTTTTTGTTCAGCCAATTTCAATGTCTCAGGAAGGTGTGAGTCCAAATTTTTGAAAAGCTCTTTTCACTCTGTTCCTTTCTCTCTTGCACAGGCAGAGAGATTTATTCTATTTCATTTTTTTTTTTTTTGCCGCAGCAGCTATAGATTTTGTTTGCAAAACAAGCAAAGCAAAATGAAGTTAATTAAAAATAAAATTAGAGGTGGTGCAATTGGGGCGGGGGAAGGAATCGAGCACTTAATTCATTTCTTTGCGCTGACCTGTTTGTGAAACTCTTGAATGGGTTGGTGATGGATGGCTTCACCCCCCCAGGCATGCAATTAACTTGGAGGAGAGATAGATTTAAGAGCATAGAGCCAGGCTAGGCAATTTATGGTTTTGCTGTTGGTTTTGTCTGGATATTTGTTTCAAAGAGTGTCAGGGCAACCGATGCAAACAAATGGAAAGGATGGACCTGATCAGATTTTTTGTAAAAGAAATAAAATATGTGTACTAACCTGTACACATACGAAGGTCCAGATAATTCGAACAAATAGACCCAAAATTCAAAACTGGATTCAAATGTTTTAATTCAAATTTTGGGACATTCCATTTGAATTTGAATGTCGAAATTTGGCACATTTGATCAAATTTCAAATGCCTACGAATGTTCATGAGCCAGTTTGGTCTAGTGGTTAGGGAGCCGTACTCTTATCTGGGAATACCGGGTTCGATTCCGCCCTCTCCCATGAAGCTCCCACAGCCCCACCCACCTCACAGGGTGTCTCTTGAGGGGAGAAGAATAGAAAAGCTTTGTCACTCGCTTTGAGCCCCCTTAAATGGGTGAGAAAAGCGGGGTAGAAAAGCCAACTCTTCTTCTTCATGTACATCCCTATTTATCAGTCACTTTCATCCTATTTTACCTGGAGATTTACACGTCTACTTCTTCGCATGCTTATATCCGTCTGTTCCTGGGCAAGGGTCCTGAAAAGGTTGATGGATTTCCACTCCATTCGGCTAATTTTGGTGGTCAATATCAGAGAAATAGCCATGCCTCAGCATCTGAAGAAGTAGATGTCTCTACGAAAGCTCATGCCACCAACCCTTCTCCTGTTAGTCTCCAAGCGCTACTAACTACCTTGCTGGACTTTTCAAATGAGGTCAGATTACTTGCTGGGAGCCTTGCAGGATAGGACATTAAAATCTATAAACATTATTTTTCTAGAACAAGCCCAACAATAAAGCTCCATCAACAGTTGTTAAAACTGCCATGTCCACCTTCTATTCTCTACTGGGAGGTTCCATGGTCCACATTTTCTTCAAGGCAGAAATACATGCAAGGAGACTGAGAAAGAGAGAGAGAGAGAATCTTGTGCCGGTTTGCACAACATTTGCATTAATTAGCCAGACCCACTGGGGATCATCTTGGCTTTAGTCCAACAGTAGACACATGTTTTTTTGTCTCAGAAGGAACTCCCACTATGTTCACTTGAGTATTGAGCCATGCAAATAGCAGCCACATTCATTGAGGAAGGGGGTTAGATCTGATCCAAACTTTTCTTCAAGAAGTATTATGTAAGTTTGAGAACTTTAGATGTTTGCCACTTGTCTGTCCAATAGACCCCACAGATCTCATCATATTTGCTTCTCTAGGCACTTCCTTTTGTCAACCACACTGTCTCTACAGGAGTTAATTCTGTAGTATACTCCCTTCCTTGTATTTAGGGGGAAGAAATACAGGCAAAGAAACATTTGGCACCTAACTCTTCATGAAAGCAAAGAAGCCCATTCAAGGCTGATCTACTACCCTTTCTTGGTCTACAAATATTCTTCAGGTGTCTTTCTTGGCTTGGCTTAAGAACAAATACCTACTAGATATTTCTGGGGTGATGCAAGTTATTCCAAGGTTTTGATAGACTTCTGTTTTCAGGAGAACATCAACACATGTTCATTCCAACATTTTAAAGAAAAAATAAGAACGGGTTGATCATGATGTTTTCAGATTCCCCAAATAGAATCCTTCGAATGAGGTAGGATTGTATTTGATGCGAATATCCATGCGAATTCATATGAACATCCGATATGAGCGCATGCATATCCAATACGTACCTGATATGTATCCCGCAACGTATCTGCTCTGAAAGCTTCAAATCTGCCCTGAATCCACTTCGAATCCGGTCTCGATCCGTGTCAAATGCACTCTGGATCCATTGCAGATGTGACAGCTGCTTTCCCACCTCCTTGGTTCACGAATGTTCCAAAACATTCGTACGAATACGAATGTCAATGTATGAATGCCGTGACATTCGATTCAAGTACCAATGTCTCAATTTGTACAAATTTGTATGAATATCTAATATTACGAATATTCGTGTACATCCCTACCATAGGTATTATTTATTTATTTATTTATTTATTTATTTATTTATTTATATTTATATTTATATCCCGCCCCATACCCAAAGGTCTCTGGGCGGCTCACAACATTTAAAAAGGAACATATTAAAACTGTATTAGACTATACTAAAACCCATACAAGTTCGTTCGTTCGTTCCTTCGTTCGTTCCTTCCTTCCTTCCTTCCTTCCTTTCATAGAGTTTGAAGAGATATGTCAGAGAGGAAGGCAAAAAAGAGAAGGAGAGAGGGAGGGAGGCAGGGAGGGGTGACTCTGATTGAATGATCTTTGGTTTTCCTTCCAACTTTCTCTTTCTGTGCTTCCTTTCAAAGGTTCTAAGCTCTCAGGTTTGCTGCTCACCTTGGGTGTTTTAACACTGACACTTCTATTTTCAAGGCTTCTTTCCAACTTCTCTTTTCAGCCTTCTCTTTTTTATACAGGTCCAATCCATCCGTACTCCCACACCGGTCTCGTCTCCTTCCCTCCCTCCTTCCCTCGCCCTCCGTCTCTCAGTTTGCCTTGCTCATCTGTGCTATTGTGTCATTTTTAATTCTGCCTTTGATACAGCTCACAACCTAATGATTATTCTTGGGTCAAGCTAGGCAGGTGCCGTGAATTCCACTAATTCGATTCCAAGAGGCTCTGTCTGTAATCACTCCTCCCCATCTACATGGGCAGCATCCTAATTTCTCATTAGCAAGCCGTGTCGCGGTAGAGCTGCCGAGAACTCTGAGCCTTTGGGAAACAATGAGGCATTCATTAGCTCAGCCAGGGAAGATGAGAGTGCTGGAGAGTCACAGGGCTGGGAGGAAACAGAAATACAATGTGGCTGTTCTACGGCGTGGTGCGCGAGCAGACCTCTTGTGTAGATCTCATGCAAGGAAAATTAGTTGAGTATCTCCTAGCTTGGGGATCTGAATGGGATGAAAGTTAAAGTCCTACCTGTGAGCTTTTCAAGTACTGATGAACTTTTTAATCATTTCTAGTTCTGGTTCCTTCCTTCCTTCCCTCCTTCCTTTCCTTCCTTCCTTTCCTTCCTTTCATAGAGTTGGAAGAGACCTCTAGGGTCATTGAGCCCAAACCCCTGCTCAATTTAGGATTTCCTAACCCATCCCAGACAGATGTAAGTCCAGCCTCTGCTTGAAGACCTCCAACAAAGGAGACTTCTCTACCTCCTATGGCAGAGTCCAGGAGTACCCCCAAGTTATGCATCTGTCCCTTCCAGAGTATTGCAACCCCATCAAGGACAGAGCATCCCCCAACTACATAGACCCAAGAGCCTGTGACACATAGCACCTCTGTCTTCTCTGGATTCAGCTTCAGTTTCTTGGCCCCCATCCACACCTCCAGGCACCTGTTGAGCATTTCAAGTGCCAGTTTGGTCTAGTGGTTAGGGAGCCAGACTCTTATCTGGGAATACCGGGTTCAATTCTGCCCTCCCCCATGAAGCCAGCTGGGTGACCTTGGGCTAGTCACAGCTCTCTTCTGAGCTCTCACAGCCCCACCTACCTCACAGGGTGTTCTGTTGTGGGGAGAAGACTAGAAAAGCTTTGTCAGCTGCTTTGAGTCCTCTTAAATGGGTGAGAAAAGTGGGGTAGAAAAGCCAACTCTTCTTCTTCTTGGCCACCATGAGAGTAGATTGCTAGACTAGATGGACCATGGGTCAAATCCATTGTGTCATTTCCACTTCCATACTTCTCAAGGCCAAATGCTAACAGAGGGCAAGCAGAGTAGGTTTTGTGTCCATGTCCTATGGGTGGGCTTCCAATTGCAGATGGTTGGATACTAGGAGAGCAGTCTGCTGGACTTGATGAATGATGGATCTGATCCAATTGAGACATTGCTTGTATCCTTAAGAAATCTTCTTCAGTAGGTCGGGTCCAAACTGAATGATGAAGAGGTACCAAGATAACCCAGAAGTTGTCATCCAATCCCTCACCTGTCTTTCTCTCTTACTTGCAGGACGATACAGCAGTGGTTATCCCGGGTCCAATCTCTGCTGTACTGCAATGAGAATGGCTTCTGGGGAACCTTTCTAGAAAGCCAGAGGAGCTGTGTGTGTCATGGAAGCACCAGCCTATGCCAGCGCCCCATCCCTTGCATCATTGGAGGCAACAACAGCTGTGCCATGTGCAGTCTGGCAAACATCTCCCTTTGTGGCTCATGTAACAAGGGCTACCGCCTCTCCCGGGGTCGATGCGAGCCCCAGAACGTGGACTCGGAGCGGAGCGAGCAGTTCATCAGCTTCGAAACTGACCTGGACTTCCAGGACTTGGAGCTGAAGTACCTCCTGCAGAAGATGGACTCCCGCCTGTATGTGCACACCACCTTCATCAGCAACGAAATCCGCCTCGACACCTTCTTCGACCCCAGGTGGCGCAAGCGCATGTCCCTCACCCTGAAGAGCAACAAAAACCGCATGGACTTCATCCACATGGTGATCGGCATCTCCATGCGGATCTGCCAGATGCGGAACAGCAGCTTAGACCCCATGTTCTTCGTCTACGTCAACCCTTTCAGCGGCAGCCACTCGGAAGGTTGGAACATGCCTTTCGGGGAGTTTGGCTACCCACGCTGGGAGAAAGTCCGTCTGCAGAACAGCCAGTGTTACAACTGGACTCTGCTCTTGGGGAACCGGTGGAAGACCTTTTTTGAGACTGTCCATATCTACCTACGCAGCCGTACCCGGCTGCCTTCGCTCATGCGCAACGAGACAGGGCAAGGGCCCGTAGACCTTTCTGACCCCAACAAGCGCCAGTTCTACATCAAAATCTCAGACATCCAGGTGTTTGGCTACAGCCTGCGCTTCAATGCTGACTTGTTGCGTAGCGCCGTGCAGCAAGTCAACCAGTCCTACACGCAAGGAGGGCAGTTCTACTCCTCGTCGTCCGTCATGCTTTTGCTGTTGGATATAAGGGACCGAATCAACCGGTTGGCCCCTCCGGTAGCACCTGGGAAACCCCAGCTGGATCTTTTCTCTTGTATGCTCAAACACCGCCTGAAACTGACCAACAGTGAGATCATCCGCGTGAATCATGCGCTGGATTTGTACAACACTGAGATCCTCAAACAGTCTGACCAGATGACTGCTAAACTCTGCTAACCCAGACTTTATGTACTTATGTACTACCAGACTTAACTTTTTTGCTGTAAAAAAATAAAATAAAAATAAAAATAAATTGAAGAGAAGATTAAAAAGAAGATAAAAGAAAAGAGATTTAAAATATTGACACATTTGTAAAATGTAATTAATATACAAAGAAAGGGGTTGGGAAGAAAGAGAGATCTTTATTGGTTAGGGAAAGAAAAATAATATTCAGGCAGCCATTTTGAACTGCTGGATTTGTTTTGTTATTCCTGTAATATTAAAAAGGACAGAAAGGAAAAGACAGACAGACAGACAGACAGACAGACAGGAAGGAAGGAAGGAAGGAAGGAAGGAAGGAAGGAAGGAAGGAAGGAAGGAAGGAAGGAAGGGACATGAGAATTTTCCAAGTCATTACTTGGTAGAATTCCCAGACAGCAAAGATGGAAGGGAAGAGGGCATTGAAAAATGCAGATTTTTTTTTTTAGATTTCCTGTATTTAATTGTAAAGATTTCAGCTATGCAGGTGCCAAAAAAAAAGAATAGAGAAAAGGAAAGAAAATTCTATGTACATGTACAAAGAGTTGCCATTTCTCCTTGTGGGAGCTAATGGCCAAAGATAAAAGATACTTCTTTTGTCAAGTGGTACAGATGCTTTCTTCTCAGTCATTTCCCACTCTTGGGGCAAAGGGGGACACTCAAAAGGAAACCATATCTGATCACGGTGCCAAGGCTTTCAGTTATTGGTCACGGCGTTTGGATTTGTGAAGATCTTGATTCTTTGGACCGATGTGTTACACAACTCCTCCTTCCCCATTTTAACAATGTGGACTCCAGTTCCCATGTATACAAATGTTGTCGACATTCGTATCTTTGAATTCAAATTGAATTTTTGCGTGTGCGGACTTGGATAGTCCGGATTTTTGGAAATTTGGAATTTTTCATTCAAATCAAATCAAATTTTTGGATATTCGACTCGAATTCAAATGCAAAAAAAATGCATTTGTGTACAACCCTAATGCCCAGATGTTGGCACAGCTGTTGCCATTGTGATACAGACTGCCCAGGCCAAGCCATCCGCTCTTCAAGTTCTGATTAGAGATGTGCTCAAATGTTTTTTTGACATTCTATTCAAATTGGATCGAATCCCCCAAAACCCAATTCGACTTGAATCTTTTAAATTAGAACTGAACAAGATTCGATTCGAATTTACCAAATTTGAATCCATTCGTTTGAATTTTTGATTCGAATCTGCACATACAAACATATGTGCCTGTTCACATGTTCCCCACATCCATACACATCTGTACACATCTGTATGCATCCCATAGTTTTCCCGTATGCAACCTGTTTTTGCCCAGTACGGATCTGTACAAATGTGTACGGATGCAGGAAAGATGTGGATCTTCAGGTACGCATTGTGTATGAACCCGTTCACATACCAGTGTCTGGATAATCCAAACGAATAGAACTGGAATTTGAAATTTGATTCAAATGTTTACATTTGAATTTCTGGACACTCAATTTGGGTTCGTATGTTGAAATTTGGCACATTCGATCAGATTTTGAATGCCTACGAATATTTGTGAATATCCCTAGTGCCTGAAGGTTTCAGGGCGGGTGACAACCTTTAAAACAGCAATTTACAAATCAGTGTACAAAATGGTGTATCTGTGTTCCTCACTTCGTAAAATATTCTGGGCCAGGAAAACCCATCCCACTCATATGATGCCTACTTTCTAGTTATCCCAGCTCATGATACATGGCAACATTGGCTTGCTCCATTTGAAAACACAAAGGATCCCTATTGACCACTGGTTACTGCTTCATACGCTGGTTTGGTTTTGTGGTTACAGTGTTGGACTCTTACCTGGTAGTCACCTGGTTCAATTCCTCATTCCTCCATGAAGCCAGCTGGGTGGCCTTGGGTTAGTCACAGCTATCTTTCTGAGCTCCCACAGCTCCACTGAAACAGAAGGCTTCAGTTTCTTTGGGCCCCCTTAAAGGTGAGAAAAGCAGGGTACAAAAGCCAAGTCTTCTTCTCCTTCTCCTCCTCCTTCTTCAGAAATGCCTAGCTCAGATATAGTCCTGCTTCTTCCCATATAGGGGTGTGCACGAATACAATTTTTGACATTCAGTTCTATTTGAATGGAATATTCAAATGTCTGAATTTGTACAAATAGAGGAAAAATGAATGTATTAAAATTTGAACCAATTTGAATAATTCGTATCTATTCCTATGAATATTCAATTTGACGATACACATGTCGACAACATTCGTATGTGTCCATATGCATCTGTATGCATTTGTATGCATCCCATTTTCATCCTGTATGCATCCCGTTTTCCTTCCATACATATCTATACAAATGCGTACAGATACTAATAAAATGTGTGCCGATATATATGCGATGTATACATATTCCTACACATATGAATGTCCTAATAATTCATACAAATGAATCAAAACATTTGAATTCATTTGAATGACAGAAAAAAATGCATAGGCATTCTATTTGAATTCAGAAGATTGAATTCAAATGAATTCAATTGAATTTTGAATGTTTTGAATATTCTTGCACATACCTATTTCCACGTGGGAGATCTCCAGGTTCATTCTGCCAACAACTCTTTGAAATAAGACAACGGCAAAACACTTTTGTATTACTACCAGGGAAACCTTATAGTTGAACCCTATAATCTCCAGAAATCATGCTTGATTTGAGGACATCCTTCCCTTTATCTTTTTATAATGCTTTTGTCCAAATGTGATCTGTACCCTAGGAAGGTGTTCCTAGAGGAAGTGCATGAAACCATGTGAACATCATACCTCTCTCACCCTAAGTGCAAATGAATGCAGTTCATCATGAGAATGGTGGTGGCAGTTGTTGGAATTTCACGCTGCAAATATGAAAGTCTCACTGGATGGACTTCTGGTTCTATTTACAGTCCACCAATGGCAAGACCAAGTAGGCACTGGGATGTGCATGAATGTTTCTTTGAGTCTGATTGGGATTGAACAGGATGCAAGAAAATTCAAATTCGTTCAAATAGATTCCCTTCGAAAGTGGTAGGATTTGTATTTGATACAAATGTTCAATCTCATACAAATCCCATATGTAATCCCATATGAATGCATATGAATAGCATACAAATCCCATATGAATATATAAAAATAGCCTACAAATCCCATACAAATGCATATGAATCCCATATGAATACATAGAGGGTGTTTTTCCACTGCAGCCCTTAGATCCGGATCTAAGGAATGGGTAGATTCCTTAATCCAGATCTAGTAGATCCGGATTAAGGGAAGCACCCAATGTGTTTCCACGAGAGGTGTAGCACCCATTAGCAACACCCCTGCACCTTTGCACCCATCTGGGGAATCTGGATCTACCCCCAAGGGGTTGGTCCGTTACCCCAGGTGTTTTGGGGTACAGGCGGGGTGAAGTCTTCAAAGTCACTGCGAAGTCACTGCGAAGTTATTTCGAAATCAACTTCAAAGTTACTTAGAAGTCACTTTGAAGTTAACTTCAAAATCACTTAGAAGTGACTTCGAATTGAATTCGAAATGAATTCGAAGCCAATGTTGGGGGGTCCCAAAGGTGCATCCCCTCCCCCTAGCCTCCTTTGGACCCCATTGCCTGTTTCCAATGGAACAGGCTCCCTTTAATCTGGATTTTATGGCAGAAGACCCCATTAATGGGGTCTACAGAAAATCCGGATTAAAGGCCAAAATGTACCCATTAGATCCAGATTTCCCTAATGGCAGTGGAAACAATCAGGTCCCAAATGGGTGCCGTAGTGGAAATGGGGTCATCTGGCTCACACCCAAATGGGTCCTTAATGGGTGCAAAAATGGGTACTTTTTGACAGTGGAAAAACACCCAGAAATTGCATACAATCCCATATGAATGCATACAAATAGCATACAAATCCCATACGAGTGCATATGAATCCCATACAAATCCCATATGAATGCAAACAAAAAACATACAAATCCTATACAACTGCATACAATTGAATATGAATGCAAAAACACACACACAAAAAAAAAACAACACCAATACATTTGTGCCAAATCCTCACTTCCAATATAGCCAATATTCAATTCAAGTGCGGAGCTTCAAAGCTTCAAAGTTTCTACAAATTTTGAAGCTGACAAATATTCCTTGCCCATCCCTTCAGATGGAACCTTGCGCCCCAGACTCAGTGTGCTGATACAGGCAGAAGACAACGGTGTCCACCTGCCTTATTAAGAAGATGTCAGTGGTGAAGGAAATGGCAGCAACTGAAGGCCAACCTGAAAAAAGTCTCATAGCAAAGCTAGAGGTTGCCAGCAAAATGAGAAAAGGGCATTAATTAATTCTTCTACTTCCCTAAATTAATCTTTTATTCAAAAAGATACTTCTTGGTGCCTCTGTCTTGCAGAAAAGCAAGACGTCCTGGCCAACCAGGCCTGGATTTTCCTTTGTTTTTGCCAACCCTCGCTGCCCCAAGATGAGAGAAAATCAGAAGCAAAATGTCAGCTTAAAATATCAAAGATATCAGACGCTACCGCATGATAGAACAAGGGAATAATTAATACCGCTGAGAAAGGGCACCCACGTTGGGATGCAGACAGCCCATGATTCAATCCTCAGCACAAACCGTGTTCTCTATGGGCTTCTTTATTTTATTTATTTATTTATTTATTTATTTATTTACATTTCTATCCCACCCATACCCGAAGGTCTCTGGGCGAGTTACAACAAGTAAAAATAAATTAAAACAAGATACAAAGTGAAAGCAATACAGATTAAAATGAAATACAAATAAAACAAGATGCACACTTAAAAACATCTTAAGATTCAACAAATTTAAAACCGTGCACTCCGTAGTGCATTAAAATGATGCCATTATAGCTGGGGAGGGAAAACAAATCCTTAACCAAAGGCCAAGGTAAACAGGTGTGTCTTTAAGGCCCTCCTAAATAAGTATAAGGAGGGGGCATGGCGCACCTCGAGGGGGAGGCCATTCCACAATCTTGGGGCCACTGCAGAAAAAGCTCGCTCCCGGGTACCCACCAGCCTCACTACCGAAGGTGGTGGGACAACCAGGAGGGCCTCATTATTGGATCTTAAGGCACGGGCAGGTCGGTATGGGAGAAGGCGTTCCTTTAGATATTTGGGGCCCAAGTCATTTAGGGCTTTATAAGTTAAAGTTAACACCTTGAATTGGGCCCGGTAGTAAATTGGCAGCCAGTGCAATTCTTTTAATACTGGAGTAATGTGTGTCCAGTTAGTTGTACCAGTCAGCACTCTAGCTGCTGCATTTTGCACTAACTGCAACTTCCGGACCGTCTTCAAGGGCAGCTGGTGCTTCAGTTGGTGCACCAGCCGTAGATGGGAGTAGGCACTCCTGGCCACAGCCTCCACCTGAGCTTCCAGTGTTAGTGTGGAGTCCAGGAGCACCCCCAGATTACGCACCTGTCCCTTCCAGGGCATAACAACCCCATCGAGAACAGGGTGTCTCCCAACTACACGGACCCGAGATCCTGTAACACACAGCACCTCTGTCTTGTCTGGATTCAGCTTCAATTTATTGGCCCTCATCCAGCCCATTGCTGCCTCCAGACACCTGTCAAGCACTTCAACCGCCTCTCCTGATTCAGATGGTACAGAGAGATAGAGCTGGGTATCACCTGCATACTGATGACACCTCACTCCAAAACTCCTGATGACCTCTCCCAGCGGCTTCATGTAGATGTTAAAAAGCATGGGAGATAAGATCGACCCCTGAGGAACCCCACATTTGAGCTCCCAGGGTGTCGAGTCCACATCCCCCACAGACGCTATCTGGGATCGGCTTTGGAGATAAGAGCGGAACCAGTGCCAAGCATTGCCTCCAACTCCTAAACTCCGTAGCCTTTCCAGAAGGATACCATGGTCAATGGTATCAAAAGCCGCTGAGAGGTCCAGGAGAACCAACAGAGTGGCATTTCCCTTGTCTCTCTCCCGGAGTAGGTCATCAACCAGGGCGACCAAGACGGTTTCTGTGCCATGACCGGGCCTGAAGCCAGATTGAAATGGGTCTAGATAATCAGCTTCTTCCAAATATGCCTGCAGTTGAACAGCGACAGCCCTCTCTAGAACCTTGCCCAGATAAGGTATGTTAGCCACCGGGCGATAGTTGTTCAAATCTTCTGGATCCAGGGAGGCTCTCTTCAGGAGGGGGCGCACCACAGCCTGTTTCAGGGCTGGTGGGACCACTCCATCCCTCAGAGAGGCATTCACTACTCCCAGGATCCACCCGGTCGTACCCTGCCGGCTGGATTTTATCAGCCAGGAAGGGCAAGGATCCAGAGAGCACGTCGTTGGCCACACCCCCACAAGTAGTTTGTCCACATCCTCAGGCCGCAATAATTGAAACTGATCCAAGCAAACTGGACCAGACAGTTCTCTGGACACCTCATCTGGACTATAACCAATTGTGACATCTAATCCGCTATGAATCTGAGTGACTTTGTCCTCAAAGTGCTTTGCAAATTTGTCACAGCAGATCTTACTTGGCCCTGGCTCATGTTTCTTTGAGCTCGGTTTCATAAGGCCATTTACTACTCTAAAGAGTTCTGCTGGACGGCTACTCGAGGATGCAATGGTGGCGGAGAAAAATCTCTTTTTTGCCGCCATCACCGCCACATGGTAGGCACGATAGTGTGCTCTGACCTGTGTTCGGTCAGATTCATTGCCGGATTTACGCCACCTGCGCTCTAGCCCTCGGCCTTCCTGTTTCATAGCCCGCAGCTCCATGGAATACCAAGGAGCTCTACGGGCTCTACAAGCATGCCGAGGACACTTGGAAGCGATCATGTCAATAGCCCTGCTCATCTCCTGATTCCAGAGAGAGACCAGGGCTTCGACAGGAGCACCAGTCATGCCAACTGGAAAATCCCCCAAAGCATTCAGGAATCGCTCGGATTCCATAAGTCTCTGAGGGTGGACCATCTCAATGGGTCCCACTTCCCCACAGAGGGGAGCTGCCGTTACAAGTCCAAACCTCACCAGTGAATGATCCGTCCATGACAACGGGTGGACAACCAACCCTCCTATCAACGGATATTCACCAGTCCGCTCTGAGGCAAAAACCAGATCAAGGGTGTGGCCTGCCACATGCGTCGGGTCAGATACAAACTGAGACAGCCCCATGGTTGTCATGGAGGCCAAGAAGAACTGAGCTGGTCCACTAAGCGCAGCCTCAGCATGGATGTTGAAATCCCCCAACACCACTGTGGCAGGGGCTTCCAACACCACGTCCGAGACTACCTCAACCAGCTCAGATAGGGAGGATGCTGGGCAGTGGGGTGAGCGGTACACCAGCAGCATCCCTATTCTGTCTCTCTGGCCCAACAAAAGAAACAGGCCCTCAACCCCCGTCACAGAGTGAATTGGCCGTCTGGTGAGAGAGATGGAAGTCCGGTGGACTACAGCAACACCCCCTCCCCTCCCCCCTGGTCTAGGACAGTGTTGTATTGTGGACTTTGTGAAAGGGTGAAGTCTCGGTATGCCCAAGAGAGCGCATTCACACTGCATGGAGATGCCTCTGAGACTAGGAACAACCTGCCCTGGCCCATGTCTCTTTGTAATCTGGATAAGTGGGCTGCCAGAAGAGGTGGTAACAGCTACCAGCCTAGATGGCTTTAAGGAAGGGTTAGACAAGTTTATGGGTGACAGATGTATCAATGGCTACTAGAATGGATAACTAAGTACATCTTTCAGGTGTGGGGGGGAGCAGGATGCTTCTAAGGCCATTTGCTGGGATTCGAGAGCAGGAGGAGGTTTGTCCTTGTGTCTGCTTGAGATGCCCATGAGCATTTTGTGGGCCACTGTGTGCAATGGGACACTGTACTAGATGGGCTGTGGCCTGATCCAGCATGGCTTCTCTTATGTTCTTATGTTATTCAAGACCCAGGTAAGTGCAGAAAAGGCCCTTGTTTGAATCTCCCCAAGACAAGGAAGATAATCAACATTCGATCCAAGAAAACAATGTTCTTTCTCAATTTCTCATTCCCTCCCTACTGTCATTCAATATACAAAAAAATGCCAAAGCAGCAAACATATCATACAATGAGCATGGATCAATGAGGGTGAAACAGATGGCATAAGCCTGCACCGCATTGATTTTTACAGCATGGCGGTTTGCACTTATCCCAATTCTGATTAGATCAAAATTTGCATACAAATGTAAAGTTTACCTAGGGATTTCATTGCATGCTCTGTGGATTCCAGTTTTACTGGATCACAAGCGGTTTGTTTTGATTTTTGATTTCCTGCTGCTGATGGCTTTGACCCCTTGGTTTCACTGCATTAATATATATTTTGATTCCAGTAGATAAAAGTCTAAAAGGTATAATTTGTATGATTACCAGTTCAAGGGTAAATTGGACTGAATGCACAATTCCTTCCTTCCTTCCTTCCTTCCTTCCTTCCTTCCTTCCTTCCTTCCTTCCTTCCTTCCTTCCTTCCTTCCTTCCTCCCTCCCTCCCTCCCTCCCTCTCTCCCTCCCTCCCTCCTCCCTCCCTCCCTCCCTCCTTCCTTCCTTCTTCCCTCCCTCCCTCCCAGGATTTTTACTGCATCAGCAAAAGAGAGCAACGATTGCCTCTTTATTACTCAGGTTTCTTTCTTTTAATCTGCAGATTTCTAATAAATTGGAATATAATTTGAAGAATCAATCATAAATGGGAGAGAAAAATCCATTTTCCCTTTAATGTGAAATAAAATTTGCAACGTGAACGGGACAAATTGTCAATATAAACTGTACTGAGTATAGGCAGGAATATTTGCATTTGTCAGTAATTTTTAGTTACCTTCCTGAAGAATGCTTTTATGACAAAATTTTGCAACAATACTGCTTCTGTTCTTCCCTCCCATATTTACTCTCTGAGGAAGGAAGGAAGGAAGGAAGGAAGGAAGGAAGGAAGGAAGGAAGGAAGGAAGGAAGGAAGGAAGGAAGGGAGTCCAAGTGCGAGCGATAGTCAATGTTGGTTAATCACACTCCTTTCCCATGCAGCGGACACGAAGGGAAATGTAAAAGTACCCCAGATGTTCCCCTATGACCTCCTAGCAATGATGCACCACACACAACACAACCCTTAGCCGAAGCTCACCTTTGCTGTCCAATTCCATGACCATTTCCCCCATTTCTGTTGTGGAGGGTTATCTGAGGGGCCACACGAGCGTGCCGGCACCTGAGATGACCCAAAACGTGACTGTGCATGCACAGAGCATCATCGTCACCATGGCAATGGTGATGGCGTACACACAGTTATGCCATGCTCCAAACTCAAGATGGTGATGCCCTGGTGGCGATCAGACACACACGCAGACACAGGCAAGTCTCCGGGCATGTGGGGTTCAGTGTAATGTGCTAAAGCATTCCCAAGTGCAAATGCTAGCACACGTTTGTCTGTCAAGTACATTTCCCATTGAGTGGATGGAAAGCCAAGTGCAGAAGCGACCCGGATAGGTAAGGGTGGAAAGACCCTTCATTTCTGATGTGATTGATTGCATTTGCAGACCATCTTTTTGTTTCTCCTCCACCCTAAAGTAGGGATATGCATGAATATTCATAACATTCAAAATTCATACACATTTGAACATGTGAACTCAAATCGAATGTTGGCACATTCAAAGACTGACATTCAAATTTGAATTAAATGTTGTGATACATTTGTATGGGATTCCTATGGGATTGGACATATCGAGTTCAAATGCATCCAGGTTTGGAGGGGATCGATTCAAATGAATATGAATTTCCTTGCATTTGATTCAATACTACTACTACTACTACTACTACTACTACTACTACTACTACTACCACCACCACCAACAACAACAACAACAACACTACTACTACTACTGACCGAAAATTGGAGCATAACACCCCTGACATTACAATTGTCGAGAAAGAGAAGGTGTGGATCATCGACGTTGCTATTCCAGGTGACAGCAGAATTGAGGAGAAACAGTTGGAGAAGCTCACCAGATACGAAGACCTGAGAACTGAACTACAGCGACTCTGGCGAAAACCAGTGAAAGTGGTCCCAGTCATCCTCGGCACACTGGGCGCGGTGGCAAAAGATCTCAGCGGGCACCTAAAAACCATTGGCATTGACAAGATATCCATCTGCCAACTACAAAAAGCCACTTTACTGGGGTCTGCTCGCATAATTCGCCGATACATCACGCAGTCCTAGGTGCTTGGGAAGTGCCCGACTACTGATATAATACAAAATCCAGCATAGTCATCTCGTTTGCTGTGTGTAACTGCTGCTTTTACGTAATAATAATAATAATTGTGCGTATCCCTACTAGGGGTTCGCATGAATGCACTTTTTGACATTTGATTCAATTCAAATAAACTATTTGAATGTTCAAATTCATACAAATAGGGAAAAACGAATGTATTCAAATCCAAACCAATTTGAGTACATTTGTATTTGTATGAATATTCAATTCATATTTGATGATACAAATGCTGACAACATTCGTATGTCCATATGCATCCCGTTTTTATCCCAAATGTGTACGGATACGAATAAGATGATTATGGATACGTATGTAATGCGTACATATCCGTACACATACGAATGTCTGAATAATTCATACGAACAATTTGAAGCATTCAAATTTGTTTGAACCTTACAAAATGAATGTGTAGACATTCGATTCGAGTTTGGATGTCCGAATTTGAATGAATTCGATTTAATTTTGAATGTTTCGAATATTCTTCCGCAACCCTAATCCCTACCCACTCCAGCATGGTGCCAGACCAAATCCTATAAATGTTTTGTTTTTGTTTCCCCATGTCCCCCTCAGGCTTTTGGCAATTTGCACTTTTTGTCATAGTTTGCAGGCAGCCATATGACAAATAGATCAATAGTGCACTCAGCTGTCAAGCTGTTTAAGGAGATTTTAGGTCCTTTGTTGGGATGCATTGAAATGCTTCTGGAGAATGCGTGCTGAACTTGCAAACTGTTTAGGGGCTTCGGGGCTGCTTTGCTTTTGAAGTGCAAACAATGCGAACAGGAGCAGGCACATGATCAAGCATCGTACTTGAAGACTCTCTTGGACCCTTGCCATCTGCCCCTTTCCCAGGCTGTGTGCAGATATCAAAATATGATCATCTGAAGTTTGATCTACTGGTGGATCCATGCAATTAATCTGAATAAATCCATTCCGGGGTGTGCAAAACACCAGGCAGGAGGGGGGATGGCGCCCCCATGCACTCAGGATGGCTGCAAGAGCCCTCGGCGTGGGTCTGAAAAAACCTTGGTTAAAATCTGGATTTTTTTGACAAGTGGGAACATAACCCTGGTCTGGGAATTTCAGAAAGGATCGCCTGTCCTGTGAAATTTTAACAAAAGGGCACGGTGTGCTGAAGGTCAAGTAGGAGATGGCCAGGCATTTAATTTCAGGTTTTAAATGATATGTTAATTACAGCTTTATGTGCCCAGATGGGGAGAAGGAGGGAGCCGAAAGGACTGATGGAAAACAAGTAGTCAGGGAGTTCAGGATGGATTTTCAGCATCCTGACCTTGGGGTAGTTTCGTGGAATAAGCATACATATTGCTGGTGGACGCCCAGTGTATATTAACCCAAAGGAATAACTCCTTCACCCAATCCTTTTCATGCGCTGGCTGAAGAGACCCATGAAAATGCAAAATATTAGCTGGGACTCCACCTACAAGGAGAAAAACATGCTGCTGCTTCAGACTCCAGGTACATCAGGATCGTGGTTCCACCATATTACCAGGCGTGGTAGCTGGTGGAGACGCCATGTTTGCAAGCCGTGGTTTTGCACCCTGAATGGAGGCATCAGGATTGGATGCAGGAGCTCCTCTGAGTTCTCACAGCACCGCCTCCTTCACAGGGTATCTGTCCTGGGGAGAAGAACAGAAGGTTTGCCAGCAGCTTTGAGTCACCTTAGGGGTGAGAAAAGTGGGGTAGAAAAGCCAACTATTCTTCTTCCCCGCACAAAGCCATTGGGCTGCCCTTGGGCTAGTCACAACTCTCTTTCTGAGCTCTCACAGCCCCACCTACCCGAGAGGGTGTCTGATGTGGGGAGAAGAGCAGAAGGTTTGTCGGCCACCTTGAGTCCCCTTTAAGGGTGAGAAAAGCAGGATAGAAAAGCCAACTCCTCCTCCTCTTCTTCCTCTTCTTCTTCTCAAAATCTGTCCCAAAGTTTTAGTCCTAATGGCAGGAAAAGACAACCAGGCATTAACAATCTCAAGAAAGCATGCTGAAAAACCTGCCGAATAAAATCAATGAACTATTGCTCTGTCAGAGAGGTTTTGTCAAATGACTTGGACTTAATTACCTGCATCTTTTCTCATTTTCTTCATACTTCCCTGCTTTTCCTGGGCACGCTGAAAACCTTACATTTGTTAGTATCGATATATGGAAGAGAGGTCCTTTGTATTCTGCACAGGACCTGCCCAAGATGAGACCAGGGGGTGCAAAGATCGGTCCACATTTGAAAAGTCAATGAAATGGTTTGTGTTTTCAAAGCTTGCAGTGAACCAACTGTGAAATTCTTTGCATATCTGGAAATCCGTTTGAACCAAACCCACTTCCTGCTCGTGAACACAAACGGTTTGACCAAACTGTCCGTGTTGGCTACATTTTTGTGCTTCGAAAGGGATTTTATTTTCCAATAGGAAAAAAAAATGTATTTTTTAAACAAGTTCAGAACCAAACACAAATAATCATTTTATTCAATGAACTACTGAACTGTCAAACAGAACAAATGAGTGTTCAGTTTGGTGACAAACCAAACAGACAATTTTTGTTCGTGTGCATCCTTAACAACGACCCCAAAGTGGTGGAAAGAGTCTGTGGCTTTGAAGCCAACCAAAGCATGGTTTGGAGGGATGAAAGGAACCAAAGATGTGCATGAATATTCGTAGGCATTTGAAATCCCATAGAATGTGCATTTGACATTCGAACTCAAATCGAATGACCCAAAATTAGAATGCAAACATTCAAACTGAATTTAAAATTTTGGATCTATTCGTTTGAATTATCCAGACATTCGTATGTGTACTTGAAGATCTGCATCTTTCCCGCATCTCTATGCATTCGTAGGCATCCGTGCAGAACAAAAACGGGTTGCATACGGGATAACTACGGGATGCATACGGATGTGTACGGGCGTGTAAAGATGTGTATAGATGCAGGGAAGATGCATACGTGCACATATGAATGTTGTCCTGCAGGTTCAAATCAAAAAATCCGAATGGATAGATTTGAAACGGTAAATTCGAATCGAATCTTGGTAAATCTTGGTAAATTCGAATTTAAATTATTCGAATCACATCAGATTTTCAGTTATTCAATTCAATTCGAATAGAATGTCAAAAAAACCATTTGTGCACATCTTTCAAAGGGACATTTGCAAGTCCCAAACCTCAGTCTATTTCTGGACCATTTCTGGACTATTTCAGGATAACAGGGTGATTCTCCAATGGCAGGTATACCAAGGGTGTTTCTGCACTTACCTCCCTTAATCTGGATATCAAGGAGCCTGATCTTTGATATGGGGTCCTTGCTGAATCCTGCCCTTGAAGATCCAGATCTTGGCGGAGACCCCACACGTTCGTCCCGGCCGCCTAGCACCCAATTGCAATGGGTGCTAACCAGGGTTGCAGTGTGTATACCAAAGCACCCATCCAGCTCTTTTTCTGAGCTCTCACAGCCCCACATACTTCACAGGTTGTCTGTTGTGGGGAAGAAGAACAGAAGGTTTGTCAGCTGCTTTGAGTCCCCTTAAGGGCGAGAACAGGGGTATAAAAGCCGACTCTTCTTCTTCTATCATTGTACAAAATGTTGTATAACATGCTTTAAAAAATCTGGATACTTGACAGCTGGAAAAAGCTACAATGTAATAAACCTTTATTCACACACACACACCCACTTACAGCCTCTGCAGCCTCATTTTGTTACTGGCTGCTCTTTTGAATTATTTCATAGGTTGTGAAATCTCCCCCTGGCAGGAGAAATTGTCATCAGCCTGAACAACCTTCAGCCCTGGAATATTAACCTCCGACCTCTTTCCTTGCATTCTTTCCTAAAGAGGTTCCAACCTCTCTCGGCACTGATGAGAGGCAGAGCAAAAAGCACTACAGATAATGGAGCAGAAGCCTGAAGGTCAACAATTTTTGCTTTCAGAGCTTCCCTTTCACATCGTTGTGGGTGTTTCGTGGTGGTTGACTAGGCGGTGGAGTGAATGGCTGGGAAAGGAAGGCCATGAAGGCAATTGAGGGCCTATTTTGAGGAGGGAAGTTGGGCTGTTCCTCCCTCCCTCCCTTTTCTCCTCCCTCCCTCCCTCTCCCTCCTTCCCTTTGTTCTCCTTCCTTCCTTTCCTCCCTCCCTGTTCTTCCCTCCATTCTCCTCCCCCCCTCCTTCTCTCGCCCTCTCCCTCCCTCTTTCCCTCCCTCCCTCCTTCCATTCTTTCCTTCTTCCTTCCCTTCTCCTCCATCCCTCTCTCACCCTCTCACCCTCTCCCTCTCTCCCTCCCCTCCTTCTGTCTCCCTCCCTCCTCCCTCCCTTCCTCTCTCATCCTCCCCCTTCCCCTCTCACACTCCCCTTCCCTCTTTCTCTCCCTCCCTCTGTTCCTCTTCCTCTTCTTCCTCTTGTTCTCCTCTTCTTCGTCCTCCTCTTCCTCTTGTTCTTCTCTTCTTCTCCTCTTCCTTTCCTCCCCCTTTTCTTCTTCCTCTTCCTCTTCCTCCTCCACCGCTTCCACTTCTTCCTCCTCTTGTTCTTCTCTTCCTCTTCCTCTTCCACTTCTTCCACTTCTTCCTCCTTTTCCTCCACTTCCTCCTTTTCCCCTTCTTGCTCCTCCTTTTCCTCTTCCTCTTCTTCATCCTCTTCGTCCTCTTCATCCTCCTCTTCCTCTTCCTCTTCTCCTCTTCTTCCTCCTCCTCTTCCCTTCCTCCCCCTTTTCTTCTTCCTCTTCCTCCTCCTCTTCCACTTCTTCCTCCTTTTCCTCCTCTTACTCCTCTTCCCTTCCTCCCCCTTTTCTTCTTCCTCCTCCTCCTTTTCCTCTTCCTCTTCTTCCTCTTCCTCCTCTTGTTCTTCTCTTCCTCTTCCTCCTCCTCTTCCACTTCCTCCTCCTTTTCCTCCTCTTCCCCTTCTTGCTCCACCTCTTCCTCTTCCTCTTCTTCCCCTTCTTCCTCCTCCTCTTCCCTTCCTCCCCCTTTTCTTCTTCCTCTTCTTCCTCCTCCTCCTTGTGCTTATTCCTGCCTAGCACTAAGAAGATTTTGAAAACTGCCCAATTACGTGGTGGGAAGACAGGCTTATGCAAAGAGCAGGTAGGAAAATGACAAATCTTCCTGTTTCCCTATTACGTTCCGGTGGGACCAGGGCATCGGGACTGGCCTTTTAGGATATGTATGAGGGGGAAATTCAGTTTGCGAGTACCTTGGGTTGGATTAAAATAGGATGATAGCAAGAGACAAAGGACAAACAGAGGCATCACCTTTGACTCTTAACAGTGATCAAATTGCTTCTGAGTCATCCAACTTTAATCCCTCAAGAAACTGAGCAGGCATTAAATATAGTATTGCTAATATTAACACAAAGGAAAAGATTCAAAGATTTTTGTCAGGTTTCCCTTTTTCTTGTCTCTCTCTCTCTCTTTCTTTTCTTTCTTTCTTTTTTAACCATTTTCCCTTGAATAGTTGAGTAGGAGGTGAGAAAGAAGCAGCGAGAATATTATTCATCCTACAGTACATCATCCTGAATCCAGTGTAACACTTGCTTTGAAATGGGCAGTCGGCTAGTTCAGAGACATATACCGTACTGTATGTATTCACAATGTATTCATGGACAGTCCTGGGCATTCTGAGTCACTCAACATGGATTTTTCATGCACAACAAGTCATCTTCCCTTGAAGAGCTACTAAGACGCCTTGGGTCCCATACAGCTGTAATGGATGAGTAGAACATTGAGGGTGATATGAAATTTGAGCAGATCCAATCAGTTGCCTTGATGGGGTAATAAGTGTAGGGCTTATTTAAAAAGAAAACACACCACACCTCATAATTTCTGGAAAGAAGCCCTTCTGGTTTTCCAGGTATTCCACTCTCATCATCTCTTAACCATAAGCAGTGTTGCGTTGGAACAGTAGAAGTTGGAATCCATTCTCTTCTATTAAACTGTAAGTCCTCCAGCCAGAAAGCTCACCTGGTGAGTCAGGAATAGGACCAGTCATAAAGTCTAAGGACGTGCAAGAATATTCAAAGAATTCAAAATTCGATCAAATTTGTTCAAATCCAAATCAAATATCTATACATTCGTTTTTTAACATTTGAACAAATTGGAATGTTTTGAATTAATCATACAAATTATTTGGACTTTTGCATGTGTACGGATACATACGGGTTACCTACGTATCTATACACATCTTATTGGTTTCTGTACACAATTTTTGGGGTTCGATGCGTTTTGAATTGAATATCCGAAGATTCAGATCGACTTGAATGTTTAAAATTCGAATGTATTCTCATTTGATTTGAATTGAACACATTTATATCTATTTCTATTAATATTCTATTTGTATTTGGAGATATGAATTTCGACAACATTCATATGTGTCCATACGCATCCAGTTTTTTATCCCGTATGCATCCCGTTTTCATCTCATGCATATCCACACAAATGCGTAGGGAATAAGATGTGTACGGATACCTATGTAATGCGTATGTATCCATACACATATGAATGTACGAATAATTCATGCAAATGGTTCAAAAGATTCAAAAATTCATTTGAACGTTAAATTCAACTGTATAGACATTCGATTCGAATTCAGATCCTCAAAGTCAATCGAAATCAATCCAATTTTGAATGTTTCGAATATTCATGCACATTCCTTGTCCTGAGTTTTTGAACCCTCCATCCATTCTTCTATAGTTCTTCTGCCAAATTATTTAATAAGGAATTTCTGGTCTCCCTCCTTCCCTTCCTCCCTTCCTCTCTCATATATACACACACACACACACACACACACACACACAGGAGGGAACAAGACAGCTGTGATACATGCTCTCATTGCCACCTGCTAGTTATCCTGGGAGGGGGGGCCAAGTTCCAATTTTCAACCATATGACACAGTAAGATAAGCTTTAACAATAGGAAACCGAACAATGGAACTCCAGCTTCTGGGTGACTGGAAGTCATGATCCCAACATAGTCACACTTTGCTGCCAACATGGCAGAGTGGAACTGAATCTTGTCTTCCCCAAGGCAAAGGGGGGGAGGATGCTTCGAGATACAAAACTCCCTGCCACTTAATGCCTGCCAGACACACAGCTTCCATTCCAAATGGAGGCAACTTGCAAAAGCAGCCCTGTTATCTTGAACTGAAGATTACAACCTTCCTAACAGTTGGAGGGAGGGGGCTGGGGGCTGGCATTTGCCTCCATTTGGTTACACACTGAGGCTGGGGAAATTTGTGTAGGTCTTTGTCTTGGTACCACGCGTAGCTTAGCTCTGTTTGTAATTAAAGGAAAATATATTTGATCACAATGTAAGAGTATGAATGACTGAGGGATTTAATAGGTCCCATTCAATCCCATTATCTTTTCCTTAAGCTTTAAAGACAGATAAGTAGATGATAAGAAAGAGAGAGAGATGGATAGAGGGAGATGATGGATGGATGGATGGATGGATGGATGGATGGATGGATGGATGGATGGATGGATGGATGGGTAGATGGATGGGTGGATGGGTGGATGGATGGGTGGATGGATGGATGGATGGATGGATGGATGGATGGATGGATGGGTGGATGGATGGATGGATGGATGGATGGATGGATGGATGGATGGATGGATGGGTGGGTGGGTGGGTGGGTGGGTGGATGGATGGATGGATGGGTGGATGGATGGATGGGTGGATGGGTGGATGGATGGATGGGTGGATGGATGGATGGATGGATGGATGGGTGGGCGGGTGCGTGGGTGGATCATAAGAAAGAAATAGATAGGGGATATATAGATTAAATAGATTAGATATAGATAGACACAGACAGAGATAGATGATAGACAGATTACAGACGACAGACAGACAGAGAGATAGATTACAGATACAGATATACAGACATCTAGGTAGGTTTTGTGCAATGTATTGCACTTTTTGTCTATTTTTCTCCCTTTTGTCATTCAAACTGGCCATGGAAATAGCCGTATTTTTCTCCTCTTTTTACCTCAGCATTTTATTAGCAAATATAAGACTTCCATAACTCCCCCCCACACACAAAAAATCCCTGTGCTTGGCCTTAAAGTGTGCAATTAAGATAATATGAGATAAAATCCGCCTCATATTTGGAGGGGGGAAATAAAAGAGCTCCGTAACTCTTTCTTTCTGAAAAAGCCTCATTGAGACGAAGTCTTGGGGGTCAGGACACGTTTGCAAGGGGAATGAAGCGAAATGCTATTCTGATAAGGCTATAAAATGAATCCTGAGGACAGACAAAAACAAAACAAAAACAGAACAGAACAACAGAGGCCAAGACAGGGGAGATGAACCAACAGGAATGACTGCAAAGCTTGCGGGAAATTTTCCTAGACTCCTGATTACCCAAAACACAGCAAACCATTAGGGATTTGCACAAATATTCAAAACATTCAAAATTCAATAGAATTTGTTACAATGAGATACAAATGTTTGATACAAATTTGATTCAAATCCCCACTACAATTTGCACACAAATTCCCTATGTATCCCCTACATTTCCCTAAGTCCCCTACATATCCGATACGTATCCACTTTGAACACGTCAAATCTACCCTGAATCCACTTTGAATCCACTCTCAGTCCACTTTGAATCCACTCTGGGTCTGTAACATATGCCCACCAACATTCATTATCCTTTCAAATTTGGACATTCATAGAATCATAGAATCATAGAATGGTAGAGTTGGAGGGGACCTCCTGGGTCATCGAGTCCAACCCCCTGCTCAAGGCAGGATCTCCTAAACCATCTCAGACAGATGGCCGTCCAGTCTCTGCTTGAAGACCTCCATCGAAGGGGAACCAACCACCTCCCGTGGCAGCCTGTTCCACTGGTTGATCACTCTTACTGTTAGAAATTTTTTCCTAACATCTAAACTAAATCTTTTCCCCTGCAGTTTCACCCCATTGTTTCTAGTCCTTCCTTGAGAGAGTGAGAACAGGGCTGATCCCTCTGCCTTGTGACAACCCTTGAGGTATTTGTAGACAGCTATCATGTCTCCTCTCAGTCTTCTTTTTGTTAGACTAAACATTCCTAGTTCCTTAAGCCGTTCCTCATAGGACATGGTTTGCAGACCGTTCACCATCTTGGTAGCTCTCCTTTGAACCTGCTCCAGCTTGTCAGTGTCTTTTTTAAACTGGGGTGACCAGAACTGGACACAGTACTCCAGATGAGGTCTGACCAAGGTAGAGTAGAGGGGGATAATAACTTCACGTGATCTGGACTCTATGCTTCTCCTAATACACCCCAGGATTGCGTTTGCCTTTTTTGCAGCTGCCTCACACTGTTGACTCATGTTCAGTTGATGATCTACCAGGACACCCAAGTCTTTTTCACATGTGCTGCTGCTCAGCCGAATTCCTCCCATTGTATATGTGCTTTTTTCATTTTTCTTGCCCAGGTGCAGAACCTTGCATTTTTCTTTGTTAAATACCATTTTATTAGTTGCAGCCCATTGTTCGAGTTTCTCTATATGAACCAAATGTCAAGACATTTGTTCTTTAGTATTCTTACGAATACAAATATTTTGAGTTATGCCTATGAATAATTTGGACATTCATATGTGTACTTGTGTGTACGCATCTGGTGCATATCTGTTCACATCCGTTTGGATACATACGGGATGAAAACAGGATGCATACGGGATGAAAATGGGAAGCGTACAGACGCGTACAAGATTCGTACCATTGGATACATATTGAATATTCATAGGAATAGATACGAATGCATTCATATCGGTTCGAATGTCCAGTTGTTCGTTTCTTTTCCTATTCGTACAATCTTGGATTTTCAAATATTCACTTCATTACAAATTGAACGTCTGATGGAGATCAAGTTTCTCTCTTGAGGCCAGAGCTCCAAACCTTTCAGAGATCAGTCCTTTGAATCATAAGGTCCTCGTGACTTGGTTCTCATCGCCTCGTGCTACAGCTCTGGTTGACGCCGTGTGAGCAATGCACAAAATTTTCAGTTGCCTGGTTACCAGGTTAGCATTGATGACAAATTCTTAATGCTCAGCTTCGTGCAACTTTCCGTGTTTTCTTTCTCCTTCCTGTTTTCTAGTCATTTCCCATCTCTCTGTCTCTCAAACTAACCCTACCTTCATTATTATTATTACTATTGATTACTATCGTTATTATTATTATTTTCAGCTTTCAGTTGTTGCTTGCGTTCACCATTAGAAATCATTCGTGATGTATGGATACTTGCAGGCCTATGGTTTTCGCAGGAGCGAAAACAGGTGGGAATCAGATTTGCTTATAAAAATAGCACGTCAGTGTTGATTGTGAGATGTACTTTCATTCCTTATGGCTGGCCAGAGATGGTCAACAAACACCCACCCAGCTTTTCTCTGTTCCGTAATTTTATTCCACATACACATCACACAGTTAGCTGGGATGGCCTTGGGCTAGTCACAGCTCTCTTTCTGGTCTTTCACAGTCCTGTCTACCTCACAGGGTTTCCGTTGTGAGGAGGAGAACAGAAGGTTTGTCAGCCACCTTAGGCCTTTTCGCACAGGCCTTTCCGGTACGCGTGGAAGACAGCTCCGGACGAGGGATTCGCATTGCCTGAGCGGGGCTTGCGCCGCCTCGTGTCCGGAGCTGTCTTCCACGCGTTCCAGATGCAGAGCACTTTAAAGTGCTCTGCATCCGTTCCAACGTGTACGAGCCACCCCGGCGCGTTCCGGGAGAGAAGCGTTCACACGCTTCTCTCCCTGACAGCTGTCGGCACGCCCCCAGGGCCCGACTTGCCGGGCCGGCGATCGCGCCGGCGCGGCGAAGCCGGTAGACGGGACCCACCGAATTGGGGTTCCCCTTTCCCATCTGCCTGGGTCAGTGACCCTGGCAGATGGGACAGGGGAACCCTGATTCGGTGCGTCCCGTCTGTCGCCTCCGACGGCCACCGGGACGTGGCTCCTTCCCGGGTCCGGCAGCCCGAATCGGGCTGCCAAAGCCGGGGAGCCACCAGCATCGGCTTCCTGCAGCCCCATTCCGGGGTGGCAGGAGGCCGATGTTGGGCTGGCTGGGGGCGAGGAACGCCTTGGTCGACAGGAGCGCATTGCTCCAGTCCCCCAAGGGTCCCTCCCGCCCCCATTGCAGCCGTCTGTGGGGCGCGAGCACCCCGCAGATCAGCCGCCCCCCTCCCCGGTCCCCAAAACCTCCACCCCACCCACCCTCCGGCCCGGATTGGGCCGATCTTCGCTCTGTGGGTGCCTACATCGAGGCACTGCTTGTCCAATAGGGGGCCTAGGTGGGCTGCGTCCTGCGCGATCCCACAATGCCACCCTCAGTCGGACGCTGGACGGCCACGAGGTAGGTGATCCGTCGCGCGCGCGTCCTCCCAGGGCCCTGGGGGAGGGGGGGAAACATCTTTGCTCTGTGGGTGCCTCGATGTAGGCACCCACAGAGCGAAGATGGGCCCGATCCGGGCCGGAGGTTGGTTGGGGGTGGGGGTTTTGGGGACTGGGGGGGCAGGGGACTCATCTGCGGGCTGGAGGCGCCTAGATCCAGGCGCCTGCAGCCCGTAGATGGGTGAGATCGGGGCGTGGGGCAAGCCCTTGGAGATCAGAGCCAGGGGCTCTGATATTCAAAGGGGTCCTGCCCCATAGGGGCCTTGCCCCGGGCCCCATGATGGGTGCCCGGGTGCCCGGGCATCTTCGTGCCAGGTCCCGCAGGCCCGATCCGGGCCCGTAGAGCTGGCACGAAGCGCGGGGCGGGTGGCTTGACAGCGCTGCCCGCCCCTTGGGTACTCTCACCCAATGGGCGGCAGCGCTGCCGGCCGAATCCCCGCCCCTGGCCGGCCTTTGCCGGCCCAAGACAGTTCCAGGCGCTTTTACCGTTCACACACAGGCGCGCCGGAACGCGTTCTGGCATGCCTGTGTGTGAATGGTAAAAGCGCCCGGAAGTGTCTTAAGCTGCCCGCCTGCACGCGTTCCACACGGAACGCGTTGCAGTGCGAAAATCCCTCTTGAGTCCTCTTAAAGGGTGAGAAAATTGGGGTAGAAAAAAACACCTCTTCTTCTTCATTATTATCAGTGTAAAAGTTGTGTAACCTAATCCAGAGGTGTTTTGATGGTTTGTTTGCATTATTATCCTGGCCAGTACCCAAAGGTCTCAGGTCACAGCAATGAAAATCAAGTGTGGAATGGACACACTAAAAACAGTAACAGTGCCTAAAATTGGAAAGGGGAAGCTGTTACCTTAGTGAATTGTGGATCACACACTTCAACTTGCCATCCCTTTATCGCATACGGGATAAAATGGGATGCTTACGAAATGCATACAGATACATATAACACATAAGAATACTTCTTAATGGGTACTTCTAGTGCCAGTGGGAAAACACCCTTTGTTACATTCAGATTCTAAGCACTTGAATCTAATTGAATGTTTGATACTGATATTCAAACGCAAAAAATAATTTGAAAAAATCCATGTACATCCTTAGGATATGTATGGAATTTGTATGCATCCATATGCATTCGTATGGGATTCACATGGGACTGAAAATTCGTATCAAATTCAAATCCCACTACATTTGAAGGGGGACAGTTCGCCTTCCTAGGTCCTTGCCCAGCAGAACGTGGCAAGCATAAGTTCACAGTCTTGAGGTTGCCGCCATTTCAAGAAGAATATCTTGAAGTCCCTTCCCTTCCAAAGGAAAGGAGCTATTAAAAAAAAACAAAAAAACTGATTAGCTCAAGTCCCAGAGGAACATTCCTTACCCTTATGTTCTTGAATCACTTAACACCCCCTCCATTATCTGGTGCCTGAATCACTCTGTTTCCCCCTTCTTCTTCTTCTAAAATGTCAGGCACAATCAAGCGAAAACATTTGGAGACAAAAGCCATTTTCAGATTTTCCCATCCCACGTCTTTGGTGAAGGTACTTTACCTAACTCTTAAAAAGAAGTGAAAGTGTGACGGGATCTGGGAGAGAAGAAAAGCCACCAGCAACTTAATCGCACATTTTCCCACTTACAGATGCACCCACGAAAAGAAAGAGAAGATCATGTATAAATGAATGCTTCTTTCTCACCTCCTCCTCCATCTTCATCTCCTCCCCCCCTTCCCCTCCGCTTTTGAGAAATCCAGTGAAAAGAGAGAAAGAAAAATGAATTCAGAGAGAGAGAAAGCACTATGTATATTGTAAAAACATTATTTTAGTATAGAATGCTGGGGTTGGGGAAATAGATAGGGGGAGGTAAGACCATCCTTGCCAAAAAAGGGTCAGAAAGGGATGTGTACAGCATGCAAAGTGCAGCAGGGCTCAGGTGTTGCCTATATAGGGGTGTTTTTCCACCGGGCTCCTTTAATCCGGATCTAGGAAGATCCGGATCTAAGGAATGGGTACATTCCTTAATCCGGATCTAGTAGATCCAAATTAAGGGAAGTACCCAATGTATTTCCATGGGTGGTCTAGCATCCAATAGTGATGGGTGCTAGCCTCCCTGCCGTGGAAACACCGGAGCACCCATTTGAACATAAGAGAAGCCTTGCTGGATCAGGCCACTGCCTATCTAGTCCAGCATCCTGTCGCACACAGTGGCCCACCAAATGCTCATGGGCATCTCAAGCAGAGACAAGGACAAACCTTCTCCTGCTCTCGAGTCCCAGCAGATGGCCCTAGAAGCGCCCCATTTCCTCCCCCCCCCAGCCTGAAAGATGCACCTAGGCATTCGTTCTAGTAGCCATTGATACATCTGTCATCCATAAATTTGTCCAACCCTACCTTAAAGCCATCCAGACTGGTAGCTGTCACCACCTCTTCTGGCAGCACATTCCATAGGCCGATGACCCTCTGTGTGAAGAAATACTTCCCCCTGTCAGACCTTACGCTCCTACCCATCAGCTTCATAGAGTGCCCCCTGGTTCTAGTGTTGTGCGATAGAGAAAAGAAATTTTCTCTAGCCACCTTTTCTATGCCGTGCATAATTTTATATACTTCAATCAGGTCCCCTCTCAAACGCCGTCTCTCCAGACTGAAGAGGCCTAGACGTTGCAGCCTGGTTTCGTAAGGGAGGTGTTCCAGACCCTTAATCATTCTGGTTGCCCTTCTCTGCACCTTCTCTAGTTCCACAATATCCTTTTTGAGGTGTGGTGACCAGAATTGTACACAGTATTCCAAATGTGGCCTCACTATAGATTTATAAAGGGGCAAAATGACACTTGCTGACTTATTTTCTATTCCCTTCCTAATTATTCCCAGCATTGAATTTGCTTTTTTCGCTGCTGCCGCACACTGGGTTGACACCTTCATTGAACTGTCCACCAAAACCCCGAGATCCCTTTCCTGGCGTGTTGCAGAAAGCTCAGACCCCATCAGTTTATAGACGTAATTTGGATTCTTGGCCCCAATGTGCATTACTTTACACTTGTTAAGATTAAAGCACATTTGCCACTTGGTTGCCCACTCACCCAATGCTAAGAGATCCCTCTGGAGCTCTTGGCAATCTCTTTCAGATTTTACTACCCTAAATAATTTAGTATCATCAGCAAACTTTGCTATTTTACTATGTACCCCCTTTTTCTAGATCATTGATGAATAAATTAAAAAGCATTGGTCCCAGTACTGAGCCTTGAGGGACCCCACTTTTTACTTCTTTCCACCCTGAGAAATTGCCGTTTACTACTACTCTCTGCTTTCTGCCCTTAAGCCAGTCACAAATCCAGGACAGAACCTGTCCTTTTATTCCATGGCTGGTGAGTTTACTCAGTAGCCTTTGATGTGGGACTTTGTCAAAAGCCTTCTGAAAGTCCAGATAGACAATGTCTACTGGTTCACCTTTATCCACATGTTTATTGACACTCTCAAAGAATTCCAACAAATTTGTGAGGCATGATTTACCTTTGCAGAAGCCATGCTGGCTTTTGTTCAGCAATGCCTGCTGCTCCATATGCACACTAATTTTGTCTTTAATAATGGTTTCCATCACCTTACACGGAACTGACGTTAAGCTAACTGGTCTGTAGTTGCCTGGATCACCCCTGGATCCTTTTTTGAATATTGGTGTTACATTTGCTACCCTCCAGTCCTCAGGTACGGAGCCTGATGTTAGGGAAAGATTATATATTTTTGCTAGAAGGTCGGCAATTTCGCATTTGAGTTCCTTAAGGACTCTTGGATGAATACCATCTGGTCCCGGTGACTTGTTAACATTTAGTTTATTAAGACATGCCAGGACCTCTTCCTTGGTTATTTCTGTACAGTTTAACTCTTCAGAAAACACAGGCTCAGCTACTGGCATGTGTCTTCTGTCTTCCTCCGTGAATACGGAAGCAAAAAATTCGTTTAGTCTCTCTGCAATCTCCGTGTCTTCTTTAATTACCCCTTTCTCTCCTTTACTATCTAGTGGTCCAACTGCTCTCCTGGTTGGATTCCTACTTCTGATATACTTAAAGAAGTTCTTGTTATTTCTTTTGATGTTTTTAGCAATGTGCTCCTCAAAATCTTTCTTAGCTTTCCTAATGGCCGTCTTGCATTCGTGTTGCCAGTGTCTATGTTCCCTCCTGTTCTCCTCATTTGGACAAGCCTTCCATTTCCTAAATGAACTCTTCTTGTTTTTAATGACTTCATCTACTGCATTTGTGAGCCACATTGGTTTCTTCTTGGACCTAGAAGTCCCCTTTCTTCTTTTAGGAATGCATTCTAGTTGCACTTCCGTTATTGTGTTTTTAAGTAGTCTCCATGCATTTTGAAGTGATTTAACTCTTTTGACTTTCCCTTTCAATTTCCTTTTCACTAATTTCCTCATTTTGGGGAAGTTTCCCTTGTGAAAGTTTAAGGTCTCTGTGTTAGACTTTATTAAGAACTTACTCCCTGTATTTAAGTTGAAGGTTATTGCATTGTGGTCACTGTTCCCAATTGGATCAGCTACAGTGACGTCCTTTACCAGGTCCTGAGCATTACTTAGGATCAAGTCCAGGACTGCATTTCCCCTGGTTGGTTCCATGACCATTTGTTCCATGGAACAGTCATTTAGCAGGTCTAGGAATTTTCTCTCTCTTTCCTGAGTTGAACAGGAGTTCACCCAGTCTATGTGAGGATAATTGAAGTCCCCCATTATAACTACCCTATCTTTATGGGCTACCTCCTTTACCTCCTTCTCCAATTGTTCATCTTCTTCGGACGTATGGTTGGGAGGACGGTAGCATGTCCCTATTGTTAGACTTCCTTTGGAAATCCGGATCTACCCATGAGGGTTCTGCTTGTCACCCCAGGTGTTTGGGGGGACAGGGGGTGCAATCTCCGAAGTGGCTTTGAAGTCACTTCAAAGTCACTTCGAAGTCACTTCGAAGTCTGTGCAAAACAGCTCCATTGAAGTCTGTACTGATCTTCGGAGTGAACTTCAAAGTGACTTCGAAGTGACTTTGGAGTGACTTCAAAATGACTTTGAAGCTTAGGTTTTGAGGCTCTCCCCATGGGTGCCCCCTCCCCCTAGCCTCCTTTGGACCCTGTTGCCATACAAGCATGGAAACAGATGGATTTTCTGGCTGAAGACCCCATTGTAGACCCCATTAATGGGGTCTACAGAAAATCCGGATTAAAGGCCAGAAAGTACCCATTTGATCTGGATTTCCCCAGTGGTAGTCGAAACAAACGGGTCCCAAATGGGTGCCGTGGTGGAAATGGGATCTTCCGGCTGACACCCAAATGGGTCCTTAATGGGTGCAAAAATGGGTACCTTCTGACAGTGGAAAAACACCCTAAGTCTGCACCAGCATGAGGGTGGTGGGTACTAGGGATGTGTGTGAAGCCGAATACCCCCTTTCATTCAACGTGGAGGTTGTGGAGGCCACGGCCGCAGTCACATTTTCAGGTAAGGAAGTTTTGTTGGGGGGGGGACAGGAGGCCACGGGTGGCCAGATCCTATGAAGCTTCAATGAAATCTGTATCTATTTGACTAGCAGGCAAATGAAGGTCTATGAATTAGGCATGAACGGATGCCATTTTTGGATTTGATTCAATTCGAATAAAATATCTGAACGTTGGAATTCAAATGAGCAGAGAAAAAAATGAATGTGTTAAAATCTGAACCGATTCAAATACATTTGCATCTATTTGTATGAATATTCTATTTGTATTTAAAGATACGAATGTCAACAACGTCCGTATGGTGTCCGTACGCATCCGTACCCATTCGCACGCATCCCGTTTTTATGCCATATGCATCCTGTTTTCATCCTGTACGTATCTGTACAAATGCATACAGATATGAATAAGATGCGTACAGATACGTATGTACATGTATGATGTCGAAGAATTGATACAAATGATTTGAAACATTCAAATTCATTTGAATGTAAAAAAAATGTACAGATATTTGATTTGAATTTGAATTCGAACAAATTCAATTGAATTTCAAATTTTTGGATATTCTTGCACATCCTTACTATGTATGTACCCCCCTTTCGATCCTCCCACAAATGTGGAAATTTGTACAAATCTGTGCAAATTTTGAATTGCATGAATATCCATCCACATCTCTACTGATTACCCATTCCAGGATGAAGCGTGTTTTTCCACTGTCACTAGAAGTACCCATTAAGTACCCATTAATGGGTACAAAAATGCCATTACGTACCCATTAATGGGTACTTAATGGGTACTTTTAGTGACAGTGGAAAAACACCCATAATCCCAAATGAGGCCCAGTACAGAAAGGACCATGGAGAGAACAGGACTTTAAATGGACTTTGTGGCCCTGTGATCCGGATTTACGTAAGGACAAAAGGGTCCTAGGAACCCACAGCCTCCGTATGGTGGTACCGTAGACACACCACCCTAACAAACAGGCATCTAGATGGCAGAATCCTGACCAGCTCGGGAGTAAATTGTCTACAATATATTTCTCCCTTCCGCTGCCACAGCCCAGAGCATCCTTGTGAATATGTGCTTAACTATTTATAATTGACCTTTGCACAAAAGAACATGAAATTTTTATAGCCCAAAGCTTCATTTATTAACTTTACTGGAGTGTAAAATATTGCTGTTTGCTATAAATTTAGAGCAGGGCAAACAATATATATGCTAATTAGCAGCATCACAGCCATTCAGCCTCTATCTGCTCGCTGGCCATTTTCGACAGGCAACGAACAGGAGGGAAAGTCAGCGGAAGGGAAACAGCGGCAAAATGACAATTGAGTCATTTGATATTGTCTGTTCAAACAGAGAAGTCTGGAGTGGTGAATTAATGGTGTTCATTATACCAAGTCCATTTCCTTTCCATTTCCTTTATAAATTAGCCCAGGTAACACGCTGTGTCCCAAGGAGAGCAGATCAGAGACCGCTTGCTGAGCTGCACCTCTAAAATGCCAAAATTGTGCAAATCCTGCTCCTTTGGGCTGATTTTGTACTCTGCTCCCCCCCCCCCCCGTCATCTGGCCAACTTTTCCATACTCCCCTAATTTGCAGTCTCTTCACATTTGTAGCCTCGTGAAAAGCTGCCAGGCTTCTACTGCACCGTATAAGGACTGCACTGTATATTCGTTCCTCGCGATGATTAGATTTAAGTCACGGAAGAAGCTAGACCCAATCAAGGAGTTTTCAAGGGCAGGCGGCGGGCACGGGTGAAAAATTCACGTTCAATTTGCAATTGGAGGAACATTCGGAAAGTTTTATTTGCTGAATCATTCGTTCAACATCTGGACTTCTGCATTAAGGATATGCACAAATATTCCTTTGGCATGCAATTCAAAACACCATCTATATTTTGTATGAATAGATCATATTCAAATGTGGTAAAATTCAATTTGATACAAATCTAGTGGCATGTATTCATATAAACATTAGATTTGTATCAGATATGAATGAATATGCATCTGATACGAATAGATACATATCTGATAAGAACAAATATGTATCTGATATGAAGAAATACATATCTGATACAAATAGATATGTATCTGACATGAACAAATATGTATCTGATATGAAGAGATATGCATCTGATACGAATAGACATGTATCTGAGGCAAACAAATACAGATCTGATATGAACAGATATGTATCTGATACGAATAGATACGTATCTGATACAAACAAATACATATCTGATATGAACAGATAAGTATCTGATAAAAATAGATATGTATCGGACATGAGCAAATATGTATCTGATATGAAGAGATATGCATCTGATACGAATAGATACATACCTGATACAAACAAATACATATCTGATATGAACAGATAAGTATCTGATACAGATATGTATCTGATATGAACAAATACGTATCTGATATGAATAGATATGTATCTGATATGAACAAATACGTATCTGATATGAATAGATACGTATCTGATACAAACAAATACATATCTGATATAAACAGATGAGCATCTGATACAAATAGATATGTATCTGATACAAACAAATACATATCTGATATGAAGAGATATGCAACTGATACAAATAGATGCGTATCTGATATGATACGTCACCGATCAGATAAGAGGCCCAATTCGCGCTTGGGCCCGTAGTGCATGATATGGTAACATCTGAGCAGGTACATCTGTACTTACAGGAGGTGCTTACAACCTAGAAATTGCTCCTGCCTTACCAGATGTTACCCTATTGTCCACTAGTGGTGGGCACAAAATTGTGCACCAGACCCAACCCAATCTCAATCTCTTGGCCCTAGATAATCAATGAGCAGGGGCCTTCCTTCTCTGGATGGCCCTTCCTTCCTTTATCTTCCATCAGCTCCACCTGTTCTGATTTTGGGCAGTCCTTCCTTTGTTTAGCCCAGTGTCAGCCACGTTGTGACTCACACTCAGCCCATTTTTAGCTCCCCATGGACCTACACATTCATCCCAGCTGAAGAAGTCAACTAGATTTGACACGGACAGAGATGCTTCTGTGGAAATAAGCCGAGAAGGGGGTGGACAACTCTCCGTGGATCCTCAGTCTCCAAACTCCTGCCCAAGCATGTGCGCAGGAGGACCAGATGGCTAATGATTATGAGCTTTTGAAAGATATTCGGTCTGCGAGTGCTGTAGGAGCTCCAGCTGACTCAAGCCAACGTCAGCAATTCTCCAAAGCTCTTAGCCTTCATTTACCACCAGGAGGGCAGCTTAAACAACTGAGACATGTCAGTTTTTTTATACATAAAATGGGTCCCCCCCCCTCCGTCATTGCTAGAGGCATCTGCATGAATCAGAAGGTATAAACGGGAAGCTGTGGGGAGCCTTATGGGAGCCATTTTGAAGGCAATTTCCTTTCCCTTCACTCTCAAAATGGCCGTTTAAAGAAGGATGTACAACAGGTGGAACCACCCCAGGCTTTGCCCCCGTGTTGCTTGCCTTCCAGCTCATGTTTTCTGCACTAATTATCCACAACCCTGCTTTGGAATCCTTCTTCCCAAGGAAAGTGTCCTCAAAGTCAGCAAAGGCATGTAATCCTCAATGGGTTCAAGGAGCAAGAGAGAGACAAGGCTGGGAGACATCGTTGCTTGGTCCACCTGCTAACAGCTAAGCAGCCATTCCACTGGATGGAAGGACATAAGAACATAAGAGAACTTAAGAGAAACCCTGCTGGATCAGGCCACAGCCCATCTGGTCCATAAGAACCTCAGAGGAGCCCTGCTGGATCAGGCCACAGGCCATCTAGTCCAGCTTCCCATCACACACAGTGACCCACCAAATGCTCATGGGCATCTCAAGCACTGACAAGAGCAAACCTTTTCCTGCTCTTGAATCCCAACAAATGGCCTTAGAAACATCTTGTTTTCCCCTCCAGCCTGAAAGATGCACCTAGACACTCATTCTAGTAGCCATTGATACATCTGTCGTCCATAAATTTGTCTAATCCTTCCTTAAAGCCATCTAGACTGGTAGCTGCAAACCTCTTCCAGCAGCAAATTCCACAAACCAATGACCCTCTGGGTGAAGAAATACTTCCCCAGAGTATGGAGACATGGCCAGTTTGATCTAGTGGTTAAGGAGGCAGACTCTTATCTGGGAATACTGGGTTTGATTCCTCACTCCTTCCCAATGCCAGCTGGGTGACCTTTGGGTAGTCCCAGCTCTTTTTCTGAGTTCTCACAACCCCACCTACCTCAGACAGTGTCTGCCATGGGGAGAAGAGCAGAGAGTTTGTCAGCTGCTTTGAGTCCCCCTGAGGGTGACAAATGTAAGATATAAAAGCCAGTCCTTCTGCTCCTCCTTCTTCCTTGGGGAAAAAGTAAAAAAAAATTCCATGAAATATTTGGAAAACAAATGTAAAAATCGAGGTCTTTTATTTAACCATTCAACAATAAAACTAACTATTGGATTTTCTCTTTGACAGTGAGACAGGTGTGATCTTTTTTTTTCTTGCTTATCTCTGTTTTGCACTTACCTTTTATCCAGAATAAGGAGCTTTGCGATCCAGGTCTTGGGTGTGATCTGCATTTTGATCTCAAGATGCATTTTGTGTAAGTGTTTAGAATCTCCCAGAAGGTCTAAACTCAGCTGAATGTGATTAGTTACTATTAGGATTATGCCAATACAGCTGCCTTATGGTCCTTAGTTGTTCAACGTGTAGCACCTGGGAAAGATTCACTTGGGATAGGTTAACATGTATGCCATCGTAGTTCTTGAATTGAATAATTTTGCTTATTTTTTTCCCCTCTTCTTGTTGCTTTGAGCATTTGCCTATTATATTCTTCAGTATGGTCTGTATACTTACCTTTGGCGAGATTTATTTATTTATTTATTTATATTTATTTATTTATATTTATATCCCGCCCCATACCCAAGGGTCTCTGGGTGGCTCACAACATTTAAAAATGAACATATTAAAACTGTATCAGACTATACTAAAACCAGTACAAGGTTTAAAATCCATCATCATCATCATACAAAAACAGTTTTTTTAAAAAGTAGTGTTTGCAATGGGGGAAGCGTAGGGAGCATTTAGCCAAAGGCCTCAGTGAAGAGGTGCGTCTTCACCGCCTTCCTGAACATAAACAGAGAAAGGGCTTGATGTACCTCCAAGGGGAGACCATTCCACAGCCTGGGGGCCACTACTGAGAAGGCCCTCTCCTGGGTGCCCACCCGCCTAGCCGCTGAAGGGGGTGGGATAACCAAGAGGGCCTCTCCTGCAGATCTTAAGGAACGGGAAGGTCGATATGGGAGAAGGCGCTCCTTTAGATATCTGGGGCCCAAGTCATTTAGGGCCTTATAAGTCAGAGTTAGCACCTTGAATTGGGCTCGGTAGAGATGTAGCCTATAGTTGTCTTTGCCCTGCATGTGAGCAGGAGCACGAATGTTAAAGTAATGTATGTTTAGGCCTAGGTAATAAAATGTAAACGTGTTTATTTTGCTGGCTCCCATGCACGTTTACTTCACCTTATAAAGAAATAAACCTCCTATTCCTTGGATGCAAATTCTCACATTTTCCCCCAGTCCGTGGCTCCACTAAGATCTGCTGTCTCTGAGCATCTACACTACACAAATGTGTGGTCAAGGTGGCCTAGATGCATTTGAATCTCTCTCCTATTGTCCCATGATGTTTAGGTCCTTTCCCATCACCAGCCAGATAAGAGGCCAATTCGTCTTTGGGACCGCAGTGCATGTTATGGCAACATCTGGACAGGTACATCTGCACTTACAGGAGCTGCTTACAACCTATAAATGGTTCCTGCCTTACCAGATGTTACCCTATTGTCCACTAATGGTGGGCACAAAATTGTGCACCAGACTCCACTCAAGCTTACCTGTCCTGTCCAGTGCACGATCATTCGCACCTTTAGAACAGCATATCTGAGGACTTTTTGCACTACAGCTGGTAGTCAACAATTAGTGAACGTCTGGTGAAAGGTATCCATACATATTGGAGGCTGTTATAGCCTCCAAGCATGCCCTACCTTCGCAGAAGTTTGGTCTAGTGGTTAGGGAGCCAGACTCTTATCTGGGAATACAGGGTTCGGTTCTGCCCTCCCCCTACAAAGCCAGCTGGGTGACCTTGGGCTAGTCACAGCTCTCTTCTGAGTTCTCACAGCCCCACCTACCTCACAGGGTGTTTGTTGCGGGGAGAAGAACAGAAGGTTTGTCAGCCACTTTGAGTCCCCTTAAATGGGTGAGAAAAGTGGGGTAGATAAGCCAACTCTTCTTCTTCTTCAACTCTTCTTCTTCAATAATTTCGTGCTCCACACCTTGACCAACCTTAACCGTACGCTGACCTGGAGTGTCTGGGCAGTGGCCATCCACACTTCTGGCACTCCAGGGTCATCTGAGATGCCATGCAAGCGTGGGACCACCTTAGACAACCACAGATGTGACTGTGCATGTGCAGAGCATCAGCATTGTCATGGCAACAGCGCTGGCACACACTCAGTTACAAAGGGCACCACAACCAAAATGGCGGCACCCTGGAAAGGACCAGCCCTGCAAACGAATCAGGTAAGTATTTGATTGCTGTGTGCATGTGTGTGTGATTAAAGTTGACTAGCACTCCAAGCATGAACACTAGTCAAGGTTGGTTAATCACAGTCCTTTCCTTTCCAGTGGACAGTGGCACCCAGTCCCTCTTCCTGGTTGACCCAATCTGTCTCCCTCTCTCTCTGCTTTCCAGGTATGAGAAGGAGTAGGAGAAAGAGGAGAAGAAGAAGAATTGGCTTTCTACTCCACTTTTCTCACTCATTTAAGGGGACTCAAAGCGGCTGACAAACCTTCGGTTCTTCTCCCCACAACATAACACCATGTGAGGTAGATGGGGCTGTGGGAGCTCAGAAGAGAGCTGTGACTAGCCCAAGGTCACTCAGCTGGCTTTGTGGAGAAGAAGAAGAGTTGGATTTTCTATGAGGCAGGTGGGGCTGTGAGACCTCAAAGAGAGCTGTGACTACCCCAAGGTCACTCAGCTGGCTTCATGAAAGAGGAAGAAGAAGAGTTGGCTTTTCTACTCCACTTTTCTCACCCATTGATTGGACTCAAAGTGGCTGACAAATGTTCTGTGAGATGAGGGGGGGCTATGATCGCTCAGAAAGACAGTTGTGACTAGCCCAAGGTCACCCAGCTGGCTTCATGGAGGAAGAAGAAGAAGAAGAAGAAGAAGAAGAAGAAGAAGAAGAAGAAGAAGAAGAAGAAGAAGAAGAAGAAGAAGAAGAAGAAGAAGAAGAAGAAGATTTGGCTTTTCTGTGAGTTAAGAGGGGCTGTGAGACCTCAAACGGAGCTGTGACTAGCCCAAGGTCACCCAGCTGGCTTTGTGGATGAGTGCAGAATCAAACCCAGAGTTTCCAGATAAAAGCCTGGCTGCCTAACCACTAGACCAAACTAGATCTTCCATTCAACCCTGGGCAAAAATGAAGGATGGGGAAAACCGCTCCGATTCAGCCTGCTATATTGAGGGCCTTGGCAATGAAAGAGCCGGGGCTCTGATTACAAGTGCAATGGCAGTTTTGCCCAAAGGGTTAATTGCCTCTCTTGAAACGTTTGCCAGAACAAGTGGCCGATCAAACAATGAGATGGCTGTTAGATGCTTTTTATATATATAAAGGGAGCCTTCTATGCATCCCTCGATTATTCTCTTGCAAACATTAAATGTGTTTTTGCTGACCCCTCCTGCTCCCTTCTTTCTGGAGAATAATACTTACCCCCGCTGTGAGGCAGGCCCAGTATATTTTAAATAGAAACAGAAACAATTAACAAAATAGTTAATTGCTTAGAGAAGAGGAGGGAGGGAGGGAGGGAGGGAGGGAGAACGAAACCCATCCATCTCCTAGAGTATCTGCAATGCCCCTCCCGCCACCAAAATACCCGAGAACAAACAATGGTTTGTTTTTAATGATTTTCCTGTCTGTTTGTTTCCATTAATTTTAATCAATTTTAAAAGAAACACAAATAATATAGCCGAGTGACCCTGCAGCACTTTCCAATTTTCTAAAACGTCCCTGTTGCAGAAATTGCAATTTCAGCTTCTAGCCAAGGAAACATAATGTGGAGGATGGCCTTGCGCATGATGCGTGCTTCCATGTGCGCACATTTGTAAGTGCTAGAGAGCGACAGGAGCAAACTGGGGTGGTGCTATAGAGTAGGGATGTGGATGGACATTCATCACATTTGTTGTTCTTACGAATGTTGCGACATTCGTACATTAACAGTCGTACGAATACGAATGTTTTGGAACATTTGTACGTATAGTTTGGACATTCATTAAACTGGGGAACGTATTGGATATGTATTGGATATGATATGAATGGATATGTACCAGATATGTACCCTATACCAATGCATACCTTTTAGATACGTACTGGATATGTATCAATACATATGAGTTTGGATAGGACACGTATCCAGTATGTATCTGATACGTATGTGTTGGTATAGGATACGTATCCATTCATATCAGATATTCGTACAAATTCACATAAATGCGTACGTAACGAATAGGATCCTACCACATTTGAATTTTCTAACATCCATGAATAACTCTTCTATAGAGACAGAGAAACTTCGGTCAACATCTGAGCTACTCCCCTGAGTAAAACAAATAAATAGTAATCCATGGCACATTATGTGGGAACATAAGCGAAGTCCTACTGGATCAGGCCTCCTGACTATCTTTCCTAGCATCTCATTTTGCAAAACACCAACCAATTGCTTCCAGGCATTTCCAAGCAGAAGATGGTAGCAAAACCTTCACCTTTTCCCTTTAAAGGCATCCTGCCCATCTCTCTGATCCATTCTAGTAGCCATTGATATACCTGTCCCCCATGAATTAAGATAAGTCCACCTTGATCAGGCAGAGTCTATCTAGTCCATCATCTTGGGTGGGGGAGGAGTCCACTAGCACTAAGTAAAGTATCCATTAGGGCCCCATTAGGCTCAGAGCAGGAAAAGCCCCTTTCTACTTCAGGACCTATAATCCAGATTTCCTGTGAACCCCATTAAAGGGGTCTACAATCCGGTCTTCGGGCATCAAATGCAGATTAGATGCATTGCTCCCCCCCCCAAAAAAAATGTGACATGACAGACATCTCCCACTGGGGTAGAAACGGATGTTCCACCACCTCTTCTAGCAGCAAATTATATGTGCACCAAAGCATGTTAGTACATAGAAATTGCCGAAGGGAAGAGGTTGTATATGACTTTAGGCAACTCCTATCTAGGCTATAGGCTAGGGATGGCCATGAATGGGGGTTTTTTTGGGGGGGGCATTTGATTCATAACAAATCAAATGTTAGAAAATTTGTATTTGTTTGAATAGATCCCCTTTGAATGTGGCAGGATTCTATTAGAGATGAATGTATTCGTACAAATTTGTATGAATATCCGATACGAATGCATACAGATCCTGGCTATGGATCCTATACAAATGCATACATGTCAAATATATATTGATATATATGCATTCGTATAGGATATGCATCGGATACGTACCCTTTTATTTGTGGTTAGCAGTGTGGAGATGGAATGGAATCAATAGAAGAAGAAGAAGAAGAAGAAGAAGAAGAAGAAGAAGAAGAAGAAGAAGAAGAAGAGTTGTCTTTTGTACCCTTCTTTTCTCACCCATTTAAGGGGACTCAAAGCAGCTGACACAGCTTTTCTATTCTTCTCCCCACAACAGACCCCCTTGTGAGGTGGGGCTATGAGAGCTCAGAAGAGAGCTGTGACTAGCCCAAGGTCACCCAGCTGGCTTCATTGGAGAGGGTGGAATTGAACCCAGTCACCCCTTAAATGGGTGAGAAAAGCCAACTCTTCTTCTTTTTCTTCTTCTTCTTCTTGATCTGTATATATGTGCAGATGGGAGGCCCACGATTTCAATTAAAAGGTTGCTTAATTCGGATTTAAAATGAGTGCTGAAAGGGCCTAAGATTCAGGGCAGAAAGTGTCTATGGATCCTGCATAAGTCATTCAAGCCAGCTTTTAAGCTACCATAACTGTGGAATCTTGCCTGAAAAGCATTAACTTGAATCCAGGAATTATAGTCAAGGAGATGATAATTGATATAAATAGCCCCAGAAATCTTAGAGGTCTTGAACTGTTCTTTCCTATTCTGAACGTCGAGAGAAGACATGGTTGCTATCTTCAGCATTTCAGGCATAAATGTTCTCAGCAGTTCCAGAAGGCAGGGACAGAACCAATGGGAGGAAATGCCAGAGAAGCTGATTAGAGCTGGCGGCAGGAGAAAATGTCTGATAAGAAATGTCCAGGAGTCGGGCACGCTCATTTGCAGAAAATCATTTCGCTTTTGTGTTCTTTAACTAAAGAGGAATTATCTTTTGTTTAAAAAAAAAAAACCTCTCTCCTTCAACAAATAAAAGTTTGTCCTAGTGTATTTTATCGAAATATAATAAAATGTAATGTAATAAGATTAATAATATAATAGTAATGCAATTTAATATATAATAATGTAATTTAATATAAAATAATTTAATTTAATATTAAATAATGTAATTTAATGTAATTAATATAATGTAATATAAATCATAGTTTAATGCAATGCAAGGAAAGAGGTGATTGAAGTTTTCATTTTTGCATTTTTGTATTTATATGTTGTTCAGTGTAAAAGGGTTCAGGTGTATTCAAGAGCACAGCACAAGGGATGCGCATGAATGCAATTTTTGACATTCAATTTGAGTCGAATAAAATATTTGAATGTCTGACTTTGTACAAATAGGGGAAAAAATGAGTGCATTAAAATAAATGCATTAATCTTCGAAGTTGCCTTTGGAGGGACTTCGGAGTCTTTGCTAATCTCCAAAGGGAACTTCAAAGTAACTTCAAAATGGCTTCGAAATGATTTTGAAATGACTTTGAAGCCTAGGTTTTGGGGCTCCCTCCCAAGGGTGCCCTTTCCCCTAGCCTCCTCTAGACCCCTTTGCCAAACTAATGTGGAAACAGGCTCCCTTTAATCTGGATTTTCTGGCTGAAGACCCCATTGAAGACCCATTAATGGTGTCTACAGAAAATCCAGATTAAAGGCTGAGATGTACCCATATGATCCGGATTTCCCCAGCGGTGGTGGAAACAAATGTGGCCCAAATGGGTGCCATGGTGGAAATGGGGTCATCCAGTTCACACCCAAATGGGTCCTTAATGGGTGCAAAAATGGGTACTTTCTGACAGTGGAAAAACACACTGTGGTGAAAACCCTTAGCCAGACACCTTCCGTTCATTAATGCACTGGCAAGAGCCCAATTAAGAAAGGCAAAGCGAGGAGATAGACAGCCCATGGGTAAAGGAGGTGGTGCTGGTAAGACCCAAGGTTTAACAATGTTCTCAGCCCACTGTCTTCGCAGACAACACTGAAAGATGTTCACACATTGTATTTTGACATTTTGCAGGCATGAACTTTTTCGGAAATATCATTAGCATTTAGAGCCAGGATTTTAAAAACCTTCTTCCACAAAAGCTGGCAAGTTTAAAATATGAACATCTTGTTTTGAAAGAGAAAGAGAGAATGGAAAGATGGAAGAGAAGGAAGGGAGGGAGGGAGGGAGAAAGAAATGAAGAAAGAGAGAAAGGAAAGAAGAGAGAGAAAGAAAGAGAGAAAGAGAGAATGGAAAGATGGAAGAGAAGGAAGGGAGGGAGGGAGGGAGAAAGAAATGAAGGAAGAGAGAAAGGAAAGAAGAGAGAGAAAGAAAGAGAGAAAGAAAGAAAAAGGAAGAGAGAGAAAGGGAGGGAGAGAGGGAGAAAGGAAGAAGAAGAAAGAAAGAAAGAAAGAAAGAAAGAAAGAAAAAGAGGAAGGAAGGAAGGAAGGAAGAGGGAGAGAGAGAGAGAGAGAGAAAGAGGGATCATACTGCCTGCATTAAACTGTCATCCTTTTAGCTATGGCTTTCTCTGCCCCCGTCCATCTCCCACTGCAATCTACTCACCAGTAAATAGGTTTTTGGCATTAAATCTCAAGCTTTCAGTGTGCAATTAGCTCAGGCTGAAGCAGTCAAAATATTGTCAGATTTGTAAAGGATGAAATATTGAACAGCAAACTTGGGCTGAGTTGTATCAACATACCACGCTCACACATGCATAAATAATATTCTATGCTTTCTATTCTTAGTGATAGTTGAAATCAGTTAAAATGTATCATTTCATGTCTCCAAGAAGGAACTGAGCAAGAATTCAGTTCCAAGGGGATTCTGTTTTGGCCAGATCTCCCTTCTGCATTCTGGGAGGTCCCAGATGCGGTGTGTAGATGAAGGGAGGCTTGCTGGTATGGTTTACTGACTAGCGCAGAATCAACCTTTATCAGCTAGATCTGTATCAGCTAGATTCAGATCAATCACAGGCAGAGGCGTCTGGACTGAGTGGTCTTTGGAACAGCAAATGTATTCTAAAGAATGGATGTACACCGCTGCTAATCCAGATTAGTGAGCCCTTAGCACAATTTTGATCCAGATCAAGTCTACTCCCATGCAGATGATGGATTCTTAGCATCTCCTTGATCCAGATTGCCGTGCAGATGACATGTCCTTAGCATCTCCTTAATCCAGAGTAACAACTAAGGGCAGAAAGGGCCCTTAATGCTAAGCTTGCATAAAACTGGGATTTGATTTGCACCTGTTCCGGTGGGAACCTATGGGACTCCCCTGATTGTCACCTTCCACCTCTTCCAATACCTCATATATGCTGGTGATCGTTTATGGTTGCCTTCTCTGGACATTACGATGAAGATGATGGTGATGGATCATCATCAACAACAACAACATCATATTTTTTTGGGGGGATGCTCAGGATATGGGTGTCATTGAGGTCATGTCTCCACTTCTGGTTGGTGGTGGCTCCATTTTGGGTGCTTGGGAGAGACACCCCAAGCCTAGTGTCCTCCACATTTCTGTTTTGAAACATGGAGGTGCAATTTTCAGCAATGATTCCATGCAGGGCACAACATCACACCCTGAAATCAAGGCAGCTCACGTGGTGATTGTACCAGCAAAGAGGTCAACATGATAGCCAGGAGGTATTTGCAAGAGTGGAGATGTACCAACAGTGGGCACCATCTTTGGTGACCAAAAGCACTTCCATGATGTATGTGGAGATGTGGCCTGAACAGATGATTGCAGGTGCCATGTGTCATGATCTGTTCTTTAAGCTCCTGCTTAAAACTGTGCTGCTGAGGATTTCTTTCTTTCCTCTTCATGGTCACCATTTTTACCAGAAGATATGCATTTTTCCCTTGGGCTTAACGGGTGCTTGGACTGGACAAAAAAGAGATCCTTCCTCCTCCTAAATGCAGCCAATTAAACTGAGAGTTCACTCAAGTTGCACAGGAAGTGTGAGGAAAAGTAAATGCAGACATTACACCATCAGTTTAATAAGAACAAGAACCTAAGAGGAGCCCTGCTGGATCAGGCCACAGCTCATTTAGTCCAGCTTCCCTCCTCACACAGTGGTCCACCAATTGCTTCTGGGCATCTCAACCTTCACCTGCTCTCGAATCCCAGCAAATGGCCTTTAGAGGCATCCTGCCTGTCTCCCAAACCTGGAGGCAATACTTGGGTGTTCATTCTTCAAAGCCTTACCCTGCTGGTTGCTTCAGGGGTACATAGAGTCAAAGTCCTATTAGTGGCCATTCTAAGTGAAACCAAATGAAAATCACACTGGATTTCACAGTTAAGGAAAGGCAAAATAGAGATGGGATTAAACAAATCAATCAAAGTTCCCAAGAAAAGGAATTGCATTCCTCCATGGCAGATTTCCCTTACGAACACTTGCAGGGCACATCCTGTTTGCTATTCATCCCACTTAAAATTTATTAATGAAATTACCCCGAGGGATTTGTTTTGTTGTGTTTAGTTTGACCATGCAAAGTGACATAGAAGGACTTCTGTCTTCTTTTTTCTGTTGTTGAAACTAGGGCAGGTTGAGAAAAGAAGATGCAATTGATAATGAAAGTCAGCAAGATAATAAAACATTTCCCACCACATCAGTATTCATTTCAGCAAACAAAGCCCCAATGCCGTTTTGTTATATTAACACTTGTTACAAATGTCATTGATCTATTAAGGCTTCGTGAGCATTCAAAACCCAAAGCACTGAGAGACGGATGAAGGGAAAAATATGAGTAACTTGACGAGATTAGAGACAATGTTTTCGTGCGAAATTAAATCAGATTCTAATGATTGTGGAACATGGCGAAGAAAATTATACACGGATTTTTCAAGGCTGGCATCCTCCCTGTTAAAACCCCATTAACTGTCAGAGACTAGGCTTGTGCACGAACATTCGTAGGCATTTGAAATCTGATTGAATGTTCCAAATTTTGACCTTCGAACTTGAACAGAATGTCCCAAAATTTGAATGTAAACATTTGAATCAAATGTTGGACGTCTGATCTATTCATTCGAATTATCCGGACATTTGTAAGTGCATGGGTTGGTACACAATGCATACTAGAAGATCTGCATCTTTTTGCATCTGTATGCATTTGTACGGATCCATACGGGGCGAAAACGGGTTGCATACGGGATAACTACGGGATGCACACGAATGCATACAGAAGACTCATAAGGGCACATACGAATGTTCTTGACATTCGTATGTGCAAATTCGAATGAGCAAATAGATTCGAATTTGGTAAATATGAATCAAACCTTGTTAACTTTGAATTTAAAATATTCAAATTCAATCAGATGTTTGGGTATTCTATTCTATTTGAAAAGAATGTCAAAAAAATTAATGCACATCACTAACAGAGACCACTGGTGCTGTTTGTTTGTTTGTTTACATTTCTATCCCGCCTCATACCCGAAGGTCTCTGGGTGAGTAACAACCATTAAAGCAACAGATTAAAAAAATAATATACATCGTGTTGTGTTGGAACCTCCTTGAATGGTCTTCTACACTCCAAAGGGAAACCTAGAAACTTGAACTGCAGGAATTCAGAAGGTAAACTTTTCACAGTATTTCATTTATCATGAATTACAAGCTGAGACTCAGGGACGTGCAAAATTCCACTGCTGGTCACATTGTATACAATTTTTTCATGTATTTGATTTGAATCAAATGCAAGAAAATCAGTATTTGTTCAAATAGATCTCCTTCAAATGTGGTAGGATTTGCATTTGATACGAATGCTCAGGGTTCAACCCCATATGGATCCCATGCAAATGCAAACAAGTAGCATACGAATCTCATGCGAATCCCATACGAAGCTTCAACCTAGTGTATCAAAACATTAAAGGCGAATTTGAATGTCAGACTCTTCACCTGAAGATCCCAGGGTACCAACATCTGTAAAGCTTAGTTGTAAGACAGTGAAGCATCGGCTGCATCCAGATGGTGGTTACTTATCCCACTATATTTGGATATTCTGGAATGACATGCTTTATTCCTGAACATCCAAATGTAGCACAATAAATAACTGACACCTGGATACAGCCGCACTGTTCTAAGCATCATGATATTCAATGAAATGGCCCTCTATTTCAGATGCAACTTGAAAGATTAATCAAGATTTTGTCCATCTCTCCCCTACGCTTTACTACCCTAAGCTGAACACCATCATTGTTGTGGAACCATTGAAATGACCTCAAGTACCAGTTGTCCTTGATTTTCACTTTCTAAAGGCTATTTTCTGAAGCCATAAGGGCTAGGAACTTAATTATGCATTTAAATGGAGATTTTGATTCTGAAACACAAGGCTAGAGTTCTGGAGGGAGCGGGGAGATCTAGGTGCCCACCAACACAAGGGTCTGCCAGAAGACAGCTAAATAGCTGTATTCCTCCTTCAAGATTAGAATGCACAGCAACAAGAGGGGTTAATATGTTTCACAATGAATTTTGATTGATCAAACATGATTAGTGGCTTATGAATATGGATGAGGTTTTGAAAAACAAAAGGAAGTTCAGATTGCTTCTCTCCTTCTTTAAAAATTAATTCAAATCCAAGGAGCAAGGATTGCAGCTGGTGAAGTGGTAAGTTACGGAAGAGAGGTTGTTGAGCAAAGAAGATTGCAGGATAAGTAATAATGCCCTTGAGGCTTAGAAACCTTACCTTAAACATGAATAAGAGCCTTTCTGCACTTACTTGTTGATCCGGATTAAGAAGCTGCTAGGAATGTGTTGTCTGCACAGCAACCCGGATCGAGGAGCTGCTAAGAAGAGATCATCTGCTTAAGTGTAGGCAAAGCAGATCTGGATCAGAACTGTGTGAAGGGCTCACCAATCCAGATTAGTGGTAGACCAGATAAATGTGGTCTACAACCATGCTAGGAACAAATCATCTGTGCAGGAGTAAAGCATATCTGGATCAGAACTGTGTGAAGGGCTCACCAATTCAGAGTAGTGGTAGACAGATAAATGTGGTCTACATCTGTGCTAAGAACACATCATCTGTACAGGAGAAAAGTAGATCTGGATCAGAATTGATTCGAATTTTCAGATATTCAATTCAAATTAAATTGAATGCTGAAAATTGCATTTATGCACGCTTCTGATGGGGATCATAGGATCATTATGTTGGAAGGGACCTCTAGGGTCATTGAGTTCAACCCCCTGATCCAGCCTGCTCAGGGAAGGGTGTCCACACTTCAAAGTGCTGGTGGTCCAGGTATGGGCTTTGCCAGCATTTGAAGTGTGGATGGCTCCCTCTGTGCCCAGTCTTCAGGTCAGTAGGAAGCTACTGTGTACCATTCTGAGGAAAGTCCAAACAGGCTCCTAGACACTTGAGAGGGTCCTGTGCCAAAAATCCCAATATTCCTTTTCTGTCCTCCTTTTCTGAGGGCAGGGGGGAGAGAGGAAACCAATTAGCAAGCACCACCTTCTTCGGCTTATTCAATTGTCCTGGATACCTGCTGCCCTCATCACCATGGTCCCTGGCAGTCACACATATTGCACAAACCGAAAAGCTTCATGCCTCAAAATGAAGTCAACGTTGCTAAGTGACAACAGTTTGTTTATCTCACCCCATTTTCAAGAAAGTGCGATACTTAAAAAGTCCTCCTCATCATTTAAAAGCATAGAAAACAAGCAACAGGAGGGAATGATATCTCAAAGGTCTGTGTACCATAGAACTCTCCATCTGAAAAGACATTGTTGAGAAAGAAGCTCATATTCCAGTTGTGCCTGAAGAAGATGATGATGATGAAGAAGGAGGAGGAGGAGGAGATGAAGAAGATGAAGAAGAGTTGGCTTTTCTACCCTGCTTTTCTCACCCATTTAAGGGGACTCAAGGCAGCTAACAAACCTTCTATTCTTCTCCCCACAACAGAACACTCTGTGAGGTAGGTGAGACTGTGAAAGCTCAAGAGAGAGCTGTGACTAGTCCAAGAAGAACTGCTGGCTTTCTGGAGGAGTACAGAATTGAACTTGGAGGCTACCAGATAAGCGTCCAACACTCTAACCACAAGAGCAAACTGGAGTGAGATGGACTGTGATCTTGTAGAAGGGCCAGGGTCTTAAGCCATTCTCCACACCTAAAGAGCCTGGTTTTCTCAAGCTGAGCTACTTCAACTGTAACAGGTTTTGTGCTGGATCAGTTCAGCTGCCCAGGAACAAGGTTGTCTTCACTTGGATGGCTTTTTCTGGTACGGGCCCAGCAAAACTTCACATTCCCCCAAAGCTCATATATGCTTCATAGCCTGCTGAAAGGGCTCCACTGAAAGTTCTGGTCCTTGAAAGCTTAGTGGGATCAGATCAGCAGGAGTGGTCCACCAGCTAGTGTAGCCTACCTGTTCTAGGACAAGGCCATCCACATTTGGACAGCTCTTCTGGAATACCCTGTACGCTGGTTCAGAAGCTCGTCCTGTTTTATCCCATAATACTTACGTGTCTGTACATTCAAATCATTTGAATCATTTGAATGAATGTTTTAGATCCCTTGAAATTCGTTTGAATGTTTAAATTTGAATGTGAAGACATTCTATTCGAATTCAGGTCCAATCAGCTCCTATTCCCACCTCACCATTTCTCCACTACACCCTTGCACATATGCCCTCTGATGAATTTTCCCCAGTGGAAAATAAAAGCTCCAGATGATAAAATATTCAATTAAAAATAGTACTCCTGCATTGACTGCTCTTTTATAACTGGCCTTCAGGTCTTAATTCTCCTTGCACAGTATTTCTCCCATGGACTACCAATGGTGTTCCAGGATTTCAGCCACTCTTTTCCTCTCCATAATGCTTGGTATGATCAGGAGCATTGCCAAAATCCTAGAATCCTAGCTAGGTAGGATGTAAAACAAAGGATGTTAGAGAAATCCATACAGCCTACTCTTCTAAGGGAATGTTTTATGTCCGTGGATACCTCTGAAAGACAAAGAGTGCTACCTTTAGTTTAGTGGGGATTATGGGAAACCTGATGAGACAGAAGATGAGATGCAAAGAAAGAAGAAACTGATTGAGGTGGAGTTACAATGTCCTCCCTTCCATTTCTGTTCTTATCTTATCTAATAGAAAGGTGATAAAAGAGAAGAGTTTGGGGGGGGGAGTCCTTCTGTTTCACCTTTTTCTCTCATCTTCTCTGATGGAAAGGGAGAGGGAGGGGGTTGCATTTTCTCAGCAATCCATCACTAAACGTGATATGTCCTTGTGAAGTGGACCAAGAAAGGAGAGTAGGAGGAGGAGGAGTTGTTTCTTCTTCTTCTTCTTCTTCTTCTTCTTCTTCTTCTTCTTCTTCTTCTTCTTCTTCTTCTTCTTCTTCTTCTTCTTCTTCTTCTTCTTCTTCTTCACCTTTCTCACCCATTTGAGGGGACTTCAAGTAGCTGGCAAATCTTCTCCTCCCCACCACAGGGACTGTGAGAGTGAAGCAACAGAGCTGTGGCTAGCCCAAAGTCATCTAGGTGGCTTTGTAGAGGAGTATGGAATCAAACCAGGAGACTACTAGATAAGAGCCCGTCCACAAAACCAAACTGGTCTGAGTTTAGGGACCACCTTGTCCCCAATGAGAATCATTTTAAATTGTAGGCTCTCCTACCTTTGCTCTAAAAACTGGGATCTTCAACGGTGGCCCTCCAGATATTCCTCTCCATCATTCTGTGCCAACTTTGGCCAGTGTGACAGGGCCAGCATGGAATGATGGATGTAGTAGGGCTCAGCTGAGCATCTCTCCTCTAAAGCAACCACCATGACTGACACCAAGTTTCTAGCACGCACGCTTTTCTGTGCCAACTCCATGAATAATCTACACTGGAAAAATAGCCCTTGTCGGTAAAGCACAATGCCTTGAGTTAGGTTAATAGATGGAGATCAGATGTCTGGGAGATAATCTGAGGCCATCAGAGTCCAGCCACCAAATATAGTTTAGGAGGCCCTGGGGTAGCCTATAAAGACAACAAATCCCATAAATATGCAGCGAGCTCATAAATGGGGACCGGGCAATGTTGTTATTGTTTTTATTATTTATTTTGTTCTGAATTTGAAAGTGTTCCAGGAATTCCACCCAGCCACAAAGTCCTGTCCCTCCAATTTCTGAGTACAAAGGGGGGGGGACATAATCATTAATCAAACTTTTATTATGGTCATAAAAATCCAAAGGCTTGGAACAACAGAAATAAATAAAATCAACCAGTGATTGCAAGTTTGGTAAAACAAATGCAAATGCAGCTCTGCTGGAATCCTGCAAACGCAGGACAACAATGGAATATTAAGAAGTCTTGAGCTAAAATTAAGAGCTAATATCAGGATGTGTTTTAGAGGACCTGGCTAAAATGTTGGCAGTGACCAATGGGGTTAGTGGATATTAGTTGAATGGCTATTGCAGTAAGACTAGGGATGTACAAGATTTTCTTCTATTTTTTGTATTTGATTCGTAGGATTCGAATTCAATACACACTGGGGGGTTTTCCACTGGCAGAAAGTACCCATTTTTGCACCCATTAAGGACCCATCTAGGTGTGACCCGGATGACCCCATTTCCACCACGGCACCCATTTGGGAGACATTTGTTTCCACCGCCGCTGGGGAAATCCGGATCATATAAGCACATCTCAGCCTTTAATCTGGATTTTCTGTAGACCCCATTAATGGGGTCTACAAGGGGGTCTTCTGCTAGAAAATCTGGATTAAAGGGAGCCTGTTTCCAGTGGAAACAGGCAATGGGGTCTAGAGGAGGCTAGGAGGAGGGGGAACCCTTGGAGGGGGGGGAGCTCCAAAACCTAGGCTTTGAAACCATTTCACAATCATTTTGAAGCCATTTTGAAATTACTTCAAAGTTGCCTTCGGAGATTAACCTCCGAAGACAAACCTCCGATAACAAAGGGAGATCTAAGGGGACTGTTACCATCAGGCATGGAAAGAGGTGCATATTTAATGAGACTGACTCATCCCTGCTCACAAAGAGCAAATTCATATGCAGGCTCTCACAAGGGGTTTGTCTTTGGAGCCTTTGCTAACCTTCGAAGGCAACTTTGGAGGGATTTCAGAGGGAATTCAGAGACTGCACCCCCTGTTCCCCCAAACACCTGGGGTGATAGGCAGACCCTTTGTGGGTCAATCCAGATTCCCCACATGGGTGCAAAGGTGTTTCCACGGTAGGGGGGTTAGCACCCATTGCTAATGGGTGCTACACTTCCTGTGGAAACACCTTGGGTGCTTCCCTTAATCCAGATCTACTAGATCCGGATTAAAGAATGTACCCATTCCTTAGATCCGGATCTTCTTAGATCCGGATCTAAGGGCTGCGGTGGAAAAACACCCAATGAGTTCAATCACATATGAATCCCATACGAATCCCATACATACCCCATACAAATCCTATTCAAAGCTTTGTACGGATGTATTGAAACATTTTATTCAAATTCGAATGTCAATCTTCAAATGTACAGACATTCAATCCGAATTTGAATGTCCAAATTAGACCAAATTCGTATGAATTTTGAATGTTATGAATATTCATGCACATCCCTAAGTAATACACAAATTAATTTTCAGTTACAATTCCTGTTAAAAAGAAAAGACAGTGAAAAGTAAGAAAAGAAAAGAAATCTCTCCCATTATGCCTGCCTTCTCCGGAACCCTAATGAGCTCTTTAAAATAAAACTATATATATGTATATATTTAAATATCTTTTGAAGTGACGTGTTTTGATTCTGGCTTATTTGATAGTTCTTAATTTACTCCATTGTTAACTATGACTAATTTGTTTTTCCTTTGTGTTTTAAACTTTTATGATGATGATGATGATGATGATGATGATGATGATGATGATGATGATGATGATGATGATGATGATGATGCTGTAGGCAAGCAGTAGATCTTTTGACACTGCATGGTTTATAAATTGGAGAGTTTGCTAAATTTGCAGGCAGGTCTGGGTCTCTCTGTTCTTCACACTTCTCCCTTTTATATTGAGAGGAAAAGAAAGAGAGAGTTAAATATACATTGCATTTCATTTAATGGAGCTTTTGACAATCTGCAGCACCCATACCCTCTGAAACTCGACAGGCAAAGGAAGTCTCTTCCGTCAGCACTCAGAAGTTTCCATGAGGAGCAGCTGTCAGTGCTGCCTTGTAATTGGAAATAATTGGGATTCTGTCTCAAACCACAGAGCTCTGAATTAGCCAAGTCAGCCCCTACCAGGATCTAGGAAGCATCTGGTACCATCAGAGATGGCCTTGGTCCAATTGCTTTCCTTTCTATCTCCCTTTTTTATTTTTGCCTCTTCAGACTCCTCTGGACCACTGGCAGCTAAGGCAGGCTGGATGAAGAACACTGGTCACATTTATCCAACCAATCTAATCCAATGTCAGAACAGGCATGTGAAGCCAAGAAAGAAAATACATTACTTGAATCTGATGGCGTCGATACACAGGTCCTTGCCCAGCTTTCCGTGCTTAATATGGATGGAGGCTCAGCAACCGTCCTATTACCAATATAGTGACCTGCTGATGTGATAAACTAGAACTCAAATTTCTACTTAGATACAGAAGTTTATTTGGTGGCCATGGACACACCTCTTCTCCCCAGCCTAGCCTATCAGAAAGGGTTGTGGGGTGGGGGGAGAATCCTCAAATCCCCTTCTGACTAGGGATGTACAAGAAAAAAAATTACAATTGTTTCACTGTCAAATTGAAAGTCCGTTAATTTGTTTAGTTGTTGAATCATTAAATTTTTAAAAAATATATTTTCACATTCCTTTTTGAACTTTTTCGTGAACTTTTCCATGACTTTTTCACATTGAAAAAGCCCTTTTTCATGATTAAAACCAGAGTGAAATACATGTGCCCAAATCAATTGGATAAGCTAAGGGGTAGGGATTTGCACTAATCAATTCAGATCTTTGGATATTCAAGTCAAATTGAATCGAATCCCAAAAATTGCATTGGTGTACACCCCTACCCCATAGTTTACTCAAATTGCCACATGGGTGCTGTGTGGTTCCTGCCTGGGTACTTCCTGCTGTAGAAGGGGGGGGGGGAATCCTACAATCAAATCAACAACGTGTGCGTACGCATTTGAGACAGATTCTTTTTTAAAACCGTTCCGTCAGAAAATTGATCTTTTTGATCCGTTTTTGGCGGCATGTGCAGAAAGGCCCACATTGGGTACTTCCCTTAATCCAGATCTACTAGATCCAGATTAAGGAATGTACCCATTCCTTAGATCCGGATCTTCTTAGATCCGAATTAAAGGACCGTGGTGGGAAAACAGCCTTGGTTGCCTACTCCTGATAACAGAACTGTATCCGTATTTTGTCTCAGCATGAAGCAGAGATTTTTTCTCTGTACTAGCAGTGGGAAGTGAACAGCAGAGCCAAACAGATTTAGAGGGAGGCACTGCAGAGAGCATATTATAACAAGTCCTCTTTCTGGAGCACTCTAGACTGGTGGTTTGCATATTATTGGTCACAAGAGGGTTTAAGAAGGATTGTAAAAATTAGTGGGCTGGTTTTGATGTTGGTTGTTTTTGTTGCTAATGACATCTTTGTGTTGTTCAGACGCTTATGTATAATTAAGATGGCAGTTGTTTATGCCCGGTTCCTTCCAAAAGATTTGAAGAGCGGGAATTGGAAGGGAAGCCGAAGTGAGAGGTTTAGGAAAAGAACCAAGAAATACGAACAGGGGGACGAATCCACATGGATGTTTCCCTACTCAGCTTTCCCACCACGAGAGGCTGGCTTTGCATGAAAAATTCACAGTGTTTAATCAACCTTGAACCGCCTTATGCCGCCATGCCCAAATTAGCCGTTACATGGGGCTCTGCGAAATTACTCCCCAAGGCAGACGCTTTTGGGCAAGAAACCATATCTTCATAGGGCCATGATGCAGAGAGTGAAACTGAGATATTTCCCAAGCAGCTCAGCTACTTCAGGACAAGAAACTGGAGCAAAGACCTATTAATTTTCTTCGAGGCATGTTTGAAAGACTGCAACCATTTAGGAGTTCCGCCTTTGGTTCAATACAAATTGAAGGGGGGGGGATATTCAGCTTCGTGTGAAGCCACCCCATGAGTGTGGGGGGCTTCGGCTTTACATGCAAATATATGTTAAATATTTGAGCTTGAAAGGAATGCCACTATATCGATTTTCCCATCCTCACCTAGGCCTTCCAGAGGTATGTGTGCAGCTAGAGGGGCCACACCTCATCCAGGAATCATGGGAAATTTCAGATACATTATATTAATGGGCAAAGGGGGAGCCTAGGAATATAGGCCCCTTTCGATTCACAGTGAATGTTCAAATTCATAGGATGAATGAAAGTTTTTTGCCCGTCTCTATAAATATTTTAATGATCTGGTCTTGTTTCCTTGGTTTTGCTCCTACTAGGGAACAAATTGTATTGAACTGAATGCAAGAAAATTCATATTTGTTCATATAGATCCTTTGAATGTGGTAGGATTCGTATTCCATGCAAATGTTCAATCCGATAGGAATGCATATGAATCCCATACAAATGTATACAAATACCATACGAATCCCATATACGAACCCCATATGAATCCCATTTGAAGCTTCATACAAATGTAATCAAAACATTTGATTCAAATTTGATTTTTTTTGTATTCAATTCCTATTGAGTCGAATACAAGAAAATTCATATTGGTTTGAATAGATCCCCTTCAAATGTAGTGGGATTCGAATGCGATACGAATGTTCAATCCCATATGAATGTAGACAAATACATACAAATCCCATGTGAATCCCATGCAGAGCTTCATACAAATGTATTGAAACATTCACTTTCTCCCTGAACTTAATTCTAAATTATTTCTCAGAAGAGGGGTCTGCTATCCACATGCTGCTGCAGACCATGGGGCTAATATGGAACTGTTTCCCCATCTTCCAAGATATAAGTCCCAGTGAAGAAAGCACCTAAAACCTAATTTGGCCCAGTGGTTAGGGAGTCGGTCTCTTATCTGGGAATGCCAGGTTTGATTCCACACTCCTCCACAATGCTAGCTGGGTGACCTTGGGCGAGTCACAGCTCTCTTCTGAGCTCTCACAACCCAACCTAACTCACAGGGTGTCTGTTGTGGGGAGAAGAAGATTTGTCAGCCACTTTGAGTCCCCTTAAATGGGTGAGGAAAAGTGGTGTAGAAAATTATTATTATTACTATTATTATTATTATTACTAGTACTAGTACTATTACTATTACTAGTATTTGTATATAAACTGGTGACTGTTATCTTTAAATTCTCTCATTTTCTTGAATTTGAATCCTTTTTCATCTTTTTTTTAAAATACCTAGCATGGGAGCACTAAACGGAGAGCTGGTTATAAATCAATCATACATATTGATTGGAAAACATTTAAACAGTCACCTAGAAGTCTAATAGAACGGGAACTGCGTTCCCCCTATCTTTAATGTCTGATAAAATCAAACTATATAATTGCACTATGAATCTGAAATGAAAAGGGAAAAAAAAAACCTGATGGGAGTGTTTATCTATTTATCTGTCTTTGCCGTTCCAGTAATGAGGAATTTTCCCCAACCCGCCTCTTTCGATATCTCCCCCTTGCATTAAAGAAAAAGAGGTCAGTTCCTGCAAATTAATTGATTCCTTTAAAATGAGACCTTAGGAACAGGATCAGCACATGCGGGAAACAGTCGTCGAGTGCTAAAAATCCTGTGAACAGCGCAGCCAAGAGGATGTAGGAACATGGAGTTTTTCCCCACTAGCACTAAGTACCCATTAAGTACCCATTAGGGACCCATTAGGCTCAGAGCAGGAAGAGCCCATTTCCACTGCAGACCTCATTTGAACCTTATTTGTTCACACCTGTACTAGGGAAATCTGGATTAAATGGATCCTTCCGGACCTATAATCTGGTTTTCCTGTGAACCCCATTAAAGGGATCTACAATCCAGTCTTCGGGCATCAGATCTAGATTAGATGCATTGCCCCCCCCCCAAAAAAAACCCCTGAGGTGTGACGGACATCTCACACTGGGGTACAGACAGATGCTCCACATGGGTGCTCCGGCATTCCCACTGTGAGCTTGCCTAGCACCCATTGCTATTGGGCGCTACACTGCCTGTGGAGACGCATCGGGTAGTTCCTTAGATCTGGATCTTCTAAATCTGGATTAGTTGAAGAACCCATTTCTTAGATCGGGATCATCTTAGATCTGGATTAAGGGAGGTAAGTGGAAAAACCCTCCGGGACTCCTGGGTAGGGATCTGCCCAAATATTCATGACCTTCAATATTGGCACAAAAAAGCTGATCTAAATAGATCCGGTTTTTGCTGAACCGTCCTCCTGAAGATCCATCACTATTTGTGACAGATCTGTGCATCCGCACACGCACAGGGAGAACGAATTCCGGAGGACAGCACCCATTCCAAACGTCCTATGGTTCATGTGCTGGCGACACCACCCCTGGAGCCGCAGGACTGAAGCATGGAGCTGCCAGCCACCATGTGTTTCGGGTGGTGACCGATGCACGAGGGAAGGGCTTTGGAAGCAGGCAGTCCTGCTTCAGCCCTTCCCATTATGGTGGGTGGAGGGAATCTGTCCCTTCACGTGGCTGTGCGTAGAAGCGTCATGCCTCTGCACACATCCAGGGGGAAGTGACGGATGTAAAACCATTACAAATGTTCTTGCATTTGATGCGATACAAGACAAATAGAAAAAAACAAAACTGTGCACACCTGTAGCATCAAACTAATGCAGAAAAGCATTCACTTTGCATTCAAATGCCAACCTTCAGATATAGCCAATATTTGATTCATACGAATGTGAGCCTGATGAATAATTTGTGCAGATCCCTACGAAAGATATAAAATAACCTCTTAAAAATAAGATATCCATGACATTAACTAGATAAGGATGTTGACTTAGCCAGGCTTATGGGAGAGATAAGGGTAAGTGCATGTGTGTCTAAGGGGGTGCAGACCAAAATAACTTGTTATTCACAGAAAACATCACTTTCTTTATACTTCTGTGAGCATAAGGATGGGTATCGTGAGATTGGGTAATTAGGGATAAAACAGAGTGGGTTATAAAATGCCATTTGTTCAGGCATGTGTGTGCATTTTAAGTGTTCTTCTGGGGATCTTGAAGGGTTGGTTGGTAGTGAGAAACTGTGAGGTGCTTCTCTGAGAGGGCAATACTGGTTTTGTTTTCCTTCTCTCCATCTGTTCAGCCTCATTTCGAGGACAACATGAACGCCCCGTCATTTTCTTGAGTGGTTTCCTATATCCGAATCATCGCTCGTAAGTTCTGAGTTATCTGATACCATTTCTCAAACAGGAACTAAAGTGGTGTTGACATCTGATAACAGGAACTTAACGTTTCTAGTTAGGGGAGGCCAAAAATAAATTGAAAATCATGGACGCTTATTCGTTTTCACTAGTTTGGCAGGTGAAATTTGTACCTGAACAACAGTTTCCATTGAAGCTGTAGATCTTTGCGAGTGCCGGTTTTCTCTTTCCAGTTCCATACAAGAGTTTGAGATGCAGCAAGCAAACAAATAAACAGATTTTGGGCAGCTTAGCAATGCCGGAGTACCCATGTGGAGCATCTGTCTGTACCCCAGTGTGAGATGTCCGTCACACCACTTTTTTGGGGGGAGGAGCAATGCATCTAATCTGGATTTGATGTCTGAAGACTGGGTTGTAGACCTCTTTAATGAGGCCCCCAGGAAATCCAGCTTATAAGTCCTGAGGGACCTATTTAATCTGGATTTCCCTAGTACAGGCGTGAACAAATTGGGTTCTCATGGTGTCTGCCATGAAAAGAGGGTCTTCCTGCACTGAGCCTAATGGGTACTTCATGGGTCCCTAATGGGTACTTAGTGCTAGTGGAAAAATGCCCCAGGAAAGAGTAGATGGTTTGTGGCCTGATCTGGCAGGGCTTCTCTTATGTTCTTAAGTGTTCTTAAGTGTTGTTAGGTGTTCCAGTTCCACTAGCAAGGAAGGAAGGAAGGAAAGGAAGGAAGGAAGGAAGGAAGGAAGAAAGAAAGAAAGAAAGAAAGAAAGAAAGAAAGAAAGAAAGAAAGAAAGAAAGAAAGAAAGAGAGAAAGAAAGGAAGAAAGAAAGAAAGAAGGAAGGAAGGAAGGAAGGAAGGAAGGAAGGAAGGAAGGAAGGAAGGAAGGAAAGAAAGAAAGAAAGAAAGAAAGAAAGAAAGAAAGAAAGAAAGAAAGAAAGAAAGAAAGAAAGAAAGAAAGAAAGAAAGAAAGAAAGAAAGAAAGAAAGAAAGAAAGAAAGAAAGAAAGACATGGCCAATAATTCTTAGTCTTATCCAAGCATCTAGACTTCTCATATTAATCCTACTTCCAATCTTAAGAGAATTCAGTAGACAATGGATAACTTTAAAAATGGCTCATAGGAATTTAGATTGTACCTGCTCCAGTGAAGTAAAATTCCAGCAAGAACCTATCTAATGCCTGGCATGAAAAACTATAGTCGGGGGGTTGGAGAACTCACCTGAGATTTCAGACACTGCCTAGGAAAAAGAGCCCTATTTCTTTGGTGCAATGTCACCAAGTATTCTTTCAATTGAGTTGGCCTTGTTCCTTAGAATTATGAGGCAAATAATATGAATTATCTGCGGGCTGCAAAAGAGCGTGTGTGTAACCCCCTCGATGACAGTGACAAGGCTGAGAGAGAGGGAAAGTTCTTGTCGCCTGAACTCATTTCTTTCCTCAGAAAATCCCCCAGGCACCATAATCATAAACAATCTCTTTTTTAAAAAAAGAAGTGATTATTAGGCTTCTCCTGTCAGATTCCCCCACTGGCCTGCCATGCTCCTTTCCATCTTAACGACGAGATGAATAAAGTAAATATTTAATGGCCCTTTTCAATATTTTAATGGAGGCTTTCTGGTTTCAAAAAGGCCACAAAATCTGCCTAAGCAAGTGAGGATACTGTGGGAAGGAGGAAAACGGGGGAAGGAAGAAGATAGCGGCCTAATCACTCACAAACTTAGACTAGGGGTGCACATGAATGCAATTTTGGGATTTGATTCAATCCGAAGTGAATATTTGAATGTTCAAATTCAAATGAACAGAGGAAAAATGAATGTATTCAAATTCAAATCTGATTCAAATACATTTGTATCTACGGTATTCGTACGGATATTCTATTTATGTTTGATTACACGAATCTTGACAATATTCGTATGCGTCCATACGCATCCGTACGCATCCCGTTTTTATTCCGTTTTCATCCTGTACATATTGGTACAAATACATACGGATATAAATAAGATGTGTACAGATACATATGTAATGTGTTAATATCTGTACACTTATGAATGTCCGAATAATTCTCATGAATGTCCGAATAATTCTCACGAATGACTCAAAATGTTCAAAATTTGTTCGAATGATAGAAAAACAAAGGTATAGACATTCAATTTGGATTTGAACATCTGAATTTGAATGAATTCGATCAAATTTCAAATGTTTCAAATACTCTTCCACATCCTTAACTTGGACCCTTTCTGCACTTGAGCTTTAATTCGGATCAAAGTGCCTCTGATCTGCATCCAGGGCCTCCACATCCAAATGGTAATCCTGATAGTGGAGGCCTCCTGCTCGTCAGGCCAGATCCATCCACAAGGGACAGAGCTAGATCTGGTCCAGAGGTCCTTGATCTGGATCTTGCGTAGACTCCATTGGTGGGGTCTACAATTTGTCCTTAGGGCCTTAATCTGAATCACAATGGTGTGCAGATGGCAGAAGTGACTTTGAGCAGAAAAATCACCTACACACACCACAGCTACACTCTGTCATCCCTAGCTGTTGTGTTGGGTGGGTGCAAAGCTCTTACCATGCCATGTGAGCTTCACAGCTGTGGGGGTGGGGGGCTTGATCCAGATTAGCATCGCTTGTACAGATGGTGCTCTTTAGGGATGTACATGGCTATTCGTAACATTCAAAATTCATACAAATTTGGCCAAATTTGGACATTCATATTCAAATTGAATGTTGGCACATGAGAAGATTGGCGTTCGAATGTGAACTGAATTTTTTGATACATTCGTATGAAGCTTTGTATGGGATTCGTATAACCAGTGGCTTGTTATTTCTGAAGTTGCAAGGAGCTCAAATCATTGTCCTGCATTAGGGATGTGCACGAATATTCACAACACTCATTATTTGTGTGGATTTGTACGAATTAGGACATTTGTATACAAACCAAATGTTACGGCATCTGTACGTTGACACTTGTATGAATACGAATGTTTTGGAACATTCGTACGAAGCTTTGGGACATTTGTGAAATGTGGAGGTGGGAAAGCAGCTGTGCCAGTCACATCTGCAACGGATCCAGAGTGAACTCGACATGGTTTGAGAATGGATTCAAGGAGGATTCAGGGCAGGTTTGATGCTTTCAGAGCAGATATGTTATGGGATATGTATAGAATATGTAACGGATACATATGCATACATATCAGATAATTGTAAGAATAAGTATGAATTGAATGCAAAAAAAAATTCATATACAATTGTACTCTGCATTTGATTGAACTGACAACTGCATCTCACTTTTGTTTACCTCACTTTAAATCAACACATGCATATGACTAACTTAACTATGCTCCAATTACAACCAGCAGGCTTCACATCTTACAGGTGATTAAACTTGCTGGTTTAATCTCAATCCTGAATCGTGAGAGGTTTTTGCACCTTTTAAGTTCTCATCTATCAAATTATCCCTAACGCAAACATTTTCTCCCCTAGCTGTTTTCTCAGATATAATGCATATTTCCAAGTAATTTTGACCATCCAAGCTTTTGGACACCTCCAATTTGGTCTAGTGGTTAGGGAGCTGGAATCTTATCTGGGAATACTGGGTTTGATTCTGCCCTCCCTCATGAAGCCATCTAGGTGACTTTGGGCTCTCTTCTGAGCCCTCACAGCCCCACCTACCCCACAGGGTGTCTGGTGTGAGGGGAAGAATAGAAAGCTTTGTCAACCACTTTGGGTCCCCTTAAATGGGTGAGAAAAGCCGGGTAGAAAAGCCAAATCTTCTTCCTCCATGAAGCCAGCTGGGTGACCTTGGGCTAATCACAGTGCTATTCATAGCACTCACAGCCCACCTTCCTCACAGGGCATCTGGTGTGGGGAGAAGAATAGAAAGCTTTGTCAGCCATTTTGTGCCCCCTTAAATGGGGGAGAAAATTAGGCTAGAAAAGCCAACTCTTCTTCTTCTTTGCCAAAATACACCTTTTGGAAAGTCTGTCCATATATATTACCTTAGAACTTACTACAAAATTCAGATAACTGCGAATTTAGTAGGACATCGGTAATTCATTTAGCCTTCTGCTTCAAAGTGTGTGAATTTTGTAAATGTACATTTATAATAGGCTAAACAAATTTCTCACACGTTACTTGAGAAAGTCTAATGATTTAGTACCTCGGATCCCTCTAAGCAATCATTAAATGGACTTACTGAAGTTTATTCATATGGCACTGTGTCATACATTATTTAAGGGTGAGTGGAAAATTCAAAGAGCACTTCATTTTGAATGGATTTTGCTCTGTTTGAAGTTACATATAACAAATATACCTGTTCCTTCCTAAACTGCAATTTAACCAAACTTAGGGGAGTTTGATTTTCTTACTTTCAGAATTGCCATAGATCCATTCTTAAGATGTTCAAACCCATAAGGGTGGAATTTAGCAGTGTCGTCTATATGTGCAGTACTTAAAACATTCAGCCCTGCTGGCTGTTCAATCCACCAGTGTTGTTTGACCTTTAAAATTCAACACACAGAGCTGCACTGTTTATCCATCTCAATACACATGTCAGGGGGGAAAAAATCACTTGAAATGCATTGCCAGGCTTTGCAATTTTCAGTGCCATGAAGTCCGCAAATCCCAAAGTTAGGAATCAGATTTCATCTGCATTTGTACAAGGTCAAAAACCCACAATTATTTTGTAACTGTCCCTGGTTTGCAAGATGTGATAGTGGTGGTCCAGATTCAATCCTGGAAGATAAACCAATTTACTGGGTTATCGTTATTCCAGTACAATTAACTATAGTAGAGCAATATCTTGCAATTCTGTAATTGCAGCTCTGTCTGGTTTATCGCACAAAAAGTTTTATGAGATATTGGAACATGGAAAAGTGTCACATTACATTTAGGAGGGTTAGGCCACATGGTTGAAAAATCTCAGATCTGTAATGTCTATCTGGTGCTGTAGAAATGCTGAAACCCTGAGTATTGATCTAATGTATTGATAATATGTGATACTTCCGGATGTGCTTTAAACCAATCAAGAGCCAGTTTGGTTCATTGGTTAGGGAGCCAGACTCTTATCTGGGAATATCACGTTTGATACTGCATTCCTTCATGAAGCCAGCTGGGTGACCTTAGGTGAGTCACAGCTCCCTTTGGAGCTCTCTCAGACCCACCTACCTCACAGTGTGTTCGGTTGTGGGGAGAGGAACAGAAAGCTTTGTCAGCCACTTGGAGTCTCCTTAAATGAGTGAGAAAAGTGGGGTAGAAAAGCCAACTCCTCTTCAATAAATCAATAAATTGTGGAATAAGTGACTTCAGAAAGCATCCCTAGTCAATATCAGAGAAATAGTCGTGATAGTCTAATTTGAAAAGTCCAGCATGGTAGTTAATAGCACTTGGAGACTACAGGAGAAGGGTCTATGAAAGTTCATGCCAACAACCCTTCTCCTGTTAGTTTCCAAGTGCTACTAACTACCTTGCTGGACATAATGACTTAGGATTAGAGATGTACACAGATGAGTTATTTTGGCATTCGATTCTTAATGATGCCTCTGCATGGAGTATCAACGTCGCTGTAGCAAAAGTGCTGGTGCAAGGATTGCCACTCTCAATATGGCAGTGCTCAGGAGTTTGGGTGTGCACAAATACAATTTTCAGGATTTCATTCAATTTATATTGAATATCCAAAAATTCAGTTCAATTCAAATCTTTAAAGTTCAAAGTAAATCAAATTTGATTCAAATTAAGCAAATTTGGATCTATTCATTCAAAGTTTTGGTTCAAATTTACACTTACGAATGTCGACAACATTTGTATGCGCCCTTACGCATCGTTACGCATCCCATACGCATCCGCACACATCCGTATGCATCCCATAGTTATCCCGTATGCAACCCGTTTTCGTCCTGTATGGATTTGTACAAATACATACAGATGTGGGTAATATGTTGATCTACAAGTAAGCATTGTGTATGAACCTGTACACATGCGAATATCTGGATAATTCAAATGAACAGATTCAAAATTTGAAATTCGTCCGAAGTTTTAAATTCAAATGTATGGACATTCAATTCAAATTTGAATGTCAAAATTTGGACAAATTCAATCGAATTTTGAATACCTTTGAATATTCATGCACACCCCTACCCAGGAGTGGATTGGCTGCATGATTGATCTCAGGCAAGTGATCAATAGTGTGGAGACTAGGTTGTCATTGACTGGCGCTCACACATCCAAGGGATGGGAAAGGAAGTGCAAAAGCTTCCCTGAACTGGTTTCTATCAGTTCCAGTTCAACCCTATCCCCTATCCGATTGCAAAACCTGATTGAAGCTCCAAGTTCCCCGAGCCAGGGAGCACCTGTCTGACAAAAAGGGTTAGCAGAAGGAAACGTGTTTTGCTGAAGAGCAAAGAACAATTCTGCACAAAGTTGTTGGCTGCAGATATTTACCTGGGGCAATCCAACAAGCAAATCCAGCCCTCTGCAGCTGGTTTTCTTCTTTCCACCTGTTGCCATGAGAACCTCTGCTCAGAACGTGACGAGGAAGATAAACACACACACACACACATAAAGTGACAACTTGGTGAACGGTTTTGCTCTTGGAATTGTTTCTTGAGGTCAAGGTGGAGGGAGCTGCTGTCCTTTCCCTTTCTTTCCTAAGCGGTCTATAAAGGGCATCGTTTATTTGTTTGCATTTTTATCTTGCCCCATACCGCAGGCTCGTAAAGTGATCTACAATCAGTTAAATGTATAAACCTATAAAATATTGGCGCTTCCCTTCCATTCCAAGTCTTAAACTGGTTCTGAATGCAAGAAAATTTGTATTCGTTCAAATAGATCCCCTTCCAATATAGTGGGATTCGAATTCGATATGAAAGTTCGATCCCATACGAATCCCACATGAATGGCATACATATTCCACAAGGATCTCATACAAAGCTTCATACGAATGTATTGAAACATCCTATTTGAATTGGAATGTCAACCTCCAAATGTGCCAACATTCGATTCAAATAAGAATGTCAGAATTCAGCCAAATTAGTAAGAATTTTGAATGCTATGAATATTCATCTACATCTTTGATCTCTGGATTATAGGGAGACCCAAGTAATTTTCTTCCAATTGAAGACAATAACCATGCTTCAAATGCTTTGTCAAAGTTGTGACATAAACTAGGCGCTACCCCAAGGATGAGAGAACTTAGCCTTATGTTTTTTCTCTCAAAAGCAGCATTCCGGTTTTAGAGGAGGTAATAAATATTATAGACTGTACTGATGGGTGCCTTGCTGGTAGAATGGGAGAAAATAGAAATGTGTCTCCCTTCCATCTCCCACCCCCATCATTCTAGGTCCCTAGAAATTTGTAGTGTTATCGGTGAGAAAAAGCAATATCAGCTCTTGAAAAATTAACATGACATTTTGCTGGCTGCCTAGTTCCTTCTTGGCTTGTCAATAATGCAGCCCATTCGGCAAATATTAAATCTCTTTGCCAGAGCCCTTAATGTGACAAGAAGCTGATGCCAGAGAGTGCTATTACTTTCAACTCCACATCATATTTAATTTATTACATAACCCGGTGTTATTGCCTTTATTGATGAACTGTACAGTGTAAAATGATTATTTGTTAAAGATTCCACTGTAGTAAAATATCTTTATGGCCCTGCAAATGTGTTTGTGAGAAAGAGTCGGGCCAGAGAGTTCCCTATTATGATCATTATTATGATCTGCCTTTCTGCTCTTCGGATTCTTAATGACTTGCTTACCTGTGGGCAAAGAAAGAACATCCGTGTGCCACTGCAAATATACAGAATTAGTAACGGACAGGCAGAATAAGTATCAACATAGTTATGATGCAGATGATATTCTTAGAGGTTTGAGATGGCAATTGAGGGATTGGCTGAGTAGAACATCTGGTGTTCTATCTATCTATCTATCTATCTATCTATCTATCTATCTATCTATCTATCTATCTATCTATCTATCTATCTATCTATCTATCTATCTATCTATCTATCTATCTATCTACCTACCTACCTACCTACCTACCTACCTACCTACCTACCTACCTACCTACCTACCTACCTACCTACCTACCTACCCACCTACCTACCCACCTACATACCTACATACCTACATCTATTTGTATTTTTGTCCCACCCTATACCCAGAGGTCTCAGGGTGGGTTACAATATTATATTAATCTTAGACAGGTCCCTGCTCTCAGGCTTACAGTCTAAAGAGACAAGATACAAAAGGAAAATGGTGTGGGAGGGAACAGGGACACTCTCAATGATAGTAAAATTACATGCAATTTAAAATGAGGTTCTTAAAGAACCATCATTCGCATATTGACATTCATATTCATACAAATGTTTTGGAAAATTCAGACAAATGCTTCAGAACATTTTTGAACCTGGGGAGGTGGGAAAGCAGCTGGGCAAGTCACATCTGCAATGGATCCAGAGTGCATTAGACATGGGGCCTTTTCCCACTAGGGCTTAGAACCCTTCTAAGACCCCATTAGGAACCTGATTAGTGCCTGATTGGTACCAATTGGGAAGGCCCTGTCCCCACCTGGACCCCATTGAAGGCCCTATCTGCAATGCCTTGTCCCCACTAGGGAAGGGGAAATCTGGGTTTAATGGGTCCTTTAGGCCCTAAACTCTGGATTTCATGTGGACTTGATTGAAAGTGCTCACAATGGGGGCTTCAGGCACCTTCAAGATCTGGATCTCCAGGAGGCCTCATCTCAAAGATCTGGATCTTCAAGATCCAGATCTTTGACTGTGTGTGGAAAAATGGGGATGGGCTGGGAGCAGATTCAAAGTGGATTTGGGGTGGATTTGACATTTTCAGAGCAAATATGTTACAGGATACATATGCATTCATATTGAATATTCGTACAAAGACATTCATATCAAGTTGGACCCCCCCTTTTCTTTGGATCTTGTTTAGATTTGAGGTGTGCAAAATTCTGCTCCAGTCTGCACTAGACCCAACACAGAAGATGCTGTCCACAGCACAAGGGTAGGGGCACCACCACCAATGCAGAGATGTCATAGTTGGTCATACCCACACAACTGATGGTCCACCCTCTTCTGCCAGTGATATCCAATAGGTATCCCTAGCTTAAGGAAAGTCTGAACTATTCGTACAAATGTTAATGTACACATGTTGTAACATTTGGTTCATGTACGAATGCCTGAATTTGTCCAAATTCATATGAATAATCAATGTTCTGAATATTGATGCACAACTTACTCTCAGCCCTCATACGTCCTATTCAGAGCACAAGTACGGAAACATACTAGGGCTGTCTTTGAAGGCAGTGTGCCCACCTCTGTGCCAGGGTTCCAAAAGGATCTTCAGACAAAGCACAGAGGCTGCAAAGATAGGCCGAAGCTGAAGCTGATGTGATGTTTCCTCAAGTCCAGAATGCCGCAGTTCCATTTGTTCTGGGTAAAGGGACAAAGTACAATGCCCACCTAAAATAAATGGTGTTAGTATGATTGTAGATCTCCTAATAAAGGTCTACAACTGATCCAGAATAGGAAATCTTTGGGACAGTTCAGGATTAGACCAGCACCAGTCCTGTACGGACAAAGCATACTAGGAACACTTGGTCCAGTCTAGTAGTGTGGAAACAACATAAGCTAAGGGCAAAGAATGCTAAACAATCCTAATGCCTAGGTACATCTTTCAGGCTGGGGGGGAAAGCAGGATTCTTCTAAGGCCATTTGCTGGGATTCGAGAGCAGGCAAAGGTTTGTCCTTGTCTCAGCTTGAGATGCCCATGGGCCATTGGTGGACCACCATGTGCGATGGGACACTGGACTAGATGGGCTGTGGCCTGATCCAGCAGGGCTTCTCTTACATTCTTATGTTCTGATTGGGTCCCTTTCAGCACTGTGGCCTTGGATTAGGAAAAAGGCAGAGATGTTTGTGAGAAATGGATCTCACTTGATGCCGTGAAAGAAATGTGTTCTCTCTGAAAATACACACTTTCTTTGTCAGTGCCTGGCCAGATTAAAACTTCTTTTCAAATAACATTTCAAACGCCAGCTGCTGTGCTTTAATATCTCTCTCCCATAATATTTCTTTCAGCTTTGCACATATACACTGCTCCCTCGGGTAATTTCCTTTTCTAGGTCTTGTTGATTTTTAAGAGCATGGCGTATTCACTACCCGTCGGTTCGTCTCGCCGGATCCACGGCATGAAATCATCATTAATAGAAGGTAGGTCTGTCTTGTTCCTGATCTCCCAGTTGGTGATGAGAAGGATTTCTCTCTTCCCCTCCCTCCTTCCCAGAGTAAATTGCATCTCTGCAGGTAGGGCACAAATCTGGTTTCTCTCTGCTTTCCTTCCCTTTTCACTCAGCCATTGTATGGAGTCAAAATCAACACCTGCAACTCCAAAGTTGAGATCAAATATGAAGGGGAGAACAGAAGCAGAAGGAAAGGAAATGGATTTGCTAGTGGGACCGTCAGATTCTACTCTATCCACTGCGGAAACGTGCATGAAGGATTTTTGTATTCAATTCATATTGAATTGAATGTAAGAAAATTCATATTCGTTTGAATAGATCCCCTTCAAATGTGGTAGGATTTGTATCTGATACGAATGTTCAATCCCATACAAATCCCGTACGAATAGCATACAAAACCCATGCAAATCCCATATGAACTTTCATACTAGGGATGCGGATGGATATCTGCAACATTTGTTACTCATACGATTTCATACGAATTCGGACATTCGTACACGAATAAAATATTACAACATTCGTACATTAAGATTTGTATGAACACCAGTGTTCCCAGGCATTTGTACAAATAGTTCAGAAATTTGTTAAAACTGGGGAGCTGGGAAAACAGCTGCATCGGCGAAATTTGCGACAGACCCAGAGTGAATTTGACATGGATTGAGAGTGGATTAAAAGTGGATTCAGGTTGGATGTGACGCTTTAAGAGCAGATACATTATGGGCTACGTATCGGATATGTATTGAATACGTATGTGTTTGTGTCAGATCTGTACTAGGGGTGTGCACAAAGCCATTTTTCCACATTCTATTCGAGGTAAATAGAATGTGGAAAAATTCAGATCCGGGCATGGATATTCTATAGAATATCCATGCCCAGAACAAATCCCCCACCCCTCCTTTCCCACCCCCTCCCACCCACCTGTCTTTTCCCACTTCCTGTCCACTTACCTTACCTCTGTGGTGCCTTCTCCACACCACTGCCACTCCGGACCCCACTGGAACAGCGAAATGGTTCTGAGAGCTAAGTAAAGTCCTTCCAGTTTTACTGGAAGGCCTGTATTTAGCCCTCAGAACCCTTTCGCAGTTCCAGTGGGCCCCGGAAGAGGCCTGCACCACCACCAGAGCTCACCCCCAGGTAAGTTGGCCCCAGGGAAGTGGGCAGGTGAGTTCCGCTGGCAGCACAGGGCATTTCCGGGCCCCGTTGGAACTGCAAAGGCTGATTCCGGGCCCTGCTAGAACTGCAATACAGGCCTGTATATAGCCCTCGGAACCCTTTCACGGTTCCAGTGGGTTCCAGAAGAGGCCCACGCCACCACCAGAGCTAGCCCCCTAGTTTAAGTGGGCTCTGAGGAGGCAGATGGGTGAACTCTGCTGGCAGTTCAGACCATTTCCTGGCCTAACTGGAACCACGAAAGGGATCCTAGGGATAAATACAGGGCTTCCAGATTTACCGGAAGGCCTGTATTTAGCCCTCGGAACCCATTCACAGTTCTAGCGGGCCCTGGAGGAGGTCCACGCTGCCACTGGAGCTGGTCTCCCAGGTAAGTGGGCCAGAAGGAAGGAGGGAAGGAAGGAAGGTGGTAGTGAGAGAGGGACACAGGGAGGAAGGCTGGGAGGACAGCAGGAAAGAAGGCAGGAGAGACGGAGGGAAGGAAGAAAAAAGGGAGAGACAGAGGGAGTGAACAAGGAAGGGAGGGATAGAGGGAGTGAACAAGGAAGGGAAGGAAAAAGGGAGGGAGGAAGGAAGGAAGGTGGTAGTGAGAGAGGGACACAGGGAGGAAGGCTGGGAGGACAGCAGGAAAGAAGGCAGGAGGGACAGAGGGAAGGAAGAAAAAAGGGAGAGACAGAGGGAGTGAACAAGGAAGGGAAGGAAAAAGGGAGGGAGAAAGGAAGGAAGGAAGGAAGGAAAGAAAGGGGGAGTGAGGAAGGAAAGGAAAAAGGAAAGAAAAGGAAGGAGGGAGAAATTCAGGTTTTCATGTTGTGCTCACTTAAAACCCTAGATAATATTCATGGTTTCCACTGATCACTAAAACATCTGATCCAGGAAGGATAGGAGATTTAAAAGCAAAGTTTTTGAATTTCAAAGTGACAAATTCCTAACAAAACAGCCTGATTATCCAAATCCTGCTCAGAAACATTAGGACAACATGGGAGATGGAAATGCCTCACATTGTCGCCCTTCTTATCCAAGATTGAATCTAATAATTCCCTCCGCCCTGCAAATGACCCCCGTTCTCTGCTCACACCCATATTTCTAGTGTGATGGAATCTCCCCACCTCCCCTTTCCCGGCTTCACCACCCGCCTATAATTTTCATGCCGAACGGAAGATGTATTGGCAAGCGTTGACGTTAAGTAGAACTAATGACACCGTTAACCATTAAATAACTAAGGAATAACTGCTCTGTAATTTATGACGCAGCACAAACGTTACTCCAGCAACTTCCTGAGATTTTAGAATTACAATAAGCTTTGTGATGCATGGGCCCTAGAACTTCTCCTAGCCTGGCATCTTACAGTCAATGTGAAATTGCAATGTCTGCATAAAGCACATTGAAGAATCCCTTGAGCTAAATGTGGTGCAAAGCTTTGCTACGATGAAACAGCTAGGCCATAATGGGGGAAAGAGAGAGAGAGAGAGAAGATCCACAGTTAATAAATTCCCAACAGATCATTAAATCTCATTCTAATTATTGTTCTAAACTGGGCACCATGGAGAATAACACATTGGCTTCTCCACATATAGAGCTGGGGACGTTGTCCAAAGTGCCTTTGCCCAGCACCTTCTGCGTCTCTCTGGCTCATATATGTATCTTGTTTTTAATCTGTTGGTTATTCTGTTGTTACCCACCCAGAGACCTTTGGGTATGGGGCGGGATAGAAATGTAAACAAACAAACAATGTGATCAAACCAAACCAAAGGGGTTATTACAAATGAAGCAAGCCATATGAAATTAAGGATGGTTAAAACGCCTCAACTCAACTCTAACCAAATCAAGCATGAATCAGAGGCCGTGTCTTCACGGCAACCCTTATTTCACTTTCCCTAAACTGAGATAACAGAACCGGATGCAAACGCGAATTTGCCTGTTCCCATTACTTTCAGCTTAATCGCGTTCAATCCGGGTTCTGAGGACGTACGTGACTCGAGGGGGGACTCCAGTGGCTACCTTTTAAAAGCCGGTTTTCGGAGCTGCCCTGTCCTCTTCCTCCTGGCGTGAACGCACCACCCATAACAGACCCCTTCACGGAGCCTGGCTGGGTGGCTGCCTTGCCTGGATGGAGGAAAATCGGCAGCAGGCAGACAGCGATTTTTTCCCCTCCTCTCCCGATTGCTTAGGGCGCACAGCAGCATTCACACATCTCTCCAAATGGCAGCTGCTTTTCTTTCTTTCCCTTTTAAGAAGGCCAGCACTTTCAATAGCAAGATGTTATCAGGCGTGAATTGCTTGTTTGCTACAGTGAATTGCTATTCGGGCTTCTGCTGTGTTTACAGCTTGCTTTGGAAGCAATCTATTGGGGGAGGGAAACTCTCGTCCCTTAACACGGAAGAGTTCCCACAGTAAAAAATGTAAAACGTTTCAAGCGCACAAACCGGAGTGAGACCTGTTGAAATGAGGATTAACATTTACAACGCTTTGGGGCGATTTAACACGCGGAAATCGTGTTAAGCCAAACTGCCATCTGGACTGCGAGGATTCAAAACATTCTGAATTCGAAATAAGGGTGCTGTGAAGACACACTCAGAGGGTCGTTCAACCCAAATTAAACCACTAAATATTGATCTGTGTGCAACCCTAACATCCAGTGAAATCGATTCTCATGGGACTTTGCAGACTCTTATTGCCTCATCTGCTGTTACTGGAGCAAATTCAGAGCAAATCCGAAGCCCAGCATATTTGAACTGGCTCCAATCGCATGAATGTGAAGTTCCCTATTTGCTTTGAAGTGAAGTGTGTGTGTGTGTGTGTGTGTGCGCGTGTGTGCGCGCACATCTCTATCAGTTAGCAACTTGGGAGTGGTGGAGCAAGATGTATCTTAACACGTGAGCCCATGTTTAGATTCATAAAGCCTGTTTCCTGACAAAGGAAGGGGTGCTGATACGGCACGCTGATCACAGCACAGCTTTGTTGGCTGTCCCTGAGTAATTCCCAGTTCCTCCAGCCTCCCGGCCCATACATATTCACAAGCCATTGTGATGATCCTGTGACCTGCCTTGCCAAGGGTCAGAGATGCTGCATGCTCTGGTATCTCATCAGTAGAGGAGGAGAGAGGGCACCAAAAGCCCTGCTCTCTACCAAGCAATAAGTGTTTATACAGGCGATGGGAGGGATGCTGCCCTGGAAAACAACTGGTGTAAGAATGGAATCCACCACGGTGGTTGTTAAGGAGTCCTAGGGAGGGGTGGTGAACAGAGAGTGGATAATGAAAAGTCAGGCCGAGTGTTGGAAAAGTGATTGACTGAGATAGGAACACGAGAGAGAGAGGGAGGGAGAGAGAGATACAGAGAGATGCAATTTAGGATTCTTCTCTGCTTGGCTTGTTCTTTCCCTATGCTCAGATGCTGGACTGAATTCATCCCTTTTCTGGGGAAGGAAGGGAGGGGGGAAACTCTAATAATGTTCCACAGGTGAAGGAGTTATCTGGTTCACCCCCCTTTTTTAACGCTAGTCGTGCTGACACTCAGTACATGAAATAAAGGTTATCTTGAAAAAGCAGGGCTCCAACCTGAATACCAAGAAGCCCTTTCCCCGACGGCAGAACATTTGTCTCCAGCAAACTCGGATATAGATTTCTGTTTCAGATGGGATTGGAAGTAGGGCAGGAAGATTGGATTTGGGGTGGTGGTGGTGGTCACAGTTGCTTCCTCTGCTTTTTATTTTTTTTAATGGATTTTGAAGAACTCAATGACATAATCTTTGGCTGGACAACTCAGAGGTAAATTCCAGTCAGGTCTAGAATTAAGAACATAAGACAAACCCTGCTGGATTGGGCCAGCAACCTGTTTCACACAGTGGCCCACCAATTGCTTCTGGGTATCTCAAGGAGAAGACAAAGGTAAAACCTTCACTTGCTCTTGACTCACGGCAAATGTCTTTCACTGTGTCTCTCCAGGGTGAAGGAATGTCCTACCCTATTGGGCAGCGGTATGGCAGTACCTGGGAAAAACGCCACAGGAAAATATGGTTATACTGTTGGCCCATGGTCACGCTTTCACTTTGAACCTTCTTCATCTTCTGATCTCAACACTCAGACTTTGTATCTTTTCACTTCTATCTATTTTATCTGTGGACGTTCCACCTTCCATTTGGATTTCCCAGGGCAGAAAGCTCACAAATAAAATGGATAGAAATGAAAAGGTTTGAGCATTGCAATGAGAAGGTGGACTGAAGAAAGTTTAAAATAAAGCTGTGACCATGACCTTGATCTCTGGTAGAGGTGTGCAGGAATGCAATTTTCAGGATTCAATTCGATTAAAATAGAATATCTGAAGATTCAAATCGATTTGAATGTTTAAAAGTCAAATGTATCTGCATTTGATTTGAATAAAATACATTTGAATCTATTTGTATGAATATTCAATTCGTATTTGAAGATATGAGTGTCGACAACATTTTTATGTGTCCTTATGCATCCGTATGCCTCCATATCCATCCTGTTTTATCCTGTATGCATCCTGTTTTCATCCCACATATCCATACAAATGTGTACGGATACATATGTAATTTGATTTGAATTTGAATATCCGGATTCAATCTAATTCAATTGAATTTTGAATGTTTTGAATATTTGTGCACATCCCTAGTTTCTGGAGCTCCAGAGTTGCAGATTCAAGTATCTACTTGGCCATGAAACTTACTGGTGACACCGGGATCCCTTAGGATCTTTCTGCACTCAAAGATGTGTGTGTGTGTGTGGGGGGGGGCTGGTCTGGACCATCCAGGTCCGCTGGCCCAGGTTACAGCACACCGTAGTTTGGAACAGGACCATCTGTATGATAACACTGGTCCAGCCCCAAAGCTCAACCTGAACTTCACAGCTGGTCTCCAAGAGCTCTGAAGGGGTAGTAATGACATCTCCAAGTCTTGGAGTTCCTGGTATGCTTTATAGCACCACTGAAATGCCCCCCCCCCCCGACCACCACCAGTAGTCCAGAAAAAGGAGACTCTTCTTCTCACACCAGATTGGGGAACACTGGTCTGCCAGTATGCTTGTATATTGAGGTCTACCTGTTCAAGGTCCCCTTGAGCTGGAATATGTTCCATCCTATGCAGACAGAACATACCATCAATGGTCAGGGTCTCCCTTGGACACATCTATGATGCAGAAGGGAGGCTCATAGTTAACACAGTAGACCATCATGAAGGTACCTGCAGAAAGGCCCTTTAGCACCATCCACATTGTTCCCGTGGACTGTTCTACCTGCTGCTGGAAAACACAGTGTCTACATGGTCCTTGGGAAGCGTGTCTCCGAATACACTTCACAATCTGGCACAAAAATAGAATCAGGGGATGTGCCAAAGGGAGATGACCTTAAAGACCGGTCCAAGAGTTGTACAAGGCCTGGCACCACTTCTCCAGCTTCCCAGAAGCAGAAAAAAATTGGCCTGCAATTTTGGAGGACAGGGAACATTTGTCCTCAACCTCTGGATTTAGGACAAGACTGGCAGCCTTGCCACATTTGGTATGACAGAGTTCTGGAAGGATGAAATGGGATAAAGAAAGAAAAGTGTCATTTGGAAGTCCTTGAAGAATATTTAGGATATAAATGTAGAAGAAGCAAATAGAAATGAATTACTTTGAGAAAAGAATCTGGCTGGATTTACCGGGATGTTTCCCTAAGCGTAGGACTGCAGGTTAGGAATGTGCTTGAATATTCAGAACATTTGAAATTCTTATCAATTCATCCAGATTTGGAGATTTGAATCCAAATCAAATGTTGGCACATTCAAAGGTTGACATTTGAATTCAAACTGAATGCTTCAGTACACTCTTACGAAGATTCGTTGCATTCATGAACCCGGGAAGGTGGCAAAGTGGCTGCGCCACTCACACCTGCAACAGATCCAGAGTGGATTCAAAGTGGTTTGAAAGCAGATTCAGGGCAGATTCGACACATTCAGAGTGGCTACTTAGAGGTTACGTATCAGATAAGGGGATTCATATGGGATTCATGGGAATGGCACACTTGCAAGCCCTTTCTATTTTTTATACAATTTTGTACCATGCGCCCTATCAGTTCTACACCAGCGTTTCTTGGTGAGAGGCACTACTGCTTAAAGGGTTGCATTCTTTAAATCCTTTTAAATTATTTATGCTCATCTGGGTAGCTGCTTGTGCAGTTAATTGAGTACTTTTGCCTATAATAAATATTTCTGCTTCAGTGTTTAGAAATGCCTGTTTATAGTTCCTTTCTCCACATTTACAAACCTTCACACCTGGCAGCTAAACAGTTCAGGCAATTGTATCCAAGACTTTTGTGTATAGAAATCAAATTAAACCGGTTTCTGTCAGATAATAGCAATTCTCCCTTCCTGGTTTCCTAAAAATATTTTTATACTTGAATTCATATTAGTTTCCATAGGAACGTTATTTTGTAGTGTTATGTCCCATTGTTATGTAATTGTTTCTTATCAATTACATTGGAAATATTTTACACCTGTAATGAATCTTTGAGTTGCAGTTTGGTCTAGTGGTTAGGGAGCCAGCGTCTTATCTGGGAATACCTGGTTCAATTCCGCCCTCCCCTGTGAAGCCAGTGGGGTGGCCTTGGGCTAGTCACAGCTCTCTTCTCGGCTCTCACAGCCCCACCCATCTCACAGCTCGTCCCAGGATAAGATAAGAGTAGACGCAGGCCTAACTAAGTTTGAGAATCACAGGCCAATTTCACGGTTAGGCAACTTCAGATGCTGTCAAACGAAAGCTCCCAGGAGACCCGGTTAATCTAGCAAATGGCAAAGAATGATGGGAGATGCAGTTCCGCAGCAGCTGGAATAAGATAGTTTGGCTAGCCATGATGTAGATGGAACTGGAAATTAAAACGGTTGGATCGCTGAGCTAATTGAGCCTGAGATGGAGGCAAGATAGAAGCGATCTGTGTATTTTGAAAGCCCTGTGCACGATGGAGGAAGGGAGGAAGAGAGGAGAGGAGGAACTATAAGAAAGTATCAATTCCATTGCCAGCAAGGCACTCAAGGGTATTGCCATATGCTAATATCCCCGTCAACCAAGGCAATCAAGCAGGCTAGAACATGCGGAAGGGATTGGGAAGTGCATGAATATTTGTAACATTCATTATCCATACAAATTTGTCCAAATTCGGACATTCGTCCAGGAATCAAATGTTACGACATTCGTACATTAACATTCGTATGAATACAAATGTTCTTTGAAACATTGGTACAAAAAGTTTGGAAATCCATGAAACTGGGAACATTTCATTTATCACACAACACTAAAACCAGGGGGCATCTATGAAGCTGATGGGCAGGAGAGTCGGATCCGATAAGGGGAAGTATTTCTTCACCCAGAGGGTCATTGGCTTATGGAATGTGCTGCCAGAAGAGGTGGTGACAGCTACCAGTCTAGATGGCTTTAAGGTAGGGTTAGACAAATTTATGGATGTCAGATGCATCAATGGCTACTAGAATGAATGCCTAGGTGCATCTTTCAGACTGGAGGGAGTAAGTGGGGTGCTTCTAAGGCCATTTGTTGGGATTTGAGAGCAGGCAAAGGTTTGTCCTTGTCTCTGCTTGAGATGCCCATGAGCATGTGTTGGGCCACTGGGTGTGACAGGATGCTGGACTAGATGGGCTGTGGCCTGATACAGCAGTGCTTCTCTCAGGTTCTTATGGAGTAGATGGGCTGTGGCCTGATGCAGCAGGACTTCTCTCAGGTTCTTATGGACTATGGGCTGTGGCCTGATCCAGCAGGGCTTCTCTCAGGTTCTAATGGAGTAGATGGGCTGTGGCCTGATGCAGCAAGGCTTCTCTCAGGTTCTTATGGACCAGATGGGCTGTGGCCTGATCCAGCGGTGCTTCTCTCAGGTTCTAATGGAGTAGATGGGCTGTGGCCTGATGCAGCAAGGCTTCTCTCAGGTTCTTATGGACCAGATGGGCTGTGGCCTGATCCAGCGGTGCTCCTCTTTGGTTCTTATGGAGAGGTGGGAAAGTGGCTGCATCAGTCACATCTGCAACGGATCCAGAGTACATTTGACATGGATCTAGAGTGGATTAAAAGTGGATTCAGATTGGATTTGACATTTTCAGCACAGACATGTTATAAAATATGTATTGGATACATACTGGATATGTGTCAGATATGTAGCAGACACATATTCATTCGTATCAGATATCCGTACAACTTCTTATGAATACATTCATTTTGAATAGAATCCTACCACATTCGAAGGGATCTATTTGAATGGCTATGAATTTCCTAACAAATGCCAAAAGCCCTGTTTGTGCACATCCCTAGAAGGGATTAGAAATGAAAGTGGAAGAAGGTTGCTCCAATTAAGGAAATGCACGCAGATAATATACCAAGAGCAGCAGTATCAATACTTCCCCCTCCAAACGCCACTTCTCATTCCATACCTTGTCTTCTTTATGTTGGGACCCTGCTCAATTGCCTGTTGGGTTATGTAAGAGAAGTCATTGTGTTTGCGTTGAAAGGGCAGCCGGGTACGGAGAGCTCACCGCACTCCGTGAATGCTAAGTGGCCGGGCTGCCTGGCGAAGGCGGAGACAATTGGGCCCCGTTCCAAATTGATTAGTTCTGCTGCTTTCTCATTATAGTTCCGTGTGAAGTTTGGCACACAGGCAAGGTCATTGCACGTAGCAGGGTTTCACTTTCTCTCTCTCTCTAGCAGCAGCCAATTCTGCTGCAAAATATCGCTCTCCTCCGCCTCCCCTGTTCTGCTGCAAACAACACGTGGCAACCGAGCACAAGAAGAAAGAAAAAGAAAAGCTATAAATTTTGCATAAGTGCCCGAGACGGGAGTGAAGAAGTAATTGGATGTTGTTGTTTATTTATTTATCTTATCATGCAAAATTGTAACCCTTTCGGAGAGGGATGGGCACAAATTTCCCTTTTGTGTCTGCTTTGCATCCATGCGAATGTGAAGGAAATTGGCGTTCGTGCAAATAGAGCCACTTTGAATATGGCAAAGTGGATTCAAATCCACTGCGAATGATCTTTGGATCCCTGCCACCTGTTGGATCTCCAAATCCCCTCTGTATCCCCTTTGAATCTACTGCAGGCACGACTGGGTAGCTGCTTTTCCACCTCCTCAACTTTGTGAACATAGGGTGTTTTTCCACTGGCAGTAAGTACCCATTTTAGCACCCATTAAGGACCCATTTGGCTGGGAGCCGGCTGACCCCATTTCCACTATGGACCCCATTAGGGACACATCTGTTTCCACCACAGCTAGAGAAATCCAGATCATATGGGTCCTTCAGGATCATATGGGTCCTTCAGGATTTCGTGTAGACCCCATTAAAGGGGAAAGAACAGAAGGTCTGTCAGCTGCTTTGAGTCCCTTTAAGGATGAGAAAAAATGAGTTATAAAAGCCAACTCCACCCTTCTGGTTCCAGCCAAAATTTGGTGAGCTCATGGAGAGGGGGCTGCAGTTTCATCTCTCATCCATCTCATGCTGCTGATGGATGACTCTCAAGGGACAGGTTGCCACCAGAGGTAGTGACCTCTCCTTCATTGGAGGTCTTCAAGCAGAGGCTGGATAGACATCTGCCTGGGATGGTTTAGGGAATCCAGCATTGAGCAGGGTATTGGACTAGATGAAGGCCCTTCCAACTCTATAATTCTATAATGCTATGATCTTTGAACATAGTCGGCAGAGAGACCTTCCATGGGTTTATCCTCACTCCAGATGGACCCGTAACAATGATGCAACAAAGAATCCAGAATACCTGCCTTTGGGGTGTGTGGAAGAAGGAAAGAGGGAGAATCTAGCTAAGTAAACAAGCCTTGGGGTTGTTTACAATTTCTAATACATGCAAGAGCACCTTAGTGACTCTGCATTATTGATGATTTTTAAGCAGTGTGCAAGCTCCAATCAAACATGCCAAAGAATGAAAACCTTCCTGTTGAGCTGTTTCCTTTCTTTTCCCTTTCCAGTTTGGCCTTGAGGTTAGGGTGCTGGACTCTTTATCTGTGAATCACCGGGTTTGATTCCGCACTCCTACTCAAAGCCAGCTAGGTGTCCTTGGGCTAGTCACAGCTCTCTTTCTGAGCGTTCACCGCCCCACCTTCACAGGATATCTGCTGGGGGGAGAAGAACAGAAGGTTTATCAGCCACCTTGAGTCCCCTTAAACGGGTGAACTAGTGAGGTATAAAAACCAGCTCTTCTTCTTCCTCCCTCCTGAAGCCAGCTGGGTGACCTTGGGCTAGTCACAGCTCACTTTCTGAGCTCTAGCAGTCCCACCCACCTCACAGGATGGCCATTGGGGTGAGTGGGGAGAAGGGCAGGTTTGTCAGCCACTTTGAGTCCCCTTAAATTTGCGAGAAAAGCAGGGTAGAATTCAGACATTCACATTCATACAAATGTTAATGTATGAATGTCTTGACATTTGATCTATATATGAATGTCTGAACTCATATGAATTCATCTGAATAATGAATATTATGAATATTTATGCAAAAAAAATCAATATATGAATCCCACAAATTCCGACATTTGAACTCGAATTGGATTTTCCAAAAAACGAATTTGATATTTGAACTCAAATACAGATTTTCAAAAATCTGATAACGGATTTTGGAATGATTCCAATGTGTAGATTTGTATCTGTCATATACGAATCTGCACGAAAACCATCCATCTCTTGCTCTTAAAATACGGGATTAAAACAGGATGCGCATGGGATAATATGGGATGCATAAGGATTTTTCTGGCATGTGCACAGATATGTATAACAGATGTCGACATTCGTATCTTTAAATGCAAATCTAACATTCGAACATGCAGATTCAAATTTTACGGATTTGAATTGGATTATAAGACATTCAAATCTTAAATATCCGAATCGAATCGGATCTTATGACATCCGAATCCACTCGGATTCGAATGTCAAAAATACATTTTTGCACATCCTTAGTCCACACCTATAAGCCCTGGAGTTGCTCCGACATGTGCAGTTCAGTTTCTAGGAAAGAAACCGCTCCACTAAGAGCTGATGGATTATCCCAGAGTCTCCCCAAGTTCTCCTGTTAGGTAAGTGCAAAAAGGCTCTCTGTTCCAGGTTCTTGAATTGGCTCCCTGTCCAGATGTAGGCTTCCTGCTAGATTCTCAGTCCAGCCCACCCACTTGCAGCAACTTGCATTCAGTTCATGTGAACATCATGCTATTGGCTGGCTTCCTTTCAGTTCCAAGCTCTGATGGGCCAGCCCTAGCGATCATAAATGAGACTCAGCAGGCAGGGAGATGAGGTCTAACCTTTTCTTCCTCCGCAGCAGTTCTGAAACATCTTCTGTGGAAACTATTTACACTAAAACGTTTCTCTTTTGCTCTTATTTCAGTACGGGAAAGGGGTCGAGATTTTCTGCACTAGGCATCTCGCAGCTCTGTAGAGGAGGACATTTTAGATGCTGGAACTTGTGATGCAGGCAAAATGGCACCAATTGCTTCTCCGAAAGAGGCAGGAATCTTGAACTACTTCTGTGGCTATGATCAGACACAGGAAAAAGAAAAGGCACACACACACACACATATGTATATGTATATGTATAAGATTCATATTGAATTGAATCCAAGAAAATGCATATTTGTTCAAATAGATCCCATACATAAGAACACGTATGCAATTTTTGATTTGATTAGAATTGAATATCCAAAAATTCAATTCGATTCAAATCTTTAAAATTTGCATTTAACCAAATTTGATTCGAATTAAGCAAATTCAAATCTATTTGTTTGAATTTTTCATTCGAATTTCGAGTTATGTACATTGACAACCTTTGTATGTGTCTGTACACACCATTATGCATACTGTACACATCCGTTTGCATCTGTACACATCTGTATGCATCCCGTAGTTATCTCATATGCAACCCATTTTCATCCTGTACAGATCCGTACAAATGCGCATGGATGCGGGAAAGACACGAATCTGCAAGCACATATCATGTACAAACCTGTACACATACGAATATCTGGAAATTCAAAATTAGTTTGTCTTTAAATTCCAGTTTATGGACCTTTGATTCGAATTTGAATGTCAAAATTTGGACAAATTTGATTGAATTTTGAATACCTTTGAAAATTATTGCACTCCCATGCAAATGATGTCTTTTTAGAAGCCCCTTGATTCAGATTGCTGTGCAGATAACATGTTCTTCATAGCTCCTTAGTCTGGATTAATAAGTGTAAGAAAGGGCCCCAGAGGGGCCCCTTTTTTTGTCATGTCTGAACACAGCTCTTATGGAAAAGGTAATTTTGAAATTAAAAAAAGCATTTCTACTTCTAAAGCTGAGAGTATTTAGCACTGCGCACCATTACATTCTTTATCTGCGTCTCATTAATTACAACTATGCAACCCTAAACTGAAAATTGCTTATATTTTTATATTACTTGCTCATTCAAGACAAATAGTCATTTAATGTACAAGTATGGATTGGTTTGCAAATTATATATAAATTAAAATTAAGAAAAGTTTAGAATGTATAATGTATGTGAACTTCAAATTGTTTTTTTTTTTAATCTCAATGCCTTTTTAATTTTTTAAAAATTATTTGAGTTCAGTACAAAACTAGTTATGCTGACTTCCGATCTTCTTCTGAATGGTTGATTTTCATCAACAAGTTTCTTCTCTTATTTATTCTTTGACCACCCCAATGTCTTTGTCTTTCCTTATTTTTCAGAACCTGCCATTGGTAATCCTTCCTCTAATGCCTTTAGGAAAGCAGTTTTTTCCCAGTGGTTTTTTCTGATGTAGTTTTTTTCTCTTAATAAATTTGCATTTACCTCTCTTGATTGAAATTTAGAAGAGCCAGATCTTTGGTATCCAGTCCTCGTGGAATCCAGTCCAAGTACTTCTGCATCATGGCGAGGACCACATGTGTCCGCATGGGCAGTCTAGCACCCTATGGCAATGGGTGCTAAACAGGGCTGATGCGTGGATGCTGTAGCACCCATCCTGAGGCTCCGATTAGGCACAATTAGTCTCAAGCAGGAAGGTCTGCCGGGGGTGCAGCATGATCAGCTCACATAGCTGTCAATCAGGGGTCACTTCCTGTTATAGTGTGGCAGAGAGACATGGCTTTGTGGCTGCCTATGTAGCTGCTATGAAGCGTGTCCCTAGCTTTGTAGACTCCTACAAAGGATAATGTGAGCCCATGTGTAGTGTGTTTTGCGGGGCGGAGCCAGAGCTGGAGCCACCCCAATGCAAATGGGGGCCTCTAGGCCCCCGTGGACCCCATTGCTCCGGTATATGTGTGACAGTGCAGCCTCTGATCCGGTCTTCGTGGCGGAAGACCAGGTTGAAGTACCATTGAAGGGGGCTTGTGTTAATCTGGATATAGGCCCTGAAGACCCTATTAAATCTGGATTTCGACAGTGCTTGTGCGGATGAGTTCAGAAAGGGATCCCTAAGGGGTAGTATGTGTGGAACGTAGGTCTGATCCTTACCAATTGTGTAACTTCCAGGTTCCTAATGGGTCTTCGTTGCCTGTGCAAAAAGGGCTTTATAATCCAGTGAGGAGGTTTTCAGCATTTTCCACCGCTGCTCCCGTATCAGACTGGCTGCAGTCATTCATGCACTACAGTTTAACATTTTATTTTTCTAATTCATTACTTATCAATCCGAATGAAAAGGTTTCCAGATTAAAATGTTATCTATATCTTTAATATATGTTTGAATTTTCAGGATACATCTGTAGGCAAAAGGCTTTTCCTTTTGGGCATATCCACCACATATGATAAAACATTTCATCCTTTTCCCCACACTTCCAACATTTTCATGTACTTCTCTACTAGGCATCCATTCTGTGATACTTATCTTCCATGAATTTCTCTAATCCTTTCTTAAAACTATCTAGTGTGGCTGCCGTCACCCCATCTTCTGGTGGTAAGTCAAGTCAGAGTAAGGGCAAAAGTCAAATCAGAATAAGGGCTCAAGTCAACCCGGAGTAAGGGCAGAGGTCATATCAAAGTAGGGAAAGGAAGCATAAAAGCATGAAGTATTGATTCTTCTTCCACTCCAGTGTAATCTAGATATGAAATAATTTTATCAACCAGCTGTAATGGGGGGAAATGCATGTGTGTGAGCTGTTCTTTGGAACACAATGATTTATATTTTGCCCCTTTGAAAGGTGATTTTAACTTAATTTTCCATTTCCCCGCTCAAATAGATACCAAGATTTAAGCTGTGATGGAGCAGTCTACTAATCACTTCTTAATTATGCCCATCTAAAAGCAATTACCTGAGTCAGCGTGGATACATACAGCGTCGGGGTTGAAGTGATTGAAAGATAGGAGGTCATCTGTGAAAAGAGCATTCTTATGAGTAACTGATAGGAGAACGAAGTGGTGGGATATAACAGATTGCAAGCTTCCTTGGATCTTCTCAGTGAGGAGTGAAATATTCTCTCTGCCTTGTGAGGCCCCTGGGCTTGCCATAGATCGCATCAGCATGCTTTTGGAAGGCTCTTTTTCTGGAGTGTAATCCAGAATAAGACCTAAAGTAGAAAGGGCCCATGGGGTTTTCTGCACTTATGATTAATCCAATATTGGAAGTGGCCAAGGAGCATCTCTTCTGCAGCTTGGTATGGTCCAAGGGAGGTTCTACCACCTGTTGGTATGCTCCATCCACCTTGGATGGAGTGTAGACCAGACTAGGTGGCACAGAATGGATGCAATACACAGTCCAATATACCAGTAGACTCTGCCTGCAGACCATCACCTGCTGAACTGGGTCACAAAGGCAAGCAAAGGTATTGAGTCTAGGCGATATGATTCCCCATAGGGGGCCATCTTGGCTTTATACCTTCTGCTGCTGAAATAGGTCCCCCATGGACTCTGTGGCTAGTAACTTTCGTTCCTGGACATCAGAGCTATCTAGTGGTTAGGGAGCCGGACGCTTATCTGGGAATACCGGGTTTGACTTCGCACTCCTCCATAAAGCCAGCTGGGTGACCTTGGGCTAGTCACAGCTCTCTTCTGGGCTCCCACAGCGCCACCTACCTCACAGGGTGTTCTGCTGTGAGGAGAAGAATAGAAAGCTTTGTCAGCTGCTTTGAGTCCCTTTAAATAGGTAAGAAAAGCAGGGTATAAAAACCAACTCTTCTTCTTTTTCATCCTCCACGAAGCCAGCTGGGTGACCTTGGGCTAGTCCCAGTTCTCTTCTGAGCTCTCACAGCCCCACTTTGCTTCACAGGGTGTCTGTTATGGGGAGAAGAATAGAAAGTTTGTCAGCTGCTTTGAGTCCCCTTAAATGGGTGAGAAAAGTGGGGTAGAAAAGCCAACTCTTTTTCTTCTCCTTATAGTCCCTTCTCCATTGACTCCTGAGTCACTGGAAACAAGCATTGTTCTCCGTGCACGGAAACTGGAAATGCATTGGGGGAGCTGACAAACCTGTTCATGAAGTGAGAAATCTGTTCATTGAACCAGGTTGCTGGCTCAAGGCACATTAAGAACGAGTTCATTCACAGCTGTTGTTCAGTTCAATGCAAACTGAACTGTAAAAAAGACATGTTTGTGCACTTCCATGTGTCTGCAGGTGGGTCGGAAGCATCCTTCTGTCTTTCGCCACGTGGCCCTTTGAACTCATTAGAGGCAGTTTCAGCAGTCCATTTAGATGATTCCAGCTGTAGCAATGCACACACATTATTCACCAGGTTTGCACTTTCACACAAACTTGAACATTCAAATTAGAATCAAATGCTGACTATATTCTAAAATTGACATTTTAATGTGAAGCGGATACTTTTGTGCATTCATTCAATGCTTCATTCTATCCATGAAATTGTGTGTGTGTGTGTGTGTGTGTGTCAAAGTGGTTGCCCAGTCACATCTACAGCAGATTCAGAGTGGATTCACAGCGGATTCACAGCGGATCCAAAGCATTCAGGGTGGATTCAAAATGGATTTGGAAAAGATTTTGAGGGGATTTTGAGGTATGGATTCAAAGAGCATTTGTGGCTAGGAATGTGCACAAATGTTTTTTTGGGGGGGGGGGTCTGATTTGTATTGAATGGAATGCAAGAAAATTTGTATTCATTCGAATGGATCCCCTTTGAATGTGGTAGGATTCAGATTAGCTACAAATGTTTGATACAAGAAGAAGAGTTGGCTTTTCTACCCCATTTTTGGGAGTTTTCCCACTGTCACTAGAAGTACCCATTAAGTACCCATTAATGCCATTAATGGGTACTTAATGGGTACTTCTAGTGACAGTGGAAAAACATCCTTTCTCACCCATTTAAGGGGACTCAAAGCATTTAAGGGGACTGATAAAGCTTTCTGTTCTTCTCCGCACAGCAGACACCCTGTGAGGTGGGTGGGGCTGTGAGAGCTCAGAAGAGTGTCCCTGTTCCCTCCCACACCACTTTCCTGTCTCTTGCATATCTTGTGTCTTTAGATTGTAATCCTGAGGGCAGGGACCTCTCTAAGATTTTTATAATATTGTAACCCGCCCAAGAAAGCTTCTGGTGTCGCTGCCAAGAAGAACCCCAAGAAGGTGGTCAAGAAGCCCACCACCTTCGGGACCAAGAAGTCCACCAAGAGCCTGTAGAAAGCGAAGGCCATCAAGCCCAAGAAAGCCACAAAGAGCCCAGGGAAGGTCAAAGCTGTCAAGCCTAAGGTGAAAGCCTAGCCCACGATGTCCAAAGCCAAGACAGCCAAGCCCAGGAAAGCGGCACCCAAGAAGAAGTGAAGGAGGCGCTGAAGGAGGGGAGGACAGTTCACTTGTTAACCCTAGGCCTCCGGGTATAGGGCGGGATAGAAATAAAAATAAATAAATATGAATTTCATTGTATGAATGTCAAACATTTGATTCGTGTATGAATATCCACCTTCGTACGAACAACCGATGTTACGAATGTTTGTGCAGATCACTAGGAACCACTGCTCAACACACATGCCTAGAGCCTTTTCCCTGAAAAGACCTTCCCATCCTCTGGTGGGCATTTCCTTGGCATCGCACCACTGAATAAGATAATGCAATTACTGGATAATCACGGCGATCAGAAAGTGTTCTGCAATGGCGGGCTCTTAATTGGCTTGTCCATTAATGACTAATGATTGTGTTTCCTCTCTTGCAGTTTGACCCTTTGGAGTGGGGTGAGCAGAGGAGAGGCGGTGGGTAACCTGAAAAGGTGATCACGTATCTGCTTGAAGACAATCACAAGAAGCCAAAAGAAAGGGGGAAAGGGGGGAAAAGAAAAGAGATTTAAAAAGCACTATATTTTTTTCCTACAGCAAATTGGTGCAGAAAATGCCATTTTCATTTAATTCCACCAAAGTAGGGAATTTTGTCCTAATTCTAATGAGTAGCATGGTTTCCAAAGGCCCCTGATTGAAGTTATGTCTGAGACTGTGGTGGAGATTTGTTGCACTGAAACAGCATGACACATGATTTATAAAATTGTTTTGTTACGAAGTTCATCATCAGAATGTCTGAAGAAAAGACTGGTATATATAGGTTAGGGAAGGTGGAGAAGAAGAAGAGTTGGATTTTCCCACTCATTTAAGGGATGGCTGATGAATCTTCTCTTCTTCCCCCCACTGCAGACATCCTGTGGTGGGGCTGTGAAAGCTCAGAAGAGAGCTGTGACTAACCCAAGGGCACCCAGCTGGCTTTGTGTATGAAGACTTGGCTTTTCAACTCCACTTTTCTCACCCATTTAAGGGGACTCAAAGTGACTGACAAAGCTTTTATATTCTTCTCCCCACGACAGACACCCTGGGAGGTGGGTGGGGCTGTGAGAGCTCAGAAAAGAGCTGTGACTAGCCCAAGGTCACCCCAGTGGCTTCATGGAGGAGTGTGGAATCAAACCCAGTATTCCCAGATAAGAGTCTGGCTCCCTAACCACTAGACCAAACTGGGTGGCCTGGTTAGAGCCCTGAATCATCCTCCACGTTGCCTGATGACTGTAGCAACAGCACAGTCCACATAGCTAATGCTGTGACAAAGTGAATGCTTCCAGATGGGAGCATCTGCACTTTGAAAGCATTAAGGCCTTAAATGAATTATTAAGGCCCTAAACAGCTTGGGCCCCAAATATGTGAAGGAACGCCTACTCCCACATCAACCTGTCTGTGCCTTAAGATCTAGGAGGAAGGGCCTCCTGGTTGCCCCATCACCCTCAGCAGCAAAAGAGGTGGGCACCTGGGAGAGCTCAAATGTCGACATTTGGCACATTTGATGGGATTTTAAATGCCTACGAGTATTCATGCACATCCCTAGTTACCACCTCTTCTGGCAGCAAATTCCATAGACCGATGACCTTCCCCATGTCTGATCTGACTCTCCTGCACCCACAAGTTCCTTCTTCTTCTCCAGGCCAGGGATGCTATTGGCCAAGTGCACATACAGACAATGGTACCTAATCTGAAGGTCAGCTTGGAACACACTTTACCATTATTTTTTAGGAAGGAACCACCGACTGAATTTACAATGACCATTATGTAAATTATTCATCAAGGGCCCATTGTTAAGTGCTGATAGTGCGCTTGTGGATGCAAAAGAAAAGGTTACCAATTGAGGTCAGAAAGACTCATAGGTGAGCTCATTTGAAGGGAGGGGAATATCTCAGCAGCCTCCATGCGACATGTATCTACTGTGACGTCTCCATGATAGACACAGTGGCAGAACACATATTAGAACTAGTGGAACAGCGAAGTGCGCTGAGGCTCATATCAGATTTTCAGAAGGTCAGGATGCGATTTGGAGACATCAAAGTCATGTTTGGCCTCCAACAGACCCACAGCTTCTGCTGGTTGAAGAAGAAGAAGAAGAAGAAGAAGAAGAAGAAGAAGAAGAAGATGAGTTGGCTTTTCTACCCCTCTTTTCTTACCCAATGAAGGGGACTCAAAGTGGCTGACAAAGCTTTGGTTCTTCTCCCCACCACAGACACCCTGTGAGGTAGGTGGGGCTGTGAGAGCTCAGAAGAGAGCTGTGACTAGCCCAAGGTCACCCAACATTTGTATATCTGAGTTCAAATCGGATTTTCGAAAATACGGATCTGGATAATCTGGATTCAAATCGGATTTTTGAAAATCTGGATTTTCAAATTTCAATTTTAATTGAATATTCAAAAATTCAACTCGACTCAGATTCAAATGCATTTGTCCCCATCCCTACTCATAGGTCTGCAGCAACATGTCAATTGTTGGATGTCAGAAGATGATTTCACAGTCCTTAACGCTAGACTAAGAATGATGAGACAAAGGGCCTCAGAGTCATTTAATTCAATTTGATTTCAAATGTCCAAATTCTAATGAATTCAGTCAAATTGTGAATGTTTCAAATACTCATGCGCTTCCCTACTCGGATTGTTTACCTTGAGCCAACGCAATATTTTCCTCTCTCCCATCCATCGTCCCATCTGTGAGCACGTTCAGACTTCAAAAACCCTGGAGTCTCTCTTCTTGTAGGTCCTTCACGGACTCCAGGCTTCCTACTGCTTCCGACTGAGCCATGAGCTAACGTTCTGGGCAGGGCAAGAGTTAAGAATGGTTTGCACTAGGTAGGGAAATGAAAGGGAAATCATGAATCTTCCCACCTTTTGTGGTTGGCAGCATGTAAATAGCATTTTGCAAAAGAGCCATTTATCAGTCAGATTATAGAATCTGTTTGAAGATTCCCCAGGAGAATGTGCTACAGATATGCCTGGTATGAAACCGAATGAAAGGTTCGTTGGAGCACATTGAGCTCTGTGTAGTCAGGAATGCTTTCAGAGAATTAAATCCATGCTGGAAATGTTAATAGATGCAGACACATGTTCATGTTTGTTAAGCGCTTCTTGTTTTTAATTTTTCCCCCTGCATGCTCAGGATGCTGTTACAATGTTTGCCCCTTTCCCTGTCAAATCTCCAGAGTCTGACACCCCCCCCCCCCATTTCGTTATTCTCCCTCCCTGGGCATATTCATTTACATGCTGTTCTGCTTATTGTCGCTTTGGCAGTGTTGTTTGTAAAGCAATCCAGATTCTGGAGGGAAAAGAATAATAATAATTTGCAGAGAAAAGAATGCAGGCTGGATTTCAAGCCCATCAGAGTACCAATTACTGTGTCTAATATCAACCTAAAGCTCCAAAGACATTCAGGAGAGCTTCTCTTGGACAAGGAGAGAGAAGCTCTGCATCTGACCATCCATCCCTCCTCCTGCAGGAGGGGAAATCCCCAGAGGCCCCCAGCCCCAACACCGGCATGGGTGAGGGAAGGGACACTCGGGGAGCCGGCTGCCCCACCTACTTTATGTTGCTTTACTATCATGCAATGTATTGATTTTGATCCCGTAATGTATTATTTATTGCATCATGTGATGTATTATTTGATTTTTTTTTTCTGTATTATGTAAACATCTCCAGCAAGATGGGCTCGGGAGCTGGTTGTTTGTGGGCTGACCCAGAACCAGGTATTCGCTTTGCCAGACTGGTTTAGAACGATACTCAGAGGGAAAGGTATGGATCTCGACCCAGATATGAGAGACTTGAGTGCGTGAGTGTCATTATTCTGTTTATGTCAGGAAAAAAAAAAACGTTCCCAGTATTGCATTGCATGGGTTTTCCTAAGCAAATCTCATCTTGACAGATGTTTTATCACCAGGATGTTAGCTGCCCACCTGTTGGCAAAAGGTATGCCAAAAAAATTATTTGATTTAAGCTGTTGATTATAGGTTCGTTGTTCTGCCCTTTGGTGGAAAGGGCATTATCAATAAACGTTATGATGATGATGATGGTGATGGTGATGATGATGATGATGATGATGTAAACAACAGTTACACACAGCAAACGAGATGACTATGCTGGATTTTGTATTATATCACTAGTCAGGCACTTCCCAAGCACCTAGGACTGCGTGATGTATCGGCGAATTATGCGAGCAGACCCCAGTAAAGTGGCTTTTTGTAGTTGGCAGATGGATATCTTGTCAATGCCAATGGTTTTTCGGTGCCCGCTGAGATATTTTGGCACCGCGCCCAGTGTGCCGAGTATGACTGGGACCACTTTGACTGGTTTTCGCCAGAGTCGCTGAAGTTCAATTCTCAGGTCTTCGTATCTGGTGAGTTTCTCCAACTGTTTCTCCTCAATTCTGCTGTCACCTGGTATAGCAACGTCGATGATCCACACCTTCTCTTTCTCAACAATTGTAGTATCAGGAGTGTTATGCTCCAATTTTTGGTCAGTTTGAAGCTTGAAGTCCCAAAGTAGGGATGTGCATGTATGTATTTGATTCATATCAAATCAAATGCAAGAAAATCTGTGTATATTTGAATAAATCCCTTTGAATGTGGTAGGATTCGAATTCTATACAAATGTTTCATATAAATTCAATATGAATGTTAGATATGAATTGCATACAAATCCCATTTGTATTGAAACATTCCATTCAAATTTGAATATCAGTCATCAAATTTTGCCACCAAAATGAGCCCCCCCCCCCCCCGCCATGTCTCTTAATGCCTGGAACTTCTGAACTCTTGTGTCTGGCTTCAAAGCTCACATGAAAATTGGAGTGGGGTGAAGACGTGTGGGGCAAATGGTCTTGTTTTTCAGGAGAGTGGAAAACTGCTCAAGCTGGGAATGGTTTCTGTAGGAACTGTTATAGCTGGGATACTCCCCATCAGCAGAAAGTATGGGATAGATTTGGAGAGGGAAATCCAGCAACTTGTGAATCAAGTTACCATCTAGGTGGGGTAGGGTATACATATATTTGTTACCCACCACAGAAATATCTGAGAGACCTCAATACAGTTTGTGAGGCAGAAGAAGACTGAGGCCTTCTTCTGTATGTACGGTATCTATGGAAACCTAAGGCCCTTAGCTAACTTTGTGTCTTAGAGCAAAGAGTATTTGGTTAATTCTTCTTCTGGCTTTTAAATAAATTGCACTTAATTAGGACTCTTTGGTAATGGTAGTTCCTTGACTCTTGGGAGCTGTGGCAATTAGATGCCTGAAAGCCTCCTTTTTATCCATGGGAGTCAGTGCACTGCACACCAGGTCCTGGTTAGGGTGGGTGAACATGTGGTTATCTTTATCCAGGAATGAAAATCATAAGCTTGGAAGTTGAAAATAAAATGCACTCTTGGAAACGTGGAGTAAAAGGTGCGTGTTTGTCAGTGAAACTGAGAAGAGAGATTGGGGGTGCATTCTCACAACACACCCAGAACACTCTCTGAGGCTACTTTTTTCAAGGTATTTCCAAGAGGTATACCATTTGTTATCATCCACACAAAACAACAGATCACTAGTTGGAGTTGGTCTTCATCATGAATTGATGACTGGGACATGAGAACATAAGAGGAGCCCTGCTGGGTCAGGCCTCAGCCCATCCAGTCCAGCATCGTGTCACACACAGTGGCCCACCAATTGCCCATGGGCATCTCAAGAAGAGACAAGGGCAAACTTTCTCCTGCTCTTGAATCCCAGCAAATGGCCTTAGAAATATCCTGCCTATCCCCATGGCCTGAAAGATGGACTCAAGCATCCATTCTAGTAGCCATTGATACATCTGTCCTTCATGAACTTATCTAACCCTTCCTTAAAGCCATCTAGGCTGATTGATTCCACCACCTCTTCTTCCATAAATTCCATAAACCGATGACCCCCCCTTGATGAAGAAATGCTTCCCCTTGTCTGATTTGACACTTCTATCCTTCAGCTCCATAGATGCCCCCTGGTTCTAGTGTTGTGTGATAGAGAAAAGAAATGTCCTCTATCCACCTTTTCTATGCCATGCATAATTTTATATACTTCAGTCAGGTCCCCTTTTAAACGCCGTCTCTCCAGACTGAAGAGACTTAGACATTGCAGCCTGGTTTCGTAAGGGAGGTATTCCAGCGCCTTAATCACTCTGGTTGCCCTTTTCTGCACCTTTTCCAGTTTCACGTACACAATATTCCAAATGTGGCCTCACCATAGATTTATAAAGAGGCAAAATGACACTTGCTGACTTATATTCTATTCCCTTCCTAATTATTCCCAGGACTGAAGTAGCTTTTTTTACTGCAGTTGCTGCCCACTGGACTGACACCTTAATTGAACTGTCCACCAAAACCCTGAGATCCCTTTCCTGGTGTGTTGCAGAAAGCTCAGCCCCCCTGTTTTCCCACCTCCCCAGTTTAATGAATCTCTGAACTAGTATGAATGTCCGAAACATTTGTATTCATATGAATGTTCATGTAGGAATGTCGTAACATACCATCCGTGTACGAATGTCGGAATTCAGACAAATTCAGGTGATTAACAAATGTCACAAATATTCATGCACATCCCTACTGGTGACTATTCAGGACCCTTGGAGTTTTCCAGAATGCTCTCCAATTTTCTGAAGGCCCGGAGGAGTTTCCATCCTAAACCTCTTGTTCTTGCAGCGACAATTTTCAAGCAACTATTATTGTTTCTCCTGCTCTCTCTGATGCAATCTTCAGCTTCCTCCATGCGCTCCTGGACAGCTAGCGTGTCCATGTTGCGAACAAATCAACCTTCACACTTTAACAATCCTTCCTAATGAGATTCCTTCACCTCTTCCCTTGCCAATAGCAGAGGCTGTGTTTCTTGCATACCTAAACTTCCACAAACACACAGAGACGTATTAAGAAAGCAGGTCACGCTGTTTTCCCAGTGAATGGTTATTTACTCACTCCCTAGCTACCAATTTGGTTCTCTTGCCATTCTCTCCCTCAGCCTCTGTGTAGCAAGCTAAACGCAAGCTGCGATTTGTTGACTGTTTGCCGGCCAGACCCACCTCCATACGCTGTTTTCCCACCGTTCTCCTTCCAATAAATAATTGGCTAAACCGTGGCACAATCAAATGTTTATGCATGTTGCTGAATGACAACCAGAGTGGAAGCCTAGGCACAGACTCCTGGTTGGAGGGTTTGGCAGGTTGCCTCAAATGGCCATTCGCAAAGGGTTGAGGGAGCAGGCGCCTTCCTTTCCGCTTGGAACTGCCTAGAAGCAATGGATGCGCCACCGAGCAGAATCTGGGTAAATTCAAGTTTTAAATTTTTGGATATTTGTTTCAAATTGAATCGAATCCCAAAAATTGCATTCGTGCTTATCTCTGTATGTAGTTTGCTTCCTGTCCACACACGCTTAACTTTCCCCAAGGCTTCCCGAAGCTTACCTTCAATGTGAATGGCTGCCTAGGTGGTGGCCATGTCCGAATCCCATCACTGGCATGTGTGCATGGTCCCATCTTCAGGCCGACCACATCATGCAGTGCACCTGTATAGCACATTGCTTGCCATGCTCTTCCGTGCCACCATGGTTGTCTGGCACATCACAAACCCCTCCAGCACTAGAAGAGGTGCAAATGGGCTGGCTAGAGCAGTACTGACTCGGGTGCTAAGGGAAGATAGGTGCGCACATGCTGGTGTTGAACCTGTACCACATGTAGTCCACACGAGGTGAGCTCCCCCATGGAAGGAGCTGTTTATGGTTAAGAAATGGCTCCTTCGAGTGCAGACTGGGAGCTCAGTCTGCGTGCAGTACCAGACCCAGTATGAACTGGCCAGTTTGGGTTTGGCGGTTAGAGTGCCAGACTCTTACCTGGAAGTCTCCTGGTTCACTTCCTCAGTCCTCCATGAAGCCAGCTGGGTGACCCCGGGCTAGTAACAGCTCTCTTTCTGAGCTCTCACAGCCCCACCTACCTCACAGGGTGTCTGTGATGGGCTGAAGAACAGAAGGTTCATCAGCAGCTTTGACTCTCCTTAAGGGTGAGAAAAGCAGAGTAGAAAAACCAACTCTTCTTCTTAGTCTATGAAAGCTCATGCCACAACTTCTTTCTATTTGCCTTTAAGTTGCTATGACATCCCCCCTGTATTTCTTCATACTTGAAACTAATAAGGAAATCCAAGTGGGCTTGGTTGTTTCAGAATAGTTTCTAGGTTGTACCTGATAATTGCAGTGCTAATTTCCCCCTCCCTCCCTCCTTCCAATATATTCAATTTGACCATAATGGTATCTTGGTAATAATGATGAATTTGCTAATTTCCATCTCTTCTCTTCCTCTGTTGCTAACCCCCCCCCCCCCATAAATTAATTTCACCTTGGATAGCTTCCAACCAGGTCCTTTCGGTCTCTGCTGTGCTTAAAGGTTAGACCAACAGTGTTTCATGCCTGCAAGACTCTCTTTAGCATCATTTGCCAGGATATTAGTCCCTGTGGATGGCTTCACAGTATGGAAGGTGGAAGGTCATTAATGAACCATAGAGAAGATCCGGATGTCCAAGACAGATTGTCTAGTTTCTTGAACAAGAACAACGAAGCATGACCTCCCCCGAGATTTCGTTGGCCTCCAATTTCAATTAGCCACTACTAATATTAGAGGTGATCGAAGCTGGTGCCCAAGATTATTTGAAAGGACGGAATCTCTCCATCATGGACCTGAAACCCTCTAACTCAGTGGTTCTCAACCTTCCTAATGCCACATTGTGGTGACCCCCAACCTAACCCTAACCCTAACCCCCAACATTAAAATTATTTTTGTCGCTACTTCATAACAACCCCTGTGAAAGAGGAGATCGATCCCCAAAGGGTTCGTGACCCACAGGTTGAGGACCACTGCTCTAACTCAGAATGCTTACTCATGATCACCATGCGTGCTCAAAAGTCATACAATAAGCCCTAGCCTAGAGCACCATCTTCTAGTTAAAATGAGAGGACTGGTGGTGTCCGTACTCATACGAATGATTTGAAAGATTAAAAAATCCATCTGAATGCAAAATTCGAATGTGCAAATTCAATCAAATTCGATCAAATTTCTAATGTATCAAATATTCATGCACATCCCTACTCCCATGTTCTATGGCAGTGGTTCTCAACCTGTGGGTCATGACCCCTTTGGGGGTCGATCTCCTCTTTCACAGGGGTCGTCTAAGACCATCGTAAAACACATAGGAACCGAGACACTGCTCCTATACCCATCTCAGGTGGGTCCGCCCACATGCAGATACGCCCACCTACGAGTACCTGGCGTGATGACACCATTGCGCCAACCCCATCACATACACCCCATGCAAATACAGTAGAGAGCAGCTACTGTGTAGAAAGCAGCAGCACAGGAGGTAAAACAACACTTTTACATTAAGCTGTGGTTGATGTGAATACGATGCTTGGATTAAGTTCCATTTGTAACAATGAAAAAACACCCTGCATATCAGATATGTACATTACGATTCATAATTACAGTTATGAAGCAGCGACAAAAATAATGTTATGGTTGGGGAGTTAGGGTTAGGGTTAGGTTGGGGGTCCCCACAACATGAGGAACTGTATTTAAGGGTCACGACATTAGGAAGACTGAGAGCCACTGGTCTACGGTGAGAAGACCTAAGACCTTTCAGGCCAGGATCTCTTTTAGGGAAGCCAGATCGAACTGACAGGTGTTTCAGTGCCGAGTCTTGCTTTTACAGCTCAGCTTCCAGTTGGCCAACTTTCATCACCGTCTCATTCCCCAAGCCCCATGCTTCCCGGGATAACTCTAAAATGGCCACCCTTCTTAATTGGCTTTCATGCAAACCTGGCAGCCCCTTCACCAGCCAGTTGGCGTCTTTTCAAATGAGACGTTGAATGGCAAGTGTGCAGATACATGCGGATAAAATGAGCTCTTCTTATTGATTTTCTAAACCAATATGGCACTGACGCTGATCCTCTCTGCCATTTGCCTGTTCTGCCAAAAGGCATTTGTGCCCCTTTCATCATTTTAATTAGACATTACACCTGACACAAATGCCGACTTGATTAACCTTAAAGGGGCTGGAACAGGTCCTTCCAATCGTTAACATGGGCCCCCTGACATATTATAACTCAGCGCGCAACATGTCCGATCGCACAAAATGCCTGCCTCGCTGTCTCGTTCGCCACAGCTGCCTCGCAGTGTTATAGCATCTACCGAGAGCTATTTTGCAAGACGCTCCTAGCATAAGAAAGCAATAAAGGAGAGATCTGAGAGAGAAATAGCTTTGGACCTGGCAGAGGATGCGTTTTCACGTTTACATAAAATGCACCTTTCGCAGGGGTGGGTTTACCAATACATTGCCTTCCTCGGGTACCTGTAGCTCTACAATAGATCTGCATTTTGCTTCCCAGCTTCAGAGGCTGCCTGGATAGACCAAAAAAAGGTTGAGTCATTTTCACTTTCAGTGAGCCAGTTTGGTCTAGTAGTTAGGGAGCTGGACTTTTATCTGGGAATACCCGGTTCGATTCTGTCTTCCCCCATGAAGCCAGCTGGGTGACCTTGGGTTAGTCACAGCTCTCTTCTGAGCTCTCACAGCCCCATCCACTTCACAGGGTGTCTGTTGTAGGGAGAAGAATAGAAAAGCTTTGTCAGCAACTCTGAGTCCCCTTAAATGGGTGAAAAAGCAGGGTAGAAAAGCTAACTCTTCTTCTTTCTCCATGAAGACAGCTGGGTGACCTTAGGCTAGTCACAGCTCTCTTTCTGAGCTCTCACAGCCCCACCTGCCTCACAGGGTGTTCTGCTGTGGGGAGAACAGAAGCTTTGTCAGCCGCTTTGAGTCCCCTTAAATGGGTGAGAAAAGTAGGGTAGAAAAGCCAACTCTTCTTCTTACCTTTCAGCTGCCTTCTCTCAAATTATTAAAGTGTTTGTAGCCTTCCAACTCTATCTGGCAAGATCTGCACACAATCTTTATGGCACCATGGTGATACAGGACTGAACATCTGTGTAGCCATGTGCACAAATGTTTTTTTTGACATTCTATTCCAATCAAATACCCCAAAATCCGATTCGATTCGAATCTTCTAAATTCAAATTTAACACGATTTGATTTGTATTTACCCAATTCGAATCCATTTGAATTTTTGATTCGAATCAGCACATATGAATGTTGAGAACATTCGTGTGTGCACGTATGCATCTTCCCCACATCCATACACATCTGTACACATCTGTATGCATCTCGTAGTTATCCCATATGCAACCTGTTTTTGTCCTGTACGGATCCGTACAAATGCATACGGATAAGGGAAAGGTGCGGATCTTCAAGTAAGCATCGTGTATGAACCTGAACACATTCACGTTTGAATGTCAAAATTCGGCACATTTGATCGGATTTTGAATGCCTACGAATATTTGTGAACATCTGTACCTCTGTGTACCTCTGTTTCATTGCCTGCATGTTCCTATACCCTAGGTACACCACCATGAACCTTAACTGTACCCACACCTTCAAAAATAAAAGGGGTGATCACCCAGGATAGGGCCTTTTTAGTGATGGCTCCTAGATTATGGAATAGACTCTCCACTGAGGTGTGTCTGGTACTTCAGGAGATCGGAGAAGATGCACCTGTTTGCCCAGGCCTTTGGTTAAATAAGGAAGCAGCTTTTCTTCCCCACTTTCAGACACTGTTATTGTTTTTGTATGTTATTTTCCACTGTTTTCTTATGGTTTATTTTTAAGGATGTGTACAAATATTTGTAATATTCAAAATTTGTGTAACCTCAGCTGAATTTGAACACTCAAAATTGAATGGAATGTTGGCACATTTGATGACTGATGTTCAAATTTGAATGGAATGTTTCCATACAAATGGGATTTGTATGCGATTCATATCTAACATTCATATTGAATTTATATGAAACATTTGTATAGAATTCGAATCCTACCACATTCAAAGGGATTTATTCAAATAAACACAGATTTTCTTGCATTCGATTTGATATGAATCAAATACATACAAAAGTTCATGCACATCCCTATTCATTTTATATTTGGGTTTTAATGATGTAACCCACCTTGAGGTCCTTGGGAATGGGATGGGATAAAAGTACAAATCCATCCGTCCGTCTGTCCATCCATCCGTCCATCATCCCCCACCCACCCACCCACCCACCCACCCATCCACCCACCCACCCACCCACCCATCCATCCATCCATCCATCCATCCATCCATCCATCCATCCATCCCTCTGTCTGTCCCTCTGTCTGTCCCTCTATCCATCCATCTGGCTGTCTGGCTGGCCGGCCAGCCTTCCACCCCTCTGTCCCTCCATCCCTCTGTCTCTTCATCCCTCCCCCTGTCTGTCCATCCATCTGCCCCCCTGACCAACCATCCACAAGCTTGTCTGTCTGTCCATCTATCTGTCCATCTGTCCATCTGCCCCCCTGACCACTCATCCACAGGCTTGTCTGCCCATCTGTCCATCTGTCTGCCCATCCGTCCATCTGCCCCCCTGCCTGCCCATCCACCAGCTTGTCCGTCCGTCCGTCCATCCATCCATGCATGTTCAAATGGCAGAGCATTTTTCCTATGGCTCTTCCTCATCCCCTCTTCCTGTGTGTACCTGGATATTGTACTTCCTATTCTGCTGAACTCAGGAAATTGCCCGACTTCCTGTGCTTTAAAAAAAAAATAGCCCCAGGTGGAAAAAGTTCCCCAGCACCTCTATATTTGCCATTGGAAACTACAAATAAATCAGCTGCCATTGTGGTTCTTAACTTTACAGCAATCAAAGTTTGCTGCAGGAGCGATCATTCATTGCCATATTATTTTCCCCATCACGTGGAAATCTCTTGCTTTTGCCAATAAATAAATAACCAGGGACCAACACATGCATAAATGACTCTAAGTAATGAAATTTAAATGGTCTTTTGACGCAGTTTGATGAGTAAAAGCCAAGAGAAATCTATTTTCAGGTTGTTTTCTGGGAAGAATGGGAAAATGAGCAATTTGTTCCATCCATGTTAGCAATGCACTCTCTTCATGGTTTGGTTTAGTACGCATGTTATGTAAAAATGTAAACTTCACACTTTCAGAATCAATACAATGTAAATCCTCAAAAAAACATAAATTGGGAAATAGACACATGCTAATGCAAATAACATGAGGAAGGGATTTTAATTGGAACAAGGTGCAGTGAACATTTGGTTTTGGTTTAAACCCAAGAAATAGGGATGTAGTTTAGACAGGAAGAAATTAAAGAAAAATAAGGAACAAAATATAGCTGCTATATCCCCCTGTCTTTTCCCAGGGTTAGAATCTATATGCAAATACAGTTTTGGAATCATTCTTATTTACATTTCTGTGCACTGAGTTCACATTTTTTAAAAGAGGAAGTCAAGGCTAGTTACTGAACATTTTAAATGAGTGTGTTTAGAGACACATTTGCACCAGATTTGAAATCCTAATGTCTAGATCGCAGGGCAGTGTGCAAGACAGACAGAACCAAAATAAACAGTGAAAACAAGAATTAACAACAGGGAAGAAAATGAAACATTAACACAACTACCATTCCTGTTACAGCCTGTTTTGTATTGGGTGGAGAGGGGAAATCTGGAAATGCTCTGAGATGGAGCTGCATATTGCACGGAGAAGCTCCCATCCTGGACCATTCCCCACCCAGGGTAGCGGTGGGAAATCATGCTCCACAACTATACTAGCTACAGCTGGGACACAGCTAGTACGGTCCCAGTTCACTCTTCTTCTGTATGAAGTGGGCAGGGTTGATGCTAGGTTTGTGCACAAATGTTATTTTTGCATCCAAATTTGTGTCAAATCAAATGTCAAAACATTCCATTCAATTGGTACGTTTAGAATCCGGATGCAACAAAATTCAATCAGAATCGAATACATTAGAATCTATTCATTCTAATCTTCTGAAGATACAAATGTCAACAACATTCATATTTGAAGATACACGTGTCGGTAACATTCGTATGTGCTGTACGCATCTTTATGCATTTCATATGCATCCCGTTTTATCCCGTATGCATCCCGTTTACATCCTGTATTTTAAGCCCAAGTGCATACAGATATGTATGAGATTTATATTTGGGTTTTAATGATGTAACCCAGCTTGAGGTCCTTGGGAATGGGATGGGACAGAAGTGCAAATCCATCCATCCATCCATCCATCCATCCATCCATCCATCCATCCATCCATCCATCCATCCATCCATCCATCCATCCATCCATCCATCCATCCATCTCATCTCTTGTTCTCCTATCATCCGTCCGTCCGTCCGTCCGTCCGTCTGTCTGTCCATCCGTCATTCGGATCATTTGAATGTATGTTTTGGAACATTTGAAACTGGTTTGAATGTTTGAATGTGAAGAGATTCTATTCAGATTTGAATGTCCACATTCAATCAAATTCAATTGAATTTTGAATGTTTGGAACATGCATGCACAACCCTAGTTGATGCGGCTGCAATTGTGCGGTGCATTGCTCAGTCACCGGAGCAATGGTACTGCACATGTCAATTGCCACAGCAAAGTGATCAAGGTGATTGCCACCAGTTAAGTGGCAATCGTACCAACCCGGCGTTAGAGGGGGAAGTGCTGGGTAAGATTTGGATACATTGGGCATTGCAAGGGGCAGTTGCCCAATGCATCCTACAGCGCGATGACTCAGCGTTGACTTGTGTTTGCACTTGAGCACTTGTCAACTTTACCCGCTCCCCCCTCTGGAATCAGGCACTCACCCTATTAGATCCTGGGGTCTGGCCCTCCTCTGGGCACCACCATTTTGGCAGCAGCACTTCCATGACTGCTCATCCATCAGCGCCATCACCTTGACAATGCAGATGCTCTGCACATGCACAGTTGCATCTATGGTCATCCGAGGTCCCAGTTTACTTGTGCGGCACACAAACAACCCTGGACCACTGACAATAGTGAATGGTCAGTGTCACGATCCCCAGCGATCCAGTCAGTGCCCGCACTTCTAAGAGTTGCTAGGAGCCTTTAGGATGCTGAGTTTGTGCAACGGCCGAGTGAGTACTACAGTGTGGACACAAAACACTGGTAGCAAGTGTTTCAACAGTAAACAAAAACAGGTTTATTATTATACACAAGCAATACTAGAAAGATAATAAGGTTCAGGTAGTTGCTAGTTTAAATTTGCAAGTCTCTTAAGGTTAGCAGCCTCCCAGCCTATCAGCTTCCCTTCTTAAAGGAAAATAGTTCCCTTTTTAAAAGACAAACCTCTCCACGTTCCTCCCCCTCTGGCTTGCTCTGCCACAGCTCAAGCCAAGCCAGTGTACCAGAACGTGGCCCTAGATGATCACAAGGCCCAGTCCGTCCTTGCTTGTCCGATCATCCAGCCTGGTCAGTTGCTAGTGAAGTCTCCCTCAGAGCCACAATCCTAACGATTGTCTCCTTTAGAAATCACTCAGCCAAAAGACCAATGGTCAGGTCAGCTACTGGTCCAGCTCCCTCAGGTTCAGCTCTCTTCTGTTCCCTTCAGCTCTTGTCCCAGTACGAAGACCCCTGGTCAGCTACTGGTCCAGCTCCCTCAGGTTCAGCTCTTCTGTTCCTTTCAGCTCTTCTCCCAGCATGAAGACCCCTTCTGCTGTACTCTGTGTCCCTTTATACCTTTCTCCTCTTGGCCCTGATTGGCTGTCACCTCCTAGGGAAAGCTACTGGAATAAAATGCTGCTGGAAACTCCTGGTAGAGGTGCCTGTTCCCCTTGCCTGATTGGTGGGAACTCCTCCTCTGGCCCCCTCCAGCACTCAGATTCCTGGACAGCTTTTCCCTCCAAACTTCACTTGCAGCCAATCATTGCAGCAGGGCCCGCACAGGATTTCCCGCCCTTTTTGCAGCACCAAAACCCAGGGTTTGCAAAAGGCTGTTTGCACCAAGGCTGGCTATTGCAGCTAGCTAGAAGCCTGCAAGGCCAGAAAGCAAAACAGTTTGCAGCCTGTACCCAGAAACCGTCACAGTCAGGCCACTGGATGCTTCAGGTAAGTGTTAGGAAAACACTGGTAAAGATGTGGGGGACAATCAAGTGCTCCACACCTAATCAATGATTAGTGCACTTCTGGGGAGGGAGAGCATGCCTGGGGGCTCTAACAGCCTACTCAACATGCATATGCTCTTCACCAGAGGTGCACTAATTATGCACGTGAGGCCATAGTGAGAAAACACCCACAGATAAAATAGCTCCACCTACGAAGTTCATCTGAACATTCTATGACTGCAAAGTGTTTGTCCTGCCATCTAGTGAGAGCTGGGACAAGATCTTCATGGGTTGCTGACCCAGGTCTCATCTTCATGGTGGTCTAACAGGAGACCGTGTCTCCCATGGAATGGGAGTGGGCGCTTGGAAGAAAATAGCACTGAAGACACACACACACACACACACACACACACACACACACACACGGTGTTCCTTGGCAATAGGTGGACCCACTCATGAGCAAATGGCAATGAGCGACCACCTCACTCTGCTTAGCACCTGGGGCTGGTGCTATTCTGCTATGAATCTGCTGGGAATGCATCAACTATGCTCTTGACTTGCTGCAGATGTGGCTGGGCAGCTGCTTCCTGCCTCCCCAGGTTCATGAATGTAATGAAGTTTCGTATGAATGTATAGAGATATTTGATTCGCATTGGAGTGTCAATCTTGGAATGAATTTCGAATGTGATGAATATTCGTGCGTGTCCCTAATGTGTAGCCTCCCAAACCAGGCAAATCTCTCTGTTTCCTGCGTGCACATCTTCCCGCTTCAGTTGTCTACTCTCCACATAGCTAGCTTCCTAATTGAAGTCTGCAACCTCTGGGCTTCCCCGCCTCCAAAGGATGAGCTGCTAAAAATATAACCCCTGTGGGTATCCATTCGACTTCTATTTTTGCATTATTATATTTCCTCTTTTCTTTTTCTCCCCCTTCTTTTTCTTCTGCCCACAAAGCAATTAAAGAGGGAAATAAAGGAGAAAATACTGTGATCATGAAGAGAGAAGTCGTCCATGTGGTTTATTTATTTATATAATTGCACAACATTATTAACCCTATTGCTCATTAAGTCTCCCAGAGGAATCTTTTTACCATATTGCTCTTGTGTGGAAATATCTCCTTTCTTTTTCCAAGAGCTTCAAGAGTTTGATGGAACCTCAAAGTCACGGTAAGAGAAGGCTGGGAATGCATACCTCCATGGAAAAAACACACACACTATGAATTGGGTTGTTTTCCAAGTTCTATGTCCACCAAGCAAAGGTGTCAAACATCTGCAACAGATCCAAAGTGGATTCAAAGTGGATTCGGGTTGGATAGGGACATGCACAAATGTTTTTCTGTGTTTGTATAGAATCGAATGCAAGAAAATTTGCATTTATCCAAGTACAGTAGATCCCATTCGAATGTGGGAGGATTCAAGTTTGATACGAATGTTTAATACCAATCCTATCCAAATCCCTGCTATGAATCGCCTACAAATTCCCTATGTATCCCCTATGTATCCACTCTGAACGCATCAAGGACGGAACTATTTTCCTATCCCATAAGCTTGTAGTACACACTCAGCACCACCAGGGGGCAGGACTCTTTCTACTCCAGGTAGTAGCCTCTGGGCATAATGGCGGCAGCAAGCACACAGCATCCGGCTTCTCTTCCTGCTGCCACAGGATGTGACATCAGAAGGACCCCTGGCCTGCTCACCTGACCGAGTTCCACCAATCACCTCGCTTCACTGTGCCTTTACATCATTTCCTCCATGCCTCCACTGACTGCTGTATTTAAGCCCAGGAAAATTAACCTCTTCTCTCTTTTCTTCCTGCTGCAACTCCTGTCTCCACGTCTCTTCTTTTATCCCATTCAAAAGCACCAGGTAACGCAACAACTTTGATCTCAAATGAAGGTTTGTTTTGGTTTTGTCCAAGAGTGGAAACCATTTCTCCAAGAACCAGGCTTGTTCTTTCTCAGCAGACATCCATGCTATCTGGATTGCACTGAAGTCATTCAGAGCGATAGCCCAGACTCTAGTGAGCCATCTGTCCTTTGCTAACATATTTGCCGTTTTCCAAAACAAAGCTATCTCAGCCTTTGCCGCTGTTACCGATGACTGAATAAGGACCCTGTGTTTGAATGGGACATTAACCCCTGTGAGGAGCAGTTAAGAAAACCAGTGTAGGTGACAAAGTTACAGATTGCTGTGAGATAGTCACAATTGCATCCTGTATCATGATCCAAATTATTGATATTTGGATATTCGATATTATTGTTGATGTTGATGGTTAGCAAATATCATTTTTCTGATTTTATCTTAGTGAACTTGCTTCATTTTTTTTTTAAAAAAATAGGCAGTTCTGTTCTTAATTAGCAGAACCCTCTGTCTACTACAATACCTTCAGGGAGAAGGAAAGGGTTTGTCAGGCTTGTGTATTGGCACCCAAGACAGAGGTTGGGTAAAGCTCTCTCGAAAGATACACCCATCCAATCCATGTATCTGTCATGCTGCATCCGGAACGACATGCTGGATATTTGCATAAGAATGCTGAGGAACAAACTGATTGGATGTGGTGATTCATGCTTCACAGCTAAGGGGAGCTAGTAGGCTCTTCAGCATATAATTGCACTAGAGGCTGAACAGATGGGTAAAAAGAAGGAGGGGAGATTTCAACAATCGCTTATCAAGAGGTACTGTAATCTTACTTGCTCATTTACCTTACTCAGGTGCATAAATCCAGAACAATCTTATTGGGTGTCAGAAGGTTCAGCTATGCCCACAGAGGCCTGAAATATCATAATCACAGACAATACTACTGATAATGATGACCAGAGTGAGAGCAACCTGTTCTCCTCAGCTTTAAGAAATTCTCTAGTGAGCTTCTAAGCAACATCATAAGCTTATGACGCACAACAGGAAACAACAACGAAGGACAAGGACTCATTAGATAGCAACATTTGAAGATGATGTTGTTAGGTTCCCATGAGTTACGTTTGACCAACAACTGAATGACTATTTTGATCTGTCATTGGAACAGCAAGGACCTAAACTTGCACCAAGATTTGTAGCATTCGTTATTCATATGAATTGGGATGAATTTGCAACGTTCTTATGAATACAAATGTTTCAGAGCATTCAGACAAATAGTTTGAACATTCATTGAACTGGGGAGGTGGGAAAGTGGTGGCACCAGTCACATCTGCAACGGATACAGAGTGCATTCAACATGGATCGAGAGCAGGTTAAAAGTGGATTCAGGTCAGATTTGATGCTGTCAGAGTGGGTACTTAATGGGTACTTCTAGTGACAGTGGAAAAACACCCATTGTCTGCTATTCTGCATTTTCATCTGATTGAGAATATTTATAACCTAATTACACAAAACACCTGTCATTCCTAGAAGCCATTTCAAGCTTACAGACTTTGGAAATGATACCATCATGCTCCACACCTTAACCACTGTTGACCAAACGTTTACCTGGAGCATCCAGGTAGTGACCATTTGCACCTCTTCTGGTACTCCAAGGTCATCTGAGGTGCCGTGCAAGCATGCTGGCAGCTCGGACTACCATAGACGTAACTGCATGACCAAAATGGCGGCTCCCAGAAGAAGACCACCTCCTTGATTAACGTTGGGTCACTGCGCTCCTCTCTCATCCAGTGGATGGGAAGTCCCAAAATGACCCCAAGCTACCAACTGGAGGTTTCTGGCAGGAAAAGTGGACTGACACAGATATGAAAAGGAGATCATGCATGCTAGGAAGCAAACAGGTTTTCATCTAGCCTGTACCCCTCTCCCAACCTTCCAGGTGAAAGGCAGGGTATGAATTCTTAAATAAATAAAAATAAATAAGGTTGACATTTCCCTTCCGTGTTGGTTTATTAAACTACTACACGGTTTGTAGATTTGCGCAACACGACAAGAATATTTGAATTCAAGTGAATGCAAAGTGGCGTGTTGATGACTATATACAAGCTGGACTTTGCCACAAAATTACTCAATTCTTTGCAATTGAAGTACAAATCTGGGGCAGCCGTAAGGTCAATGGCTTCATTAGCGTGTTTGACAATTAAGACTACGCAAAACCAGGCAAAAATTTAACGTGGAGCCAGGCAGGCTTCTCTAAAACATTATGAAATGTTGGGTCACAACAGTATGAACTTGTTCCAAAGAGAAATTATTTCTCTTTGAACTCTTCAATCTGTTTAACATTCTGTGAGTGATTTTAACTCTAACGCCACACGTCCATCCCTGTTGAGAATTTTTTTAAAAAATCCTATATTTTCTTTCAACATTAAGAGTTAAAATCAACCAGATTTAACAGATGGAATTGTTGGGTTGTGTGGGCGTCTTCTAGAGTAACAAAGCAGTAAGGATCAGTTTAAAAATGTGGGGGAAGAGGCAGAGAAAAACGACATCAGAATAAATATTGTAGCTGTAAAGGCATTGCATTCAAAGCTTATGACTAGAGACACACAATATATTTATAGCATTTGATATTCATACGAATTTGGCTGGATTTGTGGCATTCGATATTTGGATGAATTTGGACCAATTCAGACATTTGTATTCAAATTGAATGTTGCAACATTCGTACATTGACATTCACAGTAATGGAAGATTGTTCCAGCAGTGATCTTTGGTTGCTGTGCAGTCAAGTGCTCTAGTGAAGCTGGGTGCATGCCTGCTGACAGAAAAACAAAACAAAACAAAACATCAAAGCCCCCCCCCCCCCCAGTTTCAAGGTGTCCAAAAAAGCTGGCCATTTTCCTGTGGCACAAACTCCATGGAACTATGGAAAGGAAAAACGTCAGGAAGAGTTGGGAAAGCTCTTCCTGTATCTCTGCCATGATTGCACTCTACTGAGTTCTGGACACTTCCACAGGTGCAGGAGTTTGCCTACCCTGTGCCCACAGAGCGGAGCCCTTCTGTAGTTCAACATGAACCAAAATGAGACCAAAATGACCTGTGTAGATCTTGGCGGAGTCTTCCACTAGATTGAAGGGCAGCTTATTCCAGCTGGTATCCTTTATGAGCTTAGTCAGAGTGGAGACCAAGCCGGTTATTTTTGAACGAGAACAGTAGCTGCTATTTGTGGCTGAGTCTGAAGAAGGCTGATCTACAAACCATGGCTGAGTGCTGAACTTGTGAAAGAGAGCTCTCCCCGGCGCTGCTGATTCATCATCTCAGAGTCCACACTTCCTAAGGTCTGCCAGCAAAATAAAGACCGCCAACTCAGGCCGGTGGGGTGAGGTGAGCATTGGGTGAGAATGAGGCAATGGCGGATGCCTCAGTTTTGCTAGCAATGAGCAGCACCAGGGATGTGCAAGAATAGTCAAAAATATTCATTATTCAATCAAATTTGGCCAAATTCAGGCATTCAAATTTGAATTGGATGTCCAGACATTTGTTTTTAATATTCAAACAAATATGAATATTTTGAACCATTTGTACAAATAATTTGGATATGCGCAAGTGTACAGATATGTACGCATGACATACGGATATGTACGCATCTTATTCATATCCGTACACGTCTGTACTGATACGTATAGGATGAAAACAGGATGCTTATGGAAATATACCAATGTTGTCAACGTGCGTATCATCAAATACTTATTGAAAATTCATGCGAATAGATATGAATGTATTCAAATGCTTTAAAGAAGGTCAGGACATTTTGGGGGGAAATGCAGGCAGGACCTGGCATATATTGCCTTCACCCACTCTGGTCTTGACCTAGAATGAGCAGTCCAAACAAAGAACAATCTCCGCCTTCTTGTTTTTTTCATTTCCATTTTATCTATATACTGCCTTTCCAAAAGAAAAGTTGCCCAAGGCAAAAGAAAATACACAATGCAAAATAAAGTGACCACAAGACTAAAACAAACAAACAAACAAAAGTCAGTCTGGAGAACTTTGTCAGTCTGGAGAACTTAGGGTGTTTTTCCACTGTCACTAGAAGTACCCATTAAGTACCCATTAACGGGTACTTAATGGGTACTTTTAGTGACAGTGGAAAAACACCCTTAGATGAATATTTTTAAAGCTGCTTTTTTTCTTTTTGCCTTAACCCTCAGGGTTTTTTTTTTTTTCAGAAAAAGAGGGAATTTAAAAAAAACTGCTGGGAAATAAAATGTTGGTTGAGAAGAATTTCAAACCCATCATCATATATATTTAACATCTCTCTTTGTGTATTAAAGAGCCTGTGTAAACAAGGGACATTTTCTTCTTCCTTCTCTCTCAGATGCTCACTCCTTCAGAGCATTTTTCTTCTTCTTGGTCTAAGAGTCTAGGGCACAGCAACACCAACTTTGAAGGTCACTTTTTAGAAAGGTTGTCACTAAATGCCAGGTGGAGAGGGAAAAAAAATATCCATGGGGATAAACTTGCTGAGAGAACCGTTTTGCGGAGCACCCGTGAGGGGCAGCAGCTAAAAGCAGAGTAAGGATATTGAACTTTCTAAAAATGCAAAGGATTGGAAATAAATCTGCAGGACCTCATGGGAAAAATCTTCAGGGCAAATTCCCAGTTGGACCTGAATAGCTAGATTTGCTGTAAAGGTCACTTTGACTTTCCTTCTGGATGCTAAGGAAGAGCGGTTTGATAGATTTCAAATAATAATTAGGAGAACGGAAGACAATGAAAAGAAGGGGGCATGTACTTGGATAATTTGAAGCAAGTGTTGAAAAAGGAAAAGAAAGTTTGGTGCCAAAGTTGAGAGACTGAGGCTGTGTCCCCATGCAGGCATTTGGCGCTGTGTGGGCTTGCACGGGCCGGGCGTGGGATCAAGAATGAATCTCAAGTGTTCCCATCTCATTCCTGGCAATGTGGGACAGGTACAGGTTGAGCATGGATGGAGGCATCCCCATGCGAACCGTGCTGAACCCTAGTATGGGGGAGCAGTGCCCCCTACTCACCCCCTCTCTCCTCATTGGAAGCTGGATTGACATCAGCCCACCCTGTGTTGCATCCCCCCCTCCCTTAGTGGCACTGAAAGCCAGGACTTGGCTTGGAGGCATGGGGAAAAGTCAAAAATAAACATTACTTCATAATAATAAATTTATAAATAATTTTAAAAGACTGAAAGCTGCTACGAGGTTTAGCGGCAGTAGGCGCTTGAGCAGTTTTGTGCACCTCAACTCCACTAGGAACCACGAGAACGCCCGTCAACTTTAAAAGGCCCACAATCAAACCTTCATTTATGATCGCCTTGACGATCGGGGAAACGGGGGTTGGGAATGGAACAAAAATCAAGCCATTATGCAGCCTGCCTTGGCATTTGTGAAACGGGGTTGGAATTACTTCTATGGAAATGCCCCAAAATTTTAAAAAATTAAGCCATTATCCAGCCTGCCTTTGCGATTGGCAGTTTAAAAAGTCACCAGCTGCGATTCTCAATGGACAGGGCAGGGACAGCAAGCACAACCCACCTCCCAATGATGTGTGTGCCAATCTCCTCCCCATTAGCCTGTGATTGTCCCCATGCGTGGTCCCAGCTCGCTGACCAATGCGTGCCAGTCACCCAAACTGTGCTGAGACTTGTTTTTTGAGGTATCAAATTTGGCACTCTTCTGGCACGGTTTGGGGGGATTTGGCATGCTTTTTGTGGGCCAAATCCAAAATGCATGGGGATGCCCCTTACCGATCCCGCATTCAGAACCATACCAAAATAGCATGGGGACACATCCTGAGAGCCAGGCTTTGTCATCTGTATGTGTGTGGCAAAAAAGCAAATAAACCCTGGGGTCCTCAACCCCCCTCTGAAACCTGAGATCCAGGGGTGCGCACAAATGCAATTTTTGGGATTCGATTGGATTCAAATACCTGGAAATTCAATTCTATTCAAATCTTTAAAATTCAAGTTCACCCCAATTCGATTCGAATTAAGCAAATTTGAATCTATTCCTTTGAATTTTCAGTTCAAATTTGCACTACAAATGTCGACAACATGTGCATGTACGCATCTTCCCCACATCCGTATGCATTTGTATGCGTCCGTATGCATCCTGTAGTTATCTCGTATGCAACCCATTTTTGTCCCATGACCATGGGATGGAAAGTCAACTCAGTACAAGTGCGCCCTGGCTTTGAGGACCTGAAAGCGGTTTCCATTTCCAGCACTTGGCAACACTTGTGAAAGTTGTTCCAAGTCTAAACTTCTCAAATAGATGGGGCAGAAGGTAGCTCTGTGTGCGCTGAGATGATTCTGTGGCGTCTCCCCCCTCCTATTCCCCTGTCTCCTTGACAGCTTGTCATTATACAGATTTCTGCATATTAGGTGGAATTAAGTTAAACTGTGCCTTGAAAATAGTTTGGTGACTGACAGCTTCCTCAATGGTTCTGAACAAATGAGTACAGGTCACAGGCCTGCCTGTGACAGATCGCTGTACATTGTCATATTCTGCACCATTTCCCCCCCCCACACACACTGAAGGCTGTGTGAACCGCACGGGAAACAGATTAGAGGCCCATCTCTGATGGTTGTTGGCACTTTTGCACCTAAAGCAAAAGAAAGCCATATATATATATCCACAATGTTGGACTATCCAGAAAATAAAAAAAAAATAAAAATAAAAAAAGCATGCAGTGATTGAATTTTGAATGAGGTAGAAAGTTAATGCCTCTTAAAACTATGCCTTGAACTGGTTACTTTCCCACCTGTGCTAACTTGTGCAGTGAAACCAGCAGGCCCTCAAGAAAGGGTGAAACTGGAGCCCTGTTTGCACTTGGCTGCATTTTGGAATGTATCACATGATAGAGGTTTGTTGTCCACACACTAGGAATGTGCACAAGGATTTGTAACATTCAAAATTCATACGAATTTGGCCGAATTCAGACACTGGAATTTGAATCGGATAATGGTGCATTCCAATATTGGATTTGAATAGAATATTTTGATGCATTTGTACGAAGCTTCATATGAGATACGTATAAGGTCTAGGGGGGTCTGGGGGGGACACCCATGGAGGGGGTGCCCCAAACCCCAGGGCTCCAAAACCTGTGCACAATCTATGAAGCAGGCTCCAAAAAATAGCACAGGCTCTGAAGAGGACCCCACGTGAGAGCAATGCCAATCCTACAGACCTTTGTGAAAGGCTCCGGAGAATCTTCGAAGTTTGTGGCAGATCACAATGGAGAATCTTCGGAGGCACTTTGAGTCACTTAAGGGTGAGAAAAGTGGGGTATAAAAGCCAACTCTTCTTCTTCTAGCTTGTACCATCCAATCATGACCTATGGACGTTTGTCCAAAACAGACGTCCACCATTTCATTCCTCTCCTTTTTGGCATGGATACCAGAACTAGTTCAAATAATTTCTGATGATAATCCATAGGGATAAAAGAACGTGAGGGAAATCATAATGAGTGTGGAAGCAAGTGTGAGGAATAATTAGACCACTAATTGAAAACGTACTCTTCAGCAACCAAAACAACAATGAGTTAATTTCTCAGGTACTTTATCTCCATTGATGAGAGCGTTTGAAGCTCCTAGCCCATTATGTGTGTGTGTGTGTGTATATAAAATCTTCCATTCTGTTCATGTTTTGCTGTTGTCTGCCTCCTCAAATTAACCTTTTATAATGAGGAGGAGAGATATTCTGTAGAGTTTCAATTTATTGCTCAGATCCCAGGAGTAGTGAAAATGTCTCCCAAAGGACACCCAAGAGATCTCTGTTTTCTAATCCATGATATAAAGAAAGAAAATGGGACAAAGGTTCCATGGATATATTTGCTCTTATATTTGCTCCCCAAAGTTTCATATTTGCCTCTCAGCATCTGCTAAAGTTTAGCCCAAGAGAGCAAGAGGAGAAGAGCAAGAACCTGAAATCAGAGGCCCATTCACATTATGGCAGCTAATGAAGAATTAGTGAACCTCTGGTGAAGAGCATCTGCATGTGGAGTAGGCTGTTATAGCCCCCAAGTGTGCCCCACCTCACCAGAAGTTCATGCTCCACACATTAACCAAGGTTTACCAGAACTTAACTAAAGCGTTCGGGCAGAGACCATTCACTCAACAGTCAGAGAATCACAGAATCATAGAGTCAGAAGGGACCTCTAGGATCATCAAGTCCAACCACTTGCTCACTTATCTGGAAATTCACTTAACCAGAAATTCAGTCAACCAAAGCAGTCCTCCACCTCCAAACACAATTTGATCCAACAGTTTGTATGTGCTGTGGGATATTTTTTTCCACATTGTAAAGGGCTTAAAAAAAAAGGGTGAGAAATGGTATCCTTTTTGAGCACGTTTGAAATCCAAGCCAAACTACCATTTATCTGATTAAACCGTTTGCCATCGAACTGCATAACCGAAAAGTAAATCAAACGCATGATTTTCATTCATGTACATTCTACTCTTTGGTGAGCACATTTGGGTCCCTGACATGGAGACACAGCTTTCTTCTTGTCTTTTTTCCATTTAATCTGCCTCTCCTTATCTGCCTCCACACCCGCTTTCCCCTGACTGAGAGAACGAGTCCTTTTTGAGGATTACAAATCCCAGGAGTCCGAGCAAGAGAGAAAGATTATTGAGCTAACGTTCATAGAAACCAAAGAAGAGGAAGTTTTTAAAGGGCCTGTTCACACTTAAGTAAATGGGATGGTAAAACAAGGCAAAGATCAGGTGCAGAGAGGGATTTTTTTGCATTCAAATCCAAATTGAATCAAATGTCAAAAAATTCTATTCTATTGAAATGTTTAAAATCTGAATGCTTAAAAAAATTGAATCTGTTATATTTGAATTTGATTGAATGTTAGATTTGTATTTAAAGACACAAATGTCGACAAAATTCGTATCTGTATGCATTTCATATGTGTCCCATTTTATCCTGTATGCATCCTGTTTTCATCCCATATTATAAGTGCAAATGCGTACAGATATGTACAGTATTTGTACAGATACGCACATAATACATACGTATCTGTACATTCAAAAGATTCAAATCATTTCAGTGCTTTGGAACGTTTGAAATCCATTCATATGTCTAAATTCAAATGTGAAGACATTTGATTTGAGTTCAAATGTCCACATTCGAATGAGTTCAATCGGATTTCAAATGTTTAGAATATTCGTGCACATCCCTAATCAATCCTTCAATTACTGGTGCAAGTCCCAGCTGGAGCACCAGCACTTAAAATGCAGACGGCAGCAACATAGGGCTTGTGTTGGCACTTTGCCACAGTGATTGGCCTGTGGTAGGGGTATGCGCAAAGCATATTTTTCATCTGTTCCTAGCCCAGTGTCGTATTTCTATCTGACAAGGTGCGGAGAACAAGCTCATGCGCTTGCATAGAAGAGAAGCAGCAGCCACAGTCCAGATCAAAGTACTTTGGGGACTTGATTAAATGTGCAATCAAGAGAGTTCCGGGGTCGAAGATCAAGAAGCAAGGTCACGGAAAGCTGGAGCTGCAGCTTTATGACTGTTTGTCTGCAACAAAGCTTACCAGAATGTTCTGCCTTAAATAGGTGGGTCAGAGTCATGTCTCCTTTGCCACAGGTGATGGGCACAGATTCTAGCAGATTTGCACAGCTGCTCACACTCACATCTATACTGGTTGGCGAAGGGTGTTGCCTGGTGTGCTCAGAGCCTGAGCTGCTGCCACTTGGAAGTATAGGCTCAGTGTCCTTACTAGCTGCATTCCTCATCTTGCCTGGCCGGGTAGCCTGCCTGAGCTTGGCTGGCATTGCGACTACCCCATCATCCCCAGAGGAAGGAACGCTGATGACAGGGGGCATGACACCCAGGGTGCACAATTGTGTACTTGCACCTGCTCTACGCAGCTCCTTTGCAATGTTCTCATCTGGAGGGGGATGCTAATGCCATGACTCCCAGTGATGCTGCAGAAAGGAATTTACTTATCCAGAGCTAGTGAAGATTGGGGTTAGTGTTGCAGCATGCATGCAGCCCTCCACCCCGTAACAGCTGGAACTGATCCAGGAAGTAAATCCAACAAACCCTGTCTCTTCAGCCTACAGCTATGAGAACTATTGAGAGAGACAAACCAGTTTTCTTGGGACACTTATATTCTGGATGCAGAATTACACATACTGTACATACCAGTTTGGTCTTGTGGTCAGGGTGCTAGAGTTTTATCTGGGAGTCACTCCTCCATGAAGCCAGCCAGGTGACCTTGGGCTAGTCACAGATCTCTTTCTGAGTTATCACAGTCCCACCTACCTCACAGGGTGTCTGTGGTGGGGCGAACAGAAGTTTTGAGGCCCCTTAAATGAGTGAGAATAGTGAAGTATAAAAACCAACTCTTCTCCCTCCTCCATGGAACCAGCTGGGTGACCTTGGGCTAGTCACAGCTCTCTTTCTGACCTCTCAGAGCCCCACCTACCTCACAGGGTAACTGTGGTGGGGAGAACAGAAGGTTTGTCAGCCACTTTGAGTCCCCTTAAATGGGTGAGAAAAGTGGGGCATAAAAACCAACTCTTCTTCTACCACTCAAGGTAGGAAGTTTTCCTCAACCCATGTGTGGAAGCCGATGGGCCTCCAAACTTAATTTTTTCAGAGCATCGGGGAAATCACAGGGAGGGGCAGCCTAAGGAGAAACATTAGTGTGAACTCCTTAACCCTTTGTGGAAGAATTTTCCCTGGAAAACATTTAGTTACTTAAATTAGCAGCACAGATGTTGCACATGCCAGGCGAAAAGACTGGATTTCTCCTGCAGGGTAGATACAGCAGCAGAATTATGGGTGTGATTAGAATTAATTCAGCAAATATTTCCCGAAGATGCTGTTTAAATTTCTATGCCAAAAAAGAGAGTTTATTAGGAAAAGAATAGAGGCAATGGGTAATACGATTGTGGAATGTGAGGGACTCTCTCAAGTCCTTTTAACTTTACAGGAAGCTGGAATATAATTAATTTTATACGCAGCTCCTCTAACTTTTAGCACTTTTTCTCCCCCAGGTAATAACTTTTCTAAAGCCATTGAACTCTGGCAAATGGGGCTTTTGTGCATAAAACATAGGAGCTAGGTTTGTGCATGAACACATTTTTGACATTTGATTCTTAACTAATTGAATGCTTGAAAATTCGTATTCGTACGAATAGATCACATTCAAATGTGGTAAAATTCTATTAGATACAAATCTATTTATACGTATTCGTACGAATATTCAATACGTATCAGATATGAATGAATACGGATATGTATCTGATATGTACCGTTACATAGCGACGCTCTGAAAGCGCCAAATCCAGCATGAATCCACTTTTAATCTGGTGTCGATTCATGTCAAGTGCAATCTGGATCCACTGTGAATGTGACTGGCACTCTATTTTTCCACAACCCCAATCTAATGAATGTTCGAACTATTTGTATGAGTGTCCAGAAATATTTGTATTCATATGAATGTTAGCATGCAAATATCATAGCATTCGATCTGTGTCCGAATGTCCGAATTTGTACGAATAATGATTGTTACTAATATCACTGCACATCCCTAATACAGTATGACCACCTTTCACCAATCATTCTCTAATCTACCTTTTCTAGCTCAGAATGATCAGGAAAATTAGAATAACCAACAAACACCATAAAGTAAGCCCCCCCAAAGGACTTCTAAATAGGGATGGTCAAAACAAGTGGTCTACCCCACTTTTCTCACCCATTTAAGGGGACTCAAAGCTGCTGACAAACCTTTTGTTTTCACCCTTAACATGACTCAAAGCAGCTGACAAACCTGTTCTTCTCCTCACAACACCCTGCAAAGTAGATGGGGCTGTGAGAACTCAGAAGAGAGCTGTGACTCGCCCAGTGTCACCCAGCTGGCTTCATGGGCGAGGGCAGAATCAAATCCGCCATTTCCAGGTAAGAGTCCGGCTCCCTAACCGCTAGACCAGACTGTCTCAGGTAGAATTTTTGGTCCGCCAGAAGAAATGATTTTATTTTTTAAAAAAGGTAAAACTCTTTAAACTATATTCCTAATTTTCTAATACGTATGAGATTCTGATTTTTTTTTTTAAGAGAAAGAGAGAGAGAAGAAACCTTTCCCATATACTTCGTCTTGTATGATTAAAATGCTACATGATCTTCTCAGAGTGGCAGTTTAGCAAATGATCATCCATCAGAACATTAAAACGAAATTGGAAATTGCGTCCATCTTCCTTTTTCACTTCTTATCCTTCTTTAAAAGAATGACGGACTTGACTCCTCTGGGTGATCAATAAACGGAGAAGAGACAGCAAATAAAATAACCAAGATTAGAACATTCATCATATTAAGGGAAAATATAACTTCTGTTGGGCTGAAACAATGGATTGCTCCCTCCATCATCTCTAGGATATCCTTTTGCTGTAGTTCACTAGGTGAACTTATAGGCCCTTTTTGCATTGGCTAGTGATCTGGATTAAGGAGTTCCTTAATCTGGATCATGGGCATACTGATTCACATGTTAATGTGGATCAAGAAGGATCTGCCCCTGCTGGTTTAGCCCTGGCCAGATTAGGGAAGCCCTGAATTCAGATCTGTTGTAGACCTGTTTAATCAAGTGTACAACTGGAGCAAGGGTCTTCTTCCAGATCCAGAACTACAAGGAGATGGTTTTTGGCAGTGCATCATAGCAGACCGCTAAAAAACAACCCCCTCCCAGGTTAGAACAACACTTTGGTTCATATTCAAACTCTGTTTTTTGAGCAGGCAGGGTGCTCAGTTCAAACATGGACTTTTCAAGCACCTTCGTTCGATTAGAACAGTTCAAACCTGAACCAGTTTAGCACATCTGCACTAGTGGACCACAGAGTCTAGGTCACGAGAAGTAATTATTCCTCTTTACTCTACCTTGGTCAGACCTCATCTAGAGTCCAGTGTCCAGTTCTGGGCACCCCAATTCAAAAAAGACATTGACAAACGAGAGCAAGTCCAAAGGAGGGCTACCAAAATGGTTAATGGTCAGGAATCCATGTCCTACGAGGAAAGGTTGAAGGATCTAGGAATGTTGAGCCTATATAAGAGAAGACTTAGAGGAGACATGATAGCAGTTTTCAAGTATCTGAAGGCTGTCACAGTGCAGAGGGATCGTCTTTATTCTCATTTATACAAACTGAGAGGACTAAGAGCAACAAATAAAACTTCAAGGCAGTCAATGCAGATTAGATACTAGAAAAAACTTCCTGACACTGAAGGTGATCAGTCAATGGATTAGGTTCCATGGGAGGTTGTGGGTTCTCCTTCACTGGAGGTCTTCAAGCAATGGCTTGACCAAAATCTGTCCTGCATTGAGCAGGGGGCTGGACCTGATGACCCTAGAGGTCCCTTCCTACTCTGTGGTCATTCTGAATCAGCTTTGAATCCACTCTGAATCCTCTGCAGGTGTGACTAAGCCAGATGCATTAATGGAGGAAGCAATGGAGACTCACCAATTTGGGTGCTCAGAAGAAACCCCTATGTCCATCATTTACCCTTTATGCTGGCCTTTGCCTGAAGGAACCGCATCCCTTTTCCATGCAGGCATGGCCACTGTTTTACCTAATTTATTTGATAGAGTGATTTCATGGTGCCCTGCTCTGAGACATTCAAGGATAGGATGAGATAGAAATATACATAATAATTCATATTGGCCAGAAAAAGGAAGTGCGGCCACAATTCTATCCCATTCTCATCTCTGAAAAGATGAAATCCAAATGTAGTTAGCAATCCGCTTGTATGGGGAAACTGAAGTAAGCTTTAGTAGTGAGAGAAGATGATTTATCACTACATCCAACTTACTACATATATTAGAAGATGAATAGGAACAGATCAATTAGAATACGTTGCCATCCTACCTATATACTCAGCGATGAGACCAGTGGGTTCCAGGGGCTAAACTTGAGAAAGTCTGTGTCGGATGTAAGCCTTATTCTACAAAAACTGATACGCGGCATATTATAAATCTGTAAATCTATGCTCTTGCTCCTAGGCACCTCACAGCAGATATGTCACATTGAGAAGAGAGAGGACTTGGAAGGCAAAGTTTTCTTCCGTCAGATGCAGCCCTGGGGTCAAATTCACAAAGCTGGCTGCAATCTATGGAGGGAGCACATCTGATGCCAGGAAAGTAGCACACTGCAACCTTCCAGAAGGTCATCCTGACACACTTGCAATATATTTATAAATCATTCCTAAGGTGGTCCCTGTGAATGGAGGTGGAGGTGAGGAGTTCTAACTCCAAGAAAACATCACTTTTGGATTGCTTGTGCTCGTCAAGACAGGATATAGGGAGGGGCTTGAACATATCTGTCTTCTTCCTCCATGAAGCCAGCTGGGTGACCTTGGGCTAGTCACAGCTCTCCTTCTGAGCTCTGACAGCCCTGCCCACTTCACAGGGTGTCACAGAATCATAGAGTTGGAAGGGACCTCTACAGTCATCAAGTCCAACCCCCTGCTCAATGCAGGATTTCCTAAACCATCCCAGACAGATGTAGGTCCAGCCTCTACTTGAAGACCTCCAGCAAAGGAGAACCCACAATCTCCCGTGGCAACCTAGTCCATTGACTGATGCCCCTCACTGTCAGGAAGTTTTTCCTAATATCTAATCTGCACTGACTCCCTTGAAGTTTCACCCCATTGTTTCTAGTCCTCCCATCTTGTGCAAGTGAGAATTGGGATGATCCCTCTGCACTGTGACAGCCCTTCAAACACTTGAAGACCACGATCATGTCTCCTCTCAGTCTTCTCTTCTGTAGGCTAAACATTCCTAGATCCTTCAACTGTTCCTCGTAGGACATGGTTTCCAGACCACTAACTATTTTGGTAGCTCGTCTTTGGACTTGCTCTAGTTTGTCAATTAAAAAAAAAACCCATTGGGGTGCCCAGAACCTAACACAGTATTCTAGACGAGGCCCAACCAAGGTAAAGAGGAACAATTACTTCTCGTGTCTGTTGAGGGGAGAAGAACAGAAAGCTTTGACAGTCGCTTTGAGTCCCCTTAAAAGGGTGAGAAAAGTGGGGTATGAAAGCCAACTCTTCTTCTTCCTCCTCCACAAAGCCAGCTGGGTGAACTTGCGCTAATCACAGCTCTCTTCTGAGCTCTCACAACCCCACCTACCTCACAGGATATCTGTTGTGGGGAGAAGAACAGAAAAGCTTTGTCAGCCTCTTTGAGTCCCCTTAAATGGGTGAGAAAAGTAGGGTAGGAAAGCCAACTCTTCTTCTTCTTGTTCTTTCCTGCAGTTTAGCATTTAAAAATCATTCCATCCCACAATGACAGGAATGGGAGAGAGAGAAAGGACCCAATATCAGACAATGATGAATAATTCCTGATCATGCAACACTAAAATTTGATGTTAAGAAGTCAGGGCTGTCAAAAGAACAGCACATTTTTCCAAACCACATATCGAAAAAGAAGATAAAAAGGCATTTAAATGCCATAATAAAACACAATGTATACTGGAATACAGAACAGAACACAATTTTACAGCTTAATATGCATAAATAGCACTTGGCCTAGGTTTATGAATCTACTTAAACCTGTATTGATTCCTTCCCGTGGGCTCTGGGCTTTTCAGTGTTCTAAAAATTTCAAAATTCTTTGCTCAAACTTTAAGAAAAAGGAGGTAGTAAAGGAGGGAAAGAGGGAGGGATGGTAGAAGGAACTTGTGCTCACCTTAATCTTAAAACGTAGTCAGAACATATTTCAGAAAGAGGAAAAAAATGTTGAGACAAATAATGGAAAACAAAGGCCTTACCATTGGAAGAGGTCAAGGTCTACCCAGCTAGTATTCCCAGATTAGAGTCCAAGACCGAAGGTATGAGCCACTGGAAGGAAGGTGTGAGCACTGCACTCAAGACCATCCATCCATCCATCCATCCATCCATCCATCCATCCATCCATCCATCCATCCATCCATCCATCCATCCATCCATCCATCCATCCATCCATCCATCCATCCATCCATCCATTTATCCAGGCATTTTGAAGAGTTCCAGTTGTTCACTGATCAGTCATCCATGTCTTCATTGCTCACAAAATGGGCCCTTCCGATACTACAGTTTTGATTCTGGGTGAGAAGCAAAACGTGTCTTCCTGCACCCACCTTGGAACCATGTTAGGAATGCTTGTGTTATGAAAGCCGTCAGAACCAAGCCAAGCAGACCAGGGACCATTCTGCACTTGGCCTTATTCTGGAAGACATCCCAGAATAGGGACTTGCTATCTTCATGGTAGTGCAGACTATGGAAGGTACCAGGTGAAGTCTGCCACAGTCTGAAGTAGTTTGTGGCCAGCAGATGGCTATCCTGAGACGTATTCCAGAAGAAGGCCAAGTGCAGAAAGGGCCCAGGTGCCTGGAAGAAGGAGGCAGCACCTGAGGCCAGAGGTAGGCAGGGTGTTGGCCTTGGGGTTGGAGATGAAGTCTAAGGAAGCTGAGGCAGGCAAGCCATGTGACCATCTGGCTGTTCCTTAGGTTTCTGGGTCATTATGTAAGACATGGCAACTTCCACACAGGCATCCCCTAGCCTGGTCCAGCCTGGAGGGCAAATGGGGGAGGTAAATTATCCTCCTGAATGCTGAAACTCAGAGAGCTGAGTTGTGCCTTACCTGCCTTACCTGTCTCCATGTCCTTTCAGGTCAGTCTTGAAAGAGACCAGAGTCATGGCTGGAGGTCATCCATTTACAACCCGTTGGAGGACTAATCAATGAGGAAACAACACAACTGTGTTGAAAGATCTTCTCCATAGTTGTGTTCCTTCTCAGAGCAATGGCTGAGGCAAGGGGCCTACTGTTTACCTGCTGTGGTGCCTGTTCTGTGTTGTCCTCTGTAACGACACCTCCATAAGGTACCTCAAAGGACTGCAGTGCAGATGCAGGCATGTCTCCCTATAGACTAAATTCCTTTGATCAGAATCCACCAAAGTTCCACTCAAGGCACTTGGATGTGAGCAGCTAGAGGAGCATCAGTTGAATAATGTGGCTGAAATTATTTATTTCTCAGATACTCTAGGGAGGATCTGCACAGTGCCTGTCTTTTGCTTTGAACATGGAAGAAGAAGGTGGTGTCTGCATGCCTAAGTTCCACTTCTAGGTTGGAGAGACAGGCAGAATGACTCAAGAGACTATCGGCAGGGAATCAAGCGCGGATTGTTTTGCATTGAGAAGCCCATTTGCTTGAGAAGTCCAGAAACAGCTGGTGGGCCACTGTGTAAGTGGATGCTGGGATAGATGATCTGTTTGAATTGAATCGAATACCCAAAAATCCATTTTGATTCAAATATTTTAAATTCAAATTTAACAAGATGCGATTCCTATTTACCAAGGTCGAATCTATCGGTTTGAATTTTTGAATCAAATCTGCACATAGAAATGTCGACAACATTTGTATGTGCACGTATGCATCTTCCCCACATCCATACTCATTGGTACACATTGTTACACATCCGTATGCATCCCGTAGTTAGCCTGTATGCAACCCATTTTTGTCCCGTATGGATCTGTACATATGCGTACAGATACGGGAAGGACACAGATCTTCAAGTATGAATCGTGTAGGAACCCGTACACATACAGATGTCCGGATAATTTGAATGAAAAGATGCGAAGTTCAAAATTTGACTTGAATGTTTACATTCAAATTTTGGGACATTCTATTTGAGTTAAAATATCAAAATTTGGCACATTCGATTGGAGATTGCAGATGAGATTCAACTGGATACAAAGAAGATCTGATCAGGTTTAGATTGGATTCGGAGAAGCAACTGGTGAGATTCGAAGAACATTCCAAGTGAATTCAAAACCTAGCAGATTCCAACTGGATCCATTTGCACAAATTATGGACATGTATGGATATTTTTTCATGTTTGATTTGTATCAGACTGAATGCAAAATAATGTTTAAATAGAGCCCATTGAATGTTATAGGATTCAAATTTGACATGAATCCAATAGGAATCCCTGCTATGTATCCCCTACAAATCGCCTACAAATCCCCCTATGCATCCACTCTGAACACGTCAAATACAGTCTCAATCCACTGTGAATCAATAGTGAATCTGCTTTGAATCCACTCTGGTTCTGTTGCGGACATGACTGGGGCCACTGCTTTCCCACCACCCCAGGTTCACAAATGTAACGAAGCTTCGTACAAACCTATTGAAGCATTCAATTTGAATCCAAATTCAAACGAATATTGAATGTGGTGAACATTCATGCACATCAATGGCACAAATGCGAATTTCCATCCCATTCACTTTGACAGCTTTTATGATCAGAATTAGGTCAATTCAAATGACCCGCTCTGTTTTCCGGATTACATTTTTCATTTATTAAGATTGGACTCCATAAACACGAAGGAGGCCGGTTATTTAAAGATTTATTTGGAGTGGGGAGAAGAAAAGGAGATAAATGCAACAGAAAAACAGATGGAAACAATCTAAATATCTTTCCCCCAAAGGCTTCTGAGCTTATTTTAATCAAGCTACCCAGAAATTGAAAACATCTTGGTGGGCTTTGGCCATGTTTGCTTACTGAAGTTCTCTGTTTTTGTCACAGAAGTCCCCTCCCTTATTTTATCCTCTTCAGCCTTCGGTATCAGGGCATGCAAAAACTATCTGGCTTCCTCCCACTCCAAAAAAGCTTTGTCTGAAATGACCGTAGTCTTCCAAGCTTTTTAAAGAGCATCGCACAAGTCAGGGCTGGACCTCATTTCCCTAGGAAGAGTCGGCAAGTCAAAGTTAATTAAGATAACGAAGAGTAAAAAGCGACAATAATTAAAATTTGGCATTGTCTTTTGAGACATGCAAGAAGGAGAACAGAAGAGGGGGAGAAAAAAATCCTGCCCAAACCCCTCTGATCACGCAGAACGAAAGCTATTCATTTTGAGCATTCTCTCCTCAATCTTTTGTATGGTCTCCATCCATTTATTTCGGCTAAGCCGGGACAAAGCGAGAGATAACCTCGAATTCTCCAGAGGCTGATGGACCACTTGAATGTGCTGGGTGGGGTTAAGGAGGGGGAAGAAATGAATTTTGATTTAGTGTGCGTGTATATAAAAAGAAATCCACAAAGTGCAATCTTCCCGGGCTAGCCCGTGAAATTGACATGCGTGTATCTGTAGAAAATGACACAACTCAACTGCACACTGCTGGTTTTTAATCATGGTTGCATCTTCATTATGCCAGGAAGGTGTCTTAATGGATGCCAGCCTCCGCTATTCCCAGTGGAGACAAGCTGACCTGAGGGTCTGATTAAGTTTTCTTTAGCTTGTAATGGAGACACGTTCAAGAGCAACAACAATTGGATGAACCAGAAATTAATGGACTGCTCCTTCTGGGATCATCATTAGACTTTACTTTCCAATGGGACACAAGTAAAATTGAATTCCAGTTAAGTGTTCTTTGGCAACGTTCACTTTTTACAATCAAATGAAGTAGGTTTCCCCCATCATCACCTTCAGGGAGACGCGTGCCTCTTTCCTTCTCTTGTGCTTTTTTCTCCAGTTGGTGAGTTGCTATGTGCACAGACTGCTGGGCTAGAAGGTTGGTTCCAATGCAGAGGGGCTCTTCTTATACTCTTATTCTTATGTGATGTGCACTGGCTATAGTCCATTCATTGAAATAACAATGATGGTAGCAGGAATAGATTGATGAGCCTCCTGGTATCAAAGGAAGCTTTCCACTTATGACCTTATTTATTCATTTGCTTAATTCCCAAGTATCCCTACCTCCTCACTTTTGAAACATTTAATTAGGACCTGACCCTATCGAACAGGGATTCATACAAATAACAAAGGCTGCAAATATTTCTGTGTATCCTTACGATTGAACTATTATTTGAGCCAGTTGGTCTAGTAGTTAGGGAGCCTGACTCTTATCTGGGAATACCAGGTTTATTATTTTTTATCCATTCATTCATTCATTCATTCATTCATTCATTCATTCATTCATTTGTTCATTCGTTTGTTTGTTTGTTTGTTCGTTCATTCATTCATTCATTCATTTGTTCATTCGTTTGTTTGTTTGTTCGTTCATTCATTCATTCATTCATTCATATTCCTACCCTGCCCTATACCTGAAGGTCTCAGGGCAGGTTAAAATATTATATTGATCTTAGGTTTGATTCTGCCCTCCTCCATGAAGCCATCTGAGTGACCTTGGGCTAGTCACAGCTCTCTTCTGAGCTCTCACAGCCCCCCCATCCATCCATCCATCCATCCATCCATCCATCCATCCATCCATCCATCCATCCATCCATCCATCCATCCATCCATCCTCCTTTCTCACAAATAAAACAGCTCTTCCAATAAACAGAGACACAGCCAGTCTCTCCATTTGTCTGAAAAGTTTTGAAAGTGGCATGAGTGAGCCCAAGGGCCATCTTCTTTGTTCTCCCCTGCATAGTCTACTGATCTAGCCTGGGAGATGGGAGGAGCCTTCTTCAGTTCAGACCTAACTCAACGATTCCCAGGCAGGGCAATCAGTTTGGTCCATAACCCTGCACTTCCTGAGATTAATTGAACAGATCAAAGTCCAGAGGTGGGAGCTGGTTCCTTGAATCTCCAGTGAATTCCTGATAATGCTTTTCACACCTGCCACCAATGATGGATAAGAAAGGCCTTCCCCAGGACAGCTGCATTTTTTTAAAAAAAATCAGCCCTTGCCTCCAGGAGAAGAAGCAACCATTAAAATAAGAAGTGTGGGTCATCCTTGACATTGCTGAAGTTCCATATTTTTCAAAATCATCCAGAATCTATGAACAACCATTAACCTCAAGTGGCAAGCTGATGCGTTCTCTCAGCCCTGTATCAGACATTTTGTAGCAGAGTTGAAACCTTATGATTCATATTAAGTTCCCCTTTGTGAAAATGCTTCTCTAATTGAGCAGACGGTGAACAATTTGGGGTGTGAGAAACTGCTCCAAGGAAATTAATTACCTGCCGGGCAAAATCTATTTCCGTTGGCATAAGTGCAAGATATGTTCTTGAGAAATGACCCTGCGGCAGAGCTATAATTCACCTTGAGAGTCATTGGGCAAAGAATATAGGGTGGCTAAAATAGGTTCACTCAGGACTAGAAGCAGAAAAGGATGCAGGTGGTTAACCATTGGATGCTTGCTTTCGAAAAAAGAAAACATGATAGTTAACTATAATGCATCACACTGGGCAAACAGCAGAGAAAATGGAGATGCTGAAATTCTTCTTACTAGCACTTTTAAACGCAAAGCAAGATAAACCTAGGTAGTTTGTAAAACTGTGCCCAGTATGTAGAAATAGACAAATATATTTTTGTTTCCTTCTCCCTCATAAACCTAGAATCTGGAGTTCTGGAGTTAATATATGTTTTACTGAAGCACACATTTCCCCCTCATTTGCTTTGCATCAACGTGAATGGGATGGAAACTCACATTCATTCAAATGGAAGCACTTCAAATGTGCTAGGCTTTGAACCCAATTCAAATGTTCTTCAAGTGCAAAATGGCCTTCAAATGTCATCAGTTGCTCCTCCGATTCTGCTCTGCATCCACTCCAAATCTGTTCTGAATCTGTTATGGATCTGATCTGGATTAACACTAGTCCTGTATAAAAGATATGGACTAAGAGACTCCTTGATCCAAATTGCTAGATAAGTGCAGAAAGGCCCTATAAATCAGCCCCTATCCAAGACCTGGCATTGTCTGCACATGTCCCTTCTCTGGACTATAATCTGAAATAGGGCACACTGCATTTCTATAAAGAAGTGAATGCTATAAATGATTTTGTCTCCAGTGTTTCACTTGGTTTTGCACAGCTCTCTTTAGCAGACACGGTAAATAACCAGGGTGGTGATAGTCAATATTTCGGCAGGACAATTACAGTTGATTATCTCAAAAATATCAACAGGAAATTATAAACTATGGGTATTGCTTTAAATTTGCCTAGAAACAGATGATCTGAAAGCATGGCTATAACCTGATAAAATCTGATAAAGCCTGCAAATGGAGAAAGGAAACCCATCTTTATAATATTGTAACCCGCCCTGAGACCTTCGGGTATAGGGCGGGATAGAAATACAAATAAATAAATAAATAAATAAATAAATAAATAAATAAATAAATAAATAAATAAATAAATAAATAAATAAATAAATAAATAAATAAATAAATAAATAAATAAATAAATAAATAAATCTTTGATCAATTAAATGTTAGACGGGAAAGTTTAGTAACAAAAACCTATTCTTGTTCACTAATTTTTCAATACTTCATGTGCCATGAAGACAGATTTCTTTCTCTACATTTTTAAAATTTCTTTTCTAGTTCCATATGAGTGTTCAGAATGTGGGGAAGACTTATATTTTTGATAGGCTTGCCCAAGATGTTGTTGGAAAGGGATCTATGTGTTTTTGGTTTCAAATCTCTCCTTTGCTCTGGGCACTGATCCATTTCCGGGCTTTCGTGGGATTAGCATGGAAGAGTGGACAATAATATCCACTGCTGCAGTCCCTCTGGAAAACAGTCATTGTATAAAGAAACAACTTTGCATCTTTGCGTATTACCCAATTAACATATTTGCATGTGTTGAAAATAAGCAGAAGTCAGCTTGGTCTAGCAGTTAGGGAGCCAGACTCTTAAATGGGAATGCAGCCGTTTGATTCTGCCATCCTCCACAAAGCCAGCTGGGTGACCTTGGGCTATCCACAGCTCTCTTCTGAGATCTCACAGCCCCACCTCCCTCATAGGGTGTCTGCTGTGGGGAGAAGAACAGAAGGTTTCTCAGCTGCTTTGAGTCCCCTTAAATGGGTGAGAAAGGCAGATTATTCTTTTTCTTCTTCTTCATGTTGTTTGGTTCAAATGTGAATTTCTTTAAACAGGTTTCATCAAAAATCTAACCTCCTCAAACACATTTTTTTAAAAAAAAACATGCCCTATTTCAAAGGCCAAATTACCATCAAATATGAACCAGTTTGATCTCATCCTATGTGTTCAGTTTGCTCTGTTGGACCTTCCCAGCTCAGTTTGGTGGGGTTTGGATTCATTTTTGAACCAGCCAAACACCTCCAGTTTAAGTAAGTATATCTTTTGTTTGGGGGCGGCAAGAATTAGATAAGAAACTTATAACGTCTTTTATAGGCTCAGGAATATTAATAATGAATTGTTTATTACCATTATTGTTTGGATTTTCTAAATATAAAACCATGGCATGCCCCCATAGTCTGGAATAGCACGGGGGACCAATTTTGTGGGCACTTTGAGAAGCCATGCAAAGGATGGCTGGATCAGGAGTTGTGAAGGCTGCAGTGAGTGCACGGCTTCTTTGGAGGTAGCAAACAGGCCTGGGGAAAGACAGGCTGTCTGAATGCAGACAGCCCTGTGCCAGCAGCCACTTATCTCAGTGTGGGACCAGCCCTGTTCCTCTCCAGCGGCAAACTATCTCAATGTGGGACCAGCCCCGTTACCCTCCAGCAGCAACCTATCTTAATCTGAGGCCAGCCCTGTTCCTCTCTAGTAGCAATCCTTAAAAAAAAAAAAATGCAGGTCTCATTCCAAATTCCAGCAATTTAGCACTTCTGGACAGATCCAACCATCACAATTCACCAGACTCATCCCAATGTCCTCAGAAAACCAAGTGCTTAGCTCATGGCAAGTTTCAGACAAAAGACTTCTTTGCAAGCCCACAGAGACTGAATTTCAACCTTTGCCTTTTCTGTAAACGACTTATTCCTCTCGCCTTTTTGATAGCTCTCTGTGCCGTTGGCCCTACCTGCAGGGAGTCATGACAAATGTCAGACCTTCCCAAATTTCTTACGTCCTTGAGACTGGACAACTGGAGATGTGGACTGGCACTGAAGAAAGCATCCATCACATAACTCCTTGACATAGAAAAAAGGGTTCACGTCCTCCATCTCTTATCTCACTATCTCTGCCACAGTGACACTAGGCTATGCAAGCTGTGTGCATTTATGCCATCTGTGAAACAGCAAGAGGGAAGTTGCCAACACTTCATGCATTTGTATGTTTCTGGGAAGGAGAGTGGATTACAGAAACATATACATTAGGGATGTGCATGAATGCTTATTTTTTTCTATTTGAATGCAAGAAGAAAATTCATATTCGTTTGAATAGATCCCCTTTGAATGTAGTAGGATTTGAATTTGATACGAATGTTCAATCCCATACAAATCTCATACAAATGCATACAAATCATAAGAACATAAGAGAGGCCCTGTTGAATCAGGCCACTGCCCATCTAGTCCAGCATCCTGTCACACACAGTGGCCCGCCAAATGCTCATGGGCATCTCAAACAGAGGCAAGGACAAACCTTTTCCTGTTCTTGAATCCCAGCAAATGGCATTAGAAGCGTCCTGCTTCCGCCCCCCTCCCAGCCTGAAAGATGCACCTAGGCATTCATTCTAGCAGCCATTGATACATCTGTCATCCATAAATTTGTCTAACCCTACTTTAAAGCCATCTAGACTGGTAGCTGTCACCACCTCTTCCGGCAGCACATTCCATAAACCGATGACCCTCTGGGTGAAGAAATACTTCCCCTTGCTGGATCCGACTCTCCTACCCATCAGCTTCCTAGATGCCCCCTGGTTCTAGTGTTGTGTGATAGAGAAAAGAAGTTTTCCCTGAAAAATGGAAAGAAAAATGCAAGGTGGAAACTTTGATCTCCACCAGAAGCTGACAAGGTACGGGCCAGGAACCCGGTCCATTCATCCACACCAGTTTATTTTCCCCTGCTGCTTCTCGTGGGAGCATCAGAGATGGAAATATCAGATGAGGGCAGCTTTGTAACATTTCTTAGCTTTAGCAAAGTGATGCGGGTTCTCCGGCTTTTCTTCCCATCCCTTCAACTGTCAGGGGCAAACTTCTTGCATTTCAATGAGACAAGAAAAGTACCTCTTGCAAATGCGTCCATTTCATTTGCCCATTATACATCCCTCCCCCCTTCTTCCTCCAGTGCCTCCTAGCAAGGGCTGTTACCCAAGCAAGAATGAATAGCCAAGCAGAACAGCAGAGACACGAACGGCAACACAGAGAAACTAGGAATAATAAGGGAAAGGAACTGCACGGGGGAATGAAATGAAATAATATGCAATTTCTCTGGTCATAAAGGGTCTATCTGCTCTCATTATAAGAGTATCAGAGATGTCATGGAAAAAGATGTCTTCACAAAATGTGAAGAAATGTGCGGTCCATTTATGTACACGCGTCCTTAATGGGCATGTGGGTGTGGGCGCACTTTGGAAAACGGGTGTGCGTACATGCATTATTTATGTACTTTCTTAAATTAACATGGAACCTTTCACTCAAGGGTCTGAGGGCAATGAAAATTAAAATCCCACTCCCTCCCCCCCCCACCAACAAAAGGGATGGAAGGAAGAGAGGGAAGGGAGAAGAAGGGAAGGAAGGGAGGAAAGAAGGAAGGAAGAGAGAAAGAGATGGGAAGGAAGAGAGAGAGAGGTAGAGAAGAGAAGAGAAGGAAAGACAGAAAGAAGAGAAAGACAGAAAGGAAGGAAGGAAAGGAGAGAGAAAGGAAAGGAGGGAGAAAAGAAGACGTGACAGAAGGAAAGAAGGATGAGAAAGGGAGAGAAGGAGAGGAAGAAGGGAAGGAGAGGGAGGAAGAATGTAAGGATGATAAGAACATAAGAACGTAAGAGGAGCCCTGCTGGATCAGGCCGCAGCCCATTAAGCCAGCATCATGTCTTACACAGTGGCCCACAAGTTGCCTATGGGCATCTCAAGCAGAGATGAGGGCCAACCTTCTCCTGATCTCAAATCCCAGCAAATGGCCTTAGAGGCATTGTGCTTGTCTCCCCAGCCTGAAAGATCCATTCTAGTAGCCATTAATACATCTGTCATCCGTAAATTTGTCTAACCCTTCCTAGAAGCCATCTAGGCTGGTAGCTGTTGAATCTGTTTATTCAACAGGCTGGTATTTGTTCGAATAGATCCCCTTCAAATGTGGTAGGATTCTATTTGATACAAATGCATATGGATCCTGGATTTGGAAGGGCAAACCTTCTCCTGCTCTCGAATCCCAGCAAATGGCCTTACAAGCATCCTGCTTGTCCCCATGGCCTGAAAGATGTACTTAGGCATCCATTCTAGTAGCCATTGACACATCTGGAAGGAAAGAAGAATGAAAGGAGGGAAGGAAGAGAACGAGAAAATGAGACAGAAAAGGGAGGGAGGGAGAGATCTAAAAATGCAAAACAGCATAGTCAACAAATAAAGACTTATAGGTTGCAAACCAAAGATTCAATTACCCAATTGACTTTTCTGTAATTCAGAGGTTCTTACTTATTGTATGTAGATGCTGGTGGTCAATGAACTTCTATTAGATGGGCGAAGAAAAATTAGTACAATAGCTAAGAATTTGATCTTCTAGATTTTTTTATTTCCTCCTAAACACATGAGACTGAGGATGTACTGAGGAATGGGGCGGAAGAGGGGGGGGGGGAGAGAGAGAAATAATCCATCAATGATCACAATAGCAGTGTTTTGATATTTGTGAATATCTCCCCCATAACACATTGATCCATTAGAGACGGGTGAAAACGGTAAGGGAGTATATAAATAGAAATAGGGTGTTTTTCTAAATGTACTAAAAGTACCCATTAAGCACCCATTAATGGGTACGTAATGGCATTTTTGTAGCCATTAATGGGTACTTAATGGGTACTTCTAGTGACAGTGGAAAAACACCCATAGACAGAATAGAAATTTTTCCTTTTATTTTCTCTCGATAAGACAGAAGGACAGATAAAGATGGGGAAAGACTGGTATCTCTTTTGTAACTATTTCTGAAGAATTGCTGTAACTATGATTGGTTCGGTGGAATAATTAAATGATCAGCTGATAGATAAAAAGAGACATACAGGTGAGCATACCAAGAAGAGAAATGAGGAGAAGGAAAAATGGAGGAAGTCCTCAAAAGAGCAACAAGAAGATGGAGGGTTACTATCTGATGCTAATGTTTATAAATTTTAGGTTGCCAAAAAAATCCTTTTAATAATGCATATATTTTAAAAAAAGAGATGGGTGAAACATGTTAATCACCTTTGCAATTTGTACAAATTTTGAATGTTCAAAACATCGCTTTCAACTGAATATTGGCTGAAGTCAAAGATTGACATTCGTTATTCGTATGCGTTCGTATGAATTTGGACATCCGTACACAAATCAAATGTTACGACATCCGTACTAATCATACTAATACAAATGTTCATAACATTCATACTAATAGTTTGTACATTCATTAAACTGAGGATATATATTGATACATATGCCTTGGTATAGGATACGTATCCGATATCTATGTGTTTGTATAGGATATGTATCTGATATGTATTCATTCGTACAGGATACGGATTCAGATCGTAGGTCCTGAAGGACCCATTCAATCCATATCTGTATCATGGGTCTGTATCCAGGATCCGTATCCAATCCAGGATCTGCATTCAATCCAGGATCCGTATGCATTCGTATTGGATATTTGTACAAATTCATACAACTACATTCGTATTGAATAGAATCCTATCACATTGGAAGGGGATCTATTCAAACAAATATGAATTTTCTAACATCCATTTATTTTGCGAATCAAACATCAAAAGCCTCATTTGTGGACTATTCCTACCCAGTAACATACTAAAAGGAAAGAAAGAAACGTTTAAGAAATGGAAGGTGGGGGACATATCTAAAGAAGAATATGATGTGATCAGCTGAAACTGCAGGATAAATATTAGAAAGGCCAGGATGCCTCTAGGTCAAGCAAATGGCCTTTAGAGGCTTCCTGACTGTTCCAGGGCCTAGGCATCCATCCTACAAGCCACTGACACACTTGTCTTCTGTGAATTAAAAGGAGCCTTGCTGGATCGGGCCATAGCCCATTTCATGCAGTTTCCTATCTCACATGGCGGACCCCCAATTGCTTCTGAGAATCTCAAGTAGAAGACAAAGGCAAAGAAAACTTCACCTTGAATTCCTACAAATGACATTTACGGGCATCCTATCTGTCTCTCCAACCTGAAGGCAGAATTTGGGTATCCATTGCCATGGATACATCTGGTATAGGGTGGGCCAACCTGTACCAGAATATGCAATTCATCTCAAGCAGGGACACATTGCTTTGGGCATGGAACAAGGCTGTCAGCATTGGGATGGCCTGTTCCATACCGTTCTCCATTCTAATCCAAAGCTTGTGCTAGTTCCAGAGCTGGTGCCTGGAACCTCTGAATGCTTTCAGGGCCAAAAAGTGGACGTTTTGCCCCCCCCCCAATATACTGGCCTATACCACCCAATGTCAATTCCATCTCTAGCAGGAAACTGCAGTGAAGATGCCAGGGCCAGTCTAGTGGGTGTGAGGAACATGGTGATATTTCTTTCTTTTCCTATTCCAGTGAATCCAATCTGGCTTTAATCGAGTCAACTATTCCTGTAGTATACTGGATCATTTTTATGCCGTAATGTTTATGGTCTTAATTATGTTTGCTCCATTAAGCTTTGATTTCAAGATTTTGCAAATCCCCTTTATAATTATTGTCTCCTTTCTCCCTTTTTTTGCTAAGCACCTTTTATTTGGCCATTGTTTTAAAGTCTCAGTTCTAGCTACATTTCCTTCCTTCCTCTCTCCCTATTCTCCCTCCCTTTTTCCTCCCTCCCATTCTCTTCTCCCTCCCTCCCTCCCTCCCATTCACTCTCTCCTTTGTTCCTCCCTCCCTTTTTACTTTGATTCCCAGTTATTTTTTTTAAAAAAATATTATTTCATAGGCAGGTTCTTTGCTCACAAACAATAACTGATTCCCACCCCTGCACTACGCTCAATATCTCCATGTGTCAACATCAACCAGCAAGTGAATCTCCAACCATGATCTCCACCCCACCAACAGGAGCTTCAACTTCCTCCATCCCTTGAGTGAAAAAAAAAAGTGAACAGTAAATATGGATCTTTCTACAATTACCGAATAAGAATATTTTATATTATTTAAAAATGCATTTTTTGATTACAAATTTCAGATTTGGTGGGTGTTTTAAACTAGAGGGGTTCACAAAGTCAAAATCTAAAGTTCAGTTTGATTTGAACCAAAGCTTGTCTGGTTTGGGCTGACCTAAAGCCAGGTTGACCATGCCGATCTGGGTCTAAATTGAATTAGAACAATCTTTGAATTGTTCAGTTTTCTTGTTGGTACAACTGAGAGTTGTGCAATCATGCGATTGCATAATTCTGCCCAGGACTGTGCAATTCTCAGCTAACAGAAGGGCCATAAAGGATTATTTTACAACTCTTCAGACTGATCTGTTTAGTTTGACTGTATTCAATCGAATCATTCCTTGCTCAGTTTGAATTGAATTGGCCCCTTTCTAATAGGGGGCGATTCATTTTTAATTGAACAGGGTCAAACAAAATGGCTCAACGTGAACTGTTCTGAACTATCCAAACCAGCAATTTCTGTCTTTTAGTTTATTCATTTATCTATAAATGTGCATTTCCTGAAATCTATCGGACAGATGAGATTGTTCTCCTACAATTCCATCTTGTATGTTAACTTGATGAACTATCCTTTTTCTTCATAATTTTCTTCTTTAATTTAAGGTTCATTGAGTTTTCCTTCCACTTCTCAATCTACTTTTTTAATTTTAATTTTTTTTTTTGCCTGTTGTTTTTGATCACACATTCACTGTTCTTTTCCATTGGAAACCGGGTGTATTTCCTTGCAAAAGGTAAACATTCATTTTGATTACCATGAGCTGATGGATTTGCTCAGTAATAACATTTTATTACTTTTCTGTTTTCTAATGTTGATTTTGGGTTTCTGATCATATTCTTCCCCCTGTGGGGTTGTTTTTCAGTTAACCTTACAGCGCTTGTCCTTGTTGTCTTGCAGGAATGAGTCCTGTAGCCTTTTTGCTCAATTCTTGCAAATTTACCATCTGTCTCTGCTATTGTTGTCCCAGGTGACACCCATTTCAACACAGCATTGATATATTTCTTTCCCATCATATTAAGTGCTTTTAGACTCACTTTATCTGGGTTCAAATGGACAGCCTGTCTAACTTGGGTGAGTTGTCCCCATGGGTTTTGGATTTGGTCCATGGAAAGCAGGATTTGGCACGATTCACATGGGGACGCCACCATCCGCGCCCCACCCATACCTATCCCGTGTTGCCAGCAGTGTCATGGGGACACCCAAGATGCGTTCCACGTCCTGTGCCCAGCCCATGCGTGCCCAGAGTGTGCCAAATGGCTTGCATGGGGACACAGCCTTACTGGTCTGGTATATGAGCCAGTACAGAAAGAAACACTGTTGGTTTGTGCCTTTCAACAGGGAAATATTCATCAGGTTCACAATTCGTATGAATTTGTACAAATTTGAATATTCGCGTTCAACTAGAATATTGGCTACATTCAAAGACTGACATTCAATGTGAAACAAATAGAGATGCACATTAATAGGTTTTTTGACATTCAGTTTGTAACAAATTGAACGTTAGAAAATCCATACTTGTTTGAATAGATCACCTTCGAATATGATAGGATTCTATTTGATACAAATTTATTTGTATGAATTTGTATTAATATTCTATACATATCTGATGCAAACAAATATGTATCCCATTTGCATCCGATTTGTATCCCGTAATGTCTCCACTCTGAAAGTGTCAACTCCAACCTGAATCCACTTTTAAACCGCTCTCAATCCATGACAAATGAAATCTAGATCTGTTCCCCAGTTTAACGTATGTCCAAAACATTTGTATTCATACAAATGTTTATGTACGAATATCATAACATTCTATTCTTGTGCAAATGTCCAAATTTGGATGAGTTTGTATGATTAACTAATGTTATGAATACTCATTCACATTCCTAGAAGCTCATGTTCTTGTGCATTAATTCAATGCTTCATTGAGGTGGCAAAATGGCTGACCAGTAACTCCTGCAGTGGATTTAGAGTGATTCACAGCAGATTCAGTGCAGATTTGAAGGGGATTCAGATGTGCTGTTGGTGGCATGGATTCGAAGCAGATGCTAATAGCATTCAAAGAGCATTTGCAGCAGATCTGAATCCTAATAAATTCAAAGTGGGTCTATTCACACGAATGTGAATTTCACATTCATTTAGATGCAAAGCAAACACACACAAAAATTCCTGCACCGTCACTACTTTTTAATTGCTTCCTGTACTTCGTTTATCCTGCATGCATTTGTTGTAAATAAAAATATGAATATAGCCCAGTACAGTTTAAACTGGAAGATGCATTAACTCATTTTGCATTTTGCATTAACTCATTAGCCATGCTAATAACCACGGACCAAACACAGAATTTGGTTAGTGTTCTGCCTGCTCTCTACTTTTATAGCAAGGAACTGAGCTATTTTAGATTCATAGGCAATAGGTTGGAAAAGGTGAAAAAGTTTTGCCACCTTTGCAATCTGTACGAATTGTGAATGCTCAAAACTTTGCATTCAATTTGAATATCAGCTATATTTGAGGACTGACCTTCATATGCGAAGTGAAAGCTTGGGGGCCTTTGTTTGAAGGTTCATTGCATTCAAAGCAGCTGCCCAGTTGCTTCCATAGTGGATTTGGATCAGACCTGTAGATGTAACTGGTGATAGCAGAGATTTGAAGAAAAACTGAGTCCAATTCAAAGCCAAGCACATTTGGAATGTCTCCATCCGCACAAGGGAGAAAAGAAGGAAGGAAGGAAAAGATGGAAGGGAGGGAGGGAGGGAGAGGGGGAGAGACAGAGAAAAGAAGAGAGGAAGAATGAAACAAAAGGAAAGAAGCAGCATAGTCAACAAATAAAGACTTATTGGTTGCTAACTAAAGTTTCAATTACCCAATTGAATTTTCTGTTATTTAGAGGTTCTTACTTATTGTACATAGATGCTGGTGGTCAATGAGCTTCTATTAGATGAGTGAAGAAAAATTAGTGGAATAGCTAAGAATTTGATCTTTCTGTTCCAATTTTTTCTCTGTTATTTCCTCCCAAACAAATTAGATTGAGGATGTACTAAGGAAAGGGGGGAGAGAAATTAGTCTTTGAGTGGTCACAATACCAGTGATTTGATATTTGTGATCACACTGATCCCTTGGAGATGGAGGGAAAAATGTTAATCACTTAGGCAACTCGTACAAATTGCAAATGTTTGGAACTTCACATTCCAATGAAATATTTGCTGTATCGGAAGACTGGCATTCAGATCAGATCCAGAGGCGTGGTTGATGGTGGTAAGGATCTGAAGAGAATTCAAAGTGAATCTGAAGTGTGTTCGTTCACATGAATGAAGATTTCCATCCCATTTTCTTCAATGCAAAGCAGACAAGGGGAAAAAATTTGATGAATTTGGATATTCAGAATTTGGACTCAAATGGAATGTTACAGCATTTGTACAGAAGGGATGTGTACGAATATTCTAAACATTCAAAATCTGGTCAAATTAGTTCGAATGTGGACATTTGTATTTGAATTGAATGTCTTCACACTGGAATTTAGACATTCTAAAAATGCTTGCATGTTCTGAAAAATTCATTTGAATCATTTGAATGTACAGATATGTCAGAATGATACTAAGCTGGGTGAGAAAGACATTTGCCATTTATCTCCTTCTGCCTTGGCACTGATTGCATAAAGCTCCTCTATAGAGATGGGCAACATTCTATTCATGTTCACAAATTCAACTGAATATTTTATATTCACAGACATTTGCATCAAGTATCCATCTTTTTTTAATATACAAAACTTCGTTTGATATAGAAAATGAATAACTGGATCAAAAATTCATGTTCTGCTGCGATTTTGGCCATGAAAATAACTTTTTTGATGGGAAAAATATCTTTGTGGAAAGTTCACAATTTCAATTAAACAATTCCAGAATGAAAAGAATTACCAGATCTTTTCTTCAACAGGCAAAGGAACGGGCAATTTCTGTTTGTGTTCATCCCATTCATTGAGATATTTTGTGCCCAAATAAACCAGTGAGTTTCATTGTCCTCTTTCTCTTTTGAAATATGAAGTATCACTTCCTAAGAGAGTGCAATGCAGAACCCATATATCCTGCCCAAACATGCCATGTGCAAGCTTCTCTTTCAGCCACATCCCTACTGTCAGAGATGCTCCCCAAATGTGCTGCTAATGGCATCATTATGGCTTCACTGCAGAAAGTGAACAGATGTTTTTGATAAACTTCAGAGCAGATGAAAAGCTGAAGGAAATGGAGCAGAGGATGGCAAAGGGGACATGGTTGCCTGCAAAGATTATAAAAAGAAGTAAAAGAGGTTGGCAAAGTTTCAAAAACACTGAATAAACTGCAACTACGAGGGACAGTGTGAAGGAAACAGTGTGCGGAAAAGTCAGTAGATAGTCAAGGAAATCCCAACCGATAAGATTGGCATATAAGGCCTAAGTATTTTGAGGCCAAGTTCCCAAAGAAATAACTTTCTGCATCTAGCTGGGTCTTCACCATGGTGAGACCAGCCTCTGCAATACGTTGCCCCTTAGACATTCATAATGCACTTGCTGTTCCTTACTGTTTTTACTCTGGACTCCCCCTTTCTTTTTTTCTCCCTCCCTCCCTCCCCTTTTCTCTCCCTCCTTCCCTTCATTGCCTTCCTTCATTTTTCCCTCCCTCCCTCCTCCCTCCTTTCTTCCCTTCTCTTTCCCTCCCTCCCTTCATTTCTTTCCTTTCTTTTTTCCTCCCTCCCTCCCTCCCATCCTCCCTCCTTCTCTTCTTTTTCTCTCCCTCCCTCCATTTTGTTCCTTTCTTTTTTCCTCCCTCCCATCCTCCCTCCTTCTCGTCTTTCCCTCTCTCCCTCCCTTCATTTCCTTCTTTTCTTTCCCCTCCCTCCCTTCTTTCCCCCTCTGTTTGACTTGCAAGCCAAAGGGAGAATGAATCAGCAAAAGGAAAAGTGCATAGAGGTTGAGAACAATGTGTAATGGGATGGAAAAAAAAAAGAAGAAAGAAAATGAGATGGAAAAATAGAGATACACAATACAGGAGAATTTCAGTGAAATTAAACTGTCATCAGATCTACAATGGGATGAAATGGGACCGAGGGTGGGGAGAACAAATCCACGTTGAAAACATAACTGGAGTATTTTATTGTCAATGTGTTTTGTGTTTCTCTTCTTCCTTTCCTCCAGGCTTCCTTCCATATGTGGGCGGCCCCAGGACTCCATTATCTCCTCTTTTTTTGTCATACAGGAACCTTTTCTTTCAAAGAATATGTTACTCCTATTAATGGAGAATATCAGATTTATAAATATACCCTGTTACAAAACTCACAAACATGTAAGGAAGAAACAGAAACAGGAAATCACAGCAAGAAGCTCATTCGGGGCTTCAACGGGAGCGGCCATCTTGCATTCCTCCTCAGTAAAGATAATAGGTGTGGTTGCACCTTTGTGATTAACTGGAACGACTTTTTCTTCCGTGCAACAGCTCACTTCAGTATGAAACGAGTGAAGAAGACAGTGCGCGTGACGGCCAAGACACAGGGAAAGATAAGCCAAGATATGGAGGTGAAAATTAAAGATTAAAGATAAGAAGATATGTGGTGTCATCCAGAAGAAGCAGTGCCACAACCTTCTTCTGCTGAGTAGGGTGGACGCCACTGAACTGTTAGAGCAGAGAAGAAGCTGCTATTATTTTAAGCCTCCTAAAACTGGTATTTTATTGTCTTAGGATGAGCACTAGGGATGCGCACAAATGGGTTTTTTGGCATCCGATTCATAACAAATCAAATATGAGAAAGGGTGTTTTTCCACTGCAGCCCTTAGACCCGGAACTAAGAAGATCCGGATCTAAGGAATGGGTACATTCCTTAATCCGGAATCTAGTAGATCCGGATTAAGGGAAGCACCCAATGTGTTTCCACGGGAGGTGTAGCACCCATTAGCAATGGGTGCTAACACCCCTGCTGTGGAACCAGCTTTGCACCCCTGTGGGGAATCCGGATGGACCCACAAGGGGTCTGCCTGTCACCCCAGTTGTTTGGAGGGGCAGGGGGGGCAGTCTTCAAATTCACTTCGAAGTCACTTTGGAGTCTCTTTGGAGTCACTTCGAAGTCATTTCGAAGTCTGTGCAACTTCAAAATGAACTTCGGAGTCACTTCGGAGTCACAGAAAATCCAGATTAAAGGCCAAAATGTACCCATTAGATCCAGATTTTCCCCATGGCAGTGGATACAATCGGGTCCCAAATGGGTGCCGTGGTGGAAATGGGATCATCCGGCTCACACCCAAATGGGTCCTAAATGGGTGCAAAAATTGGCACTTTTTTACAGATTCCCTTCTAATGTGGTAGAATTCTAGTCAATATGAATGTATTGATACAAATTCGTACAGATATCTGATACAAATGCATATGTACCCTGGATACGTATCCTATACCATCGCATGCATACCGGATATGTATCCTGTACCAATGCATACCAATCGGATATGTTATCCTATACAAATGTACACGTATCAATACTGTATGTATCTGACACATATCCCCAGTTTAATGAATGTACGAACCAGAACTATTCATTTGTATTCATAAACTGTACGAATATCATAACAATTGATGCGTGTATGAATTCGTATGAATAATGATTCTTACAAATACTCATGCAAATCCCTAATGTGCATAAATGGGGTTTTTGACATTTGATTCATAATGTGGTAGGATTCCATTCAATATGAATGCATTCGTATGAATATCCAACATGTATCCAATATGTATCCGATAAGAACATAAGAGAAGCCCTGCTGGATCAGGCCACAGCCCATCTAGTCCAGCATCCTGATCCACACAGTGGCCCATCAGTTGCCCATGGGAATCTCAAGCCTTCTCCTGCTCTCAAATCCCATCAAATGGCCTTAGAAGCTTCCTGCTTTCCCCCTCAGCCTGAAAGATGTACTTAGGCATCCATTCTAGTAGCTATTGATGTACCTGTCACCCCTTCATCTAACCCTTCCTTAAAGCCATCTAGACTGGTAGCTGTTACCACCTCTTCTGACAGCAAATTCAATAAACCAATGACCCCCTGGGTGAAGAAATACTTCCCCTTGTCTGATCCAACTCTCCTACCCATCAGCTTCATAGATGCCCTCTAGGTCTAGTGTTCTCTATCCACCTTTTCTATACCATGCATAATTTTATATACTTCAATCAGGTCCCCTCTTAAATTCCATCTCTCCAGGCTGAAGAGGCCTAGACGTTGCAGCCTGATTTCATAAGGGAGGTGTTCAAGCCCCTTATTCATTCTGGTTGCCTTTTTCTGCCCCTTTTCCAGTTCCACAATATCCTTTTTGCGATATGGTGACCTGAATAGCTTATAGAGCATGCTCTGTGCACCAGAATATCCCGTGTAGTGTGGGAAAATCCCACAACGTCAAGCAGGATTGTTACACAGAGCAAGTGACACTTTGCTGTCACTTCCGATACCGGCTAGGTGGGCTAGTCTCTTGCAGGAATAGAAGTTGGTTCTGTTCTCCCCTACACTCTAATTTATGCATCCTGTGCGCTTCATGGGTCGCCTGATCTTATTATATTCAAAACCTGCTGGAGTGGGGGAAAGAGAGAGCGCAAGAGAGAGAGAACATAAGTATGTGAACAGAAAACAAACGAAGGAGCTCGTTCCCAAAGTGCTCTGACTGATCTCCGCTTCGTAATTGAAAGATGGAGGTATTAAAGGGACAGAGGAGCCCTGCAGGAATGAGACGATCATTTGTGCAAATGGTAATTTCAGTATTCAGTCTATCATATCCATAAACCTAATGTGCTTGAGACTGACATGACTTATAGTAAATTTCTTCTCCCAGGGGGCTTCATGCCAGTTTGATGCAATGCTAGGAAACAGGGAGGAGTGGAACCGCCGGAGACACTTTTGTTCACTCTCTTCGTCATTCCCTTTGCTGCGCTGATGGGTGAGAAAAAAGCCTGATTATGAAAGATCTGAGGGATGCCGGAGAGCCATGCGGAGAAGGGAGAACGCTCCTGCTCCAGGAGAGCTCTTTGCTTACCTTGTACTCCCTGTTGAACATGGGAAATCTCTTTGGTAAACAGAGACGCGCAGCTTCATCTTGACACATGCCTTGCATTGGAGTGCTAATCCCCCAGGAAGTATGTTGCAAATGTTCCTCTTGCAATATGGATGCGCTCTTTGGTTCCTTGCCCTTAAGAACATAAGATCCCTGTGGGATCAGGCCAACAGACCATCTAGTCCGGCATCCCGACTCACGCCATGGCTTACCCAGTTGCTTCTGCACATCTTAAGTAGAAGGCAAAGGCAAAGGCTTTACTTGCACTGGAATCCCTGCAAATGGCCTTGAGAGGCATCCTGCCTGTCTCTCCAACCTTCTAAGTAGCCATTGATCCACCTGTCCTCCATGAATTAAGACAGGCCTCACTGGATCAGGCAGCAGCCCATTTAGTCCAGCATCCTATCCCACACAGCAGCCCATCAATTGCTTCTGACATCTAAAGCAGGGCTTTTCAAAACCTGGTGTAAAGTATGGGCTTTCTAAATCATCTAAATATGGACTGAGATGCTGCGGAGAGGTAGGAGGAGCAGCTCAGACCACTATCCAGATCCTGGGAAGATGTAGGGGACATCAGCACCATCTGCACTGACGTCATTGATCTGGATTAGCCCAGGCTGCAGCTCCGCCTCCATGACTTCAAAGGCTAGCAATGAAAGTTGTAAAGGAAGTCACATCTGCAGCTGATTCAGAGCAGATTCGTAGGAGGCGTGACTGGCGGCAGGGATATTGGAGTTTTTTCCACTTAACTCCCTTAATCCAGATCTAAGATGATCCGGATCTAAGAAATGGGTCCCTCAACTAGTCCGGATTTAGAAGATCAGGATCTAAGGAAGTACCCAATGAATCTCCATGGTCAGAGTAGCATCCAATAGCAGAATAACCTGCAGGAACCCCGCTCCCCCCTCCCCGGGGCGCCCACAGGCACACTCCAGGCGCGGGCCTACCCAGGGACACGCACGCATGCAACTTACTTCATCAGTGCCGGGTTTGAAGTGGTGAGCCTAGCTGGCCTATGTGCATCTGTACACATCACCTGCTCTGATTGGCCAGAGATGGCCGGGAATGCCCTAGGCCAGGTGTAGAGCACAATTTCATGCTCTACACCTGGAAGGCAATTGAGTGCCCTAGGATGGGCTGGTGTGGTTCTGAAGATATCATAGAATCATAGAATCATAGAATGGTAGAGTTGGAGGGGACCTCCTGGGTCATCGAGTCCAACCCCCTGCTCAAGGCAGGATCTCCTAAACCATCTCAGACAGATGGCCGTCCAGTCTCTGCTTGAAGACCTCCATCGAAGGGGAACCAACCACCTCCCGTGGCAGCCTGTTCCACTGGTTGATCACTCTTACTGTTAGAAATTTTTTCCTAACATCTAAACTAAATCTTTTCCCCTGCAGTTTCACCCCATTGTTTCTAGTCCTTCCTTGAGAGAGTGAGAACAGGGCTGATCCCTCTGCCTTGTGACAACCCTTGAGGTATTTGTAGACAGCTATCATGTCTCCTCTCAGTCTTCTTTTTGTTAGACTAAACATTCCTAGTTCCTTAAGCCGTTCCTCATAGGACATGGTTTGCAGACCGTTCACCATCTTGGTAGCTCTCCTTTGAACCTGCTCCAGCTTGTCAGTGTCTCTTTTAAACTGGGGTGACCAGAACTGGACACAGTACTCCAGATGAGGTCTGACCAAGGTAGAGTAGAGGGGGATAATAACTTCACATGATCTGGACCAGGGCGTCCTGCACATGTTCCTCAGTCCCTCGTGCGAATAGGCCTCTTGAAGCCACCACTGATGTTTTAAGAATGAACCTCCTTCCACTTCTCTACCAGTGAACATTTCCATAATAACACCTTAGCCTGATGAAGCTAAATGTTCTGGACATTTAAATCTACCCTTGTGAAAAAATTGCTTCCTAAGTTACGGTTGTGTGTAATCAAAAACAAGATTCTTTTCTGGAGTATATATATTTTTTAAAAAATTAATGCCTAACTCCTTATTGTTCTCTGCTGAGATTGTCAACTCATGTTTCTACTGCTAATTAAATGAACTGGGGGTCCAAACAGGTTAACAGCTACGAAACAAGTAATAATTTTCCTTATGATTTATTCCACCATGCAGGTTACGTGCTTGGTTACCTTCTTTTGTTCCGCATGATCTATTTCCCGTTTCCTTCTCTATTCAGCCATAGTCATTAAAACATTCTAAGAGGGTGGGGAAATGAAGAATAATGAGAGAACCAGGATACATTTGATTTCTGTGAATTCTTCTGCAAAGTGGCTTGATTTGCACCTCCTGAGCAATGTACAAATCAAAATGTAAAGTATGCTTTAGAATTCTGCAAAAGTGGAATAGAACTAGTCAGTCCCAAAATGTGCCAATGAGGAACATAGATGTATCCAAATTGCAATTAAATTCAATTAAATGCTCAGTTTGTGACCATGACACAGAGCGCCCTGGAGTATCTAACTTAGGACAATGAGTGAACGGTCCAAATACAGTTAGGTTGTGTCTGCTTCTTACAAGTAAGGATGTGGATGAATTTTGTAGCATTCAAAATTCATCAAAATTTGGACGTCCAAATTCAAATAGAATAAGGATGTGCACGAATGTTATTTTTGCATTCCAATTTGAGTCAAATCCAATGTCAAATCATTCTATTCAATTTGAATGTTTAAACTCCAAATGCAACGAAAACTGATTCAAATCCGATACATTTGAATCCATTCGTTCAAATGTTAGATACGAATTTGACGATGCAAATGTTGACAACATTCGTATGTGTTATACGACTCTGTATGCAATTCGTATGCATTCTATTTTACCCTCTATGCATCCCCGTTTTTGTTCCATATTGTAAGCACAAATGTGTACAGGTACATATGATATTTGTACAGATATGTATGTAATACATACGGGTCCTTAATGGGTCCTTAATGGGTCCTTAATGGGTACTTTAGTGCTAGGGTTTCCCCCCCACTATCACTAGAGTATCCATTAAGGACCCATTAAGGGCTCTTAGTGGGTCCCTTAGTGCTAAGTGGAAAAACTAAGTGAATTCAGTGAATTCAGGGCAAACTTGACACATTTAGAGTGGATACATAAGGGATTTGTATGGGATTCATATGGGATACATAGGGCATTTGTATGTGATTCAGCTCGAACTTTCAAATCAGATTTGTATCAAACATTTGTATCGAATTTGAATCCTACCACATTTGAAGGGGATCTATTCGAACAAATACAAATCTTCTTGCATTTGATGCAATAAGAATTGAGCCCCCCAAAACACACAAGACTTCAATCTCCACTTCGTCCCTCCTCACCAGACAAGACAACCCTGCAAAATAGACATGCTATTGGCTAAGAAAACTGTGAGCAAGATGGGCAAATGGGAAAGAGAGAGAAGAATCCATGCTTTCTACTTATCTCTTTCTTTTTTTATATATATATAGATTTACTGCTAGTTTCAGACACAGCGTAGGAAGAAAAGGGCACAGTAAAAACTAAAAAGTCAAAATATTCTGGAACTTTCTTTCCCTTCCTATAATATCAATCTGTTTTCTTCCTTGCCATTCTCTTCAAAACATTCTTATCGAAGAAAAAAGGAAAAAAAGAATACAGAGAGCATAAAGCAGAAGCCATTGCATTACAATTCATACAGAGCTTGCTGTTTTCCACCACCACCACCCCTTCCCTTTTACTGACAGAAACAACAGGAAAGCTATATTTAAGGGTCTTCTGAGAAAGAAAACCCAACCAGTTTAAGGGCACCATTTTCTGACTGACAGTGACCTTTCAGATTTTTCACTTCCATTTCACACTTTACTCTGTTTGGCAATTCCCAGTTTGCTTTTGATTTAGAACTGAAGTTTGGAATGGAAAGGGGGAGGAGGGTTCCTCACCTGTGGAGCAGATCAAAGAAAACTCATTTCTAAAATAGTGACAGGTTAACTATGTTTTCCGTTCCTTGAGTACGTGTGGTAGAGAGAAGTTATTGAAAGAATACCCTTTCCGATAATCAGAGTTACTGTCTCTATTCCACGATCTCTCCCCAAGAAGATATCCTGGGGGATGAACCCATAGAAGATCTGAGGTACTATCAGAATAAGGCAATAGCTCACATCAAGGGTAGCCACTCAGATGTTCACAAGTCCTGTCAGCTCAGATCATTTCCCAGGCTGCCTTTAGTCACTTTGGGCCTGTTGAGTTACCTCTTAGTGAGCGGCAGTTCATTCACTAGAGAAGTGTGTGTCCACCAGAGACTCATTGTTTTTTTCCCCCATTTACCTCCCTTAATCCAGATCTAAAATGATCCAGATCTAAGAAATGGGCCCTTCAACTAATCTGGATTTAGAAGATCCAGATCTAAGGAAGTACCTGATGCGTCTCCACAGGCATTGTAGCACCCAATAGCAATGGGTACTAGGCAAGCTCACAGTGAGAACGCTGGAGCACCCATGTGGAGCATCCATCTATACCAAGTGGGAGATATCCATCACACCATGGTGTGTGTTTTTTTTGGGGGGGGGTGACTTGTCTAGTCCAGATTTGATGCCTGAAGATCTGATTGTAGACCCCTTCAACAAATGCCAGATAAAACTGAGGTGAGTCTATCACCTTCACCGTACATGTTTAGGAAGGCAGTTAAATGAGGAGATACTTTTCTCTTCCCACTGGCAGATGCTGTTATTCTTTTAATGTTTTAATGATGTTGAATGATGTTTGATTTTGAATGTTCTTACCTGCCCAGAGACCTCCAGGTATAGGGTGGAATCAAAATGAATCTAACTAAGTAAGTATATAAATAAATAAATAAATCTGATTCATGGACGAATTAGGCCTACAAATATAGGCCTATTCAATTCATCTGCAAACGTCGTTATTCTTACACATTTGCACAAATAACAAATAGCATGAATATTCAAGCACTTTCCCTACTCCAAAGCAGTGCAGTTTGCATGAAAACCATGAGAACCACTCCAATTCGCTGCAAGCCATGAATGAAACAAACCAGTTTGATACTTTTCTACTCATGAGATTATGGTGATAATAAATTTTGAACTGCTGGGACTTTGTGCTTACTGAGCGAGGCTCTGCGAGTGCCTTCATTTTTTCTTCAGAAACTAGATTCAGTAAACAGATGACCTCTGTTGCTTCCCAAAGATTTCATTAGCTCTAGGTTTCACTGGTTTTATTAGAGGCATTGTGTCTTAATAGTGTACAACATCTCTTTTGATTAAGTCCTCAAAATTCAACATAGGGCAATTTTGTGAGGCCGTTGGAAGTTCAAAATACCAAAGAGCCAGAGCACTGAAAAGGAAAAGCAGAGAAACTGTATGTTTCAAGGGGGAAAAAAATCATGAACTACTTGAAAAGGAAGTAGTAAAGTTCAATCGGAAGAGCTGAAGAATACATTTAAAGTTCACAGAGAGACCAGAGAATGGGGAATACAGAGTTCCCTAAAGTGTAATATACTGTATGTACCACTGGTGGCACACATGATGGTCTTGGATGATACACAACCTTTGGGGGGGGGGGGTTTGTACTAAAAGTACTGAAATAAAAAGTGATCCGCTTTGAATATTAAAGAATAGAGAGAGGTGACATACAGATATAACAAAGATCATGAAGGTGGTACAAAAATGACTAAAGTCTGGGAAAATATTAAGCTAATGAGGATTGGTATTCAAGCAACATTGGGATGGGCACAACTGAGATTTGTTTTGAATCAAACGTAAGAAAATTCATATTCGTTCGAATATGGGAGGATTCTATTTGATAATGAAAGCATTCACACGAATTTATACAAATATCCCATACTAACACATATGTATCTGATATGTATCCCATAACATGTCTGCCCTGAATCCACTTTGAATCTGCTCTCCATCCATGTTGAATGCACTCTGGATCTGTTGCAGATGTGACTGGTGCAGCTGCTTTCCCACCTCCCCATTTCATTGATGTCCTGAAACGTTTGTATGAATACAAATCTCAATGTTCAAATGTCACAGCATTCAACTCATATAAGAAATGTCAGAATTTGTATGAATTCGGACGAATAGCACATGTTATGTTCATGTGCATCCCTACTAATGTTCAGGTTATGAATTGTGCATGCTGAACATTGGACTATGCTATCTGATCTACTATAACAGTGTTTCCCAGAGTGTGGTACGCGTACCCCCAGGGGTACGGGAAGAGTTTGGTGGGGGTACGCGTTGCACTGGAGTTTGGTGGGGATCACGTGGGAATATCCACTGCACCGTGCTTAGATGCGCCCACAGAACAAGGAAAGAAATAGGCGCGTATTAAGTTTTTACAGGGGAACTGGGGCCATCATACATCGTATCGCAACTCGTTATGGCGGGAACTTCCGCGCATCCTTCGCGCAGCTCGGGTTCGGCCATCTTTAAACTGCAGGAACATTAACAGTTGACGTTGAGCCGCGGAGCTGTTTAAACGCCGGAGAATTGCAGTGTTATCTAACAGGCTTGTGAGGCGTGACACGGCGTGAATATACTGCACTTCGTTACAGAGACAAGTTACTTCTTTAATAGTTAGTTCCGGGCACCTGTTATCGTGCTTTAGTAAGTTCCACTGATTTTGATTATTTTTATAAAATACAATTTTTATCCCTAATGTTTTTTTCTGAGGGGTACTCAGTGTTATGAAAATCATAGAAGGGGTACACATATGTCAAAAGTTTGGGAAACACTGTACTATAAGAATATCTCAAGTGTGATCCTTTAGATATTTCCTGTCTGCAACCACCATCTTCCCAAATAACATATCCAATTCAAGGAATAGTCGAGGTTGCAATTCAGAAATGATCTCCGAGATCCTATCTGGAGGTAGGATTATGTGGCTGTATTTAAAACTCCTCATGCATAAACAGCAATGCCATCTGTCAATGAAACCATTCCTGCACTCGGGTCCTGTATTGTTGATTTCACAAATATGTTAATTACACACATGGAAGTGAGCGATTGAGCATATGAAGCAGATGTTTTTAAAATGAATTATGAGTGGACACCAAAACACATACACAATATTGATCCAATCTGTATTTATGATTCCTCTGAAGTCGGAGGAATTGATTGCTGAGTTCACCGCGCTTGGCTGAAAATCAAAGTGCATTCTACACTCTCTTGAAGATGTTTTTAACTTCAGCTCAAAGGACTATTAACATAAAGAAAGAAGGAAAGGAAAGAGAGAGAGAGAGAAATCAAATCCGCTCTCAATCCACTTTGAATACGCTCTTAATTTACTTTGACTGCACTCTGGTTCCATTGTAGATGTGACTGGGACAGCTGCTTTCCCTCCTCCTCAGGTTCATGAACGTAACAAAGCTTCATACGAATGTTTCAAATCATTCGACTGGCATTCGGATGTCAGTCTTCAAATGCCTCAACATCTGATTTGAGTATGAATGTCTGAAATTGGATGAATTCGTATGAATTTCAAATGCAACGAATATTCATGCACATCCCTAGTGTAGACCAGATGCTGTAAACATCACCAGGAACAAGGCAAAGAACCCCGACTTCAATTTCTACACAAATATTGGTATCATTCCACGGAAGCATTCCGGACTGAATGATGTTAGACTGATATCAGTTCCAAAAGTGCTGCTATAGAGTTTCATTGCGTGGTGATGAATTTCATACTAATGTCGCATTATGTTCAACAGTGCCTTCCTTCTTCCTAATATATTATGTTACTGTTGTGTCAGTATGCTCCTGGGAGCACACTAAGATAAGTTAGCCTGAGATGATGGCTTTTTTGCTTGGAAAATGATCCTTTTTGGCATAGAACTGCCTAGAAAATGGGTGCCTGTTCACATTTAAATGATCAGGACTAGGGAAGTGCACATTTTTGGGGGTATTTGATTCATATTGAATCAAATGCAAGAAAATTCGTATTTGTTTGAATAGATCCCCTTCAAATGTGGTAGGATTTAAATCTGATATAAATGTTCAATATGAATCTGATTAAAATGCCCGAATTGCCTATGAATCCACTACACTCCGTGTATCCGTTATGTACCCCCTACGTATCCCCTCTGAACATGTCAAATCCGCTGTCAATCCACTTTGAGCACACTTGAATGCGAGAAATTTCATATTTGTTCAAATAGATCCCCTTTGGGTGTGGTAGGTTTTGAATTTGGTACAAATGTTCAATCCCAAATGAATCCCATACAAATCCCATACGAAGCTTCATAAGAATGCGTCAAAACATTCAATTCGAATACGAATGTCTGAGTTCAGCCGAATCTGTACAAATTTCGAATGTTAGGAATATTCTTGCACAAACCAGGACTAGCATGAGATGGCAGTTCCCGATTCCAGGATATAATCCAGCATAAGCTCCAGGGTAGAAAGGGTCTATGTTTATTTTATTATTGATGGTGATGGTGATAAGGTAAAATGGAGGAATTTGGCTTTGTTCACATGCACTCACCCAACCCCCACTCACCTTTTCCTGCTGTCACCACTGCATCATGCCCTCCTCTGATGTCCCACTGGGCCTTCTGGAGGTGCATGCGCCGGTGGAGAGGCTGGCCCCATCTGGGAATTGTGGGACATTGCATGAGATTTCCCATGAAAGGAGAAACAACCAAGTCTTATGCCGCACTTGTGAGTCTGGAGTATGCACCACGCCCTCCCCCAGGATGGATACAAAAACAGGGGCTACCTCTGGCTGGGGTGAGAGAAGGAACAACCGAGTCTTGTGCTGCACCCGTGAGACTGGAGCCTTTGCCACAGCCTCCTCTAAGTGTGGGTCCCAGTGGAAGATGGAGGAACAGAGAAACACCTGAGTTGGTTGTTGCTGCTTTGCTGCAATTTCTGTTCAGTTTCCCCTTTGACATTTCTTATTTGTCTTGCATTAATTGGTCTTATATTTTGTTTTCTTATTTGATACTGTGTATTGTAGTTTCTTAGATTGCATAGTTATAGTCTTATGGTTAATTTTTTATTTGATACTGTGTATTGTAGTTTTCCAGATTACACAGCTTATTATTAGAATTTTGTGCATTGCTTATGACATATATTTGATGTTTTAGTTTTTGAAACTTATTTATTTACTTGCTGTATTCCTCTGATGTGATGGTTGTATTTGTATTGTAATTTTTCTGTTTCTTGTAAACCGCCATGGGCAAAATTTTCTTTTGGAAAGGTGGTATACAAATAAAAATGGAATGAATCCTGGATGGGGTGTGGCCTTCTCCAATTGCATGTGCAGCACTGGAGCCTCAGAGGAGGTGGCTAGATATACAGGTAAGGGGATGTGGCTACAGTGGGGATACAAGTTTGGACATGAAAAAGAGTTGGCTTTTCTACCCCACTTTTCTCATGCATTTAAGGGGACTCAAAGTGGCTGACAAAGCTTTTCTATTCTTCTTCCCACAACAGACACCCTGTGAGGTAGGTGAGGCTGTGAGAGCTCAGAAGAGAGCTGTGACTAGCCCAACGTCACACAGCTAGCTTTGTGGGGGAGGCAGAATCAAACCCGGCATTCCCAGATAAGAGTCCGGCTTCCTAACCACTAGACCACCAGTAGATCCAGCCCTCGTCAGAGCTTCTACATAGCTATGACAAAGGCTGGATACATTTGATTCACAGGGAAATTGGGGCTAACACATGTAGTCTAGGGATATGCACAGATATTCATAAAATTCAATATTTGTACAAGTTTGGCCGAATTTGGACATTCGTATTTGAATTGCTTGTCGGCACATGCAAAGATTGACATTTGAATTGAAGGTTTCAGTACATTCGTATGAAGCTTCGCATGGCATTTGTATGGGCTCCATATGCATTCATATGTGTTTGTATGGAATCCATATGTGAACATTTGTACCGAATTCTAATCCCACTGCATTTGAAGGGGATCTATTCAAATGGATGCAATTTTTCTTGCATTTGGTTCGACACAAATTGAATAAAATAAATAAATAAATAAATAAATCTGTGTGCATCCCTAATGTGAGACCTTTTTCCTTTAGCCTGTAAATATTCAGATTTGTATGAATTGTGAACCCACTGAATATTCATGCACATCCTTAATGGTGATTTCTCCTGGTCCCTATCCTGGTCCCACTATCACTCCGGCTGCCACTCCTCATTATTGGTCCCCCAAACAACACTTTAACTTGGCATTGCTCCAACTTTGAAATTGTGTTCAACACATGGAAAGTTTGGTTAGACATTCAGTTCGTTATTGTTTTCCCCAATACTGCTAGCTTGCTATTAAATCTCTTGCTAATAGCTTAATGAATGCATGAAAGCGTGAGCAAATTAAAGCTTTTTTTAAAGAATGGATTGCTTAGATCGCAGGCTGAAAGAGTATAATAGAGCATCATTGGCTCAGTGGAAATTAATGAGCTATTAGGCCATCTTTTGTTATGGAGGCCACCCTTACGAATGATCTGTAGGGCTTCATGCACAGCTTTAAGAGAAAAGAAGGGGGACTGAAAAGCAGCTTAGAGATGGCATCACCCACATGCTACTGCCTTAATCCACATTAAAGGCCATAAAATCGACTTCATAATCTGTGAATCCAGTGTCTTCATGCCACTACTGAACTGCTTCTCTTAATATGTATGGATGCAGGAAGAGGAGAAGACTTGGCTTTTCTACCCCAGTTTTCTCACCCATTTAAAGGGACTCAACGCAGCTGACAAAGCTTTTCTATTTTTCTCCCCACAACAGAAGACCCTGTGAGGTAGGTGGGGCTGTGAGAGCTCAGAAGAAAGCTATGACTAGCCCAAGGTCACCCAGCTAGCTTTTTTGGTGAGGGTGGAATCAAACACAGTATTCCCAGATAAGAGTCTGGCTAGACCAGACTACTAGAACTACTAGACCAAAGTGGCTCACTGAGAAGGATGGGAAGGGGAAGGAGATTTGGCTTTTCTACCCTGCTTTTCTCACCCTTAAGGGGATTCAAGGCAGCTGACAAATCTTCTGTTCTTCTCCCCACTATAGACACTCTCTGAGGTAGGTGGAGCTGTGAGAGAGAAAGAGTTGGGACTAGCTCAAGGTCACCCAGCTGGCTTTGTGTTGGAGCATGGAATCGAACCAGGAAATCGAACCAGCAGACCAAACTGGTTTAGGAGAATCCACAAATGTTGTCTTGTCCCACACCATGCTGGGCTGGTTATGACCAGAATGGAGTGATTCAGGACACGATCAGAGTAGCAGCTGCCAACATGATTTTAGGGCAATGTGGGGACATGGGGACATGGAACAGAAGTCCCCAGCCTCTGGAGTTTTCTGGCGCAGACTCTTTTAGCTGGGTACCAAATGTGGTCCACTTCTGGGACTGTTTTCAGGAGCTCTGTATTGGGCTTCACATGCCCGATGATCCAGCCTGGACATTCTGTACTATCTGCATATGAGCAGCATTTCCATTTCCATTTCCATTTTATTTGTATACCACCCAAGGTGGTTTACAACAAACAGAAAATACACAATGTAGAATAATAATCAAAACATCAAAATAAAAATACCTTATAATAATTGCACATCATGTAAAACATTGCAAAATAGCCAGAACACACACACACAAAAAAATATTTGAGGCAGCTGAGACCAAGTGGAATCCAGAGCAGCTGACCAAAGGCCCCAGTCCCTCAAAGAATCACCTCTTCTATGATGTCCGTGCCCAGCCTGGCTAGAGCATCATCCAGAGGGCAGAGGGGTCTTGGCTGCCACCACTAGACCACCCGCAGGAGGGATGGCATAAGCACCTGTCCTTTATGGTTTCTGGTGTAGCTGAGACCAAGTGGAGTCCAGAGAAGCTGACAAGAGGGACTTGCAAGAAAGCAGCTCCAAATTATCAGGACCCATCCAGGCAGGAGAGTCATCCAGAGGGCAGAGTGGTCTACACTGCCATTACTAGACCACCACACCACCGGAGGGAGGGCAAGGTTCTGTTCCTCCTCAGGGAGGGCTTCCAGCACTTTAAAACCATAAGCAGATGGTCTCTGGTGTAGCTGAGACCAGATGGAGTCCAGGGGGACCTAGTCCTGCAAGGAAGCAGGTCCAAATTATCAGTGCCGATCCAGTCTGGAGAGTCATACAGAGGGCAGTAGGGTCTAGGCTGCCACCACTACACACACACACACACACACACCCTGAAGGAAGCTTTCTTCCTTTTAGGGCAACAATCTTATTAAGAAACAGACAACAAAAGAAAAAATCTGCCTCCAGTTCTTTGTTGTCTACATACATCCCTCCCCTTCCATGTTTTCCCTCCCCTCAATGTTACTCATGTGTGTGCAATAAAAATGTAGCTTCTACATCAGTTTTATATTGAGAAGTAGAATGTTGTGGATGAAAAATTTTGTTTATGGTCGTCCGAAAAGAAGGTGAAACTCGGAGGGAATATCCTAGGATGATTGAGGATGTATTTTATATGCCTTAAATGACTGTCTTCTCCCATAAAGACATTTAACTGCAAAAATAAACATCTGCAGCATAAGAAATTAATAACATATATACTTTTAGCTGCAAGAATGACAGTAGCAAGAGATTGGGAAAATGCCAGCCACATTAAATTTAAATATGCAGTATGCTTATCTTTGGGCTTTGGGCCAGAACTTTAGCCCTGAGCAAATGTGCGGCAGAGAAAACATCAGAAGAGTCTTTTTATAAAAGATTGACCAACTTTTCCTTTATTCTCTTGGATTCTGTCACAACATTTGCCTTTCAGTGATGTTCTACAAATTTGGATTTCTTAAGATATTATTTGGCAAACGTGATATTATTGTCAATCACTCCAGGATTTGTGTATGTGTGTGTTGACATATTTTGTGGCATGCAGCCTGTCTGCACTTACCTGTCAGAAACAAGGAAGTGCACGATTCATATTGAATGAAATGTTAGAAAATCCACAGTCGTTCAAATACATCACTTTTGAATGTGGTAGGATTCTATTCAATATTAATGTATTCATATGAATTCATACAAATATCCAATACAAATGCATACGTATCCAATAAGTATCTGATATGTATCCAATACGTATCTGATATGTATCCAATACGTATCCATACATATTAGATATGTATCCTGTAGCATATCCACTCTGAAAGCATCAAATCTGACCTGAATCCACTTTGAATCCACTTTCAAACTTGTCGAATGCATTCTGGATCCATTGCAGATGTGACGAGCGCAACCACTTTCCCATCTCCCCATTTCGCGAATGTTCTGAAGCTTCGTATGAACGTTCTGATACATTTGTATTCATACGAACGTCAATGTACGAATGTTGTAACCTTCTATTCATATACAAATGTTATGAATATTCATGCATATCCAGCCACCCCTAGAGGGGCCAGTCCACATCCTGGGCTGCAACCTCAAAGTTTTCCAGAGGTCACTATCACAGCCCTGATGCGTTCAGAGTTGATACATTGTGGATACATATGTGATACATAGCAGATGAGTATGGGATTTGTATCGAACATTAGTATCGAATTCGAATCCAACCACATCCAAAGAGGATCTATTAGGACAACTATGAATTTTCTTGCATTCTATCCACATGATGTTTTATGTCCCAGTCCTATTAAAAACAAATGTACGCAGAGGGCTTCAAGAAGGAGTGTGGTTTGTAGCAATTGCAAGTTTGCCCAGGTTTTCCCAGCAGCTTCTCTAGCCTCAGGGTAAAAGGATTCTCCCTGCTTCCAGAAGCTTGCAGTGCACACTTGCCACCAGCAGGGGCTGGACTTTTAGCCTGAGGGCAGAATGGCCACCCAGCCACATGGCCAGCGTAGAGAACAACCTTCCTCTTTCTGCCTACCACAGGATATGACATCAGAAGGACTTCTGACCTGCCCAGCTGATGCACTCCACCTATCACCTCCCTGGACTTTATCCTGAGGTCACTTCCTTCCCCGCCTTCTTGTGGGGGATATGAAAAGCTTTGCAGAGAAATAAACTTTCTCTTTCCAGCTCATCTTGTCTCCCGCCTAACTTCTTTCTCCTGTGCTTTCTGTCTTTAATCACCATAAGAGCACATGGTGATCTCTTATAGCATGCCGGTGGCTAATAAGGGATTTACTTTCGCAACACCCGGTGATCGTACCAGTCTAATGGTACCAAGTATCGTTGCAGCCTTTGGGTTGTGACCAAGGATCGCTGTGGTTCTTTGAACTGCAGCCATGAACGAGGTAGCCATAAGGTGCCTTCCCCACAGGTTTCCCAGAGCCAAGGATTCAGGTTGCAAATCCAGATTGCAACCGTGGTTGTACAACACATCATCACCACCATCATCACCACCATTATTATTATTATTATTATTATTATTATTATTATTATTATTATTATTATTATTATTATTATTATTATTATTATTATTATTATTATTATTATTATTCAGCTACCATCACTGTCACTATTTGATCATGGAAAGCTGTTTCAGAAAGACATCCAGTCTCCATTTCCCCTGCATATTAGTACAAGTATTATGAAAGCTTGTAATCCTTTTAGACAACAGGAGAAAGAGATTCAGCGTCTGCCAAGTCTTAAGCCTGGCACTGAATCCCCTTGTGACAGTCTGACCTCAGAACTTGATCCTATGAATCATGAAACAAGAGCAGAGCTTATGACAAGTTCTACCTCCTCCCCTCCTCCCCCTTCTTCCATTTTATATCCCTGCATCTAAAAATGTTTCCATTGTATATCCTAATCGACGTGCACACAAAACCTCAACAATTTGTACAGGGAAAGAGCAAAGCCCTCCCCACAATTACATATATAGGTGTGTGTGTGTGTGTGTGTTCTGACTCTGGAATCTTATATTCTTAAGACTGGGTAATCTGCTCTCTTCTTCCTGTCTTTCCTCTAGCATGCAGATCTGCTTAGCATTAATGTTCCTCATGCTACAGCAGACAAATTCCCAAGGGACAGTTCTACTCAATCCTTACATTCTCCTCTCATTTTTCAGCCCTGCTTCCTTGAACACCGGGGCCATTAATGCAAATTGTATAAAACTAAAATGAAAGTAGAGATCATCAGTGTCTCTTTGTCATCTGCATCAGAAAGGACAAATATGCTGAGTTGCACTAAAAAAAACTGAAAAAAAGTGCATTGGCTCCAGTACTGTTGGACCAAGGCTAGAATCCCATCATCCTAAAAGTAGATCTTTCTCCTTGATTTCCAAAAATTCCAGGAAGTGACATTAGCAATGTATTTCCCAGTCAGTGTTAAGCAACTACATCTAGTCACTCTTACACATCTAGGCCTCTTCATTCTGGAGAGACAGCATTTAAGAGGGGACCTGATTGATGAATATAAAATTATGCATGGTATAGAAAAGGTGGATAGAGACCATTTCTTTTCTCTATCGCACAACACTAGAACCAGGGGGCATCTATGAAGCTGATGGGTAGGAGAGTCAGATCAGACAAGGGGAAGTATTTCTTCACCCAGAGGGTCATCGGTCTATGGAATTTGCTGCCAGAAGAGGTGGTGGAAGCAACCAGCCTAGATGGCTTTAAGGAAGGGTTAGCCAAATTTAATGACGACAGATGTATGAATGGCTACTAGAATGAATGCCTAAGTGCATCTTTTAGGCTGGGGCGGGGGGAAGCAGAACACTTCTAAAGCCAGTTGCTGGGATTCGAGAGCAGGAAAAGGTTTGTCCTTGTCTCTGCTTGAGATGCCCATGAGCATTTGGTGGGCCACCGTGTGTGACAGGAAGCTGGACTAGATGGGCTGTGGCCTGATCCAGCAGGGCTCCTCTGATGTTCTTATGTACACATTCAACAAAGTGGATTTGAGTACAGTACAATTCAAGGTATTGTGGGTAGGGGGTGCAGAATTTGTGTGTGTGTTCAATTCATATCAAATCAAATGCAAGGAAATTCATATTTGTTCAAATAGACCCCATTCAAATGTGGTAGGATTTGAATTTGAGATGAATGTTTGATACAAATTTGACTTGAATCCCTACTAGGAATCACCTATGAATCCCTACATATCCTGTATGACTCCCTTTCATATCCGCTCTGAAAGCATCACATCCGCCCTGAATCCACATTGAATCCACTCTCAATCCACTTCAAATCCATTGCAGATGTGACTGGCACAGCTGGCTTTAGCACCTCCCCAGTTTCACGAATGTAACAAAGATTCGTAGAAATGTTCCAAAGCATCCATTTCAAACTCGAATGTCAATCTTTGAATGTACCAACATTCAATTAAAATTCAAATGTCCGAATTCAGACGAATTTGTGCCAATTTTGAAATGTAATGAATATTTGTGCACATCCCCAGTTGTGGGTCACTAAAAATGGTGACTGGAAACTGTTCCACTAGCTGGAAACTATCTCCCCTTTTTAGATCAAAGTCATGGAATGTTATCCTCAGTAATATATAAGATAGGTATGCTGTGCTCCCATTCACACATCTCTACATCTTCATTATTAATCTTCTCTTGCTTCCTCCTTCTGCTTTTCTCCCTGCACCAGCCAGACCAGTATAAAAATCTGCCAGCTTTAAGCTTTGAAAGGTTGAAGGGAGAGGTTTAGAAGCTAAGCCCAAAACTCAGGAAAAGTCTGACGTTTCCAGACAGTATTAATTTAATTCCACTCAGTTATGCTTTTAGATTGGATTTTAGGGAGGGGAGCATAATCTGCCATTGGGAATAGTGGTGAAGCATTCATAAGCAGTCAGAAAAAAAAAAACCTCCTGTTTCTGGAGTCAAAGAAAGTGAATCTCTGAAAGAATTAAGTCTTGGGTGAATTAATGTTGAAGCTCTTGGATTAAGGCAAGGGAGTTCTAGAAATCATATTGAAAAGACACCTATATTTAATGTTCTCCTTGAAATCACTTGGTTTGATGACCTTCAATGTCTCAGATCCAAGCAGTCTGTTTGATTATCAGCCCCTGCTTCCCACTGGTCCAGGACATCTGGTGTAGATGGAGTGTGAACCTAGACAGAGGGGCCTCTAACTCTGTTCTGCTCTAGAACACAGGAGGCATGTTCTTCCAAGGCTTTGAAGACATAGAAGTGAGTCTGCAATACAGATGCGCATGGATGTTCTAAACATTTGAAATTCATTCGAATTCAATTGAATGTGGTCATTTGAATTCAATAGAAGTTTTACATGTTCAAATTTAAGCATTCAAATGAATTTTGAATGTTCCAAAACATTCATTTGAATGATTTGAGTCATTTGAATGTACAGATATGTGTGCATTACATACGTATCTGTACGAATCTCATACACATCTGTAGGCATTTGTGCTTATAATATGGGACGTAAATGGGATGCATACGGGATAAAACGGGATGTGTACAAAATGCGTACAGATACGTATAACACATAATGAATGTCGACAGCGTCTGTGGTTCTCTGTTCCTCCTGTTGTCCCAGTGCTGGCTACCTAAGCATTGCCGTGGATATTCTGCCGGGGAGAGCTATTAATTCGAGGAAACTATAAGCCTGGGTGAGAGAGAAGAGGAGAGGAAAGGGGTTCCATCTCAGTGGTAACTGGCAGGGGCAGATACAGCAATGGGAGGCAGAGGAGAACGGTCCAGAGAAGAAGTATTAGAAATATTCGGGATATCACTTCTTCCACTCTCCCTCCCAACCATTGATGGATGTTTGCATGCAAAGCTGAAGCCCCCCATGTTTGTTTGGCATAGTGGTTAGGGAGCCAGACTCTTATCTGGGAATACTGGGTTCGATTCCGCCCTCCCCCATGAAGCCAGCTGAGTGACCTTGGGCAAGTCACAGCTCTCTTCTGAGCTCTCACAGCCTCACCTACCTAACTGGGCATCTGTTGTGGGGAGAAGAATAGAAGGCTTGTCAGCCGCTTTGAGTCCCCTTAAATGAGTGAGAAAAATGGGGTAGAAAAGCCAACTCTCCTTCTTCTTCTAAAGCCAAATATCCCCCCCCCTTCAATTCCTGCACATCCCTATTAGGTGCCTCTGTTTGAGCCCAAGGAAAGTTTTTGATGCACTAAGAGGGGACTTTTTAATTTCAAAATGCTGCAGCAGAAAAAAAAAAGGATTATTGAAAGTGCAGCGCCCATTGTGAGAGGCTGCAACCCCTGTGTAGATTCATTTTTAGATGTGTTTCATTTCATTTATTTTTTTTACAAAAAGTTAAAAGCTTTTTGAATAGGTCACTCAGCAAAGTGACCGATGAACTGTTTTCTGGAGGGTGAAACATTCTTTCTCTCTCTCTTTTTTTCATCATGGGTTTTGGATCTCATACGAATTGAACATGCAAGTTATCGTGAAAGAGACTAATGAAATAGGTTTATGAATAAGTTCTTTAAGACTAATACCAGAGGGCAGAAATATTGGGAAGTGAACAAACTGTTTTGATTAGTCATTTGGCCGTATCAATTCACAGAAAACAGGTATTTGCCCAAAACAACAACAAAAAAGATAAACATATACACTTGTAGTATAATCTCCAAAAGAGTCTAGTCTGACGTGATCAATGTAAGAGGCTCAAATTTTGGCACCCTTCATAATATATAAAGCCCCACTCGTTATATTGCATTGTCCTAAGACTAGGAGTTATATGTACATTTTTCCTTTGTAGCCTGTAGTGACAGAAGTGAGCCAGTTTGGTCTAGTGGTTAGGGAGCCGGACTCTTATCTGTGAATACCAGATTTGATTCTGCCATCCCCCATGAAGCCAGCTGGGTGACCTTGGGTGAACCACAGCTGTCTTCTGAGATCTCACAGCCCCACCATCTCACAGGGTGTTCATTGGGGGGAGAAAAACAGAAGGTTTGTCAGCTGCTTTGAGTCCCCTTTGAGTCAGAAAGTACCCATTTTTGCACCCAATAAGGACCCATTTGGGTGTGAGCCGGATGATCCCATTTCTACCACGGCACCCATTTGGGACCCGATTGTTTCGACTGCCACTGGGGAAATCCGGACCAAATGGGTACTTTCTGACGTTTAATCTGGATTTTCTGTAGACCCCATGGGGTCTACAGGCAGAAAATCTGGATTAAAGGGAGCCTGTTTCCACGCTTGTGTGGCAATGGGGTCTAGAGGAGGCTAGGGGGAGGGGCACCCATGGGTGGGGATCCCCAAATCCTAAGCTTCAAAGTCATTTCGAAGTCACTTTGAAGTCTGTGCAAAATAGCTCTGGAGCATCTTTGAAGTCTGTGCTGATCTTCAGAGTGAACTTTGAAGTGACTCCGAAGTGACTCCAAAGTGACTTTGAAGACACTTTGAAGTTCACTCCGAAGAACAGCAGACTTCAATGGACCTGTTTTGCACAGACTTCGAAGTGACTTCAAAATGACTTCAAAATGACTTTGAAACCACTTTGGAGATTGTACCCCCTGTCCCTCCAAACACCTGGGGTGACAAGCAGACCCCTCATGGGTAGATCCGGATTTCCAAATGGGTGCTCTGGTGTTTCCATGTCAGGGAGGCTAGCACCCATTGCTATTGGGTGATAGACCACCCATGGAAACACATTGGGTACTTCCCTTAATCCAGATCTACTAGATCCAGATTAAGAAATGTACCCATTCCTTATATCTGGATCTTCTTAGATCAGGATTAAAGGAGCGCAGTGGAAAAACACCCCAGGTTCACGGATGGTCTGAAACATTTGTATTTGTATGAATGTCACTGTACGAATGCCGTATGATTTGTGTACAAATGTGCGAATTCATAGGAATCTGTACGAATAACGAAGGTTACGAAAATCTGGGCGCATCCCTACTTTGCACTGCTCCCCCCTTTTTTTGCTGCAAAATGTCCTATAACTTGTAACTTTAAGGAAATAAATCTGTTCACCACCAGATGCAGTACAATATCCTTTTGAGACCAAAGCTCGGTTTTCATCGAAACAGCCATGAAGCATCTAACACTTTGGCAAATGAGAGCTGTGTTTGAACTGGTTGCCTCTAAAATTTGCAAGCAGACGGCCTCATTTTCTTTACATTCTCCAAAGGATTATTGCACGGCATGGATCATGTTCAAGAAAATTATGTATGCCTTTAGGTCTTGGAGAGCAAGTGACATATTGCTTTGTATAACTACAGTTGCAACATTTGTTGACCTTAAACTTCTAGCTGGTTTTCTCCCATCAGCAGAACCAAATAGGATCTAATCAGGCAGGGTTTGCGTTCAGCAGAAGGGCTTGAAGGGTATGGTACTCCATTTCTGTTTTCTCCTCCCAGAATTCTTTTTAGAAGCTTGGGGAAGGAGTGATTTTGCTCGTCAATGAACTTTCATCGCCTATTTTAGAATGTGGAGTTTTGGCACTCCGGCTCAATCCATATGGATGGGTCCCAAGGTCTGACAGTGTTTGGCTGGATTTGCAAAATTCCTCCCTCCCACTCCTTAACTTTGGCCGATTCTGAATTTTGGGTGAATTTCAGGTCTAGCTCTAAACAGAGTTAGGAGAACACAAAAAATGTAACAGAACGAAGCAGGCTACGCAGGCAAAATGAGAAATAATAGGACAAGGTGGTGTCCAGATGAGTAAGAAGGATGAAGAAAGTATGATCAAGAAATTCAGGCTGTAGGAATAAAAGACACATGAGGATATAACAGGGTTCTTTCAGATACTTGTAGAGATTTTGTACAGCAGGTAGAGTCAGAGTTTGGATGGGTGGGTGGGTGGGTGGGTTGGGCAAGGTGTCCTGACCAACCACTGAAAAAAGATGTCTCCATATCTCCATTTTGGAGCACAGAAGTGCTTTTCTCTATCACCCAACACTAGAACCAGGGGGCATCTATGAAACTGATGGGCAGGAGGGTCAGATCCAACAAGGGGAAGGATTTCTTCACCCAGAGGATGATCGGTCTGTGGAATTTGCTCCCAGGAGAGGTGGTGACAGCAACCAGCCTAGATGGCTTTAAGGAAGTGTTAGACAAATTTATGGATGACAGACATATCAATGGCTACTAGGACAGTGATGGCCAACCTATGACACTTGTGTCACAGGTGACACGCCAAGCCCTTTTGGGTGACACACCAGGTCACCCTTGCACTGGGTGTGTAGTGCTTGCTTGTTCTTGAAGTTTACGAAATACCAACTTTCAATTGAAGATTTAGCAAATGAAATTCTGCAACAAAAGTCACTAATGTAAAGAATTGTTTTTGCTTTTAATAAAATACATATATCAAGAATATAACTTTTTTAGAGCTACAAATATCACAGAATTATGGATATTTCTAGATGTGACACAGCACTCGAGTTAAGCTAGGTTTTCTTGCGAATTTTGACACACCAAGCTCAAAAGGTTTGCCATCACTGTACTAGGATGTAGAGGCGTGCAAAGTGCCATCTTTCCCCATTCTATTTGAGTTGAATAGAATGTGGAAAAAATTGACTCCAGTGGGGGTATTTGTATCTGGGCATGGATATTCTATTGAATATCTGTGCCCAGAACGAATAAACCCTCCCCCACCCCCTCCTTTCCCACCCCCTCCCCACTTACCTTACCTTCTCACCACATTCTCTGCAGTGGCACTGCCACCACCGCCGCCACCACCCTGAGCCTCTTTCAGAGCCCTTTGGAACCACAAGCAGGCTTCCCAGGAGGTAAATACAGGCCTTCTGGTAAAACCGGAAATCCTGTACTTACCTCCTGGGAAGACTGTTTGCGTTTCCAGAGGGCCTGGAAAGAGGCCCAGAGAGCCACCGGAGCAGGTAAATGGGGCCCAGGGGAGAGGTTTAGGGTAGGCCAGCCCGGGGGGGGGGGGAGGCTTCTATGAAGCTTCTATCGAAGCTTCTACAGATACTGGATTATCCTATTCATGGACAGATAGGGCCCTTGGAATAGGACCCTATTCGATCTGTCCATTAGTCTCAAAATCTGGATATATTTGTCTGGATTCTAAATGTACAAACAATTTGTGCACATCTCTACTAGGATGGATGCCTAAGTACATCTTCCAGGCTGGGGGAACAAGCAGGAAGCTTCTAAGGCCGTCTGCTGGGATTCAAGAGCAGGAGAAGGTTTGCCCTTGTCTCCTTTTGAGATGCCCATGGGCAGTTGGTGAGCCACTGTGTGCGACAGGGTGCTAGACTAGATGGGCTGTGGTTGGATCCAGCAGGGCTCCTCTTAGGCTCTTATTGGTTCTGTTGCCACACCAAATGATTCCCCATTTTAAAAACCTATTTGACTACAAGATGCCACTGGAATCTTAGTGCCTGGACACAGCTAATTTCCCCCAAACCAGTATATCCCAGTACACAACTCCTAACATCCCTCTGATCTCTTTCCTAACATTTTATTTATTCTGTATAACACCTCAAATACTAGTTTTTCCACTGATAGTCCTAGAACATAATTGTTTCTGAAGTGGACATCTTGGTAACTCTCTCACCCTGGGTGAATTTCTGGGTTTTGTATTATGTAAGTCTGATAGCAGATCCTCTCTGCCTCCTCTGTTTCCCTCTCCTCTTCCCTTCTCCATAAAAGACAGGAATGTCCTTAAGAGAAGATAATGTAATAGATAGATAACTGCAAGGACAGATAAATGACAGAGGGAAATAGAGAGATCTTGTTCTCAGATTCACTTATTTCTGTCTCCCCACTGCCTGTCATGGACACAGATTTTCTCTTTGGAAAGCCCCTCCACAATTCCTCCATCTGCACACACCGCGTGCACGCAATCTATCCTGCTCATCACGAGGCTCCACAATCCTAAAACAAATTCCCGTGTGCCATGGGCCCTTCCTTGCTATTCAAGAGGCACAGGGCTGCTGCATGCTGGAGGCACGGTGACTGTGGATTAACTCAGTATTCTGGCAATGTGCGTCGGCTGGTCATTCAGTATTCCGATCAGCAAGACTGCAATACTCAGTATTCCAGAGTTGTACAGCTCTTGTGTCCCTTGGTGTACTGAAGCTACAAAGCTGTGGGTTTCACGCGGCATTCTTGGACTACACCGCAGGCTGGAGATGGATTTTCACAAGGATGAGAAATATATCATGATTTGCATATCTGTCCTCAAGAAAGGGCAAAGCTTAAAGAATGGCTCAGAGAGAGGAGGGGGGGGGGAATTTCCTTGGAGTTGGAGAAACACAAACAAAACACAAACAAGGATTTCTACTCGTACCTTTTGGTCTTGCCCATAAATAAAGCACAGGTAGCACCCAAAAAGCACGTGGAAGCCAAAAGGGGAGGGAGAACATGTGCAAAAGGCTAACAGCAATGTATAGTATGTATTTGGCAAGACACTGTGCTGTGGTTTACACTCTGGTTGTGTTCAACGCATTGTTACCATAGAATGAGATTTTATGGCATTAGGTGTTATCTGGAACGTGAGATGGCGAAGGTGGTGGAAACCATGCAAAGGAAAGATGCCCTTAATATGACTTTGGCTTTATAGGCATAGCTATACTTGAGACTGATTGAGAGGGTGAGCTGCCTTGATAGGCCATAAGGGCTCAGCCCAATGGTGGAAACAGACCCCCATTGTGTCTGGAACACTTCCTGACCACGGAAACCAAATTCCCCGACTGAGTACAATGGAATGGGCCAGGGATTTCAAGCTCAGGTGGACCAGTACGGAGGTAATGTGATAGACGCATGGTATGAGGTGGCTTCATTCTGTGTTAAAAGGAATAGGTCCCTTTCAGCTGCTGATGTGGAAGGCATCCACATACAGTCCAGGGCCATATGGGCACCTGACTTCCATATGTATGTATGTATGTATGTATGTATGTATGTATGTATGTATGTATGTATGTATGTATGTATGTATGTATGTATGTATGTATGTATGTATGTATGTATGTATGTATGTATGTATGTATGTATGTATGTATGTATGTTGTTACCTGCCCTGAGACCTTTGAGTATAGGGTGGGATAGAAATACAAATAAATAAATAAATAAATAAATAAATAAATAAATAAATAAATAAATAAATAAATAAATAAATAAATAAATTTAGTTAGTTAGTTAGTTAGTTAGTTAGTTAGTTAGTTAGTTAGTTAGTTAGTTAGTTGTATTTCTATCCCACCCTATAGCCAAAGGTCTCAGGGCGAGTAATAACATCTAAAATCAGACATATATTTGTAACAGTGTCTCTGAAGTGGGAAGAGACAGTATATTCCCATTTAACCAAAGGCCAGGGCAAAGAGGTGCCTGAAATGAATAAACTCTCCCCCCCCTCCTTTCCCACCTGATCACCCCCCCCTCCTAGCCAGGTTAGGACACATGGAGATGGGTTCCCCTTTTGCCCATAGGCAGATAGGAACATGTTCCCATGTGTTCCTTACCTGCTTACCTGTGAATGGGGAATCCTTCCCCATGTGCCCTAGCCTTACTGCACGATTGCCGTTCGGTTGTAGTGCAAAAAGGCCTCAAGTCCTGCTTCCGTTGATTTCTTTTGGAAATGATTTAAAATATACTTTCAGCCAACACATTTACTGGTCACATATAGCATTACTATGTTTTTAACTAACTGTTTCAATGGAGCAGTTTAAATGCATTAATGCTATTCTTTTTATTGTTCTGCCCAGCCCTGGAATCTGAGGTTGTATAAAATGTATTAAGTTGTAAATACATATTTAATTGTTCTGTTAAGGGTTTCATCTGCTCTTTGAATTTATTGTCATTTTTTTTAGCTGTCATAGGCCTCATCCAGCCTCGTTTTCTGAACACCTAAGCAGCTTTAAAGAACCAGATCTGTCTATAGAATAGAAACTAGCCTGGTGGGTCCCTTTTTCTCCAACAGGGATAGAGTACAATATATGGGTGTTTCTGCAGGCCATTAAGACCCCATTAAGCACCCGATAAGGACCCATCTGGCACACATCTGCACATTACCTTCCGCACAGCGTGACAGATTAGGGCCCCTTTATGGACGCCGCTTCCGCACAACCTCACGCGAGATCCGTCTCTAATGGGGTCTAAAGGCCGCCAAATCTGGTTTTCGGGAAGACCTAAACAATTAGGTCTTCAAACCGTTCCCGCTTGCAAATTCCAGATCAAAGGACAATGCTTCCACACAGGGACGGGAGAGGTAACACATGTGGGTGGGACCGGAAGTCACCATGTTGAGCAAGGAGGCAGTGCCACATTCTGGCCACGCAGCAGGGCAGCCACAGGGTCTCAGGTTCTGACAGATGCTGTCGAAGAAGACTGTACTTTTCTGATAGCAAGAGAATGTTGAAAAAAATCGGAGACTCTTGAAACAGTTTTCAGTAAATTCGATAGCATACATGAGACAATCGAAGCTTTAAAATCTAAGATGGGGGATCATTACTTCACTCACTGGTTGATAAATGAAGGAAGATGCATAGAAAACAACTGTGATTTCTCCAGCCTTCTTTCCTGCAGCCAAAGAAATGAGATTAGATGATAAACAACTACACGATTCAGACAATTCGCTGCCTCTTAAGGGACATTTAGACAGAAAGCAGATGCAACCAAAATGTCAACCTAATCAAATTGCACTTAGTATATTCAGGAACAGTATTAATTTTCGCAAGTGGGAGTATAAATATCAGAACATGAGTTCCTTAGCACAATTATTATCGTCTCATCCTTTGGAAGGTGATCTGTTATGTATTAGAAGATTCCACAGGCCCAGATCTAGAGGGGAAAATGATGTGTACCTTCAATCAACAACATGAGCAAAACAATCAAAGTATCTTACTTCACAAAGTCTTCCATATGCTGAATCCAAATATATCCATGAAATGTCTTGGCAGATTTCATGGCAAAACCAGTCGCGTCCTGTGTCGTGTAATGGAGTCTTAAGGACCTATCATCCATCCATCCATCCATCCATCCATCCATCCATCCATCCATCCATCCATCCATCCATCCATCCATCCATCCATCCATCCACCACCCACACATGTATCTATTTATTTATTTACATTTCTATCCCGCCCCATACCACATTTGAAGGGGATCTATTCGAGTGGAAAAGGATTTTTGAACATTAGATTCATTACACACTTGTGACGAGTGCTGGGTTTTCCAGCAAGAATAAACAACACTTTGTAGTGGTAAAACAAACAAGGCTATTGTGGGTTTGTTTACGAGACGTGAGGCAATCCCGCCAATACATGAGGCCTCCTAATGGTGCTATGTTCATCTTTTCTGGATGAAGCCTTAGACTCTGGAGTGTTTTAAAACCATGAAGATTGGTGGGCACCTCTTTCAGGACCCATCTTTACGAAATACTAATAATATGTATAGAATACCAGTGGGAAGGAGAATAGCCACACACACAAAAAAAGTGACAAAACAAATCCCAGTAATTACACACCCATTAGCTTGTTAGATGTAGCAGTGAAATTATACACCAGATAGATGCTCAAAAATTGGATATTTGAGTAAAAGGAATGACAATCGTAACAGAAGAGCAAGCTAGATTTCACGCTGGGCAATCCACAACTGACAATTGTTTTCAGTTTGGACGATCTGATTAGGAAATTCTCTTATAGGGGAGGACAGCTTTTTGTTGCTTCTGTTGATCTGTCTCCAGCTTTTGATTCCATAAAAAGAAATATGTGCACAATGTTTTTTGCATGTTCCCTTCACAATGAAGCGAATGGAAGGAAAAATTTGCATTCGTGAGAATACAGACAATTAAATACGGCAGGATTCGAATTTGCTGTGAGTGCTCTTTGAATCTGCTTTGAATCCCTGCCACCAGTCACGCCTCTGAGTTTCCTGAGTGCTGGGAATAATTAGGAAGGGAATAGAAAACAAGTCAGCAAATGTCATTTTGCCTCTTTATAAAACTATGGTGAGGCCATATTTGGAATATTGTGTACAATTCTGGTCACCACACCTCAAAAAGGATATTGTGGAACTGGAAAAGGTGCAGAAAGGGGCAACCAGAATGATTAAGGGGTTGGAACAAAATCCCTTATGAAACCAGGCTGCAATGTCTAGGCCTCTTCAGTCTGGAGAGATGGCGCTTAAGAGAAGACCTGATTGAAGGATATAGAAAAGGTGGATGGGGAAAATTTCTTTTCTCTATCATACAACACTAGAACCAGGGGCATCTATGAAGCTGATGGGTAGGAGAGTCGGATCCGACAAGGGAAGTATTTCTTCACCCAGAGGGTCATCGCTTTATGGAATTTGCTGCCAGAAGAGGTGGTGACAGCTACCAGTCTAGATGGCTTAAAGGTAGGGTTAGACAAATTTATGGATGACAGATGTATCAATGGCTACTAGAATGAATGTCTAGGTGCATCTTTCAGGCTGGGGGTGGGTGGGTGGTGGAACCGGGGCACCCTAAGGCCATTTGCTGGCATTCTAGAGCAAGAATAGGTTTGTGCTTGTCTCTGCTTGAGATGCCCATGAACATTTGGTGGGCCACTGTGTGCGACAGGATGCTGGACTTGATGGGCAGTGGCCTGATCCAGCAAGGCTTCTCTTATGTTCTTATGTTCTTATGAGCATCCTGTCTGTTTCTTAAAATGGACAACTGAAGCTACACTCTCACAATGAAGTTTTCAACACTAACTGGGCTGGAACACTTGAGCTGGGGCATGAAAAGTCTTCACGTCATGTGCGTCACCCCCTCCCAAACTTCAAAGCTCAGTTTTGGATTGACAGCACTGTGTTACTTTGGGATATGCAAAGCAATGACTTCAGACTTTGGATCTTCAGGGCACATCTCAAAATAAGGCCTCTGAGGTCAGGCAGCATTCCTTTGTGGGAAGGACACCTCCAAGGTTACTTGCTGGTCCTCAGAGGTATGGTGTGAGCTCAAAGGTACCACCAACATGAAGACATTACACCCTAGGGCCTTCACTGGCCTGTCTCTTCCTCTCATGCATATCCAGCCTGCCTTTCATCTTCCTTACCAGTGTCTTGGGCCTCATTAATGTTAAAGTAATTCAGAAAAGAAAGGTTCTTCAAAAATACAATATGGGAAAGGGAATTTATTATCCCTCTGGTGGTGTTGTTTTGAGCCAGAATATGTC